>OX421885.1:27177253-27799400 GCA_949128085.1 Cetonia aurata | reverse complement strand
TTTGTGCTTGGTTTAGAATTGATACATTGTTAAAATCAAATGTATGATTTTGTGTTATTTCACGTTTTTTTAAAGCTGTACGATTTTTGTTATACTTGTTTCCTTTTATTCTATTTTCTAAATATTGCATAGTTTCGCCGATATATACACCATTACAATTTTGACAATTTATTTTATATACTGTATGTGATGTTTTATTTTTTTCAGTTTTCGATTTTAATTTTGTGTAAATTCGATTTTGTAATTTATTATTATTTTGATTTGAAATTTTAAAATTATAAGGTTTGATAATTTGATTTATTTTTTCAGAAAGATTTTTTACATAAGGAATTTTTATGTATTTTACTTATAAATGTTTGAATTAATAAACCCCAACATTTTACTTACGGGGAGTAGTATATAACACATTCTGTCACTTCTCCACTCCATTCTTGATGGTCGGAAAAAGTAATGAAAATTCGGGCTATTGGGCAAAATTTGGGAAATCTAGAGGAGGGCGGAATTCGAACCAGAGGCTCAGCCAACTTGCGACCTGCGGGGATGGATTGAGTCAATGAATACCATTATAGACACGGAGTCGAAGGCGATTCTGCTATTTAGAAAAAATAATGCAAATTCGGGCTATTAAATGGGGGAAATCTAGGGGAGCGTAAAATCCGAAACAGAAGCTCTGCCGACTTGCGACCTGATCAAATGAAAGAGCAAATTGAATGTGATGAGAAAGCAAATTAAAAAAATATTTTACTAGAAAAAAAAAACAAAACTTGGCAAGCTGTTATTAACTTTTTTTTTTTTAATATTTCTGTAATGTAAAAAGCATAATTTATATTTTATTTACAACTTCATACATAGGTACCTAATTATAGTATAATTCAATTTTGTTGGAAAATAGGTATGTGTTAAAAATTTATACAAAGTTTAACCATGTATTTGGCACTGTTTTTTTGTTTAATATATTTCGTGTTTTTATTAATAAAGAATTTTACTAACTACGTATTTTTATTAATATCTATTTCTATGTTTCTCACTTCAGAATATTTGAGAGTACATATTTTGAACATATTTTTAAGCCAGAAGGTACACATTACATATTTTTTTTATGAAGATTTGATTTTTTTTTCTAATAGAGATGATTCACTGCCCGTTCATCTATTCGTGATTGCCAACGAATTTAGAAAACATTCCCTCATTATTTCGTACTGTCTATTGTATGAATCCGTTTACTTAAATTTTTATCAATGTTTTTATCACACACTTTACTATGTTATAGACTAATCTCACTTCGTACCAAAACTAATCATACAAACAAAAAAAAAGACAATGACGCTTTAGTGCGTTCATTTTCTGACTTGTGACAAATCTATGGATGATATAGAAGAGAATTTCTAGTTGATTACGAATGGCTTTTCATCGAAATTCTTCATCCTCATTATCTAATATTCATTCACCCGGTGTGCCATATTTCCTGTAATATATCACTAAATTATATTCCACACACAAATTAATGACCTCCTATTACTAAAAATTTATCTATCGGACGTGACGCAATATCATACTAAAGCCGCTTTTAGTAGCAAGAGAAGGGAGCATGGTGAAGGCGGTCTCCTCATTGTATTCAAATCGAAACAATTAAATTATACATATTACGAGAAGCGCAGGTGTGTGCCTTAGCGGACGACAAAAACAACACCTCCTATCCTAGAGTTTCACACACATAAAGCCCTTCAACTCGACAGATAGGGACGGACGAGAATTGTCGGCGTTTCCTCTTGTGATCCCTTTACATGCGGAAGCGGTAGGCAAACGTCTAATGAATGGAACTGACAGACTGTCATGTACTCCTGCCTGTTTGTTTAGATATTATATTAAAGCGATCTTATGCAACCCTCTCGAGAATATTCTAGGATATAATCCTTTGGGATAGGTACAACAAAAAAAAAAAGAAAACTAAGACAAATGAGTTGTAATAAGCTGTGAATCAAAAGAAGAAAGTAATTTAATTTCACAGAAAAAATCGATTATTGTCAACAAGAAAAGTTTCTGCTCCACAACGAATTTAAGACAGCTGGATTCAGAATTCCTGGTACCTTGCAAGAGACTCTCAGAAAATATATAATATTTTTGAAGCGTCCTTAATGAACTAATTTCCACGACCTACAACACTTATGATTTAAATTAAAATTACTGTACCACTTTAACGTATTAAATGTTCGAAATGTTCTCCATTTACTTGTTGGTGCAATAATCTAATCTATAGCAAAACTCTTCTCAAGCCCCATTCACAATCACTTAACATACGTAACGTAACAAAAAGACATCACATGAGAAACAGAATAAAATTATGGCTAGTTCACAATGAATATGTACTTAACGTTGCCTATGCGTGATTGACTGTCAAATCCGTCAATTGACGTAAACACGTCAATTGACGGATTTGACATAGATGTTTTTACATAAATCTAAAAAAAAAAACGTCTGTAAAGAAAATGAATGTGGACATATTAGACTATTTACTATTTTTACACTCTTCATTTACGGTTACATGGGCAGCAATAAATTTGATAAAAAAGAAAAAACAGCGACGACGAAGGTTTGTAAAGTATATTTATCACTATTTAAAATCTACAAAGCAAGGTGCCATATTTAGCTCTACTGAATTTATAATAATAGGTGGTGGGTGCGACCTATTCACCAGTCTCGTGTGAGACAAGGAGATGACCACAATCTCAAGAATAAAATGCGAATGTATGACCAAGATATGTTTTTTCAATATACAAGGTTGACAGTGCTTCAATTTGAAGAGTTACTATCCCTTCTTGCTCCGTTATTGACAAAACGTAGTCCGCGGACACCCCTAAATCCAGAACAAAGGCTAGCAATAACACTACGGTAAATTTCTTCATAGTCATACTCTGCAACAGAATACAATAAATCTTTTCAGATTTCTTGCATCGGGATCATCTCTACAGTGCTTAGCTTTTCAATTTAGGATCGGAAAATCTACTGCTTGCAATGTAGTAAATGAAACCTGTGCATTGCATGGAAAGTTCTGAGTAAATCTGTGTTCCCAAAGTATACCCAAGAAAACTGGGAAAGAATTTCAGAAGATTTTTTTCTTAAGTGGAACTTCCCACATTGTTTAGGTGCACTAGATGGGAAACATTTTAGAATTCAATGTCCGCTGAATACTGGTTGAGAATATTTTAATTATAAAAAGTTTTTCAGTATCATATTGCTAGCTATATGTGATGGAAATTATAGATTTACGGTAGTAGATATTGGTGGGGCTGGATCAGAAAGTGATGGAGGATATTTTTCGAGGTCATTATTAGGAAATAAATTACAAAATAGTGACATGAATTTTCCAATGCCAAATAAATTTAGAAATATAGGTAGTCTACCGTACTTTATAGTGGCAGATGAAGCCTTTCCGTTGAAAAACTATTTAATGAAGCCATACCCGGGAAAGAATCTGACAAGGACACAGCAGACTTTTAACTACAGGTTGTCACGGGCTCGCCGCATAATTGAAAATTCTTTTGGTATTTTAGTAGCTCGTTGGAGGTTATTTCAGCGTCCTATAATTGCAAAAATAGAGAATGTTGAAAATTATTTACTAGCAGCAATACCTCTTCGACCTATCCTTTGATTAGAAAAAGTCTCCTTTCAGTACTTTCTTACAAATACAGCAAAATGGGGTGTTGCGTCATCTTGCTGAAATCAAACACTTTCACTTGATAAAATCAGATCTATCACATTGCGATATAAATTTGCCAGAACAGGAACAACGTCATTTCTAATGAGATCCAAATATTTTACCGCTGTCAAATTCCAATCAATAAAAATTTGACCAATTATATGATTACCGGTGATGCCTGCCCAGACGTTCACGTTTTGGGGATATTGCGTATGTGTCTCACGCATCCAGCTGAGTAGTACTTGCAGTTCTGACGATTTACTTCTCTTTACTTCAACATTAAAAGTTGATTCCTCCGAAAAATGGATAGAATCATTTGGGTTACCTCATTTCGGTTCAGTTTATTCATTAATTCTTCACAGAACTGTATTCTACGATCTGGTTCGTCTTCGCTTAAATCCTGTAGAAACATCATCTTACAGGAATGAAGTTTTTTGTTGATGAAAACATTTTAAAACAGTTGGATGGCTAACGTTATTTTCTCGAGCTATTTCGTATGAACTGAATATTGGATTCTCTGCAACACTTAATAAAAGTCTACTTTCATATCGTCTTCCACAAGATGGGGTTTTCAGCCTGTATATTTGAAATTTCATTCAGAAGGTATACCGTGTTCGAGCATTTTTCATAAAACTCTATGATAACACGAATGAATTAGTAAAAAATTATGGTGGATAAGATGCTCCATCAGCAAACAGGAGTATCTAGAAGGTAAATCCAATCGAGATCGCAAAGTTTTTGACTAGAGAGGCACTGCTTCCAACATGTCTCGCTAATAATACCATATACAGTGTAGCTTACCGTACAAGGCTTGCCAAAAAAACAAAATCACTTCCCCAAGACAACCCAAAGGACCCATGAAAGATTAAGAGTAATCGAGAAGTCACTACAATGTAAACCGAAAGAGACAAACTCCCTATTGAGACAGACGAAATGTCGAGCCGTGAAGATAACTCTCTTGAGTGGGACAGGACAGAAACTAATTGGTAAAAGAACCGGAAACGATGCAAAAAACAGATCTTCGACTTCACGCATTAAAAACGTTGTCGGCGTACGTGGATATGTGTTGGTTGATATGTGTGTGTGCGTGAGCGCGCGCGCTTGTGTTCGTGCCTAGTGTGTTGGCGAGCGGCAGAAAAGGATCGAGATGCGAGGGGCCGTCATCAGATCGAAGCGAGGGGAACCCAGGTCGGATTCCAGCAGCCGGGGGACGAGTACTTCCGGTTGGAGGGGCGTTCGGCGTGGGAACGATGAAATGACAGAATAACAGGGACGGCTCGGTGACTGCGTACGCCGGAGGATGAGCGCGTCCCTTTCTGTTTTTCGATGCTTCAGATGTTCCGTCTCTTTCTCTTCCTTTTAAAAGATACAAGGCTGCGATTAATTAGAGATCCATTTATTATTATTCATATTGGTATAAGATAAATAATAACTCATACACATAATTCTCAAGGTTATGGATCATAGATCTTTACTCTTGAAAACTGGAGGAACTTCCACATTCTTATTCTCTTTTTATAATATTTGACCAGGATTTTGCGGTAAGCCAGCATTGCCTAAGGATTTCACCCTAAACCTGGGGTTTTTGTTTTTACACGCACGAGAAAAGGATTTTTTGCGTTTTTCGAAGAAATAGAGATATAAACTTTTTAAGATGTTTCCTACGCGAACACAGGCTCTGTAAATCCCTGAACATGTAAAATACTAAACAGTATTGACATTGACCAACATATTTATATAATATAAAAGGACTTTTTCCTTTTTTCTTACTTCAGGTGTACTGCAAGGGACTAATTTAGGCCCTCTTCTGTTTCTAATCTTTGTTAATGACCTTTGTGAGTCCCTATCTTGTGATAGATTGATGTTCACTGATGATTTTCCTTTTTTCTTACTTCAGGTGTACTGCAAGGGACTAATTTAGGCCCTCTTCTGTTTCTAATCTTTGTTAATGACCTTTGTGAGTCCCTATCTTGTGATAGATTGATGATTTCAAAATATATTCTGCTGTTGAAAACACCGACGATCGTAACTCTCTTGAAAATCAACTTGATGTTGTTCGCGACTGGTGTATCGAGAATAAACTTAATATGAATGTTTCTAAATGTAAGGTTATAAGCTCCACGCGAAGAGTTAAACCTATTATTGATGCTTATAGCTTTGACAACAGTTTACTAGAACGTGCTTCTTGGGTTAAGGATTTGGGTCATTGCAATCTTTCCTTCATGGATCACAATGTTAAAACTTGCGATGGTGCACTTAAAATGTTAGGTTTTGTTATAAGATCTTCTCGTAATTTTGTCAATAGCCTCTTTATAATGCTTTTGTACGCTCTGGGCTTGAGTACGCCATGACGGTATGGTCACCTATTTATCATAGCCACGCATCTTTGTTGGAACAGGTGCAACGACGTTTCCTGAAATTTCTTTATTACAAAGATCACCTCGTTTACCCAGCTAAGGGGTTTAACCATAATACACTTTTGGAACGTGTCGTTTCAGTTCTTTGGACCTCCGACGTTCCCAGGCTGATGTTACTTTCCTTTTTAATTTACTACGCAATAAAATTGACTCATCTCGTCTTTAAGCCTTGTTAATTTCAGCATCCTACGCATTTCTGTAAGAGCTCCATCTACTTTTTACTGATATAAACCGCGAACTAACCTTTTAATTAATTCTCCTTTATTTAGAATGTGTTCTACCTTCAATTCACTGTTTCAATGTGAAATCGATATTAACCACTCTTCTTTGTCATCTATCCTCAGCAAATGTACTGGAAATATCCACTATAATTAGGTTTTCTTTTGTCAGAAAACCTTAATTTATTGCAGTAAACTTTTTTTGTTAGCTATGTAATGTTAAAATTTTGCATTTGGGTTTGTTGAATATTATTTTACGTAATTTTCATATTACTTTTATGTTATTTTTGCCCTGTAAATGGAATTTCCTCTGTTGGGCAATTAAACTAAATAAATAAATAAATGTGTATATCCATTTATTACACTTTTTGAATATAGCACAAATATGATCAGCATACAATATGCATCAATTTATGGGTTATTCTCTTAGGATAAATATTTTATAATTTCACATATGACACTAATTTACAATTTTCAAGATCACTAAAAACTTCTATTAAATTAACTATTCGTTTCACTAATAATAAGTAAAAGCACTTGACCGATACACGTTCACATTTATTGACACTAGTTTTTCTCTTAGGTTTCTGTTGTCCGCTGTATTAGCTCTACCATAAAGTAATATGTAAATATGTAATTGCTGTTACAATGTTTCCAGTTTTACCATTAGAGGAACCGCTTTTTTTATTTTATATTTTAAATGGGATTTATGTGTCATGTAATTTTTTAAATTTTGTTTGTCTTCACTTAATTCAAATGAATTATGATTTTAAATGAATAAGTAATAATAAAAGAATTATAAAGCATGTATTTAAATGGTCCTAAAATTATAATAACTCGCCAAAATAAATACTTAACAAAATATAACCTACCAAAGTAGCAAAAATACCTATTATACCCATAAAATATATATTTCTGAGCTCCAGATGTTCTTCCCTTTATCAGCGCCGGGGAAAAATATACTTCCTGCATAAATAACACGCCTTTATTCATTTTTATCGCTGGAAATATAGGAGCGATAAATTGAAAATTATATTCAGACGATATCTTAATAATCTCATAATCCATCCGTGTCCGACAGATGCGCCTGTATTCATCCCAATAAACTTTCCAGGGCATCAGATATAACGTCTGCGCGCGCTCTCCGGTGGCACAGAATTCCGTTTGATGTTTTCTTAGCAGTTCATTCATCTAAATAATTTCCTCGTCACAGAGGAGAAGACGTTCCAGATACGAGCCATCCGCTCGTGCTTTTCATTCAGGCGGTGAAGTATTTTTAAATGCGATGCCGGCCGTGCAGCAACAACGGTTTTGGAAAGGATTCGTAAACAATTCGAAATAGTATGACGAACACCTGTTGGTTATTGTTGTAACATCGAACTTAAAAAAGCGCTTCGCAGCACCTATGTTTGTTGTTCAAATTAAAACGTGAAATTAAAAAAAAAAAGAATGGAATTCTTTTAAGTATAGTAACTTATAAGTACTGTAAGGATTAAAGTAAATCATTATTGTTAGATATAAAGAGTGAGCAACCGGATGTGAACACCACGTAACCTCAAATTGTGTTAAGTTGGTAATACCAGGTACGTCACATTACTGAATTGTCAGATGTATTTATTACATAACCTTAAAACAAGAGAAATGTCATATATATTTGTTATTTTCAAGAATATATACCTATAAGAAAGAAATTCAAATATGTTGTTAATTATTTTATTATATTAAGTAGGGAACAGATATTTTCTAACCGATTTATTGGGACTAGTTGTCATATACGATCAGAAATGTAACTTACTGCTTCCTCAATTAACACTTGTGGTGCACCAATTGGTTTACCTTTTGCAACGCTACCAATCCCCAAAAATCGGTGTACCAGCCTGTTGCGATGTCGAACAGATCGGTCATATTCAATGTCTACATTTGGATATTCCAAAGTAAATTGCTGCATGCAGGACTGTAGAAAATATGACCAAAATCCATCCGTAAATGCCATTTTCGCTAGGCATACATTGAGCGTTCCATTCAGTAGTCTTTAAAAAGACAGTTACTGCGCAATGAATGCTATATTTACGAAAACTCACAAGAAAATGCACCACCATAGTTGAAGTTACACCAACAACAATCTCTTTTCTTAGCTATAAAAATAGCTGATTTGTATGAAATGGGTTAAAAAGGCTATAAAATGAAAGAATTAAAGAAATAAACATGTTTGAAACGCTAAAGCAGGTCACTTTGCTTGTCAAAAAATGCACAATTACAAATTCTATCAAAAAATCACAGGTAACTTCATGACGTTTCTAAATGAGCACCCGTTATCTGACAATCATCCAGCTAAATGGAATTTTATATTCTACAGTGTTCGTATTATGTACTTGCATTCATCAGTGTGCAACTTAAATCTTTAAATTTGTTTGTTAAGGAGAGTACTTACGCCCGCGTAATAAATTTATTTTTAGTGCACTTGATAGGTCAGGACTGCTTCAATGTCATCGGTAAGAAGATGCATTAACTTATCAGCAATGTCAGTTAATTACATTTTGACACCTTAGATAAGGAGGCCATGTATTTGCTGTGTTATCAGTGAAACAGATTCCGATCTAATGGTAATGCACGTAGATGCACTTTAATAATTGATAAGTAAGTAAGTAAATGATGTTATTTCATAAATACAAAACATAAGTACCACTTATACTATCTTATTACACAAAACAAAGAATATATCGAAAGAAAAGACTTCACCAAACCGAAGCAACAATCAGTAAAATTCTTAATTATTAAAAATTTTAACATAATTTCATGAAATGTAAAATAGAAGACATAGGTGTGCTTAAATATTATGAAAGAAAATTATTTTACTACAGATACTATTTGCAAAAGTGATTTGATCTTTGGAAATATCACTTACTCTTAAATACATCCACATAATATTTCCATGTTGCTATAATATCAACAGATACAGAGGGGAGCTAACCACAGAGAGGATACAGAAACTCAGTTTAATTATTTTTATGAATGAACAGAAAACCGGTTCATCCGTACATACTATAACCCGCGCGCGGAAGGCACACAAAAGGAAAAATAACAAAAAGAAGAGAGAAGAAAACAGTAATTGAAAACGTAACCGAGGAATCTGTATAATAATAAGAGCCATAAAACAAGTATCCGACGTTAGACGTTGTATTATCATCAGAAGATGTATGAATATCCGGCGGGGGCCGTGTCTGGATAGCCAACTTCCGGTATATTCATGTCAAATACTCCCTCATCCTTTACGTGCGGCAGTTGAATCATCCTAATAGTTCCTGGGCAAGTATTATTACTATGAAGAGTGTAATTAACATCTATGACGGTCACTATAGCACATATATACCTAGTAGTTTTTCTGGTATTTAGACGTAATATTCTATTGTAAATGTGATGCAATAAAATATAATTTTACAGCTTTCATGAACATTGATTGCTGAAGAGGACGTGGATACAATAATAAAAACATTGTACGTCGAAGAAGACAAGAAGACTAACCAACGTCTATTATTCAAGTAAAACAACACAAAAGATCCTAAATCTGATTCAATAGCGGGAATAAAATGTCCTTGTTTGCATCTAGTTGCACATAAACTTTCCTCGATTTACAATTTATAAAACACTACTTAACCCTTCATTAGTCGTGCATAGCCCAGCGGAGGACCTATGCCTGTGCATTTCTTATTCGCAAGCAGACGCGCCTAATGGAGGGTCAATAATTATAGTATAATATGACTTACCAAAACAATTTTTAATATTTAATCCTCTTCTACATAACTTCACGACCACGTACATAACGAATGCATCACTGTATCACATTTCACACCGATTTCAAATAAATTTCCTTTAAAACACACAGAAAGAAACAGCGGTAGATATAAAATATTTTATACGACACAAGCACGAAGCACTTATGTATTCGTTACTTAGCAACCAAACGGAATGTTGTGTTTTTTTCGTAACAAGTCCGTATTACTCTGCAAAAATAACATCAGTATATGTATTACATTTGAAATATTAATTGGATTTTATATACATATATTAAACACTATTAATACACTAATAATTTTGTTGCTCTTTTATTAGTAAGAAAATTGCTTGATTGATTCTTACTATAGATGTAAGATAAGAACTTATCACACCTACGAAATATGAATATTTATCTAATTAAAATTATTTAATTAGACAATTATAAATATTATTTTTGTTTTTATCAGTACAAGACTGGGTACGCTTGTAATGTATGGATATACCTACATATACTTAATTGTGTAATTATATGAATAATTTAATTTACGACTCAATATTTGTGAAAGTATTGTAATCTAGCAGTAACCTGTATGTTAAAACAACGATTTTCCTCTAATTATGCGTACAGATACGTAAAATATATAAAACTATAAAACGTGCGGTTTTACTTCCCATTTTGCATAATTAAAGTTTATATTTATAGCTATCGTTATATACAGGTAATTATTCCGTTAATTACAATAAAAGGAACGCACATAACACAAGTTCACTGAAACAATAAAATCGTCTTTAAGGAACAAATTTATAAAATAAACATTAAAAATTATTGATTGACAGTAAAATTTTCGTTTTTAAGGTTGACTAAAACAATTTACAATTATTACATATATGTAGTTGTAAAATCACAGAACTATGACACATTAGTAGCGTTCTTTTCACCGTCTGGACCGTCTGGCTCAGCTCACTGAACTTACCTCACAAAAGTGAAGTGAGCCGAACCAATCAGCGAAAAGAACGCTACTATTGTGAGTGATGAGTGATTCTAAAACAACCTATGAAAAATTCTACATATTTTATAATTGAAATTTTCAATTGTGTACCTATCTTCTATGACAACGATGATCAAGCTCTGATTTGAAGATCAACACACATTTTTAGGTGAAAGTATTTGGTCGAACAAAATACCGACAGAATTCTAGAAAGAACAAACCGCTGCAATAAGAGCGACGAACAGTCCTGGTGATTTTATTACAAAACTATATAATAGATTACCAAAGGAATGAAATGAATTTTGTTGGGCTGGTCTACTCCGTGTGATGTGCATATTATCAAGGTCACTGCCATTTGGCAAGTTAGTTCTGTTAATTTTATTATGTTTTTATTATTGGTATTGGTAGGCGTTGAGTGCAGGAATCGTAAAATTTCTTCATTCAACGTTACACGTCCGCTATAAACTCTTTGTGTTTGTGTGTAGTGTATGCATCTTTATAGAACATAGTGGAAGGAAAGTGCCTGCTTTTAAAACAGATATTGCTATAAAAACCCTAAGTATTATTGTAGGTTAGAATTTAATACATATACAATTAAAAACATGACGTTGGTTACTCCCACACATTCAAAAAGTTTTCCTCTTATAAAAATGTATACTGCAGATATTTTAAAGTCAGGGTCACTACTTATTGTAGGAAAAATTCAGTGTTTACCTTCAAGCTTTCAATAAACAGTAAATATGTATGTATGGTGTATATTTACGCGTAACGAGTTTTACAACATTTCATTTATTAACGAAAGAATCCAAGTAACATTTATATCTGTGGTACTTGTTGTCGGAGAAGCGTAGATTGTAGACATTAGCGACATTCTTCGAACCGACGATATCCATATATTTATGTATAGTAATGTTGCATTAGTATGGGAGCATCTGATGGATGAATGAGATTCCGTAAAAGTGAATGGAAAGAATTAACAATTCCGATAAGGTTGCGCATTCATAAACACGTTTAAATTTCCAACTTTTATTATCACATAAATAACATCCATAGCCTTTAATACTGTGTTGTTGCGTTATTTTTTTTTAAATACGCGTGATATCTACTACATCAATATACTAAAAAAAAAGCAACTACGTAGTTTGTACATGTTTATATAGTATAATACCAATGTGTGCATGTGGGCATGCATATAGTAAGTATAACGTTTCGTTATACAGTGATAGAAATTAAAATCCATTTTGTATGTCCACTATAAAAAAAATCTCAATTCAGCAATTTTTTCTACTTGTCAGGTTTACTAAATTAATGTACGATTAGTGTTAATTATTCGTAGAAAGTAGGAAAATGCCAGCTTTAACAAAGAAAATATAATAAAAATGCAACTGATAAAGAAATCTGTTGAGATTTCAAACAAATCCAAAGAATATAGACAAAATATCATGATCACATCCTGGATTCTGTCAGATTAAAGTTAGGTGTTAATAAAACAAAGCAACAATTTGTTATATTTTAAGTATAAGTAATTCTAACTTAATAAAATCTTTAAACCTCATAAAAAATGTGTAAATAGTGTTTAAAACTACAAATGAGAAAATGACATTTCATTGAAACACACTTGTTCATGAGTTACATAATAAAGATTGAAATATAAATATGTTAATTAAAAACAGCGCACACAAATACGAGGAATATAGTTTAGTATGCTTGGCATGTTTTTCTGTTTACTCTTTATGTAATCAAGTAAAAAAAACAAGCGTATTAACATGAATGGTAGATACATGAAAAAAAAAGTGTAAACAAATCGGGTTTCTAACAGATTGTCAATATATACAGTTTTGTACAAATATGATTTACGCACAGAATGGAATATATATTAGTATTTATTCTGCGATTTAGGATTCAGGTCTGGTAGTTGTGTAATTATAATTATTTATTTGCTTTTATAAATTGTTTCCCCGGTTAACATAAAATGTCTCTTCTTTATTAATAATAACTACCAAAATTATACTGAAGACGGAGCATAATATTCGCAAACCTATCTACAACATAACCTATTTCGCATTTATAGTCCATACATTGAATCCTTTCATTAAATTTCATCGCAACAGCTTACATACATATTCATATATAGTAGTAATGAATAGTCAGTATCTCAGCAATCCTGAGAATAATTGCCGTACCCATGCATCATCCATTCGGAATACATACATACAATAATGTTGTTCTCGGTCGTTACACTTGATTTTTGCCGGCGAGACCCTGTTGGCAATCCATCATTGAGAAAACTTTGAGAATGAAATACCAACTACCAACAAGTGGTCATTGATAAACTACATCTGTCTCGCTTTATTCATTCTGTCTTCCTTTGCCGGCATACGCATTTTAGTCGGTTGGCCTTGGGAGTATATGAGCGGTGAAATCGAGTTGGCCGCGCTTTTCTTCGACTATATTCGACAACGATCGGCTCCTGTGGTCGGCGACCTATTCAATATCGAAGGGAATTAGATCGCGTAGCGTTACTAGGAGCGCCATCTGTGCGAAAATTGCTACACTAAATTGGTTGAATAACAATTATTGATGTACCTATAAAAAATTGAATTTGAAATAATGATTGTTAAATAAGACCGGATTTTAGGACGTTAACGAATTCAAATTAGAACAAACAAAGGTAAAATACGGGCTAATATTATAACAGAAAATGATTATTTTAAGATAATTAGGGTGAGATATTTATTTTGGTTGCCTTTTATAAATTGTTAATTAATTAGTAGTAATATGTAAATTATGATTAGGTTAAATATTTAAGAAATACCATAAATATCAAGGATTGTTTTAGAAAGTATGAGTTATTAATAACTTAATAATCTTTATTGCATTAAATTTACTGTTAATTGATCATAATAGATGGCTATATACTTCCGTATATCCCCTCTGATTTGGCGATTTATATGTACATTAACGAATAGTTTAATATATGTTCCTCAAAATCCAAAACGGGCATTCTTCTTTTGAGGATATAAAAAGAAAGTACTAAGAACTGTGTTTCAAAAGCACTATTTCCAGGTTATGTGCAACGCGATTTTGACGTTTATATCGTGTGGTAGTGCTGATATGGAACAAAAAGTTACTAAAAGTACCCAAAAATGTAGATAAAGCATTAATAAAAAGATTAATGTAATGACTTGTTTGAATAAATAAATTTTTTATGTTGTAAGTTGTGAACTTTCTTTTCCCTTGTTAGTGGTTGTAACAGTGAAAGTTGGAGAAGAAGAATCGTAAAATTGACCGTAAAATTAGTTCGCGCGTTTTTATTCAACGGTTAAATTTGTTTCACCGGTTTTTCTTAACATTTGACACCACTTGTACGAGATCGTTTTGACGAAATATTGCTATTTCTACTGATTTATCGTTACTATTTTATATTATAATCTTTTCAAAATAATTCCTTTATTTTAATTAATTTATAATTTCTATTTAGTGTAGTAATCTGTATATTTTGTTAAGTTTTTGTTCATATTTTTTTTATGAATATTGTTTCTATATTTATTTTATTATTAAATATATTAACATTACAAAATTTTGTAAACTACCGTAAGATACGCTAAAATTTTTGGAACATATGCAACCAATATTACATACGTGCAACAAATTCTACATGCCTATACAAAATCGCTATTAGCGTAATTGCTTGTTGCTTGAATGTATTTTCAAAACCAGCGGTTCATATTTGGTAAAATTATTTTTATAGATGAAATATTTCGTTTCTTAAATACAATCAGTTTCATTTTCTTTTTAAATATTTTTAAATTCTTTTCAAAGAATATTTATTCATTGACAGTCTATTAGTATTTCTGCTTCCAGGAGTTATTTTTATTAATTATCCTCAATTTTAGTAATAACATAGTATAATTCTTTAATTTTTTATTAAAATATTTTTATATTATGCGTAATTAATTTGTTTATACATTAGACAACTTCTTTATAAATTCTTGTATATACATATTTTTTGCAATGTCTTGATGAAATTAATGTTATGTAGTAGGTATCTCCATTTAAGTTGTCGTATCAGCAAAATATAATAAATTAAATATTTTTGTTTTTGTGTCTAAAACTAATTATAAAAACACGCTGTAACAATCATCTATAAAGCCTTTAGAAATCGTACATACGTAGTGATATATACCAAGGTAGGTACTTCATTGTTGTTATCTTTTTTTGTGTACAATAACAGCTTTTACACTGTACCTACTATTCATCCAATGCTTTTATTTATGGAAACGGTTTGATGACACAAAAGGATATGTCGTGTCTTTCTTTGGGGCCCGTGGGAGAATGTTAAAAATACGGTTAAATTACTGGCACGTGGGCGGCATACTAAACTTCCTGGAACAGGCGGAGGTGTACACGGTATTCATTCATTAAAAGGACGACAGATAGATACGTCAAGCCAATCGCGACAGTACCCATAGTATGAATGACGGTTTCATTTGGCAATATATAAGAGAATTACGTGACAATTAGAGCCTCAGCACTTATGTCTAAATTTTGAATTTAATAAAAAAATATGGACTACTAGTTTTTTGTTATTTTTAGCCATAATATATTTCATGACGTGTAATTCATGACGATGGGTTAGAAGAAGAATGTCACATACTATATTTTTATAAAATCATAGTACAGGCGTACCACAATTATGTGTTCGGTGTCGAGGCAGCAATTAGCACTGACGTACGCAGCTTCTGGTTTTTCGATTAATCACGTAAAGATACTAGTAGAATACCTGGAGTAATGGGTTCATGATGGTGAACGATTGGATACCCCACAGCAAATTGTTAATGCATTTTCTAATAACTTTTTCAATGTCGTTCAACCTCCAACCAAATTTTCCTGTCTTAACGATGTTTTTCTGTTGCGCCTCATATTACTGTGAGTGAAGTATTTTATGATGATGTTCTTTCGGCGGCTAGGACGTTGCGCTAGAACAGCTTGACCACTGGTCCTGATCAAGTTCCGAGATTTTTACTTAAAGATTGCGCTGGTTGTTAGATCGCATCAATCATGGTATATTGTTGAGGAAGCTCCGTGGATTTGGTTTTAGCAATGCTCTGATCGTCGGTTTTATGTATCCTACAATGGTTTCAGGTTTGATAGCAATATTATTACATCGGATGTCCCACACGGGTCCAATTTGGACCCTTTGTTGTTGTTTTTGTTTATCAACGATCTCATAGACGCCATTCACTATGTTAAATATAAAAATATATACAACATTATATCTAGTGCTGACTGCTTACAACTCCAGAAAAAACCTTGAATCACTCTCCGATTGGTATATGCTTAATAGATTGGCCTCCAATGTCAACAGATGCCAGGCACTCTCCTTTTACTGGAAAGAAAGATCATATTATATTTGCTTATAATGTTAACTCTACATCTTTGGCTCATTGTAATAAGATTAGGGACCTGGGGGTGATTTTTGACGATCAGCTTTCTTCCGTTAATCACTTCGCTGATACTCTCTGCGCCACAACTAGATCGCTTGATTTCAGCCTTCGTACTACGATGTCCCTCACTGATCCATATGCTTTGAGGCTGCTGTATACCTCATTAGTTCGGTCCAAGCTGGAATACGCTGCAATGATTTGGAATCCTTTCTACGAAGTATACAAGAAATCCATCGAGAGCGTGAAAAGAAGATTTTTGAAGCACTTATAGTTTAAAGAAAAATATACATACATCCATCTATAGAGGCTTCTCTCAGGAAATTCTTTTAAATGTCTTTTCGATGTCATCGTTGGACCTTCGACGTGCAAATTCTTACATGTCATTCACATACAAATTACCCCAAATCCTTACCGAGGTGTTCTAATTTTCGTAAAATGTGAAACTTTTTTTTCTCATTGTTAGGATGACTAGAGGCAAAGAAAAAAACGCGTTGTGTAAGAGACATTTTGGGGCGATTGTAACGCCTGTATATGATATTTTGGGAAAAATCCAAAAACCGGTAAATTTTACTTTTTAATGTAGTTTATCGATTAGAACAGAAATATATGAATTTTTCATTTCACCCCTATCACCATTGACATCCTTATTGAACCAAAATGTCCGAATTATCAAGATGCACATTTTCCATTTTTGTTCAGTTCGATATCTCTTCTAGTAAGTATCTTTTCTGGTGTATCGTTTTATTTCTTTACTTGTTGATTATTGGTACATTGATTCCATTAAATGCTTGGTGTTTGTCGTATTCTATTAGTAGCAATTATTTGTTTGGATTATTTCCTTATTTTATCAAAAATTTAAACTAATATCCTGCCACATCCATCATTGCAATTTTATTATAGTCCAATAATTCAGTAATTCTAGCGATCTCTTGCGCCAATAAAAACCATTTTTCCATCCGAAAAGATCCTAAAACTAAAATTCAGAGAATAAGTTCTCAATTGAAGACAGTTTATTTATTTTTTCTCTGATACCTACGATTAGAATCCACCCATATACTTATATACAAGGTGTTTTGAAACATCGTTTAAAGATTTTAAGGGCATGTAGTATGATCGAAAAGAAGGTTAAAAGTCATAATAAACATATGTCCACAAATTAACTGTTTACGAGATAACAGCGATTTTATAGCAAATGCAGAATAAGTTTGCTTTAGCGGTTTTTTTTAAGATGTTATTGTATTTTAACATAAAATAGATTATAACTAAAGAAGATGTTCAAAATGACGTCCTTCCATTTCGACACAGGATCTACATCTGCTTTCAAAGGAAGCGCGCACTCTTTCAAAAAACAAGGGTTTTTCTCGTATTATTTGGCAACAGTGTTCTATTCGTTGGCGCAACTCTGGAAGATCGTTTACCGGTGTTGCATACACTAAACTTTTCAAATAACCCCAGATACTAAAGTCCAAAGGGTTTAGATCGGGAGACCTTGGAGGCCAAGCAATGGGACCTGCTCGCCCTATCCATCTCCCAGGAACTTCATTGTTAAGATGTTCCCTAACAGCACGCGTAAAGTGCGGTGGAGCTCCATCTTGCATAAACCAGAGGTTCAGTCTTAGATTTATAGGTAAATCTTCCAAAAGTTCAGGTAAAGTATTTTCCAAGAACTCGAGGTATGCAGGACCTGTTAAGCGTTGTGGCAAAACAATCGGTCCTAACAACCGTTCCCCTATCATGCCTAACCAGATGTTTAGAGAGAAACGTTGCTGGTGCCGTGCTTCAACGGTAGCATGAGGATTCTCGTTACACCAAACGTGATTGTTGTGGAAATTAAATATTCCATTTTTAGTAAAACCAGCTTCATCAGTGAAAGGGATGTTATCAGCGAAATCTGGCCGATCAGCAGCTGTTCGCAAAAACCACTCGCAGAAAGTCCTTCTCGCTTGATAATCCGGAGCAGTAAGGGCTTGTACCCGTTGGATATGGTAGGGGTATAGGAGTTGCTCATGAAAAGTTCACCAAACAAGATTGCTGCTTACACCCACTTGAGTCGAAATTCTTCTAACACTAATAGTTTCGGGATTATTATCAATAATATTCAAAATTCGATCTTCTATCTGTGGAGTGCATGCTAATCTCTGCCGTCCAGTATCAGAAGACCGCTTCTCAAACGAACCAGTTTCTCTTAGTCGTTGAAACACCGTCTGAAACATCACATGCGAAGGCAGTTGGCGATCAGGAAACGTTTCAGCATAGAAGCGACGACCTTGTAAAGAATTCACATTAGCACGACCGTACATGAACACCATATCGCTCATTTCACCATTAGAATATTCAACCATTGTAATTGCACAAAACGTCAAATTAAACTGTCATAAAACAATAGCTGATAAGCACCTGTTTACTGGGATATGTTATATCCATGTACTACTAGGAACACTCGCTGTTATCTCGTAAACGGTTGATTTGTGAACATATGTTTATTATGACTTTTAACCTTATTTTCGATCGTACTACATGCCCTTAAAATCTTTAAACGATGTTTCAAAACACCCTGTATATGCATAGCACGTGTTGCCGAATGAACGCGCGCTAACAAATTACAAATCAGACTTGTTTCCATCTGGCGACAAGAGTGATGATGTTTGTTCTAATTAAGATTTAAATCCTGATATACCCACTCATACCCACGCGTCTAGTGTACAAATATCGACGTTCGTAGCAAGAATAAGATTTCTACATATGTGTTATGTACACAAGTCAACAACAAGGATTTCTATGTATTTATATAATATTGATTTATGCTTTGGATCAGAAAACGTGCGATTCAAAAAATATTTTATGGATTCTTGGTTTGGAAAATAAGTATTAAGTATCGTTGAAAACCAAAAAAAAAAAAGTGATCTGACAGAAGCAACATCAAAATTATCAGTAACCGATAATCATCCAAAGTCTAAATTTTTCGTAAAAGCAATGGTGGCGATTCGTACCCCAATATACCCGATTGGATATTGATTAGCTTGGAAGGGATTGATTAGCTTGGAAGGGTAAAGATCAACCCAAAGACCGAGGCTATAGGAAGAACACCTAAGGGTTCATATAGTCTTTTTGACAGTTGTATTTCGATTGTAGTTGTCAATAAATGATATTATGATATGATATAGTTTGTAGCCATTGTATAATTTATAATTAATTAAAATTGTGAAAAAATTGCATTGCTACGATAATATAACAATAATTTGATAAAATTTTTCATAATCTCAGCCTTAATGCCTGTAATTAATGTAATTAACCATTTAAGCCATAAGTGTTGTCGGTCGTTCAAATCAGTTCATTAAAGATACTTCAAAAATAAAAAATATATTATATGCTCTCGTCGAACATGTTTCTAGGTTATTAAGTTACACGAAGGTAGTTTTTGCACGGCTAGTTATACAAAAATACTCAATTTCAGAATTTAATAATTATAGAAATTCAAAACGTATAATAAATTGAACGACTCGTCTGTCATTGTTGCCGTGGCCTTATGAATGACGTATCTACAGTGGTAACCGTAACAGGAATGCCGCTAGGATAGGATCAATTCTTCGCGAGGGCAGGCGTTTCATGGCGATACAGGTGCTTGAGAAAGCACCGTTTTTGTAGCACGGAGAGGCCACGTTGGCAACGGTCGATTGAATCCACGCTTTCTAGTCGGATGTCGTAGGTGGAGAGACCAATCCCTAGGTAGGTAGTAGGTATTTGGCGCGTGGGTGCGCCATTCGGAGCACACAGATGTACTGATGTATTTAAGTATGCCGAAATCTTGTCATTTTATATATAATACAACGGATTGTAATCAGTGGCGTAGCTAGGTAACCAAGGGCCCTGGGGCAAATTAAAAACTGGGGCCCCACTGCTATGTAAACTGATTAGGTTTTATCAAAAATATGAAATATACAAATACTTTAAAACTGCTAAGCTACTTAAGCTCTTGTTTGTGCACTGCAGGGCAGCTAATAAAAATATTAAACAATAACAACATAAATTACAATTAATACTTGGTGTAGGTTTGGCTAATAAAACGAAATAGAGAAGATTCAAGGGTTTATTATATAAAGGTCGGGCCTACCAACTGACTAAATAACAATTATATTTACAATTTTTTCCTAGCTTTAGTTTTCGCAAAAGTGTCAATGCTTCGTTTAAATCGTTAATTGCTATTAGCGATAAATGTCGGAGTCGAGTTTGGCCCATATTATTTCTTAAATAATTTTTTATTATTTTTAATTTGCTAAATGACCTTTCAGCTGCTGCAGAAGTGACAGGAATTGTAAAGAATAATAACATTGCTGTAAATACTTCCGTTAGGTCGCATTCTAGCACTCCATATTTGCTCATTATTTCCTTACATAATTGGTGAAGAGTCCATGCTTGAGTTAGTTGAGGTAAAACTAGGTGGTAAATATTAATAAATTGAAGTGAAACACTAGGGCCTATTATATCTGAATATTTTCTTTGGAATTCGTCACACTTTTGTAATAAAGTTGCTTCATCAACATGTAATAAAAATGTTGGTGTTAGAAAATCGAATATATGACAGACTGCACTCATACCAATAAAACGTGTATCTAATTGAGATATTACTGTGTCTAGTACATTATTGAAAATCTCAATTTTAAATATTTTTTCTCGGTTTGGAAATCGGTGATCAGCAGCTAATTCATCAAAATGTTTTTTAACTTTTTTTTGCCTTTTTTCTTGAAAATGGGTATCAATACCATATTTTCTTGCAGTTTCACTGGCTTTGTACTTGAATAATTCGAAATCATTTCTATAAATTTGCAACTTTGCCTTGGTCTCTGCTAAAACTTTACTCGCCTCGCCCAAATTGATGTCGCATTTTTGTAAAGTTTTGGATGCATAATTGATGTCGTTCAATACACTGTGCATGAATTCGCAAAGCAACACGAACTCGAAATTTAGCATTTTTGTTTTAATACTCTCTGCTTCACTACGCTCATCTTTATTAGGACTCTTTAGAACTATTTCTGATAATGCTTTGATAATATCAAAATAACGAAGTTTTATTGCAGATATCGTATTGACCCTACTGGACCATCTAGTCGGATTTAGTTTTTTTAGAGTGGTGTCCGATTCCCCAGTGAATTTTGACAGTAGATCGCAACGTTTGATGCTGTTTCCGAAAAAGTTATACAAATCTTGCAACGTTGCGAAAAAAATCTGTATTTCCACACAACTGCTAACGGCATCATTTATCACCAAATTTAAATTATGAGTGGCACAATGTACGTACTCTGCGTTAGGCTGGATATCCTTAATATGTTTTTGTACACCATTATACACACCACTCATCACACTGGCTCCATCATAGCCTTGTCCCACACATTTTTTTAAATCAATATTTTTATATAATTTTCAAGCTCTACAAAGGACAGAAAATTTCCGTGGTATCCTTCCTGACTTAAGTCTTCTTGATGTCCTCTCAAAGACAAAGAACTCTTTGCTAGGGTAAGTATGACATCGAATAACCTTTGAAGAACCATTTTCCAAAATGATGCTTCTTTGCGAATTTCATTTTCAAGTTCCTTATCGATAGTATTAGTATCGTTTTTTTTTCCAAAATTCATACACAGCACATGCTTCCGAATGGCCACACGAACAACTGTGTTGTTTAATTCTTTCTGATAAATGCTTCCAATCTCGAATTCCCGTACACCAAACATTATTCCTTTGTGAAGCAAATAACCAGCAGGGTTGACAATAGGCAGCATCTAGTATTTTGGAATAACACAACCAAAAACGATTAACTGGCCCATATTTAGAACACGAAACGTAGTACGATTTTGAAAAACACCTATTGTTCTGGTTGATGTCTGTTGGAAAAGGTCCTGAAGGCTGTAAAGGCCCCATATCAAGAATTTGACGTTTTTCGTTATCACTTAATATTTTGTTCGTGAAGTTTCCCAAGTCATAAGAAGATTTGTCCTACAAATTTTCGAAAAATGTAGAGGTCTGTGGTTCCTCCAAACCCTCCGCTCTTATGTGTGTCATGCAAACATCATCCACGTTCACATGATCGGCGGCGGAGGTATCTCCAACTGCAATAATTGTCGAATCTTCTTCAGTAGGCTTCTCAACCAACACTGCAGTTACCACATTATTTGAGTCACTATCAATAGAAATATTTTGGCCAGATGTACTTGCAGAAGGCTGACTAAAAAACTTGTCAATTTTGGGCAATTTTTGTTTACTATCATCTCTTTCTTGGCGTTGTTTGCGTTTAAATGCACCACTGGGTTTCTTCTTTTTATCCATAATTTTAGTTTTCTAATTTATTTAAACAATACAATATTAAATTGTGCTCGAGTAGGTAGGTACTCACTGTTCACTGACGACGTTAAAAGTAAAATAAAAGGAAAGAAAAACACAATGATACGCTACAAATGTCGTTGGGGAATCCCCGGAAAAAAAAATTATCACCGTTAGTGTTACCACATTAATGTAATTAATGTACCTACCACATTAATGTAATTAATGTACCTACTGCAGGTGACTTGCATTTTTTCACGATATTTCGCGTTATACAATGAACTGTAGCCGAAATCTATAGATTTGACACGATTTATTTACTTAACGGACATCAATATGAGTGGTAAAATCAAATAAAATTGAACCAGTATATTGACCAGTACAAAAAAGTTTATTGACATTAGCTTACTTACTCCTGATAATTTTTTAACCGTTCTCGAAAAAACACTGCCACCCTACAGAAAGAATTTAGGGGAATTCTCTAGGCATAACTTTTGAATTTCTCTCAACTGAGTTGTCATGATTAAAGTGGGGTTGCAACCTGTCATATTTATTTTGAAAATGGGAGAAATTTCCAAAAGTTCAGTTCGATCGAGATTTCTGGTAAGGATTCGAGGGCCCCCTGAGCTTGAGGGCCCCGGGGCACTGCCCCGCCTAGCCCCTAGGTAGCTACGCCACTGATTGTAATGAAATATCTCGCGTAAGATTAGGACTATTACAGGAGTCTCTTTCATTCAAAGCAATATATTTTGCTGACAACTAATGCCACGGTAAAATAAGGAGCTAAAACATATCATTCTTTAAAGGTACAGTTGTTATAAACATTCACAGTAATTGAGGTTGAGTAGGAGTACGGCTGTACAATGTTAAGATCACGAAGATGGCAACAATTATTGGGTATCAACAGCCTGTCGAGACAGAGGGAGAAATAAAAGACTCTATTTCCAGTCACTAATAAAAATAAATAGAAAAATAAGGTTCTGTTTATTTCGACCCAAAAAAATCTAATTTATATCTAAAACAATAAAATGTCATCATAAAATGTTTTTTGTTTAAGAAAAAGAATAAAATTGGCGTTTGTTCTATTCTGATTAAGTCATAAATCAAATTTAGCAAGGATTAGAATGTGTTCTTAACATCCTCCCACATTCTGGAGGATTGAAAAAGTGTCAAAAGTATTCGAACGGTACCATGTGGTAACTTCGATTCTTATGCTAATTTCAGAAGATTAACTGGCGGATATGTTTGATTTAATAACGTCATATTTTCGAATGATCCCACACATTAGTATGTGGAATTTGACGACATTCAGCGGAAAAATGTATATAGACTAATAATTAAGAAGATCGCATGATTCATATGATTCTTCTTTTCTTTTTAATTAATCCGTGAAAGTCGTTTTCTTTGTTGCGCCAGATCATAATACCGAATTTTCTAATTTGAATTCGTTATGAATTATTGCAAAATCTTAATGATGACATTGAACTTTATTAACAGCTTTGTTTCCAGCTAGGTAGAAAGTCTAATTAATATCTTTTATACTACGTTTGAGGTATACCTATGTATGTAGGTAATAAAGTACTTAGGTGATGTGATTTTTATGATAAACCAGTACCATCGTAACCAAAAAAAATGGAGACACATTTTTTATCCTATTCTAGTGGGTATATTAAATGAAATAAATATTTTCGAAGGTCGAAGGTCAGAACTTCTCATCTAGGGTGGGGAACCTTGGTTCCTGTACCCTTTCATCTCTGATAGAGCGGCACGATCAAGCCGCGGGGTGTAAAAAAAAAATTGTAATTAAATTACACTGATCGGGAGGTTGGATGATCGTTTAAGTTCGAAAAATTGAAATTAATGAATAATTTCGTGTTATTTGAGTTCAATATTTTTACTGATAATTAATTATCAATTGCTGCCCAAAATCGAAGTATTGCAAAATGGTGGACTACCCAGTTCATATACGTGCAAATGTGTGAATAACTAGCTAGCGGAAGATAATATTAATACGTTTGATTAGCATATGTAATTTAATAATAATAATTTAATAATTTTCTTAGACCAAACGTAACTGAACAAGTTCTGACCACAGCAATCTTATCCAGGACTACCAAATTACATATATTCCAACTGAAAGCTTTAGAATGCTTATAAGTTTGACCAAAACTCCCGTACAAAAAACCCCAAATTACCAAATAAAACAAAAGAGAAGCGCTTTTGTCCATTTTTATATTTAAAAAAATGTTATAAAAATCGGTTAACGTGTTACTAATGAGAAACAAAATGCCACATCATCTCACAACATGTATAAAGATATAAATAAAAAAAACACACACACTTAATACTGCACTGTATTGGAGGAGTTGAATACGTCATCTAATAACACCGAGTCGACTGACGAGAACACGTTTTAGTATATATATATATTTTTTTTTTGGTTGAACACGAAAAATTTCCACTAAAACCAGTTCAATCTCTCCTGATGAAGATATTAGCGTTCGTTACAGATTTGGCGGTCTTTCCCAGTTTGGCGTTGTTCTTCTTTTTCTTCTTCTTCTTGTTCTGTTGCGATTCTTGCTGTTGCTTCTGCTTCGAATCGTCCTGTCTCTCAGCGGGCTCGCATTTCGTATGGTTATCGGGCACATTGGAAGCGCTCTTCTTTTTGACCATCTTGTGGAATTTAGCTGAGGTGTCTGTTAGGGTTTTCAACTTTCTGATTTTCTCCGACATGTTGTTCAGGCTCACCCACTCTATAGTAGTCTGTCTCCTGAAACTGAAAGGGACATTCTTAGGAGTGGAAAAGGAATTAGCCAGTAGGCATCGATAATTGAAGTCGTACCCGCTTTGTTTATCTTTCTTGGTAAGTTTTTCTTTCGACGGCTGCTCTTTGGGTTTCTTGGGGACCTTCTTCTCTTTGGGAAGTTTCGCTTCTCGTTTCTTCGGCGGCTTTTCCGGTTTGCACGTCCTATAATAACGAGTCTCTAATATTAATTAAAAAGCTAATCACACTTACCTCATAGGTAATTGTGGAGTGGAATTATAAACGCAGAAGCTATTATCACCCCAAGACAACGGAGCGCCACCTTCACTATCGCCGATTCCAAACCAAAGCTTGTTCCTCAACGATATCAACTTGGCCTGCACTTCCGCTAGTTGCTGCATAGTGGACCTCCTATTTTCATATAGAGACCTATAATAGGCGAAATTACAACCCCCGAAAACTAACTTCCCAAAGACATACTTCAATTGGGGCGTCCTACGATGCCATGATTGGGATCTGGCCTTGGTTTCTGGCAACAGTTCCAACACCGAGATGCACCGCTCCGAGGATTTCTTCAACTGCACTTCAGAATCGGAATACTCCAACGTTTGCACGATACGTTCACGCTGCAGGACCTTCTTGGCGCTCTTCTTCTTCCTTCTACGTCGCCTCGCCGTCTTTAGTTTATCCTTGGATTCGTAGTCGCTGTCAGAGACGGACGTATGCGAATCAGAAGTATAGCAAGTCTTTTCTCGACTTAGGGAGATCTCTAAGTTCGCTTTGAACATCTGAAATGCATTTGGTAATTTTTTTCTATAATTTTTCAACTTTTGGAGTGTTGGTAATTCAAGATAATGCTTTTGGAAGATCGGATATGTCATTTAAAAGCGTTAGACTTTACCGGGAGCGGTTTTCTTTGCATGACAGGGCTTTTGGATTGCTGTTTTGGCTTGACTGGCAGAGGTTTTGGTTTGTAGAGCTTTTTTGCGATTGCTGGCGATGGTGGGGGTACTATTAAGGGTATTTCGTAGTCCCTTCCGCCTCCTTCTTCCGAACTACTTGACGTGTCACCAGAATCGCTAAGCATAGATTTTCAAAGCAGTTTTAGATTAATGAAAAGTTATGAAGCTGGCTCAATTTTGGGGATTAGTATGATAGAAGCTATTGGAAAACTACTTTTTCAAGTGGAAATCAAAGGTTTGTACATCCCTTATAAATTTTGGAAAAGTCATTATTTGCTGACACAGTTAAATCCACTGGTTATAGTGTTGACATAAACGTAGCTGCCATTCCATATTTCATTTCGTGAGAGACAGAAGCAAGCAATTGCTTTCACGGCATGGCTTATTATAGGTTACGTTTTAATTTTCAAATAAACAACAGCAGCATTACTTATTGCCGAATTTGTTATTTTTTTTTTCCTCTAAATAATTGTTTTCGAAAAATTGCATTCGAAATGAGCCATATTCATGAGGAAGATAAAAGAACTCACCACGCCTGTTCATCACTATGATAATGAATGAAATATACTGCTTGATGCCATATTATAATATGAGCGATCTACCTACTTCGTTCTCAACACTAACTGACTAGGACTTTTGACAAATGAAACCCATTCCAACATTTATTCCGCAACCTCATAAAATCTAACATTAATTTCAGATCTACAAACCTTCAAAATAAAAAATTCAACGCTTAAGCAATTGCTGTTAAGTGTCACATATGTATACAAAATTTCAAACAAAGTATATTTAAGCACTCACCTCGAATAATCCGACAATTTTATGTTAGTTGGTTCGTCAGCGTTCGATCCCTCTTTCACTAATCTATTAATAATTTTTACCCGTAAACGTTCCTAGAATTAGAAATGAAACATAACCTTCTTTTTTCGCCAAATTAACTTTATTTTCTTCTTATCAATTTTGCACATAAATTATGACCAGATAAATGATTAAACTGGCACACAGCAGGATTAGTCTAACTGCCTTCGTATATACCTTTCTAGGGTCGTCATCGTAGAAGTCCAATAGCGTTTGACAGAATGCCTTGCCCATCTGCTCGTAATCCAACGTGGTGAAGTGGGTGTCCGCTTTGGTGGACAATGTGGAACCGCCGAATGACGCTTCCATCGTGAAACTGTTGGCTATGCCCATCATCCACATTACTACCCTCCCGGTGCCTTCCTTGCATTTTTGTACTCTGAATTTGCAATTCTCAAACGAAAACTGGCAGAAGAAAGCGCAAATTAGAGACAAATTTTGTTTTATCAATTTCTGTACGTAATTATCTACTACCAGCCTACTACTGTAGCCGCTTTAAGGAGAATTCATATCTTAATGTTGTAGGTTCAATTTCTACAATATTTGTAGTTTTTTATAAGTTCGAATGCACGGATTGTGTTTGCAAGGAAATTAGAGAGGCTACTCATTTGGCAACATTGTAAAAGCAATCACACATTATTAATAAGCGTACAAGACAAACATAAAATATAATCTAAGAAAGAAAAAAACACCGGTAATAAATGTACGGGCATGAGTGTGGCAAACGACTGTTTTTACTCATTGTTGGTTTCATAGTTTTTTTGCCCTGTATATGAAAATTGGAAAGTGTAGAAAACGAATGGAAAAAAAAGAAATTAGGATTGAAATAGAGCTAGGTCGAAGAAGGCAGGTGGAAAGGATCTAAGTAAAATTTGTTGGCATTCCCACAAATGTAAGAAATCGTTGCTTTAGCCAAAGCATTAGTTCTCGCTGTCGGAATGAAAAAAGTGTCCGTCGAGCGTGTGCCATACGAAGGCACAGTTATTGCTACAGTAGATAGTAGTTCTGGTGCATCCATTTTATTGTTGATCAGATTTACCAAAAGTCTAGAAATTTTTCTACGACCAGATAGAGCTTGGAAATTGTGTGTAGGGAGAGTAAGGGGAGAGTTACCACGACTGTTAAAGATTAGATACTTTAAAAATCTTTTCTGCACGCTATCAAGTTGTAGACGTTGGTAAATATAAATGGGATGCCATATTATTGAAGCGTATTCTAGTTTTGGTCGCACTGGTGTGTAATATAGCTTTTTCAGAGTATCTGCATTTCCGAATTTTCTACAGGATCTCACTAAGTCTGAGATGCTGATTTGCAAACAGTTGAGATGTGCTCAGAAAACTGAAGTCGTTTATGAAACAGAACACTCTAGATCTTTAATCTGCGAGTATGGAGGAATATGAAAATTATTCACAGAGTAGGTAAATTTAATTGGATTTCTGATTTTTCCAGAAGATTTTTAGATCATCTGCATAGGCAAAGACTCGTCATTCCAGGGTTGATAGTAGGTCATTAATGTAGATGTTAAATAACAAAGACTTTATCAGATCGGTCACAACTGGTGAGAAACTAGACACCCTTGGTTTGGATAAATGATGTTGTGATCGATACTATCAAACGTCTTGGCAAAGTCGGTGTACAGGACGTCTATTTGTTCTTGCGAATCTATACTGGCGCTTATGTACTGCCCAATCTCGGCTAAATTGGTTACACTTCATCTACCAGACATGAATCCATGTTGCTGTGTGGATAAATAGCATCGGATGTTGTAAATGTTTTCATAAAGTAAATGTTCTAATACTTTAAAGCAGCTGGGCCGGTAATTTGCAATATCATATTCGCTTCCTTTCTTAAGTATCGGACTAATCATGCTAACTTTCCAGCTTCCCGGAAATGCGGAGGTACGAAGAGCCAAGTTAAATATGGAGCACAGAATTGGTGCACAATCTCTAATTAAAAAATTAGGTAGACCTTCCTGACCTGCAGTTTTATCATTCTCGAGATGTTTAATTGTTGCTAGAACTTCGTCAGTTGTGAAGGAATCAAGGTGGAAATAATTGGTAGTTGTGGAAATTTCAAATAAAACAGATATGCATCAGAAAAAGCTTTGGCAAAAGATTCCACTATTCTATAAGCATCTCTCAGCGCCACATCGTCATGTTTCATACTAGCGGATATTCTCGGGTTTCTATACCTTTGCCGTATGAACTGACAGGAAAAAATTGTTAGAAATATGATTTTCCATATTGGTTAGCTATAGATCGTACAGCCTCCAAGGTTCCTGTGCACTCTTGAAAATTCGGCTTTGTAAACACATAAGAATTGGTAGATATCAATTTTCTATGATAGTATTCCTTCAGTTTAATTAGCGTGATTATGCATGGATTGTACCATACGGGATATTTACAAGACGAAGTTATATACTTCGGCACATGTTTGTCAATTATTGAATACAATGTTGCGTAGAAAGAAGAGACTGCCAGGTTGACATCAGCTTCCAGATGTGACCAGATCGTTGCAGAGAGCAGGAGAATTCGTTTTGCGAAAGTTCTATCTATAATTGGAATTGCAATCCAGAACTATTTTGGGCAACAAATTGAGAGATCGTCCCAGTAGATACAATCCCATAAACTATGATAAACACGTACCCTACCTATATCTCCAATAAGTAAAATCAACGATATCTATGACACGAAGTAATAATTTTTGATTAATGGACTTCTGCATCCTTGGCCTAAAAAACTCCTAAGTAAGGTACGGCCAAGAAGTAGGTCAGGCGAAGTTTCTACAGACACGGAATGTTCAATAACGAAATAACCTCGGAAAATGTCTCGACACCAAACTGAGCTTTTATTATTTCCCCGAGACAAGATATTCTCGCTCACGCAAATCCGCGATACCTACTCGAAGTAATGGACGAGTGTAAGAAATATCTTTGTATATTTGCAGGTGTTTTCCGATCAATTTTTTTTTATATAGATCTGTATGTAACAAATAAGATATTTTAGATTCTTCTGATCCTTGTGCGATTTAAAATACTGTTAAGTGATGGCATAACAATGAAGTCAACACATTTTCTCTTACTTATTCTCATCTTATGGAGAGAGAAAGACTCTCTTAAGTATCTCTTCTTATTTCTTTTATAGCAATTTTCCTTTCATATAATATCTATTCTCTAGTCTTTGCGAAATCTTCAAATATTTTATCCCACTTTCATAGATATTCTATTTCAATATGTGAATGTTTAGATTTTTTATTTGAATTCTCCCACAACAAGCAGGCAGGCACACCCAACCCTGGAAACCTGAGGTTTCTCCGAAGCACACCATTTCTCAGAACACGTCTAAAAATCGAACAACGAAGTGGAAAACTTTATCGTTAAACGCAAGGGTTTTCTACGAATGAATAAATAAACAAAAAGAAAAAAAAAACAGATAAATTTCTTTATCGAACCCCGATATCTCAGCCATAACAACACACAATTTGAGCAGGCACGAAATATGGTTAAAAATAGCAATGATGACCGGGCAATGCCTTTGCAGGTGTGTATTATAATAAAACTTAATAGTAGTATGTAATACCAATTGTAATTGTAAAAATACTTAAGCGATGAATAATTTAAGATGTCTTTAGGTACATAGTTAGGTCTACGCGTACTTTGGCACCACATTGGGCGCCAAAATATTAAACAGTAAGAGTAAAATAAATATTTTTTATGTTTTGGAAATCAATTAATAATAATTAATTAAATTTTATTACTCTATGTGTATCTACAGTCTTTGCATTTTGAAGAATTTTATGAGGGATTTACTTACCTTATCAGCAGCATTCTTGTGTAGCATTAGGGGAAAGACCTGTTCGTGCAATCGTTTGTCGAGGCCTCTTCTGTTTTCGCATCCGTAAATGAATATGTTGTGCTTCCTCGAATGGGCGTGCAGGTCGCAGTACATGGCAACGCCGCATTCCTCGAGTAATCTGGAAATTTTTGGGAGAAGCTCTTGATTGATAAGACTTGTTGCAGCAAATAAAATACTTGTTTGTATTTAGAAAAAAAAAAAAATAATAACTTCAAGTTGGTGGACTGTTCTTTTGAAGGGAATTTGTAAGTCATATTTTTTTTTGGGACAGTTGTTTTTGAAAGTTGACGATGGAAAGCACACACAACTAAACTTACATGGAATCACCCTGTAATTTGCATAAATATTTTTTTAGATAAAAAACTTAGTATTCTGACAAAATAGAAAATCGTAGGTAATGAAGAACATTCTAATGAAAACAGTTGTTTACACAGATCACAATTGCGGTGAGGCATTATGCTGGCAGAAAAAGAAACCTACAATTCCACTTGAAGTAAGTTTGGCCTGGACGCGGTTATATTTATATAAGACTACAACCCATAGTTAGAGTATGGAGAGGTGCATTGTCGAATCGTTTCAGTTTCATGCAAGACAATGCACCTCTCCATACCTGCCAGAGAATTTCTCGAAACAGAGTCCATCATTCATCTGGCCTGTATACTCGGCGGACGTGAACCCAGTTCAACATTTGTGGGATAAACTTAACAGAAAGATGAGAGCCCGTCGGGGTAATGCAAGAAATTTAGTACAGCTTATTCAAGTCGCACAAGAAGAACGAATCAACATACTTCTAGAAAATGTTGGTAATTTTATTGGAAGCAACACCGCTTACTAAGATTTTATTGACTATATTTCATTTTACCAACCATCGTTTGATTATTATTTATTCTGGTTTTATTTAACTTGCAAGAGTTGTTAAATTTTAATAATAACTAGCCTTAGTATACACTATTTTCGACTTTTTTTCCAATTTGCCAAACACATCACAAATATTGAATGTTTACATATAAATTGGGTTATGTGTAATTACGAAGATCAATTTCGGTTAAGATAAACAAAATTCTTGGCTTTTAAAATTGTTATGTCATTTTCATTTTTATGTAACCCTCCTTCAAGCTGTTACAAAATTTTCTCTAAAATAAGAAAATAACTCACCTCCTGATCATCAATTTCGTGTACCATATCGAAGGATAAGTCTCTCTGATGACAGTACGATACTGGCGATTTAAATCTCTACCGGTTAAGGAGCACCGATTGTTGCCTACGATGACGCCATCCGGATTCAACATTGGCACTAATTTGAAGATGAATTTGTCGCGCAATTCCTTGGCCGGCCCCGAGTCGCCAGTCAGGAAGTCTAGGAACCCTTTCATCATCCAGGAAGCAGGCGTCTCACCCGGATGCACTCTGGCAGTTATCACTATGGCTTGCTTCTTCTAAAAGCGACGTTTAAAAAACTATTTCTATATTGCGGTCGATAAAAAATGAGTTTTGACAAAACAAAAAAAAAAGAAGCTTGCATCGGCCGGGAATCGAACCCGGGCCGCCCGCGTGGCAGGCGAGCATTCTACCACTGAACCACCGATGCTTATATACCTGCGGGGTCAACTTCGACATTTCAATCTGTTTTATAATAAAATGGAGACGGTGAAAGGTACGTACATACGGTATATTTAGGAGTGCACTGGAATAGAATATTTATTTAATAACGCAATAAGCAAAGAATTTCGCAAATTCAACGCATTTCCAACAGGCATCGGTGGTTCAGTGGTAGAATGCTCGCCTGCCACGCGGGCGGCCCGGGTTCGATTCCCGGCCGATGCAGCTTTTTTTTTTTAATTTATACATTATAAAAAAATTATCAGCACTTGAAAATTTATCCAATATTGAAATTATTATTTTGTGTAATATACCCGAAAATGTAATTTTTTTTTTTTTTTTCGTAATATTTCATGAATGGCATTTTAAAACACGACGTTTATTTAATGCGAGTGATTCAGTGTACCAGGTTTACAAGTCATTGTAATGTAATGTACAGTATTTTCTCTAATTTGCACATTAATCGCCCATATTACATTCCGGCAAGAGTCCCACCAGTGCGTTAATATCTCATTACAGTACAGTGTGCGGTAATAATCATTTCCGCACTGCGTCGACGTTTGTTTTAGCCTTATTGTAACATCCAATTAGAAAAAATGTTTATTATTTTGACAAACACTTTACCTGGAACTTTATTAAATCACCAAGTTGACACTAGTGTATCTTAGGTTGCATACACGTAATGAAACAAAAATTACACGTTACTGTATTATGTTAGCTAATTTCATTTAAAACAGTAGATGTAAATATTGATATGGGAAAGTAGAGTAGAAACAAGACACGTTTAAACCACCGCACGGTAGTTTCATGACAAAAAGCGCTTAAGAATTAAAATATTTAAAAACCAAATATAAAGACATAACCGAAAATAAATTTCAACGAATGAATGAGGCGGATCAACCGATCGGTTACTAGCGTGATCGTCAACTTTCCTGTAATAAGCGGTACCTTTCGCGTGCCGAACTAATTGCGGAAATAATTGTGCGAGGGAGGGATCTTTAAAATCCTAATTAACCCCGACTCCTTGTTCGCTCTTGGAAACTCGTTAATTAGAGGCACGTGAAAGCTATAAAAATCGCCCGGGAAAGCTTGTAGGCACCGTGAAAATTGCTGCATTTCGTGCAAATCGCGTGCGAGCACGTAAAATTTTGTAACAGCGCGAAATAAATTAATTCTGACAGTAAGTAAATAGATTTTCGTCTGATTATGTAGACATATCCTTTTAGAATGCAATAAATTTTATTTAAAACGACCATAAGAAATAACTTAGATCTAGACAGTTGATAAAGTAAACTTTTCAAATCTATTCTTGTCTTTTGAAACTAACAAGGTTGTTTTCAATTTTCTCTGACAAGGAGTAGGCAAGAACTGCGAAACACAAAATTAAATGAGTCGTATATCATTTGAAAGAGGGAGTTAAGAGTAGAAAAACTGTAAACGGGTTTGAGTGCATGGGCCTTAATTTTTGAGATATGAAGAATTTTATTTAAAAACATTAACGCTTGTAGCTTAAGAAGAATTATATGTACACAACTGATTGGTGGCTGTGTAGCCCAATTAGTTGAGCGCACGGATTACGAATTTTACCAGGAAGTGGACTAGGTTCGAGCCCATCCTGGGGACATTATTTTTCTATTATCACTATTCATTTTTTTTTATTTTTATTCGTAATATATGTGATTACTAATAATCACAAATAACATATACAACTTTCACACACAACATTGGAAAAAAAACAATTATAATACAATGCAATAATTATTTATTAATAAATAAAAGAAAGAAAATGAGGTACGAAATCGTCGCACACGCGAACTTTTGTATGTTAATAGTTCCTTGGTTTTCTAGCTCTTTTTTGTAAATAATAGTAATGAAAATAATATGTATGCACGAAACGCGTCTGCTAATAATGATTGTTGCTTATCAAATTTTATAATAAAGATATATGTAAAACTTTTCGGTTTTAACAAACCGAATACTAATCAGGTTATAAATCCATTAACGTGCTATATACACGCTTTCTTTCTTAAGTTACAAGCATTAATAGTTTTTTAACATTGTCTAAAATTAAAAAAAAAAACAGCACAGAAAAGTGCTTAAAACTTGTTAAAGATTAATCGCAGAGAAGTTGCTCGGTATTTATTTTCTAACCAACTCATTTTTTTTATTGCATTCCCAGAGGTTTTACTTTTCTATGCTGTTCCATATTTTTTTTAATGTCATAATATTTATAGCTACATATAAATACATTATATATTCTTTACAAATTTTCGAAGGAAATCAATTTTGTAACTGTAAATTGTAGAATAGTAGTAATGAGTTACATTATAATAAAGAACCTATAAGAGAAAATGCATTAGAGTTACTTCTTTGTTTCTATATGTTAAGAAATACTGATGATTTGTGAACTCTTACTTTATCACAAATAGGTACTAAAATAAGAATAGAATTGTCGGTTAGTATGATATGATACAAAAGGCCAAGAGGCTGCAACGTTTATGGAATTCATAATTTCATCAGTGATGCGATTTCTTTTTTGGATAGATATCGCACTACACGACGATTTGAAATTTTATATTCTTTCATAAATCTGACATCCACCTGGAAGATGCAACAAATCGAAAAATGCAATTATTTTCTGTATCCTCATAAAATTTGGCAACGGCAGCCCTAACCCACATCTGCAATTGCCATCTTGTAACAAGCTGTTTTGTACTACGTGTTTCAACAAATTGATTATAAACATAATTTTTAATCCGAAATACTTTGTCACTATATGTACCACCTGCCAAAGCATCTCCAAAGTTCACCTGTGCGACGATTTCGTACATCATTTTCTTTCTTTTATTTATTAATAAATAATTATTGCATTGTATTATAATTGTTTTTTTTTCCAATGTTGTGTGTGAAAGTTGTATATGTTATTTGTGATTATTAGTAATCACATATATTACGAATAAAAATAAAAAAAAATGAATACTGATAATAGAAAAATAATGTCCCCAGGATGGGCTCGAACCTAGTCCACTTCCTGGTAAAATTCGTAATCCGTGCGCTCAACTAATTGGGCTACACAGACACCAATCAGTTGTGTACATATAATTCTTCTTAAGCTACAGGCGTTAATGTTTTTAAATAAAATTCTTCATATCTCAAAAATTAAGGCCCATGCACTCAAACCCATTTACAGTTTTTATACACTTAATATCCTCTTTCGAATAATATATGACTCATTTAATTTTGTGTTTCGCAGTTTTTGCCTACTCCTTGTGAGTGACAGAAACTTCACTGTAATCCATTATTGTTCTTTTACAGTTATAGAAGAAACTTCATCAGTTAAATTCTCCATTTCCCTACTGTAATATTAAAGTTTTACAACTTTTAGCATTGATAAATTGAACCATTCAATGTATTATTTTTCGTACCGATTCTTATATTGAACGCTTATATAGCGGCTAGATACGCTCTATAAGATCCAGAAACCTTATTGGCTTAGAAATCGAGCCTGAAGTTGTTTGTTCCGTCCCCCTCAATATATTATTTCTGTTAGATTTACGACATTTTTATCTACGCGTTTGATCTATAAACAAGAAAGAACCTTAATAAATACCGTATTTTGAAATGAATTGTAAATCAATGTAATAATAACTATTAAGTGGCAAAAATATAATCCAGTAATTGGGTTTTGGAACCTTTGGTGTAACAATAACTATCACACTGACAAAAGTCAATGCTAGGTTTTTCCACTAACACCAAACAACAATTGTTGTTTGGTGATAGTGGAAAAACCTAGCATTGACTTTTGTCAGTGTGATAGGCAAAAATATAATTATTGATCGATTCTGTTAAATAGTATTTTATAGTATATGGATCCGTGTTTCACTTTACTACAATACAGCATATGTTACAGTGGCGGCTCGTCAGGGGAGGCTACGGAGGCTAAGCCTCCCCTATTATTTTTAATAAAATAAGTAGCGTTTATTATGTATTAAAATAATGTTTAAGCATCGGTTATATACTAAAATAAAGCAATTTTGCAAAAAAAAACAAACATGCGACTCCCACCTCCCAGTACTAATAACTTAAGAAGCGTTGGGTGAGTTTTGTTAGGTTACGCACACAAAATGGATAAAATGAACGAAATTAGAATTTGCCAAGATATTGTCCACTGGTTGGTAAGAAATTCTTTTAGTTGTTTAAACATAGAGACGAAATTACACATCGTACAAAACATTGAGAAACCACGGCCTAATTTATCTGTAGTATCTAACGATGGCAACCGGCAAAATCGTGGTTTTAGTTCATTATGGTACACTAAATGTGGTTGGTTAACTGTTCAATTGAACGGGAAAGGTTATTTTGTTGGCCATGTCTACTTTTTTGTAACCAAACCGAAACGTGGTCGAAATGAGGTTATACAGATTTAAAAAATCTACCGCGTCTAAAGAACACATTTCATCGTTGTGCAAATTTAAATTATTTGGAAAACAAAATATTGCTACTGCTGTAGACAGCGCCCGCAAGGATGCAATTATTGCCTATAATAATGAAGTTAGAGAAAACCGCAAAAATTTAAGAAAATTAATAGACCTAACAATGTTTTTAGCATCACAAGATTTAGCTTTTCGGGGACACAATGAGACTTCAGATTCTTTTAATCGTGGAAATTATAAAGAATTACTCGAACTCTTTAGTAAATATGAACCTAGTTTTAATAAATTTGTTAGTAGTAATATTTTTTCGGGTACATCTAAATCTATACAAAATGATTTAATAGATTGTATTTCTTTTGTATTAAAACAAGAAATAGATACAGAAATTAAAGAAGCTCCGTTTTTTTCTTGGCAAGCAGATGAAACCACAGATATTTACTGTAAGTCTCAATTATCAATTATATTACGTTATGCCAAGGGCGGTGAAGTTATTGAAAGATTTTTGGAGTTTTTTGACGTATCATCCGGTCGAACAGCTGAAGATTTATTTAACCTTTTGTCAAATAACAGCGAAAAATATGATTTAAAAAAAAATTAATAGCTCAAACATATGATGGTGCATCTGTTATGGCAGGCATTTAAATGGTTTACAAAGTAAAAAAAAAGTAATTGCACCTCAAGCTCTTTTTGTACATTGTCATGCTCATGCCTTAAATTTAGTTTTGAGTAAAGCTTGTAATATAAACAAAGAATCTACAATTTTCTTTTCTAATTTAATTGTTATTGTTTTTAGAGTTTATTTTTGGCTTATTATTACGTTTATCAAGAGTTTATTTTTACGTTTTTATTATCTTTTTACCTATCACCTCATCCAGTTTCCTATCCAGCCAAGATTTCACTCTCCTCTACGTGGTTCTTGCTAGACAATAATTTATATTTTATTTTAATCTATTTTTATTCTACACTTACAATGCTACAATAATAACTATAAAAATATAATTTATTGACTGAGAAGGGGTACTTAGGCTACAGTAGCCTCCCTTGAACACAACGTCACGAGCCGCCACTGATATGTTAATTTGCTATATTATATCGATATGTGACTGTGACCAGATACTGAATATACGGCGACCGATCAGACATGCTGGGCGACGCTGAGAGTACAAACGTTTGGTAACTCGCTTAGTTACTAACTAAACTATACAACTATAATATAGAAATTCATATTACCTTATTATCCCCAGGAACTTGAGGTGTAGTTATGGTAACGTAATAAACATTGTTACCAGCCAGCGTTCGACATAACAATCTCAACGTACTGAAGGTGGACTTCACCGGATGCAAAGTCATTTCCTGCAGATATTTCTGAAGATCTGAATAGGTATAAGGGTAGCTATGTGCGAAGTAAACTGTATCGTCCTCGTGTGGGAACTCTATCGTGAAAGAAAGGGTAAACATGAGTTGCTGATCTGGATCGTCTGGGGTGCTAAATAATAAAAAAAAATAGATTTGAGTTAGAAAAGCGATTTTGATCGTGGTTATAGGACTCCTTACACGTTTTCGTTGCAAAAATACGTAATGTTCTCGCCGCATCTTCGCCAGCCGATCGAATGGAGTTGGGCATCCTTTTCTGAGTACATGAGCAGTTTCATGCCTTCATTGTAAAGGCTCTCATCTTTAGTTAGATTGGCTATGGAAAATCTAGAAGAGGAAGAAGTGGCGTCATATCCAACAGCATTTTATTTAGATATAAAGCTGTTTTTTTTTTAAAGGAAGTGTTACATCAGAGAATGATGTAATACTAGAACAGTTGTCTCTCCACCCCCTCATAATTTTTGAAAAAGATGGGATGGAGCAATGAAATTAGAGGCAATTAGTGATATTTTTACTATAGTATACAGGGTGGTGCACCCATCCGACACATTAGAATTTTGCGAAGTTCCAGTTGGAATTTGATTTTGAAACTTGCGCAGTAGTCATGACCGGCTATGATCTATTTAAAGAAAATATTTTCAGTTTTATAGCTCATCCAGTATACAGGGTGTTGATATCAACTTTCTTATTTTAAATAGGATGGTGTATGGCATCAAATAGCACTCCCAAATCACGCACACAATGACTTCTGGTAACAAATTCCGATGTAACGGTATATTGATGGGTGATAGGGTTCAAGCTTCTTGTATATGAAACAGCAGAACATTTTCCCACGTTCAACGATATGTTATTCAATTAACACCAACTGTCAATAAATAGTAAGCTGGTTTGGAGGTTTATGCAATCAGTGATATTCTCAATTTTACTAAAAATTTTCAGATCATCTGCATACGCTAGTACCTGACAGTTTAAGCTATTCAACAAACCATTAATATAAATATTAAATAATAAAGGGTCAAGATGCGATCCTTGGCGCACTCCAGATGTCATTAAGAACTCATAAGAAGAGTATATCCACTATAGAAAACGTAAGCTCCTCTATTTACTAAATATGAGTCCATCAATTTAAGCAACATCGGTCCAAAACCAATACTATCCAGTTTAGCTAGGAGCATTCTATGGTCGATCAAGTCAAATGCTTTGGTGAAGTCGGTATAGATAACATCGACCTGCTTACGATTATCTAACGCTGTTGAGATACATTGAGTAATGTTAGCCAAGTTTGTTACTGTAGATCTACCAGGTATGAATCCGTGTTGGTGTACAGACAGAAAAGGGTTCACGTGGGCATAAATTCTGGAATACAGTATCTGTTCTAGGGCTTTAGCAAATTGGACAGAATACAAATGGGTCTGTAATTCACGATATTATCTCGATCACCATTCTTAAATACTGGTATAACTTTGCACAATTTCCATGCATTAGGGAAGGTAGAAGTTTTTATCATTGAATTAAACAAAATAACCAGAGGCTTCACTAAAGCCGATGCACACTCTCTCACCAAAATACTAGGAAGATGATCATCACCTGATGTCATGTCAGTCTTGAATTTCTTTAAACTGGAGAACACATCATCCTCCGTAACAAAACCAATGTTGAAAGACGGACAGTAGCTAAATACTTTAGGAGGAACAGCTGCACTCTGACGAAATGCTTTAGAGAAATGAAAAGCAAATTTGTTAACAAAGATGAATGCAGCGTAAACTATTCTGCATCGATTGGTATTAGGGTTTCATATACTTACCTATTTTTGGTAGTTTTTGAAATATTAACACTTATTTCATAAAGCCCCCAGAAATATGCCAAAGCTCCTCGTTTTTAGCAAGTAAAACTGATTTTCTCCTTCAGAACTAGTATACTATATTTGAAAATGATGCATCAGTTTTCGTTGTTCTGGATCGCTTTTGTGATAGTTTTATTTGTTTTCCAAGATGGAATGTTCTCTAATCTTTATTTTTTATTTCTCTTAAGCATCTTGAATCAAGTCCATCCCAGTAAGCACAAGTGCCAATTTGATTATGCATCCTGCAGATAGCAATTTATTGAAAATATCGCAGGAAATATTAATAAATTCAGTTTTATCTCCATTTTTCTATTACAATGCATTTTTCTAGTTTACTTCTCACATATTGTTTTAAAAGATTTTTAAGTGACAGAATATACACAAACGCAGTTTGGACATTTTGGCAATAAAAGCATTATAAGACGCTTTGCAGATTCACGGTAGTTATCCTTATTTTTCATCATGCAAATTTCCGAGTATATTTTAATGTCAAGATTACATTCAAAATCCAAACGCGGCTGCCAGAATAATCAATCTTTTGCACGAAACCCCAAATATAAATATACTTACTGATTTCGAAATATTTTATATAAATAAGTAACACACCAACTTGCATATTTCCCAAAACAAAAAAAAAAAGACAATAAAAATAAAAAGACAACCAGTCCCCGGAAATTTCGAGATCCCTGCTGAAATATTAAAACACAAGATAAACATTGTTGTCAATGACAACCACCATATGTTTTTCGCAAGTGCTGCCAAATATAACAGCTGTTCTCCTTGACTCTGAATTTCGAACAGACACGACAAAGAAAACATTACATAGAACTAAATACATCAATGAAGATCTGTCGGCGTCCTAAAATATTTTTAAAAATGTATCATTAAGTCCTACCTCATTTTTCATCGTACAACAAAACATATCATAATAGCCGAGGCAAAATAGAATTTATGTCATCCAGAATTGCCGTCTAATATGTAGGATTGAGTCGGGTTGTTTCTTCGGTTAAAAATAGATATTGCAGGGATATCTATTGCATAATTCATCAAAAACATAATAGTGATCTATTTTCGCGTGGCTGTAGTAAATAGTTTCCGTGTATTTTGGTGATATAAATATAATGGAGGTTATACTAGTTCCGAGAGAGATTATTTGTGGGAGGGAATTATCTGGAAATTACAGTTCAGAATGTACATCAATATTTATGTTGAAAATCTATTAAATAATTGTGGCGAAAAAAAAAACGTTGTAGGCACGACGTGAAACATGCCCTTGAAGAAAATTTTTTGCCCTGTGAAAATATCCTTCAGTGCCGAAGGAAAAAATAAATTTAATTTTTCTAAAAGAATTGTTTGTTTTTCGTTGTTTATAACAGACAATTCCAATTCCGGAAATTTAAAAAAATATGAAACAATTCATATTTTCAATTCCATGCGAAAGGAAAGAGTGGTGGAGACTACCATTATGGGTGAGACGATGATGGCCTCCAGGAAGGAATTCTATCTCGCCTCCTGTGAAACCTCGTGGCGAAAGGGTTGCTCGGAACACTCACCGCATGCAAGAGACTTTAAATCTGGTATCAAAAGGGGTGGAGCAGGAGGGCTTATGTGTTGGGCTTATGTGCCGAAGCAAAGCAAAAATTATGATGTTTACACGTCGCAGGAATTCTAAAGGGCTCAGACCTCTAAATGGAATTTAGAATTTCCCCAAAATGGAAATAATGAACAGATAACAGACGAGGTGAAGTATCTTGGGATAACTCTTGATACAATACTTACCTAGAAACAACATCTAGAAAAAAGACAAAAAAGCGACTTATAGTCGCTCTTTTGGCAGCAAGACACACACATGGTAAAAAATGGGGGCTTAAACCAGACATACTATATTGGATTTATAGTGTGGTGGTGAAACGATCTTTAAATACGCGGCTTTGGTGTGGTGGCCTTAGACATTACAGACAAAAGCAACGTCTCAATTGATCAAGGTGCAAAGACTTTTTGGCCCTTTTGGCGCTGCCGCCGCTTCATTTAGTGATCCAGGGTGAAGCTAGAATGGGTGCGTACAGGCTAAAAATGTACTGACCAGAACTACCTATAGGTCAGGCTGTATGGCAACCCCAGAACGTGTTCGGGGTAGCATATTAGATATGCAATTGGATCGCATAACCAAAACGATACTATCTTAAGAATCCATTCCAAATAATCATTCCATACAGGAGTGAATGGAGTGCATAATGTCAGGCAGCAGATGTAGGATTGGTATACAGATGGGTCAAAACTGCTGAAGGCACTGGCGCGGGAATTTACACCATCTCACTAAGCGCCACTTATAACGATGGACTTGATAAATATGGTTCTGTCTTCCAAGCAGAAGTATTCGCAATCTTCCAACGTGCAAAGAAAAATAGAAGGGCTACCAGAAGTAAGCCGATTCGTATTTATTCTGATAGCCAGGAAGTACTTAGGGTTCTATCGATTTGGGAAGTCAGGTCGAGGCTAGTATGGAAGTGCCTCGAGGAACAATGGGTAGAGCTGATTTCGATGCCAGGAGGGCAATGAAACAGCTAATGAAGTCGCTCGGGGCAGAAATGCCACTCCAACTACCAGAACCGGCTTTGGCAAACAATTTATAAGCAAGCCATGCAAGAGAAAAGCTGAAGAACTACTAGTTTTAAGTAGGAATCATGCACCGATAAAGGAACACCTTTGACGCAAGCTAGGGGTGTTCAATAAAGACCTTGAATGCAAACTATGCTAAAAGAAACCAGAGACAACCCAACACATATCATGGAATATTGAGGCACAGAATCATAAGAAACAGATACAAAGAGATACATATGTACTACTTCATGCTAGGGACCTGTACATTACCTGTTACAGGGCACTACTATATTGGAGTGATTTCTGTAACGAGAACAGGTAGAACACCATAAACAACACCATTTAGGCTGCGGTGTTATACCTAGACCATGGTCACAGGTGCCTGTAAATATGGGGGAGGAGGGAAGAAAGAGAATTGTAGCACAACACTGTATGCAAGCATATTTAGGACAAGCCAACATTATAGTTCTCTCTAAAACGCAAATCTAGACAATCCTATTTGTTTATTCCAAATTAAATGATATTTGCAACAGAAATTTTTTTAGTTTCCTGCAATTAAAAACATACTTGTTTTAAATATATAAATGCCAAATATACAAGTTATTTGAACAATTTTTCTCGGTTTGTAGTCACTGAAAATAAATATCGTTGACAGATATTGTTGTATCATTTGAATTTTAACGCGTTAAATATTTACTTAATATACAATAACAATGATAATGACTTAAGATTGACGTTTATATGTAAAAAATGGTCAACGTTATTATTAAGGTGCATGCCTCTTTTAAATGAACAATTGAAAGGTTGTCCAACAAAATCTTATATAAAATTTTTGATTATATGTACAGTACATTTCTGGAGAACGATTCTTGTGCAGAGGGATTAAGTAATTTTATTTTCAAACGTGTTCTTTTATAATTTAAAAACTTTTTTATTTCCCCATTTCATTTTACGATATCATCATTTAATGTAAGTTTGGACCTTTATAGCGTAATCAGTTTATTATGGAGCAGTAAAATAAAAGCCATCATCAAATACAATAGGGTTGAGACTTTTTTTTATTATTATTATTTCCAAAGTATTTCAAATCCAGAAACGGTACAAAAGCAGTAAACTCACCTATACATGACGTTCTTCCTCATGTTCGTTATCCGAAAATAGAACCATTGCGTGTGTTTATTGGTGTACAGATCTGATCTGAGGTACAGCTCGTAGTAGGTGGCGGTGATCTTGATGGCTTTGGCCAAGTTGCCGGATTCGAAGCGCGACTCGAACCGAAGACAGTCCTCCTCTGGACAGGGACACGTCGGCAAGAGGTACCGGCTCCCACCTACGCTCGACCGACTAAACTAAACGGTCTCTTAAAGTTTGTCCTTCGGTATCAGGCGGCCCGACCACAAAATACATCATCACAAAAGAGGAAGACTTACGTAATTGACGGCGCTTATCGGGTAGTATTGGTACACCACGATGCCGCATTCTTCGCCTACGGGCTTCGGCTGGACCTCCTTGCCCGTGGGCGTGTAATAGGGCTCCGGGAATGAAGGCGCGTTGTCGATATGGTCGACCTTCTGCTCTAAAACCTTAGGGGGAAAGAAGAAATATTGAAGAGATAGATAAAATGGAATAAGTACATTGTCTAAACTATGCAGATGGATGGAGATGTTAAACATTTAGGATTGAAACCGCCTTTTTACTAACAAACAACAAAGAGAAAGTGGTTAAATCAAATATTCTCCCATTCATTTCACGGCAACCATTACATGTGTGTCGCAAAAACTTTCTCGGAAACCTCGCCTTCAACAATTCATTGTTGCATTTGCTTGATGTCACATACAGAATAGTTATAATCAAGCGGGTTTAAACAAGACGATCTTGTAAGCTATGATATAACTCCACCCCTTCCTGATCATCTTTGCCCAAACTCTCCGTATCTCGTAACTGTAATCTGAAATAGATCTGAGCTTATGCTGGAACCATCAACCGTCAACGCATAACTCCCGTTGCTTTACGTACCATGGCTGGAAAGTGTGGTTTGGTTGCCTGCCTGGGCTGGGAATATTCAAACTTGTTCGATAAAACATCACTTTCCAGCCTTGATACGTGAATAACTATTTAAAACAAATATTATCCCGAAATGACTGGTTTATCAAAAACAAAAAACCATATAATATTATAATTGCATGACATGAATTTTTCAACGTAGAGTTTAAAGAATTCACAAGAAAGTACAATAGAAGTCACCCACAGCCCCAAAATATTATTTAGTGTAACTTTGAGAGGATCTTAAACCCCAACGTAACAAAAATGAAGGAATTTAGTGAGCCAATACGAACGTTACTTTTACGCATTTTTTATTTGATCCTTGAGTTTGTAAAAAAACTTATTAAATTATTTTGGTGGGGTTTACTTTCTTTTGCCAGTTTTGAAAAGACTAATTAAAATATTGCTTAAAGAAAGGACAAAAATGGTAATTTTTTGTATGTCATTTCGTTTATTTCGTCAGAGTTATGACCAGTATCAGGACCCTTAGTAAGGGTGAAATTCCTGAGGCTATTATAAGCATTGGTTTTTAAAATATTGACATTTTATGTATGATGGATAGGAAATGTTTAATATTCTATATTTCATAATTAAAATTGAATTAATTTTATATTTGATTAAGTGGGTAAATTTAAAATGAAAGTATCTACCTGAACTGATGGGTTTACTTGTTGGATCGTATGAGCGTGATGTCTAGAATATGGACTTGGTTATTAATTTCTGTTTCTACGGTAAAGTTAATTTGATCCTTGAGTTTGGAAAAAAAAACCTGATTATTAGATCTATTAAACATATTAAGTAATCAACCTTAGCCTCCGGAAAAAACCACAAATAAATCATCTACATATTGAAATGTAAAAGCAAATTCGAAATCAACGTTATACCTGAAATAAAGGATGGACTAATGGCTTCACCCACTGGGCAACTATTTATTTGTTTCCAATATTCCCTAAAATACGCCCTCAAAGAGAAACGAAGTAATATTAAAGAAATAAGTTTTAAAACATTGTCGTGATTTATAGAGGAGACTGAAGGAAATTATTTTAGACAAGCAAGAAGACAAATGGGGTGTAGTATGTATAAATATATTCAATTGTTGCATATTACATAGTCGTCAAATCAAAGCCCAAAACTCCCTAAATCAGTTTTGGTGCTCTTAAAATTGTTTAATTTACATATAATAATAATGTGGGAAAGGAACTTAACTTTGCTAAAGCAAAATTACGAGCAACACAAAAATCAGCTGGAATTCTGAAACTTACTTGGCATTCCGTTGGCCATCTGGGTGGCTGTGACGAGCAGTCGGCATCTCTGGCGCTGAATTCTCTCGGATCTTTGAATCTGACGATCTGATCTAGTTGGTCCTCTTCGAGATCGGCAGCAGAATTGCCCGTCTTCAAGAATAAATTACTGAGGAAACTATCCGATTTTCTGGGACTGATCGGGAAGAGCAAACTCTGCAAGTCCTTCACGCTAGAATCACCTGCACAAAAGACAAAATATATACACATGTAAAAAAAAAAGTAATATCAAAAGAACTCGTATCGCGAAAAAATTATTTACAATGTAAAGACGTCGGTCTAGCGCGACCACCTTGCATGGCGCGGTTCGCAGCGAAACGTCCGGGCGTAAATACGAACGAAAACTCGCGGTTCCCTCAGATTGCAACAGCTTGTATACTGTGCGTAAACTTTTTTTTTGTGCCTTTGCATTCGAATTGTCTCGTAAAATTATTTATAGAGGTGGGAATTAAGCGGGCAAAACGGGTCTTCTGGCTTGGCAAAGTTTCGACGATGTATAGGCACTGAAATATAACCTAAAAATAAGGTCCCTCTCGTAGCGGAACAAGTGGCTGAAATTTTCGCGTTACAGCTGTGAGATTATTGAAAAAAAAAATGAATAATTATAGATCTATTAACTGGTGTATGTTTAGCTCTTGAGTTTTTTTCGCATACATCTGATGTCGGTGTTTTGTATTGCAAGTTGTATATTTTTTTTGTTCTCGCTAGATAGTTTTGATATAATTATTCTTTTTCGATGTTTCCTCAGATGTTGATTAGGTAGCTGCTTCTTGCGGTGAAAAGAGCGTGGTATACAGTTTTTTTTATGTGTGCTTGGAATCAGTTGTTTTATTTATTCAGTGCAGCAATAGTTTTGAAATTTTGTTCAATTATTTTATGTGTGTCTATCCCATTTCATGGTGCTCTGAATTTTTAAACCCAGATATGTTGTTTCTTTCACTCTTCTAGTTTTTGAATTTTTGGTTTTATTGTTATTTCTTGTTTATCCTCTTTTATTGCTGTATAACACATATTGTATTTTCTTTTCATTTATATAGGTAGGTTATTGAAACACCATTTTTCCAAAGTTTCCAGGTCTTTATTTATATACTTTCTTCCATATTTTTGGTATTATGATTGGAGTATAATATACATGTATCGTATGCGTATATCTTTCCACTGAACGTATGTTCCAACAGGTCATTCATGTACAGGATGAATAAGATGATTGGGGTGAGATATCCACCATGTCCTATTCCAAAGTCGGCATACATAAGTTCGCTCGTAATGTTGTGTGAAAATGTAGTTTCTCTATTAGTTTTTCCTTAAATAAAGTTTTTTTCATATATGGTATGTCCGAAACGGTTGGGCAACAAATGGGGAATTTTCTTATTATTAATTTTTAATTAAACAATTTGCATGAGACACTCTCGAACATTTCATGCTGCTCCATCGTGTTGGTACCATATCTGTTTCATGTTTTTCACGTCTGGATAACTCATTAATACAATCACTTACTTAATCAAATGTTTAAAAATTCTAAAGTTTGTGCTTTCATAGTCCATCGAAAGAAGAAGTGGTCTATGTTGTCCGCTACTGTCTGTATAGATGCTGAAAAAATCGATTGACACAAACTTCTTCTGGCCAGGTTTCTAGTTTCATTAGTAATTCATTGATTCCACTTATCTGCTATATATAAGAGCAACCGATTCAACTATATGTTGACTAATCGAAGTTTACATTATACAGAATTTTTGGTATTAATCCCTTAGATTTTCCATTATATTAATATTGGGGCTTTCCGAAGCTACACAGCAAAGTTCTCAACAGCTTACAATTCATTCAGATATAAACAAGTTATTCGTCTTATTATTTGAACATTATTTTCTTGCTTTCAGAATTTAATTGCGTAAATACAAATAAAATACGACACATAAATAATGTTCCAGGTACAAAGTAGTCAAGTTTTATTTGATATACACTGTCGTAAATTTATTTTTATTAAGATCAGCCGCACATAAAGTCAATGTTCACATACAAAAAAAAAACGTCTTTCATTGTGTTCCTATGTTTAATGTATTGGCAAACAAATCCTGACAAATATATTAATCTCTAAGCAGATCTTGTTGTGTTATAAAACATTTATTTACTGTCTCAAGTAGTTAGAATCTTAATTTTAGGCCACATGAGTTTTAGTAGTTTTCTACTCGCAATTACATCCTTTTTCAGAATTTGTAAAAAAAAAAATGCCACGTTCTATTAAAAAAAAAAACTTCACCTTCGTATGACCTTCATACGTTCTCCTTGGTGTACGACTGCTTAACCATCAGATAGGACACTTCTTGTAGTAAAACGTTTACTTGAAACTTTTTTTTATAAAATGGACTGCTTCCAAATTTTTGGGGGGGCCACGATAAATGGACCACCCGGTATACTTCACTCGCTCAGTTGATTATATGCACTTACATACCTGCCCCAGGACATTGTAAAGTCTTTCTCCAATACATCTTGTGCTGCTGTCCAATTAGAGAACTTGTAATTTGGATTTGGACAGTACTAACATGAGAAATGTTATTGGCGAAAGTGTAAATTGTTTAATGAACCTTATGTGGATGCTGGAAGTAAGAAATAAAATCCGCGATACCGAAATTGATTATTATTCATTAAAAATAATTTGATGACAGTAATTAAAGAAAAAATATTAAGCGAATGTACAATTTTAATTAATATAGACTACAATTTTATATAACTCGGTCATAAAATAAATATTACGACAGGAGGAAGAGGAAGCAACATAAATTCTAACAGCTTCAGAAGATATACACTCATATATCAGGCTAAAAATATATATTCATGCATTACAAGTTGCACTATTTATATAAATTTACGAACTGCTTGCATTTCTAGGAACTTAAATAATGTAGGTTACATCTACATTATTTAAGTTTTCAGTGCGTGCGAATATATTTAATCAAATTATAGTTGGTTATGTGCAACAATTTCTTTTTTATAATTTCATCAAAAACGACTGGAATTTTAGGTCTGATATTTTTTAATTTTAATTCATAAAGTAACCAGAATTTTTCGCATTCAACAACAACTACCTTAAATTATCGTGTTGATGTATACGCATAATGAAACCGCATTGTTTTCAAAGGAGATTGCCAAGAAAAGCGCAGTCACTTCATAGTGTTTTATTACACCCAGTAACACAGTTGTATTTATAGGAATACAATGCGAAAATTACACAATTGGCTCGTCTAAGAAATTCACAAAAATATGATGTTTAGAAAATACGAAAATCACGCAAGAAACTACACCAAAATGTTATTTTAAGGGTTATAAACGCACACTCACTGCTTTTCCAAAGTATACTTGTCCAAGTTTGGTGTTTGAATTTCGTTCAAAAATTCTTGTCCCGTTTTAAAAACACGTAAATTTGAAGCGAGTTAAACACACAAACAGAAGTAGAAAGTGTATAAGTTACAACCTGAATTAATCTTATTATCAAAAGGATGCTGTTACGTATAAGGTGGGCCAGTTTCAATGGGATTTGAGGGTTTAGGGTTGGTACTTTATATACATGTCCTGGGTTAGATTTTTGAGACAAGTTTAAATACGAAAATAGTTTTTAAGCTTCAAGGGAGTTTCAAAAGTCTGCATATTTTAAAAGTCCTTTTTATTACTAAAAATTTTTCTTGAACAGGATTTTTTTTAAGTTTCTTTTTAAATAAATCCACCAGTAAAAATCAAAATCCCAAAATGTTTTTAGTTTTTGAGATGGAACATGCTATATTTTTTTTTAATCTACATAAAATTTCCTTTAAACTGATGTATCACAAGCAAGGTTTTGATTATTAGTTTTTAGGATGTATAACGATTTTTAAAATAACATAGATGTTTGTGACAGAGGCGTATTATTAACACAGAAAGATGTGATATTTTAATCAAGTAAGTGATGCTTTGCAAATTGCCTTCAAAACAAAGTTCTATCAGAGTAGGCAATGACAAGAAAAAAGCATGCACTTTGCCATAATAGGTTTCTTTTTTAATTAAAAAAAAATTTAAAAACAATTTTATTTAAAAATACCTCAAAGATACAAAAATAAATACTAAAGAAATACAAAAAATAAATTATTCTAAAGTCGATTTTCAAACTAGCGCCCAGTTTTTTTGAAGACATAAACGGCATCTCTTTTTAACACTGTTTGTCGCATTTAATAACAGAATGAAAGTGATGCGCCTGAAAGCTTGGCGAAGAGCATTTTTTAGTTCTGCTAAATTACTAGTTTGGCGACAAAATGCTATTCTCGGTCCAAAGTCCTGCTGTCGCAGTTGATGCACTTTCCCGGTCGATAAGGTCTAAATTTATTTTTCTTTAAAATCCTTCTTAGTCCATTCTAGTTACCCCAGTACTTCGTTCCATTGCTCTCGTGGAAGTGTTTGGAAACAGACTTATTCCGCCTAAAACTGTCCACGTTTCCAGTTCTTTGTCTATCATGAGATTTCTATACTTTTTGGGTCTTGGCGTCTTAAACGAACGATGTAGTATCAGGTTTTGTTTTATTCTGCTAAGCATTTTACCACGGGGTTGCCTTCTTCCTGGACGACGTTCTTGATAAATTTGTAAAACTAACTGTTTAGTATCATTAGCCTCTATCATATCATATTTTTCAAAATAAAATGTTGGAACATTTTAACCAAACTTTTCACTTGACAATAACAGTTCTATGTTGCTGTGATATTGTTTGTAGGCATACAGAAAGACTTTTTGTTTTTCTCAAAGCCAACTCTGATGGAACTTTATTTTAATAGCTCTTTTTGAATGCATGGCTTACTTGATGTAATATATTTTGTGTTAATAATACACCTCCGTCACAGCCATCTATGGTAATTTTAAAAATCGTTAAATATCCTAAAAACTAATAATCAAAACCTTGCTTGTGATACATCAGTTTAAAGGAAATTTTATTTAGGTTAAACAAAAAAAATAAAAAATATGTTCCATAAGAAAAATACCAATTTTGAATTGTATCTCAATAAAAAAAACAATTTGGAATTTTGATTTTCACTGGTGGATTCGCTTAAAAGAACTACGACATAACGCGATAAGAGCGATTTTTGTATTTAAACTTGTCTAAAAAAAACTAGCCCAGGCGATGTATACTTGTTTTTCGATATCTATCTAAAAGTACCCTAAACCCCCAAATTCCATCGAAATTGGCCCATCCTGTACAAACAACACCTCCTTAATTTAGAAATTCTCGGAAATGTGTGTGTAAAATGATGGTACAATTCTTCTTAACACTTCTTTTTGAACAGATTATTAGGTTATTAAGTACACGAAATGCGCCGATATCTTACAAAATTTCGCTTTTATCTAAAAATAACCGTTAAAAACCTAACCTCACTTTCCACTCACTCGCTACAACCCAAACAAAATTTTCCCATTCCCACTGGATTTGAACATTCCCCACAATTTACTTTCCAACGTAGAGAACTCCAGCTCGCGTGTGAAACAGCCGATCCATGCGATATATGAAAGCCAAAATCAACAAAGCAGAGAATCCCCCTTAACTTTATCGTGGAATTTCCCCCACAAAATTTGACAACGAGAAAACCGCACGATATTTTCCCCAAAGGGCAGTGAAGACTTCTCCCTATGCTGTTTCGTTATTTCCGAAGTTAACATGCCGGTAGTAGGTATAATGTACTATTTACCTAAAACCACGCTATAGATATTTCATATTTATATGCATGCCTACCGACCCTTAAAAAACTACAATAACGTAAAAAAATGATAGGTGTTATAGAAAAAATTAACAGTTAACAGATTGTTGTAGTTTGTCAACAGATGTTTCGAATGAGTTAGTTGGCTATAGGTGATGAGTTGATAGCCTGCCAGGTGATGGGTATAAATTATTATGTTTTCATGACGCAAATTAGCACAAGCGAGTCTTTTGATGAAAATATTAAAGTTGATGAATCGTAACTTTATCTTTTGAATTACTTTTATATAATAGACATATTTATCGCTAGTAAAGTTATTAATTTTAAAAGGAGCTTTCAGATAAAAATAAATATAGTTCAGTATTCAATTTTATTCTGTAGCCAGCAGATGTTTGCGACTTCGTCATTTTTGTAACTTCTATTAATATTGAAGGGCAATAATAATAATTTTACTTTAATAATACTATACGAAAGAAATGAATATTAATACGTATTAAGGAAATAATTTTCGAGAAAAATAGCTGTTATGTAATAATCGCCTCATGTGCACGCATGTCCATACGTTGTTAGCTGTATTGCACTGATTCGTTAGCACTGGAGCTGTAAGGATACGGCTTAGGACTGGGTGTAAACGGAAAACGACAGACTTTTTTTACTTAACATTTGAGTGACTTCATATGGTAAAATTGTCATTAAATACAGCTTAAAATAATCACAGAATTATAATTTATTACCTAGGCATAATCGATAGCAGCCAACTACGTATCGTCACTGCACTATTTCAACTTAAAAAAAAACATGAAGATAACAGTTTATTTTACATTTTAAGTATCTTACAACATAATGCTCGTACATTATTCCTTATTAACAATATACAAAAACTTAGAGGTTCTGTGACGTTATAATACTTATATTATAATAATGTACTATTTTAAAAAAATAACTTAATTTAATAAATATTTAATTATTTAACTAGTAATATAATATGTACCTAAACACCTATATACTATCTACTAACTATTTGCTCTTGGTCTATCTAGCTACTTAAACTGCTATTATTTATTATTAAAATTGACAATTAGGTGCTTTTCTAAATTTTCTGTTTCAAATGAATGAAGTCTGTCATCTAACAAGTGTTTGAACGTCGAAAAAGATCGTTCTACATCGACAGAAGTAATTGGAGCATGTTTTAAATTGCTTACAATTTTAGGGTCTAATTCAATCTTCTCTACAAATTCCCAATTAAAAATAAGAGAAACTTTTGAAAGAATTTTAAATCTTTGATTTATCTCCAATACTGAATTTAGCTTTTTAAAAATTATTTCTCTGTTTCCTCTAACAGTTGAGAGTGCTTTGTGACATTTGTTTATTAAATTTACAGAGTCAGTCAAGAGCAGTTCTCTTGATTCTAATGTCAAAATTGTTTCTGATATTATAGAAAAATGTGTTGCAATAAATGCTAACTGATTTGGTATTATATTATTTTCTAAGGTCTTTTTAGCTTCTCTTATAGCATTTGAATCATCAGATAATTCAAAAATAAAGTTTTTAATATTTTGATAATTTTTTGAATAAAAAATTGCGGCATGTAGCCATGTACCCCACCTAGTAGTTACTGGTTGTGGTGGTAACGGTAAATCGGGAAACGAGTTCTTGTAAAATTGAACCCGCAGTGGCGCTTTTACAAAAATCCTTTTTATGTTACTACATAACTCATTCATAAGAGGGAATTGGTTTCTTACTGCTTCGGCAACTCTGTTAATACCGTGAGCCAAAGAAGTAGTATGGATTAAATTAGGAAAAAATATTTTTATTAATATTATTTTTTCATGTGTTCATTTTTCAATGAAGGAATTACAGGTTTACTTTTAACTGAAATTTCCAATCTTTAACATCCAATGGATTTTTTTGGAGAAAATTTGTAATTTGACGAAAATATGGACAAATATGCAATAATTCATGAAAGATGCATGAAGTAGCAAAAGTATGCAGAATATGCATTTTTTAATAAGCTCATTTTAATAAAAAGACATTATATACAGCCAAAATACTAAAAATTTGGTTGATATACCTTTAAAAAACAAATATGCATTTTGCATATAATCCGAGCTTTAATGATATCTAATATTATAAATTGAACATAAAAAGTACCTATTTTTTAGTTAATTTTCTTTTTGGTAGATATATCATTAATAACTTTAATGATAAAATAAACATTGTCAGATTACAGAAGCTTGCGTTCACGGTTCATGGTATAAATAGACCATGAGAAAGTTATAATAGCACAATTTAATATGATTTAAAGACTATTTTAATTAAAAACAGAATCACTCCATGACGGACTGGTAATCCTTGAATTGAAGCCAACAATTTTACGCGTTTAATAACCAATTTTTATTTTTAATTTTAAATAAGTAGTTATATGTATATATTTAGATTTTGGATAATATTAAGATGTTTTATGCGCAAAAGTTTCTTTCATACAACTATATAGGTACACCAATTAATACATGGAGAGCTCGCTACACACATTTCTATGTGACTCAATGTAGTCATGATTTTCACTGATTTGGGTGCGTAATGTAGTAGAAAGATGAGGGTACCCGTCTGCCAAACCAAAGCTGGAGCGCAAGCGAGAGGAAAGATCAAAGTCCATAATTTTTTATGGTAAATAATGTTATTCCTGTAGTTATGAAAATTAAACGTTTTTATAGAAGATAAAGTGTACAAATACGGATAACTATTGCCAAACGCCCGGGTCTGGGCTGAAGGGTCGACAGACGGTGTCAAAGTTACCAATTATGGTCTTTGATCTTCCTTCCACGCTTTACGCCCCAGCTTTGGTTTGACAGGCGGGCACCTCTTGTCTTTCTACTACATAACGCACCCAAATCAATGATATTCATGACTACATGAGTCACATAGCAATGTGTGCAGTTGGCTCTTAGATTATAATAAATATATAACATACACAGACATCAAAACATACCTAGTGCAAGTTACACTACCCTAAAGTATGTGTCCAAACTACAATATAATATTCCATCTATTTCTCCGTTTTTCCAAATCTATTAGAAAATTGGAATAATAAACTTCAATACTTTAACCTAATTTCGTCTAAACACAAAAATTCCAAGCTACAAAACCAAAGAAAATCGACTCACCCCCGTACGAAGCGCGTTTAAACTTTGACATCTGTCAAAAACAGACTATTTTTAGCGAAGCTTTCAAATTTTCGAATTCAAAACTGACAGATAGATTATCCGTCGGCGACGTAACTCACCTCTACTCGGTATAAATTGTTCCTCTTCCATGGTAGACGCGAGCAAAACGATGTGGGTTCTGTTGGATTTACTATCAGCTGCATTCCATCTCTCTGATGGATTGGCGGTGGCGGTTGTTATCAAAGTGGCGACGAACGGCAACGTTAACCCCAATAGACTGACTGTCGGAACAGTGAACTATTTATATTGCTATGGGAATGTAGCTAGCATCGATTAAACTTATGTATTATATCAATTTAGATGTGGTATATAAAAGTATACATAGTTGAAGATTCATATTTGGAAATTTTATGCCTGAAAAGGGCATATAACCGGTCTATCATTGTGCTATTTTGGTCTGTTATTCAGGAGCGTATAAAGAAAATCACATGTCGATGAGTGTATTAGCTCCGGTGTATATTCAGGGATGTTTATAAATAAAACGACCGTTACAAACAGAAATTTTATATAAAAGGATAGTTGATAGATTTATATTGATTAAAAAAAATAACATCATTTGCAGTATTTCTCACTTTAATTAAATAAATTTAACTTATTCCAGCATAAAAAGGCAAAACATTTATGACACTATGTTGGACTGTTGTTTGTACGCTCGCCAACTATTCAAGATTACATAAATATGTATATAAATGCATTCACCTTAACACTATTGCATAAACGGCATTTCTGCGCCAATATTTATCAAAATCAAAAAATCAATTTGCTGTGTGTATAACATTAATACAGTAAATAAAGACTTATACAATTTGGACACCGAAACAGACTATTTATTCACAATATTTGACAGAAATCTTGGAAAACTTACCTCACAATCCCATAAATTTATTAAACTAATTTATCTTTCGAAAATTTCGAATTGAACTAGCATTATTACTTAATACTTTAAGTATCGTAATTTACACAAGAATAAAAATGCATAAAAGGTATTATCGAACCAACATGATTCATCGACATTACTATGATTAAAACTAATTGCAAAGCGCATAAATAACTATTTATATTCATAAGTGATTTTATTGTACACATTTAAATCTAGCGCTATTACGTTGTCTTGGTAACTGGGATATAAAACCAATTAACAGGGAAAATTCGCCCTTACGCAAAGCGCATTTAAGGTCTCTTAAGTGTGAGACAAGTATTTTAATCGGTATGTCGGTACATAACCTAAGTCATGACTCGGGCTCGCAGAAATCAACAACCTAATCGTTAATTTTGCATTCATCATCATTATATTACTTAACTGATAACAATTACACAAACTATTTCCCGCAAAAAGTCCGTGTTGTGTTAGTGCAAACGCGTTAAAAGATCACAAAAATGGGTAGAAAAGTGACGATCGCGACCACAACACTAAATCAATGGGTGCTAGATTTCGATGGAAACTTGGAGAGGATCCTGGAATCGATTTTGGAGGCAAAAGAAACGGGGGCAGTGTACCGAACGGGCCCCGAATTGGAGATATGGTAATAGGAAACGATTTTTCTCTCATTGAAATCGGTAATGCTAAATTGTTATTGCGTTATTTTAGCGGATATAACTGTGAAGATCACTTCTACGAGAGCGATACGTTCTTGCATTGCTGGGAAGTACTGCTGCAGTTGCTTACAGCACCCTTGTGCGAGAACATGCTGATAGACGTAGGAATGCCAGTCATGCATAAGAATGTCACGTACAACTGTCGTGTGATATTCCTAAACCAGAAGATACTTTTGATCAGGCCGAAGTTGTTGTTGTGTGACGATGGTAATTATAGAGAGTCGAGATGGTTCACTGGGTGGAGGAAGGTAATTATCATGTTTAATTATTGAGAAAACTCTATGCTAAGGAGGATATTAGACATCGAAAAGAATTATCATTTATTTTGAAAGGCAATTTTTTGTTTATTTTTGTAATGGATCTAACCCATAATTTTTGTATTTATAAATATTTCTTTTTAAGAACATTTTAAATGCAGTAGTAACTGTCAATTATTAATCAATTAATCTATGTTTATTGTCATTCTGTTGTTACTGTCAAAAAACTTGAAAAACCTGTCAAAGTGAAATTTAACATGTTCTAGTAGGGCTACAAAACAAGAAAAAAGTTACATTTGTTGTAAATATGTAATATATTTAAACTATATTCTCATTTTTTTTCTCTCATATTTTTGAATTCTATATAAAATTTTATGACGATTACAACTAGAGTTCCTTATACCTATCTTCAACTATTTGTGAGATATAACGATTTTTGCGAAAATTTTGACATTTACACTGTGATACGTAATTTATTATTTTTCACTTGCTATGTGCTATGTATGTGCTAAACATAGTAAAATTTTCCTATTATATTATACAGGCTGTGTAAAAATTACAGAGGTTTGATAGTTTGGCATATGACAAACACCAAATTTTTAAATCTGAAGTTTTGTTAGCCCGAAAACTTCTAACTAGCCACTTCCGTGGAAAACCCTGTATATTTCCAATTATTTAACTTGTATTCTAATTTTTTATAGTAGTGTCAAATAACTGTCAAAAAGCTGTCAAACAAATATAATGCAGTATTATAATTTCTTAGTGTTGATTTAATTTATATTACTATTTCTTTTATCAATGCTAATTAGTTGTAAAAAGAGTACAAGAAAACCTGTCACAGTGTTTGTTCTGTTGCAACAAGATGCCATGGTTTAGTATGGCACAAAATATAAGAAAAAATAATCATTGCAGTGTCATTTTGACACTTAGAAAAATCATGGTGCTTTAGATAGAAACATGATTATCTATGGATAGGATTCAAACGTGCCAAAATATACAGAGTGTTCCAATTAAAATTTCAAATTCGAACTTGGATTTGGTGAAACTGAAAGCAATGAAAAGTTATAGTTGGAACAGCATTTATAATATTGTATTCCATTTATTTATTTTAGCTAAGGCAAATTGAAGATTTTCATTTACCGAGAATGATATCTGAAGTTACCAGACAAACTACAGTTCCTATAGGAGACGCTGTCATATCTACTCGGGATACTTGTATAGGTACATTATTTTCGATATATTGCATGTGTTATTTGGATGATTATAACTAAGTTTGATACAAGTTTCAATTAATTATTTTCGATTTCTGTATGTACAAGTAAGAAATTAGTTTTGATTTTTTTTTTAATTTTTTTTATATAAATATTGAAATTAATAATATTAAAATGGATACATTATTATCTTCAACATATATAGCTCAATATTCGCTGTGTATTGAGTAGTTAAACATTATTATAAGAATTACTGATTATACAATACTTTGCATCTTCTATTGCTTAGAATGATTTTAATGAAAAAATCATTTTGAACTTTTTTCCGAACCGTGTTTCTTGTATAGGGTACGAAATATGCGAAGAATTATGGAATCCCCGTAGTTCACACATAGATCTCTCACTAGATGGCGTCGAAATCCTCTTAAACAGTTCGGGCAGTCACACAGAACTGCGCAAAGCTTACGTGGTCAGGGATTTAGTGAGGAGCGCCACGTATAAGTGTGGTGGATGCTACGTTTTTAGCAATTTAAGAGGTTGCGACGGACAGCGAGTGTATTACAATGGCGGATCTTGCATCGCATTAAACGGACACATCTTGAGTCATTCGAAACAATTTGCTTTGCAAGATGTGGTATGTATAAATTTCGTTTTTGGTGTACATACATCGCAAAAAAAAAATATAATAAAATAAATAAATTACAGGAAGTTACGATAGCTACAATCGATTTAGAAGACATAAGATCATACAGGAATGCTTTACGTAGTCGTAATGTCGTTGCAGCATCCAGTCCGAGTTATCCTAGAGTAGTAATTGATTTTTCTCTATCATCAGAACACGATACCACATTCCCAACCGCCGTACCCATAGATTGGGTTTTCTTAACGCCTGAAGAAGAAATAACTCAGGTATGAACAATATTAAAATAGCCGAAAACATTAAATTTTCTTCCTGTGATTGATTTTAGGGTCCAGCGTGTTGGTTGTGGGATTATTTACGGCGTTCAGGGCAAGGGGGGTTCTTTTTACCCTTAAGTGGGGGTGTCGACTCTTCTAGTGTAGCTTTAATCGTGTATTCCATGTGTAGGATGATTATAGAAAGCGTTCAAAAAGGAGGTAAACTTGTTCTTCATGTAAATGAAGAAAAATAAAATAAAAAAATATGTAAATTTGTAGATTCGAGAGTTTTGTCGGATGTTAGAAGGATTTTGGGAGATACGGAATATACACCATCCACACCGAACGAATTATGCAACAGAATATTAGTAACTTGTTATATGGCTAGTGAGAATTCGTCTAAAGAAACTAAAAAGAGAGCTGCTACTTTAGCCGGGGTTATTGGAAGGTAATCTTTTTTTATTGTAACATTATTTACTTTAATTTTTTTCTAATCTAAATCTACGGTTTGGGACAAAGTAAGCAAACACCTCCATAACTTTCGAAAGAATCTGCATAAATATAAAGTTGAAATTTGGGGAAGTGGTATAAAATCATGAAAGCTACGGTTTTGTGCAGGGTGACACCCACCCCCCACCTCTTTGGAACGGGAGGGCGAGGATGACTAGAAAAAAAAAATAAATGGCGTGATGGGTCAATGCCTTGTCAAATATTAAATATTGACATAATGCATTCGCTTGATCATTTAGCGCAATGCTTGTGACTACTCTACTTTTAGTCAAATAGGCATTTATTTTTTTATAACATTTACAACTTGACTTATCATGCCGGTTAAATTTTAATGCAATATTGCACAAAACATAACTTCCATGATCTTATATGACTTCTCAAAATTTCAACTTTATATTTAAATTCGTTCAAAAGTTATGAGGGTGTTTCCATACTTTTGTCTCATCCTGTATATCGGTGACTGATTGTAATCTTTTGATCTCCACTTCTATTTTTACTTGTTTTTATTTATTTTATTTTTTCCATTGCTTCAAACCATTTTAACTGTGGTCTTTTCCAATTTCTACTGCCCGTAACACCTGCAGTTAATCCTTGTTCTGTTATTTGCTGTGGTTCTCTACCCACGTTCATTCAATTTTCACAATGTAGAAAATATCTTTGTTTTTCATGTTTTTATGATAAACTTATGTAATATAAATAAATATAAATGTGTTAGTTTCTGTTCTTCCTTAATACAAGTTCATGTATACAGCACAAACTCCTAATTTTATTAAAAGTTCCAAACAACAAACAAACACACTTAATGGTTGCAGCATCCGACAAGGGGTTATGTTGACAAGTTCTCCTATATCGAGGAATCAGCATCCATTTATTACACCTCTTGAAAATAGCACAAACATGACAATATGCATCCCTTTATGGATCACTTATTTTGTCAGGTTAAGTTCTCTGTAAGGTCACATATCGCACTTGATGATGAATCACTTTTATTGGCCTCTAGCGCCAACCACTTCATCACGGTAGTCGTAGTAACGGATGTATTTGTCTTTCAAAGTTACAACGCACTCCGTTTTCTTTTTCAAAATCCAACTTTTCTTCCATTTTGGAAGCAATTTGCTTTATTCACAACTAATAAATCTTTCGTTTTTACCCTCATTCTCCACCTTTTCAATGCTTTTATAAGATTGTTTCTTCCTTTTCGTGCAAATCGTACAGACCTGTATCAACGATGCCAACAATTTCAGTTATCACATGTACATCACCATAGACAAAGCCGTCACCACCGTATTGGAAATATTCAGCTCCGTAACCGGTTTATTCCCGAGATTCGCCTCCAAAGGCGGCTGCGCCCGCCAGAATCTAGCCCTGCAGAACGTCCAGGCGCGTCTGCGCATGGTTCTATCATACCTCTTCGCCCAACTGATGCTGTGGGCGCGGAAACGTCCCGGCGGGCTGTTAGTTCTCGGTTCGGCCAACGTAGACGAAGCCTTGCGAGGTTACATGACGAAATACGACTGCTCCAGCGCGGATATCAATCCGATCGGCGGCATATCCAAGACGGATTTGAGAATGTTCCTGAACTACGCGAAAGACAAATTCGGAATACCCATTATAGGGGACATCGTGAATGCCGCACCCACTGCCGAGTTGGAACCGCTAAAAGATGGCGCTCTAGCGCAAACGGACGAAGAGGACATGGGCATGACTTACGCTGAGTTGAGCGTGTTCGGAAAGTTGAGGAAACTGGAGCGTTGCGGCCCCTATTCCATGTTCTGTAAGCTGGTGAATACTTGGTCTGGGGTGTATACTTCTGATGAGGTCGCGGAGAAAGTTAAACATTTCTTTAGGTAAGAATATATAACATAGATTGTCTCCAATTGAAAATTCGAGTTCTATATATGTTTTATTTCTCCAACTCAGATGCTACGCCATAAATCGCCATAAAATGACCGTTCTGACTCCGTCCTATCACGCAGAGGGTTACAGCCCTGATGATAACCGCTTCGACTTGCGTCCATTTTTATATAGAGTTAATTGGTCCTGGCAGTTCAGAGCAATTGATAAACAAGTAAGTGTTTGTATCTATTAATTTGCTAATAGTAGATTTTGGTCACATGATATCTAATTAAAATATTGCTATCCATCGCTCACTAATTTGTACAGTTGGACACTTGTTATATATATTATATACCTTGCTTCTAGTAGATCTCGCTTTTTTATTCGCGGTATGTAGATACAAGTTGCAGCGTTGATAATTGGATCTTTGAACGTAAAAAGATTTTATAAGGTTTAGTTTGTACAATGACGAAACTTTTCTTGACGCACTTCAACGGTTCTTATTTCTACTGTTGTTACTATTGATGGGGCAGCAAACAAATCAAAACAATCTGGAAGTAACTTTGGGGATCCTTTAGATGGCGCACGACCATAATGTAAAATCCGCTTTATGACGTACAACATCTAGGAGATACTCGAAGGTACTTCCAAATGGTGGTGTAACCATCAAAGAGATCAGACAAGAAGGGTCACTTATTGTTGATAGTAATTATTTAATTTAATTTAGTTACACTTCAGTTTTAATTCCAGCTCATAGAAGATGCTAGAATCGAACTGTTTTGTGTTTGGAAGTCATCCATTGTCAAAGACGAAAACAAACCTAATGAAATCATAGTTATGTAGGTTATGCTTTGCGTTTAGTTTCTTATTTAACAATCATTCTTTATTGTGTAAATTAAAAGAAAAAGTATTTTTCGGCGGCATAAACATCAAAGGCGCCGACAGAAAGTGGCCCTTGTCTTATCTTTTCGCTGAAATAACTATAAAGAAATATATAAACAAAGATAATATAGAATTATGAATATTGTCACTATCACTTGACATATACTTTGTTTCTTAATAAGAGGAACAAATAGCTGCAACCTGTATCACATTAGGTAAATTTAATTGACAACAATTTTGGCGGTAAATTTAAACGATCAATCGCAATGAAATTAAGTACCATTTGCCATTTATAGTTTAAGTTTAAATAAACTGCATGGACGGTTCATAATTACAAGAAATAAATGCCAATTTTTTCTATAACAGTTATCATAAATATTATTTTACAACTTACACTTAATAAGCCCAAAATTTAATGATTATAAATTTTCTTTCATATTGATTTACACTCAAAATAAATGAATACTATTTTATTTATACTCAATACACAGAATATTAAATTAGTATAAATAAGGTAGCACGCTTTCTTGGAGGCGATATTGAAAGTCCACTTGTACCAGGCTGTGAATCCATTTTCGCAAGCAAATAGTTTTTAAAAAAAACTGTTTTTGTTATATAAACACTATACAAACTGATACAAACACAAAAAACTAGTCGGTAAATACTTAACAAGAATGTTTACTTGAATCAGCTGTGTCTACAATATGGCGGCACTAAAATTGCCAAATATGGGCGGTGTAACCGGCAATTAGCCAATCGTAAGTCTATATTTTAGCAGGCCATTTTAAATTTTGTTCCTCTTATTAAGAAACAGAGTATAGTATACTTTTATTATTTATAATTATAACCTCCCTGATCTATATTAGGTGATTGTGTAAATTTGTGCACCCAGCAAGATTTAAAAATACGTCATCAACTAACAAGCAAAGGCCAGTGTCCACCTCCGATTTTTATAAAATTTGGTAGGGATACAGAATACCGAAAAACATTTGACAGGTATTTTTTTTTAGCCTACCGTTTTTGGTTTTAGGGGGTGTAATGGGGCTCAAAGTTACCGGTAAAAATACATTTTTTTTGCAATATTTCGGAAATTTTAGGTTATTAACGTTTATAACTTTTATCCTCGTGTATTATGATAAGTATTGTACGCTCATCAAATAATATACTATTAACCTGTCATTTATTAGTCAAAAATAAAAATATCTATTTTGATTCTCTCCATCATGTTTTAAGTTTTTTTACAAGTTGTTTTTCTGTACCCTATGTGCGTAAAAATGCCTAAAAATCTAATCACTAATTAGCCTTAATCAACGCAATTTATGGACGTATAGACTATAAAGATATCTACAAAAAAAGTAACGTATGTACATAGATATATGCACTTAAAATGAGATTTTCACTGATTTGATCACATTGTAAATAAAGTTATTCAAAGAATAAATTGGTGAATGTTTGGACATTTTGTAATTAACTTGCATGGACGCTTATGACTTAAGAAACATAATTTCTGTATAAAGGACCGTTTTACTTCAGGCTATCTAAGAAATTAGATTATTTTCTCTTATTGAACATTTAATAATGTGTTTTGATGTATCTTAAAAAAAAATAATATCGCAAATCAATCTTCTACATCTTTTAAAAGGAGCCATCTAAAATCATAGATAAATGACTATAACTGGAATTGGAAAAGTTATTTTGCATTATTGTACGCTGCAATACAATGCTTAGATTCCCAACTGAAAATTGTTTCTTAAATATCAAAGCCTTGTTGTGTAATTGTTTTCGGTCATACAATTCTTCGTATATTTTAGTTTTTACAGCATTTGTAGAATGTATGAAAACTCTTTATTTCTGGGTTCATTAGCAAAATGCTATTGTCAATTCAGATTTCAATTGCATGTGGTGTGAGGCGTTTAAAGTGATCGATGGATTAGTTTCATCTCTTTCGTAACTTCTATCCATTTTGATATCTATGTGATCAAAATAGATTATTAGTGCATGTAGGGTTTCAATTTTTACTTGAAGTATTTCCAATTCGTTCCGATTTCTTCCCGCAAACTCTTTTCACGAAACGCTTGTTGAAACTTGCAGTTGAATTATCAAGCGTCCGTGAAGAAATCCACATCGAGACAATTGAGCAAGAAGATCGACAGTATACGCATAAGGACAGCGGTGCACGTGTGAAAAAAGGACAATCCCGTATTTGTGTAGTGTCTGTTGCAACGATGTCTTTCTTCGAGAAAATCAGGTTGTTCTTTTTAGCGCGCCCATCTTGATGTGATATCTTTATACACTTATATTATACATACATTGTTTTTATGTTTTTTATTTTTGTACTCGTTAAAACTTGTTACACTCGTCACTATGGAAAACCGACATAATATGAATGTCTTCACAAATATTTCTATAAGACAAAAAGTATTTTAAAATATATTTATTATTAATTAAGGTTTAGAACACAAACTAAAGTACCTAATAACTCGACTAATACTAAACTTGGCCGGTGTCTTTTGATGAAACTATTTGTGTGTCTATCCGTGTTAGTTCTAATCTAACATGTTGATGTGTTTGATCGTGTTTAGTTTAGGCGTGGAATTTCCAATCCTAGAAAGAAGTTTAATGGAGTTTCGAATAGCGACGATATTTATAAGTTAAATATCATTCGTGAGACATTAAATTACTTTGCGTAGACTTAAATATCGTCATTATTTAGGTGAAATAGATTTTAAATGTGTAAATTGTTGTTATTAGTGGACGTATATGAGAAGAATAAACGATAGAAGCGAGAAATTGTTGATTGCTTTGTATTTATATGCTGGAATGACACTCCTGAAGGACCGAGCTTATATTACATTTGGTTCTTACGGAGTAATTTACCTACTAAATTTTATTACGACTCAAAATCTTTACTTATTGCAAAGACACTGCTTACTGCTGCTTGCATAGTGTATTAAATTAAGAATTAAATTATCTAAATTGACATGTAATAACGGATCTAATGCTTTTCTCATTTATGCACTTATTGGAAAAAAATTCTAGACTTCAAAATAATGCAAAAATTATTTATTAAAATCAATAAAAAAATATAACATCTAATTAATATTAAAACGACAAGTTTAATACTTGATATTAAATAATAACTTTGTTCAACTACGACTAATTTCCACCTTAAGAATAGCATATTTATTATTGGAACACATGAAAAGTGAAAGTTATTGTTTTATAAAAAATAACTATTATCAATTTTTAGTTGACACCTGCTGAAGACTTCTTAGAGTCACAATTTAACAAAGTTTATAGCAAAAATTTCAATATGGAATTAAGGAGTATTAAACCTGTTGTTTTACATATATGAAACCTAACACATAAATTTGTTTTAGTTACTGATAAAAACGAAGTAAAAAGAACATCTCCAATTTATGGTATAGTGGCGGTTAAAAATTTAATTTAATTCTAATTTCTCAATAAATCATTTAAATCATTCATTATTAAGCACCCTCTGTTATATAGAAGGTAAACTAGGTAATAATTAGTTTCCCATAGTTTGCTCATATAGGTGTAGATGTCGCGCACAATAAATTTGTTTCATATCGAAATAAAGCACTAAGAATTTGTATTGCATATTAAATAAAGTAAAATTAAATTATTATCACAATGTTTAATCTTGAATTTATAAAAAAGCATCTATAAAGTGAAATAAATGTTATACTAAGCGCCATCTAGTGTGTATATTAGAAATAAGCTTGTTATTTTGGAGCAGTTGCCATAAATATCGTTCACAATACAAATTTAAAAGCTCTATAAATTTTCTGAGCTCAATGATAAGATAAATAATTTTAACAGATAAAATAAGCTTTTTTTGAAATGCCAACGAATATAGAAAAGAACAACTACATCATTAATTTCAGATTGCACAAAGAGATGTCGCGCACAAGTGATTTGATTTGTATTGTAAGATTGCATACAAATTACAAAAGATTGCTGTAATTCTTTTGGTATAAAGAGCTATCTAGTAGACAGAGATAAAAAGATAATTTAGAGAGAAAATCATTTGTTGCATATTAACGAAGATATCAAAAAATTGTTGTGTATGATAGCAACTGGTAAAATATGTTGCTGCAAAAATAGTTTCAAATTAACAAACTGTTAATACAGTAGGACATAACAAAAGAAGATGGCGCTGTCTGTTCTAAAATGTAAAATAAAAGTAAAATACTAGGCCACTTGACTTGAATCAATAATAATAATAATAGAATTGACGGCTCATTTTATGTAATTATATTTCATAAACAAGTAAATATTTTCCAAATTTTCTTACACATTAATAATATACAAAATGCCCTTATTATGCTATTTATTATGACACTCTTGGATCAAATTTTTTGTTATTCAGTTGCAATTCACTTGACACCATAAAACTGAATTAATTAATTCTATTTTTCAAGATTTGTATGAAATGAAAAATCTCGTACTACTAGGATCTGCATTACCGGCAGAGATATTTAGCTCCATCTACTGTGCAGAGAATAAATTAGCTCCTCAATTTGGAGCAACCTCTAAAGATGTCGCCTGTTACACGAATCTATTTTTAATTAGGTAAAAGAAAGTTGTGTGCTCTTGAGGTAGGTGGAACTTGAAAATATTTCTGACGTCTAATTTTGAAATTTTTCTGTCATGCTTATAATTACAATTATAATTATCTGTTATTTTTATCAAATTTCAATTTTATAATAAGCTGCCCTTACTAAAAGAGACAACAATTGTATGTCGAAACATTTTAAAACAAATATAGAATAAAGAAACAAGAATTTACAAATTATAAATTATTCTATTCAAATTGTTTAGAAGGCGTTGATTACAGATCCCGTAAAATTTTAGTTAGAATAAATATTTATAGATAGCGCTCATCAAATATGCTTCTAATAAACAATACTATTCAATTTCTATTGTGTACCGTATGTGTTATGCGCGAACATATATTATGTACAAAAGTACAAGTGCGATAATGGTTTTCCCGTCTGATTTTATAAAAAATTATGCAAAAAAGAATACTGATCGAACAAATCTAATTTTCTTTTTTATTTACAGGTTGCTGTAATTGCTAATCATTGAAGGGAATTATGAAAAATCATGGAGTAAATAAGTATATTACTAATTGTGAGAATAATGCACGAAATTTTGCTATTGAATCAAAATTTATTTGATCTGCACTTTACAAAAACAAACAAAAGTCATGTATAACTAGTATTATATGCAGAGCTTAAAAAATGAAACAAAATTACATAAAATTTATATAATTTATTATGTATAACAACATGTAGATATTAGGAAACAGATACACATTTGTTCTATTCATTCATATTACATAATAATAATAATAGAATAATAAAAATAATAATTATATATAAAAAGAGAGTGTTGTGTGTTATTCCTTTATTATATTATTTATCTACCATATTATGCGACAGTCCACTTGTAGAAATCATTACACTAGAGAAACTTGTGATTTGTTCACACGCATATGTACCTATGGTATTAAAGCTAAACAGTATTTATTTAATAATAATATATTAACGAAAAATACAAGCAAAATACACGGGAAATAAAAAAAAACGAAAAAAAAAAGATCTCAGGTTACTCCTATTACAGTCGTTTTAAATTAATAAAATATACAAAATACAATCTAATAGGTAATAGAATACTGTGACGTAAACGAAGAATATAAATAACGTTACAATAATAATATATAAAAAAAATATTAATAATAACATTAGGTACTGGCTAAGTCAACATATTTAACCAACAAACGATGAAGCATCTTAACAAGAACAACTGCATCTTTGTCGTAGGTACTAATAGTAGATGATGATGATCTTAAATAATAATTTTAAAGTAAGAAAAATGATAATAAAGAAGTGATATTTATATATGTATATATTTACAAAGAGGGGAATTACAATTTTGATGACGTGATGAGAATTCGTTGTGGACAGAAATTATATTTACTTTATGAGCTATTTGATCGTTTAACTACTTATACCTATATCAGTAAAAAGTACAGATTGAATCACACGGGAAGATTTTTTTTTGTTTATTTAAGTATTAAGTTATGCATTAGGTATATCTCTTTTAATAAACAAACAATTCTAGGTAGCACCATAGGTTTTCCTTTTTACAACGTTTCTAGGGAGAGAGGTGATAATATATCATTATAAATCTATGAAGCACCAGAATTTTTGTATATCAGGAACACGTTAAAGTTTAGAAAAAATGCTACGTACCCCAAAACCAATTTAATTTTAATAATATTGACCATTCTTTTTATAACAAAAGGTATTTGGATGTTAATGTGGCTTTCGTAATTAAATGAAAGCTCTATATGGTTCTGTTTCCAGGAAAATAAAAACAAGAAAAGAAGAAGAAAATAAACCCAAATGTAAAAAAATCTTTTCTAAATTCTAACAACTGTTCCTTTTCATCCTAACTTATCAATCTTTTTTTTAACTATACATACATTTAACATTTTTTTATATATATATACTTTGTTCTAATACAAAACTATCTATAATATTGAATATATTTATATGTATATATAAAACTGAACTTATGTAAACCCCATATAACCATACACCTGATTGCACAAAAAACCCGATTTTTTCAACTCTTCCTTTCGTCCATCAAAGGAAGATTAAAAAACTGCCATATACAAACAGAGATGAAAGCTGTCACTTCAGGCACTCTATTAATCTCTAGATCATTTGCTTCTCTTTGAAAAATTAATTGCACTGCTGCTACAAAACGATGATTGACTTCAGTGTTACGCGAACGATATCTTTGATAATGAAATGAGTATCTTACTAATCTTTCTAACGTTTTTTTTTTTTCTTTAGTTTGTTAATTATATATCAAATTATCACAGAAGTTAACGGATTAGAGTTCCGTAGCCACCAAATCGACGCAAATTCTTCCTTGAAGAAGTACGTCACAGATCAATTCAGTTCTTTACCTTAACCTCAATCTCTCTCAATTTGTCTTTGTAAGAGCTTATTTTACTTAATACATTCAAATTCAAACCCGGCAAAGATGGAAAGATACCACGATTAAAAGCTATTCATTTCTAATTTCATTACATTACCAACCAAATAGACACGAAACAGCAAAAGTCACCAAACAAAAATAACTGGTAATAAATAACGTTTAACACATGTAGTAACACAAACCGACTTTATCTTACTATATCGTTACACGCCTATTCATTTATTACAATTTATTTTCTTATGTACGTACTTGTAGCAGCATGTTAGCAAAATTCGAATTCGTAAATTTAAAATGGCGCTTGTCATAGAACTTTAACAGGGCCGGACTGTAGGGATGTTTGTCTTTCAAGTGGAGATAGTGGACTTCCGGTTCGCTGGTGGTGTGTCCGCATTCTTCGCAGACGTACACTTTGGTTCTTCGTTCTTTGTAGGCGTACTGGTGTTGGACACCGTGTACCTTCAAACAGTGGGATTCTAGCGAACATCGTTGCGTGAATGATTTTTCGCATAGGCTACATTTATACGGTCGAACTCCTGAAATGAACGAAAAAGAATTAAAGAAATTACAGCGAAATGATTGCTGAAGTTTAGTGATCGATATTATAGTAGTCTTTTTTGGTGATACGATCTTGAAATGTTCAATTTTTTTTTCATAATTAAGGGAACTAGACGTAAAATAGTTTGAGCAAATTTCTTTTAGTGTATTACTGAGATAATAAGCCTTAAAATTGTCAAAATTCCTAATGGGATGTATTAGGAAAATTTGACAGCTCCAGGATTTTGACAGATGACAGATCATATGACGCTTTTTGACCGAAGCAGTGTTTTTGTTTCGTGTATAGCTATTTTAGTTACACCATCGTTGCTAAGCAACTGCCCACCTGATTTTATTTTTATTTTCTAAGAGAACAGCAAATCTTTCTGGTACAAGTGCTATTAAGTATGTTGGTAGGTCTTAAATACTTTAAAATTATCTTAATACACAATTGTTCTAAATGCAAAGAATTACTAATCTGAAGAATAGGCTGTTCTTTCCATTTTCTTTCAAATGGAGTACATAAAATTTATTCTAACGGAAGTGACCAAATTAGTTGATCTGCAAAAGTTAGATGCCACAATCCAGAAGGGTTTTTAATACGGAATTAAAAATTTCCTAAATTGTCTCATTCAAAATCTAAAACAAAAAAAAAACGCTAGGTTTTAAGCAGGTTTTAAGCTTACAAATAAACTGAACCTTGTTTTAGGCGCAAGACAATGGCCGAGATACAAGAAGCATGTATAAAAGGCGTGTATAAACACATGCAATTCCTAGTTCTACGCTGCAAACATTTTCGATTACTCTTGAAATAACCGATATCTCATAGCGAAGTTTCGATCAGAAATGGATTTGGACTGGGGCGATAAGAATAAGATAAACAGACTTACTCGATCGAAGAACACGCGCAGCTGAAAAACATCGGCGTAGCGGTAAAATTAATATTTGACATTGTCTGAATAGTAACGCGCGCGACTTCCCGAACGAAGAGTCTATTAAGTGGGCATCAATAAATCCGTTTTTTACCCACACGTCAAAACTTTTTTACTGGTTACTGCCTTATTGAAGAAGGATTCTAATAGCTAGGTATATCAAATAAATTAGGGACTATGTTTTTAAAACATATATTCACCTGTATGCGTGCGAGTATGCCTTTTCAAATCGAAGGTATCGTTGAAGCCCTTCCCGCAGAAGGTGCACAGATATCGCTTGATGTCCGAGTGGCATTTCATATGCCTGTTCAATAATCTTTGGAGGGCGAAGGTTTTATTGCAAATCCGGCAGCAGAACTGCGAGGATCCGTCTTCGCTGGTGATGGAGGCCACTTTGGCCTTGTCTTCTGTTCGGGTGCCTTGTCGTATCGTCTCGTTGCTCGCTAGGGGGTTTTTGATGCCGTGTCCGCCGTTCACGAACTCCAGTTGCACTTCCGCAGAGAGACCCAACTGGAAAAGGAGATCAGAGAACGATTGGTTAGAAGATGAGTGTGTTGGTGGCCACAAGGAAAGCATACATTTTGATTTTGGCATCGCCTAGGCTCTACTATTTTCTTTACAAGGAAATGTTCCAGGTTTATGTGTTAACCCTGGATTAGTAAGTTTACTTCGGTCGAATATGTACACTGAAGGAATAAAATAACCGTCGTGCTTGCTAGAAAGTTGACGCGTCTTACCTTAAAAAAGACCCGAAGACAAACATTTCTATTTCTATCTTAATTAATGCATGATAAAAATTCAATCAAAAACTTCATAAACAGAATGTGAAAATACTTTCAGAAAATGCTTACATAAGCCTGTTTTAATTCTTATATTCAATACGGCCAGTTGTTACAATATATTCTGCCAAAAAATGTATTTACGTCACGTATTTATTTCTTCAGTGTACCTTTTGATAATCCAAGGCTAATTTAGTTTGTACTATCTTGGACTTTGGAACTTATCACCAGATATGAATGAGGGAATAATACAAAGCTTTGCCGGAATCAACTTGATGCTTACCCTTTGTTGCAAAACGTTAACTCTCCCTTGCAGAGAGGGCGTATCACTGCTAGTCGAATCACGTCGTCCACTCACATTTGACGGCGATCCGGAATCATTATGACTGCCCCCGTCCAGTGAACAACTCGCAGCTCCCGGCGAAGGTAACGACATATTCGTTGGCGAATCCAACTCCAAACCGCTCCCGTTGAAAGACAAACTGGGCGAGAGGATGTTTTGTTGGTGCATCTGCACTTGGACTTGTAAAGCTTCGCCGTTCAAATTCGGATAGGACGGCAGAGACTCTGGGTACATCTTCGAGAATTGATGGTGAGGCTGAAACCGTTGATTCTCGTAACCCCTACCGAGCATGTGATCCTGAAAGGAATCCATGTTCTGTTCGACCCCTTGCAATTGCGCGGAATCCGGCGTTATCGAGGGCGAGTTTATATCGCTCGTGATGATCTCTTCACTGTCGTTGTCCTCATTGGGGAGCCTCTGCAGGAAATTGGACAAATCCGCCGCGTCCGAAAGGCTTTCCAGGAGGGCGTGTTCTGTATCGGAAGTGGAAAACGTTAGATTCGACGTGAAGAAAGGTAAAGAATCCGTACCTGTTACCATGTCCACCATCATGGAATCGTCGTAGTTCGTATAGGAGCCTTGCAGGTTGCCCATGACGTCGATTTTTGTTTCGTATATCTCTAAATCGCTCTCGTCTTTCATCACTATAGCATAGGGGGCGTTCTGTAGAGTCGAGTACTGTTTCGGCGGGCTTTGATTACCGTTCATGTTCATCCCGTTCATCTCCTGCCCCGTATCACAATCCATATTATGCGGCCCGTTAACCACGTTATATCCATTCGTGTAATTACCACTCGCGTTATAGTTATTACCACCGTTTCCACTCTTTAACGATTCGTAAAATGGCGGAAGACTCGCCGTTGGTGGACTACTCGGCCCGTAATTTTGCCTACCGTCCCTCCCAGGATTCATACCACCACCTCCTCCAGTTCCACTGCCCATGGAACCTCCTGGATTCCCGCCAGAACTTCCCCCGCCGAAATTAATCGACCCTCCTCCATTCGTAGTGTTCCCCGAAGATTGATTACTATTATTTTGCGCACCATTGCTTCCTCTCCCATGACCGGCGGCGCAAGACGTCGTCGTAGGTACTTTGGCACAAGTCCTAGCGACCACCAGCGGTTTGGTGATCTTAGAAGAATGACTCCGCCTCTGCTCGCGAATTCTTCTCTCTTCATTCTCGTCCTCGGTTTCTCCCCGTCGTTTCGGGATGTGATAGTCGATCGGTTGCTCCTGTTCTGGTTCGTGGATTATGGGTGCGGGTGGTAATCTTATGTCCTTGTCCTCATCTCTTTTGGTGACTTTCGGGGTGCGTTGGATCACCGAGCAACGAACTGCTGGTTGGAGATTCTGGGCTGTGGGAGTTTGTTCCGGCGGTTTCTTCGCTATGGGGAGCACCACTTTGTCCGGCGGAACAATTGGGGCGTATTCTTTCCTCTCCGCTCTGGTTAAGACGAGGCTCCTGCTGCCATAAGGCACATCACCGCCCAGTATCGAGGATTTGAATCGATGTGGCGGAGCAACGTTTTCTTGGGCTTTCTTCGTCGTCGCAGAAGCTGACGAGGATGACGTCTGGGCATCATCTGGTGTCGTTGATTTTGTCTTGCGTTCGAGAGAATCTGGTTTTTCTTTATCTGAAAAAATGGCAAAGATGTTTTTTTAATTATTGCTGAATAACGCCAAATTACATTATTTGAATATTTTAATTATCAAAATATTTAGAAAATATAAGTAAAGATCACAAAAAACTTAACGGCCCTAGCAGTCGTAGTTAAAGAAAACTTTTTACCTCAAATCTGAGCTTTCGCTAAATTTATATAATTTTTAAATTTAAAAATTTTCGAAAAAGTTTTGGAACATAGTTGCGGTCGGTACTTCTTTCTCTATAAGTAAAAAGTTTACAATTTTATTTCTAGTTACTCAATAATAAAAAAGATATACTAAGGTTGAAAAATGCCTCCAAAGATAGATATAGAATTAAAAATCTATACAAAATTTGTGTTTTATCAAGGCGAAACCTTGTGTAGTGTCAGCCGCACCAAATACCAAGGAAAGGTTGACATAAGCAAATAATCCTCAAACTATTTTATTTTTTATTTAGCTCCACTAATGTTTAATCAAACAATTTGGAATTTCAACTAGTTAAAAATTTTAATTTAATCCATTTTCACCCATCATAAATTTCGCTCTCCATAGCTTTAATGTGTTTATATTTGCTCCAAGTTGCTATGGTGAAACAATTCCAAATGACGAAAAATGTACGAATGCACGACACTGCATTTATTTTTTTTTTCTTTTTTATTTAGTAAAAATGACACCTTTAATCAAGTAATAATCATTATTGCATTATTAATAATTCAAATTTGATCATTTTATTTTTCATTGGCAAATCCTTTTCCATTTATATGCGCTGATTATGAGAGAAATATTAAGGTTATACCAACAATTTTTGTTGTGTTACATATTTGATATAACCATTGTAACAGTGAAATAAATCATTTAGTATATTATTAATTCATAAGATATGAGATTATAGGCAAATTGCACCCGTTTGTTCATTAAAAGTCCATTGCACCTGCAAAAGATTAGAAGTAAGAGAGCAGTGATTATCAGGTGAAAGAGTTTTTAGCCATAAGGAAACACAACTTGGTCATATCACTTTAAATCGTGTTAAAATATGTAGATACCTTTTTTGTATATAAATTCAAACAGAAACATAACATAACATTAGGGTGGGAAACAATTTTTTTTTAATTTAAAAGAAAAGTTTCAAATAACAATTGGCTTCGTCTGGTTATGAAATCAGTATTTTTAATGAAGATTCATTCTTTTTGTAAAAATTTAATCTGACTTCACAACTGTTTTGTTTTTAAGTTTTCCGGTTTCATAGTCTGTGTTCATCTATATTTTATGTCCACGTCCACGCTGTCAACTAGTGGTGGGCATAATCGAATCATTCAATAATCGAATAATTTCATACTCACACTGCACACAAAACCAAATCTCGTATGCCGTATTATAAAAATTTTCTCTATATTTAAAGCATCGATTATGAGTGATTTCATGTTAATAATCGATTATGCATACAAATGATCTTCATCGTTCGTTTCGAATGATCATTCATAATCGATTATGAATTTTAATAATCCATTATGAATGTTAATAATCCATCATCATTCATAATCGAGTTCTCGAATGATCGTCAATAATCGAATGATTCGTTTTCGGTCATTCGAATATGCCCATCTCTACTGTCAACTAATGTATCAAGTTTTTTTTTGGGTATGATGTTTCTGCCTTGGGATTATTATTATTGTAATGTAATGTTGCACATTTATATGTGAATAATAGTGGTGTAGGTGGCATGTAAGGTATTCATAATAGGTTATGTATGATTAAGTTGCTAATAAAGTTAACTAAAAGAATGTAGTATTTAATATTGTGTTGTGAATAAATCAATAAACGTCACGAAACTAACATTTCTGGGTTATTAAAACAATTACAACCGCGATTTCATTGTTGTCTGCGCGCAAAAGTGCCTCAAATTGACTGTACAGCGATTTCACGTTTCCTTCTTTCCGTAGAAAATTACTCAAATATCTTCGAGGTTTATTTCTTTATCTGTTGCGTCTACAAGCGGGCACGTCTTGTGCGATTCAATCGGGCAAATTGATCAACTTTTTACGCCGACGACGAACGGGTGAAATTACAGCTCATATCATAAATATAATTGCGATATATTAACCTCAGTGTGTATTCCCCGATGCAAAGAGGTTGGAAGTTTAATAATAAAATCCAGGGATTAGGCGCTGTCATTTTAATTGAATTTCGCTGTATACCTACAATACTCTCTTTAAACCAAGTATATGGCAATGTTATTTTTTTCCTACGACAAATTGCTGGTTGTGTATATATGGGTAATACGAATGCTGGTTAACTAATTGCGCATAATTCTTACAAGTCACATAATTTCCGGTACAAATACACAAAGGTAGATTGTAGTAACGCTACATACGTTGGCAAGTTGTGGATCTTTAATATAAAAAAAAAACCTGTAGAACTAGCTGAACCGGCATGCTACATCATCGAACCGTTGGTTGGTTACAGGATACATAAATACTTGTGTGTTTGTATGAATGTATGGTGAAATTCTCGTGAATTCACAAAAAAAAAGGACATGCAGGCTATATACCTAAGTAAGCACTTTTGTATTTTGAAACGCGAACAAGGCAAGAAAGGCATCTGTTGCAATACTAATATATAAGTTTTGCACAATAATGCATCTGGATGTGTTTCTGTATAAGCAAATGTTTCTGAACTATAACGGTAGGCTTAAATTAAAGGTCAGTTATTAAAGTTACAATTACTGGAAATAATGTTGTATTAACTGTACCTATAATTAAATCAATTTGAAGGTACATAATAGACTGGTTTTTAAATATGTAAGAAAATTTTTTTAGGAAGCAGTGTATGACCCCCAGTACATAAAATAATTTCTGCATATTGAAGCACTGGTCTATTATAAAAATTGTATTTAAACCTTAAAAATTAAATAATTTAAAGAAGTCATGTTTTTTTTTCTGTAATTGGTGATTTTGTACCTGTTCATACAGATCAATGACTTTTGACTTTTAATATATACCTATACATATATCTATTACTGTAATTAAACTTAATAAAAGAAAAAAAATGCTTATTGTACAAGAATATAATTCAAGGCTATATAAGAAAGGAATAAGAGCTAGTTTGCTAAAGTTTACTAACAACTATAAATCATTGCGAAGCAATATATTATGTAAATTCAGACTTGAAAGTGTTTAAAATAGCATTTAGTACTAGGTATACGACTTCCTTTTTACAAAAACAAGTCTTTTTCATTTATTCTCATATTGTTCTAAATTGTATGTTTTCCCACCGGAAAAAAATTCAACATATTGTGTTTAATTCACGAATAAAAATTTCAAAATTGTTATTTCATGAGGACATTAATCTAAAAAGGAAGAGTTTTGATTCTTTCAATTAAAGAATTGTCAAATAAGTTGAAAGTTATTTTTACTAATCCTAGCAAAGGAAACTTGAGTTATTTGGCTTGGAGCATTATGAATTTATGGGAATCGATGAAAAGGAATGTTGAAAAATTCTAATTTTGTTACAACCTAACAAGGAAGGATTTCATCACTGTGTATCAAAATAAAACTATGGGAAGGAAAAATATGTCAATGATGACAGCTATAAAACTATTACAAATTTACACATACAGTCAACCAAGATCTATGGTCTTAAAATTCATAAAGCTGGAAGATCGTTAATACTGATAGTTTCTACTATTAATTCTCTTACATATAATTTAACCAGCTTTTTTGGTAGTATATACTTAACCAGCTTAGAGGGTCTTTCAAACACACTGAGAACAACTCTTTTAAGTTTGTTTCTAAAATTAAAGATATTGTTGCCACTGGAAACTATATCGTTGCATTTCACTTGATCTTCGAACCATTTCTACAAACATTTCCAAAGACTGTATTATTGAACAACTTAAACACCGTTGGGAATCTATATCTCAGTATACTATCATTCTACAATCATTGTTTTTGGACAGTATTCAAACTCTGGATACAAACTACTCTTCTTTTTGACGGGCTTTTCTTTAAGCAAACTTTTGGTACCCCTATGAGGGAATCCATTAGTCCTATTTTGGCTGACTTGGTGATAGATTATTGCAAGGACCTATGAGCTGAGATACCTGGTATACGCAAAGCTATAAGACTCAATCCAGTATTGTGATTCAGGATTTGGAGTTGGATTTTGTATATCACACATAATTTAGACAGGCATGTCTTACAAGATTGAGACCTTATTTTTTTTTTCATCTAAAAGTTGTGGTTGTCGAATTCAACTACAATTAATTTAATTGGAAAAAAAAATAGTTGTTAGTTGTTAATTGGCATTGATTTTTGCCCAACACTGCAATGCACTTTCATTATTCATTATTGTTGAAATCTGGATTATTTTTATCGATATCTTTTGAATTGCTTCACCAATTATAGATTTTATCATATGTATTTGTTTATCACTTTAATATCTTTCATTTGATACCAAGAATAACCAAATCAGACACATCCAGCCCCAGATATGGTATTTTAAAGTGCAAGGAGTTCAAAGAAATGAAAAAATCACAATATCTCAGAAACTGTTCCATCAAAAAAATTAAGGGAAGATCCATGAGTTGCCCTTCATCAAATGTACATGAAAAATATTTCATTTTGTAAACTAGTGTTATCTTTACTTATGACAAGAAGAAAAAAGTACCGTATTTATCATACAACCGACGTTCAACAAGTAATTTGACCCCTTCCTTATAAGCGCACGTTCAATATCTAACGCGCCACGTTCATACCTCCATACAGACGTTGAATTAAATATTATATCTTCATTTGTATGTATAAATAATATCAGTTACATCCTCCAGTGAATCGGCCGACGAGCGGTGCATAACAAAAAACCCACAAGTTCAATGTTCCGCCTTGAATTTCAAATCCGAATATCATTCATTATTCCCAGACGATAGCCACCGTCTATATGCCGCCGATGCGAAAAAATTCGAAAACAACCGTTTGCTTCGGGCACGTACGCAACACAGAGACGCGACCGGTACAATACTCGCTCTCCGCAGCGTAAATTTATTTATGATGTTGGTATTATAACGTTTTCGATTACCATAAAATCCTTGACGAGCTAACCTGAACTTAAACCGCCTGCCGGTGAGAGGAAGTAACGTATTTTGTTCGAATTAAATCTATCGTATATTTGTATGCGTATTTTAAATGTTGAATAATTGCAAAGGTTAATTGCACAGCGAATAACAAGCTTAGCACCTGTTTCGATTGAATAGGAAACATTATATAGGATTTGATCTGAACGGTTTAAGAGTTGCTTCGAATTCTCGTCGAATTAAACCGTATTTATTATTAACTTCAATGTCAGCATCTCAAGGAGACACAAACGATATGAATTAAATTATGTATACATATGTATATGATATAGCATTTCCCATAATTCCAGAATTAGCATCACTGACAGCGCTTGATCTTGTAAAAGACGCACTAATGCATTACTACAGGCGTTTGAATCACACTGTAACGAATCGAATGCTATTAATTTGAATAATACTGAACATAGTCACGTCTTGCTCGATAATGATGTTGTAAATTGTATAGCATGGTGTTACACATGGGTAATATACCTACGTTTTGCGTGCTTGCAAATGTTGTGCGTGCAATTGTTCGGTAAAAACCAGTACCGCGGTAATTATGTTGGGTGGAAGTTTATGGGAGCGTTTTGTATAATAAGTATTGTATAATGCGGCAGCCAACTATAACTATACCTATGGGTATAGATGACCTTTCCTGGATTTATGCGAATAATAATGGAAAATATATGAGATGTAAAATGTATTAAAATTTATTTATACGATAATAGACGAGGTATATCTATTATTTATGACGAAGTTTTTCAATGTATAAATAATCTAAGAAATAAAGCCACCTCCCATCTTACTTAGTAAAAGATTTTGCGCGGATCCTCGCCTATGCAGGATCTCTCAGTGTCATCTTCGACCTAGCATGCCTACTTTGCCACGGTCTTTGAAGACTTCTCGTATATGCCCGGTTTTCAAGGAGGCAGACAACATGAAGGTTCACAATTACCGACCGATTGCTATTATATCTATCTTTGCCAAAATATTTGAGCCTGTTATCTATAAAGACCTGTCATTTAAACGTGATAGCATCATTTCACCGCACCAGCACGGCTTTATGTCAAGGAAATAATAATAATAATAATATAATATTTATTGGCATTCTCTAATATACAATATATATAATAAGACCTAATCGCAGATAACACATAGAAACAAAAGCGATGCCAAAAAGACTAAATCGCCTAAGCTATCGCAAATGGATAGTGTACGGCGTTCTTCCTTTAGCCTATATCAATTTAATAACATAAATTATAATAAACATAAAGTAAATGAAAAATAAATAACAAAATAACAAAATTGGGGTTTACGGTGCATAGGTTAACAAGACAAAACAAAAAAAAGTAGAAGGACCCGCAATCATAATTAAATAAACACAAGAGTATCCTTACAATATAAATGTACTAAATAAAAAAAAGAAAACTTTTAAAGCTGAACCTCCAAAAGGAACTGTCTCAAACGAGATTTCAAGGCGCATGTGCTCATCATCACACTCATCGACTGCAGTACATAAGTGTTCAGTGTACGGGCAATGTTGTATGTAAAACTACGCTTAAAAATTTCCCGTTTATGCATAGGAATGGTCAACAAATGTGAGTATCTTATGTTTCTCGAGAGCGTTTGGTGTCTAAACTTGACTTTATTGTATAGATACGGTGGTTGTTTAAATTTAACTATATTAGAGAAGAATACTGCGTTACGAATAATTCTCCTTTGATACATATTCAAAGTGTTTGTGTCCCTAAGTTTACGTGAAATTCCTCTTCGACCACGCATACCGAAAATAAATCGCAAACAGCTATTTTGCACTCGCTGTATTCTTTGACTATCCTCCCTCGTTATACAAAAAGAATAAACGGAGTCACCATAGTTAAAATGAGACAGGACAAGTGTCTCGCATAGCATAGATCTGGTCCGAGTGTTAAAAAGCTGTCTATGTATGAAAATAGATTTGAGAGCTATAATGGCTTTCTTAATCAAAAGCGAGGTGTTTTGTCGAAAACGGAGTTGCGCATCCACCAACATACCAAGATCCTTAACACACTCTACTGGGTGAATTTTATTAGCATTTACGTTAATATCTAGAAGGTGTTGTATCGACCGGCGGGCATTTGTAGGTCCAAATACTATCATCTGAGTTTTTAGTGCGTTAATCTGCAGCTGGTGACGTTCACAGTAAGACGATACTCGATTAAGATCATCATTGATCAGATGTTCAGCTGCCAGATATTCGTCAGGTTTAAATGAAATATATAGTTGGGTATCGTCCGCAAATCGACGGTTAGTAATCTCTGGTGTATAAGTCAAACGATAACTGAGACAGTAGACGAATTGTTACGGTTTTTTTTCTTCACCTACCTTGTGTAGTACTCGGCCAGTCTTTTCGACAAGCTTTCGTATTTTTTATTTCCTTTTCTATCTGTCTTCTAACTTCAGAAATGCTTCTATGTATTGTTTCTCCTCATCGGGTATCGTTATCGTTTTATTTTGGTCCTTTCTTCCCTCTTGATGGCTAGAATTTGAGAATCTTTACTTTCAGTTACCTTCAGATTTTGTTTCACTTAAATTTCGGTCCTTGTTTGTGTTAATTTCATCTTAGGAATTCATTTTCTATGTTTTGACAGTTGTTCAATTTCTAAGGTTAGTTTTGTTTGTACCACATCCATCCGTTTATAGATTTCTAGGCATCGATTTGCTATTGATTGCTTTCTGATAGATCTTCATATTTTGTGTTCACATCTTTTCGACGTTAGATGGCGGCCCTTGTACGTTGTCAGTTTTCAAATTTTAATTTCCTATTTTCCGATTGGTCGTGTGACGTATTCTCCCGCTTGGTTTCCTGTTTCCGGCATCATCTTCGTTTTGGTCTTGAAAATGGTGTAAGACGTATTCTCAAGAGTAAATTCTTCCTGTTTTTGGAATTTCGGATATTTTCTCACGTATGTGGATATAAATGGAAGTTTACCGAAAATAATCATCGGCCGTATCTTCGCTTATGTTTGGTGTGGAATTGTGATTACCACGGCTGATGGATTCGATTAATTCGAGATAATTTGAGAACCCACGCGTCTGCAACGCCATTTTGAAATTTTTCTTCGCTACATTGGAAAAGCCCGTTTCACCGAGGTTTTATCGTCGTATTATTTTTGGAGTTTTGGAATTTTAACGTCGTTTCAAGTGAGGATTCGAATACCCACGTTTGGCTGAGGTTTTCTGCGGCTTTCTTTGTTCCTGTACCGCCCTTGGGGAATTCAACGGACATCTCGCTTTCGTTTGCTTACCAAGTCGAGCCCGATCACGATTTCTTCGGATAGAACATCACACCCAAGCCCCGAAACCGCCGTTTGAGGGACAAGCTAAGTTGCATATTTTTTTTATTACTAAATTCTTTCTGCGAATAAAACGTTCTTTCTTAATTAACTACCCCGATCAATTAGTTTTTTTTAATGTTTTAATGCTTTAGTCAATAATTCTAGAAATTTTGTATATTATAGATCGGAGGGTATAGTTGAAACAGTTTAACAGATTAATTCTTTAATATTATATTATAACATCAACCGATTAATTATCGGCATGTGATATACAGGGTGGTTTATTCACCGCTGGCACAATTAATTCAAAATTTCAACTTTGTTTCAATAAATTCTATTTCTTTTTGGTAACTCTAAAACTTTTCAAAATTTAATTTTAATTCTTAGGATAAGATTTTCCTTTATATTATTGATGTGAAACTGATTGCGTTGGCCATAGCGTTCGGTGTTGGAGTCCTATCGTGGGGCTTTTTGTTTTAATTCTTTTTCTATATTTAAAATTGCATATTTATTTCACTCTATATTTGTTTTCAATAAACGTTTAAACGAGTTACTTTTAACTCTGTCTTTGTTTTTTTTTTGTATTGACTTGCAAACTGCTTTACCCCTTGGTACTCGTTAACACCTTGGATTCCTGCTTATCTAGGGGACATGACAGGGTAAGTAAACCTAAGCAGGTGGCGCCGAAATTTTTATTCCATCTTGGGTTTGTTCGTTCAACCCACTCCCTCGCCGACGAGCCGGCTGGCACCCTGCATGATTGTCTACTATCAACCCACTGAGTCTAAGGTTTGTAAAGTGGTAGCGCAGCAACTTTTGGTTTTCTTTTTGGATTTCACTCGGTCACTTTCGGTGCCGAAAATTTTAGGTAACAGAATAAGGTGAACAAGTAGATGTTGTTGACACCGACTTCGGCCGAGCATTTGACACTATTCACCACGCTATATCATTAAGAAAACTGTCATACTTTGATTTTGGCTATGCTCTTGTGCACTTCATGGCTTCATGTCTGTCCGACAGAATAAACTATGCACATATGTACTATAGCGGCTATAAATTATTTGGATTTATATCCACATCTAGAGTGCCATAGCGGCCGATTCTAGGACCGCTCCTATTTGTAATGTTTATTAATGACTTAATTGAGAAACTTGATTGTTCTCTGTTAGCCTATGCAGATGAATTAAAGATATTAACCTAAAGAAAATTCACACAGGGTGTACCACTAATAAAATGAAACTTAGCACCGCCAAATACTGTTTCGTAAGTTACACAAGAAGACGTTCTTATTATGCCATTGAGGGTGGTTCACTTCTACGGCATGAATCGATTAAGGATCTGGGTGTGAGTTTTTATGAGAAGCTAACGTTTTTTATTCACGTGCAGAACACTGTAAACTCGGTGTGTAGATCATCAGGCTTCATTATAATAATAATAATAATAGTCTTTATTGCCCAACAGGCCTAGACCCAATTATAGGACATAACAAATACTTAATAATATGTACATACTGTAAAGAAAAGGAAATTAATGATAAACAAGATTGTATATATAAAGAAACAAATAAATATATGTCATTTACAATACAAAAAAATGGCAATATTGCCATTGGCAAAAAAAAAAAACAGGAAAGTCAGTGTGCATTATCCAGCATTTCGTTGTCCAGTTTGTCAGTACCCCAGTCTCGCAAATGGAACACTGAATGTGTACTCGTATTTAGCACTCAGTCTCGGCACAAGAAACGACATACGCTCCAGTAGGAAATGACAATCAACGTGATTCCTCAGAAGTTTCAATAAAAATTTCGCGCAAATCCCCTCTCTTCTCGTTCTCAAGGGTAACATACCGTGCCTAGACAGACGGTCATCCTGCGAGATACCTCTTCCTGGATAAACTCCATCCAGTTTAAACAAAAAGAAATTTCAGGCATTTCTGGTTAACACGATCCAGAGCTACCATTTCCAAAGTATAAAGAAAATACCAAATTAAGCATGCGTATTTAATTTTGCCTATTACATAGGCAAAATAAATGAATTTAAGTACTGGGATGTTTGTGAAGTGTTTGGAAATTCGCATTAAAAATCCAAGCAGATTTTATTGATCTCTAGTAGAGATAATCTCAGAAAATATCTTGATGTCACCAGCGTAGAATCGGACAATCGATTTTTTTTTAATAATAAATCATTTATGAATAGTACAAATAATAGAGGTCCAAGGTTTGATCCTTGAGGTACACCAGAAGTCAGAATGAAGTCGTCCGGGACATAACTATTGTACACCACATAACACCGTCTTTATGATAGGTAAAAACGAAGCAAGTTAAGGGAAATCCAAGAGAAGATAATTTGCATAGCAAAATTAATTTGCCAAATAATGTACTTGTTTCTTATAATTTGAATGTGTATTAAATCCATCCAACAGTAGCTCTGAATTTGCGTCATCATTATTGTTAGAAACATTTGAAATATTAACCTAACATTCAATTTATCGAAGTAGACGCGTAAACTTAACTATTACGAGCACATTTCCAATTAAAAGCTTACGCAAATCACTAATTGAATCGGTTCTAATAAACCTGCACATATTTAACGACGAATTTAACTGCGACCTACCAACAATTAACCTCAAAATCGACATTATAATCCATAGCAAAAGTAATCTAGTGAGGGCGCTGCTTATCCTAATTCCTCGGCGCCATCTAGCGAACAACTCCCGAACTTCACACTTTAATTGAAAAGTTCGCCATGATTTCTACATTGTATGTTTTTTTATTATTCCGCTTCTGGTAATTTCGTAAAATGACTCGTCGGAGATCAGATAAACCGACCCGACCAGACGCGAATTGAAGGTGAGACAGTTGAAAACGTGACTTGATATAGTTACGGGTTTGAAGTGTGACGGCCGTCGTCATAAATTGTGTCCTTTCTACTTATCCTTTGAGGAGTTGTTCTTGAAAAGCATTGTGTTTTGGACGTACAAAGAATTATTAGGTGTATTTATACTAATTGATTAAAAAATAAGATGCAAGAATGCGGAAAAGACCACCGACGAAAACTAACAGATGTGAAGCATATTTATGGCTATAAATTCACTACGTTGCATATCAAACCAATTAATAAAGCATCCCACGCACAAATACGCTACTATTAAGCCGGTAACTTGAAGCGTAGTCACACAAAGTCGGCTTTGAAATACGATGTGGTGGCTATAAAACATGACATGTTGAACAATTAATTTAGCTGTCACTTCTTAAAGCTTTGCCATTAATTTGTCGACCGAATATAATTGAGAGATATTGTTCTTGGTGACATTGGTATGAGGAAAATTGATTGTTATACAGATATCTGCTTTTTGTATTTTCATTATCGTATAGAGAATATATCAGAAATGGTATTTATATTATTTAACTAGTCATGAAGAATAGGCATATTTTTACTGTCAAATAGCTCTGAAATTTTGAGCAAGTTTAGTTCTTATTCAAAGCAGGTTATTTATTAAGTTTAACTCTTATGTGAAGAGTTATGTCACATTAAATTTTAAACAAAGCGATTATAGGCGACCAACAGGCATATTACCGAAATAAATTGATTTATGAAAATTCACGTATGTTGGGAAGTCAATAATAAATTGTGCTGCCATACTTTCATGCATGCAAAGAAAAAAATCATTGGAGGCTGTGCTAATCCTTTTTAGCATCTCAAAAGATTCATCAACAAAATCAAAACCGTACTAATTTGCAAGCATCTATTAAGAAATTAGCATATCAACAAGCAATTGTAGCATAATCTAATTCACACCCAATTTCAACAATGATAATATGAAGTTAAACATCTAATTTGAATACCTAATAAACGCCCAATTATCATTATGCGTATCGCCTGCTAATTTGACACTTCTTTCTATTAAACTTCTATTTAATCAAGCTTGAATATTCAATCATTACCCTAACATAATTTTATGTATGTGTATGCTTAAGTGAATAACACATGCGTTCGTCATCCAAAAAAAAAGGACTGTTCCTTCTCTCATATCAACTTCATATATTAGATTATGGAGAGTAAGAGATCGACAGATCTTACTTGTAATCGTTAGAACATAACCTTCATACACGGTTTCAACGACCCGTGTTCGTGAGCTCCTGTCGAAAAATAACTACCTATCGCTTAATTTATTTCAACCTTGGGTTGGTTCATATCAAAACAGTTACTAATACCAAACGTTACTACTAATAACGACCGCGTAAACCATAAATCTAGCATGTTATGCATCACGGGACGTTAGTTGTAATGATAATGTTTGTTTTGTATTTTGAATTTTAAAATGGTTTTATGGTTAGCAGTTTTCGGCAGTCTCTAGTCGCCTTATTACAATAACGGTCTTACAATATTCACTTACCAACTTTCCTCAATCAATTGATATAAAAAATAACATCTATAGAGAGGGATACGAGGCGCAACCATAAGTATTGCTACGAAACTTGCAGATAATTCTTTATAATTTTTATTAAATTTTTAAATTAATTCAACACTGTTTTATTCTCATTTCATACAGTCAGCGTCATCTATTAAATATCATTTACTCCACAGATATGCTATGCCCCATTTGTAAGATGACACTACAGTACACAGGTACACTAAATTTACCCCTCCACTATGTTTTGGGTACACCGCAAACCAATCGGATTATTATCTTCAGTCCACCTTGGTATGTGGGGGGGCGGGGAGGTTGTCACACCACTAAGCCTCCGATTATTATCTTTATATACCTGATATACACTTAAATATCTTTACTTATATCTTCTAAAAATTCCCTCAGGGTAAGTAAGTTCTTTACTATTTAAATTGTACAAAAATAAGATTTCTAGAATCTTAATCCAAACTAATAACTCATATATCTCGTTTTAATATCAATATAGAAATTCAAATCTCCCGCTAAATTCCCGTCATAAAATCAATTATTGCCAAATAATGCCAACTTAAACCGCCCGTGAAATGAGCCCACAGAATCAAACGTTTTGCTTACACACAAAAATCCACTAGAATCACTGTTATCATACGATAATATAACCTAACATTCCCTTTACGCTTTTGACGCCAGTTATAGATTCAAAAGATGAAAAATCGCTTACTTCAAGTACGAGAAACTGCTCTAATATACTCCAAATACTAATTCCAACTCCACAACAATCATTTCAGCTCCCAATTAGTGTTCCAATGATGTCACAGCAAATAGGCTCGAACAAGACTCTTCAAAAGGCCCCAAGATTAGAAATACGCCACCCCCAATTCTCGAAAACACTTGATTTCCATCATCTTGGCACTACATACGCAATACTCTCATTCTCGTGAGTAAATTTCAAAAGTTAATGACTCTTATTGTGATAGCAATGTTATAATTTCTAGATAATTATTCGAAATGCAACTACACTCAGGAAAAACCGAAAAAGAAGTCCTTCACATTTGTTTTCAACAACTTCATATCTCCTAGGCAAAAAAGCACCCCAGCAACGATGATAGATATCGTTTCCAACGATACGATCCATGGTAACCTGCCCTTTTTGAATTAGATACGAAATAAGTAAGTTTTTAGTTTAAATTTTAACATATGTATACAAAATAAATAAGTAGTTCAAAATACATTTACATAAATAATTTTATAGTTAACGTTTGATCCTGTAGGCTGTAGGTTATGTATAGCATGATATATCATAGCAGTATATTTACTGACAGTCAGGCAGCGTTGAAGGTTGTTAGAGCCTACACATACGAGTCTGGTCTGTTGCATGAATGAGTATGTAATTTAAGAAGCAGCGAAAATACCTTTTATTGGACCTGATCTCTGTTGTGATCTGCAAAAAAGCCACCTAAAACAAGCAATTAAAAAATGGGAAGACAACAGAAAGGCTTCCCACTGGCAGAACACGCCAGAACGGGTCGCCAAAGTTAACAAAGATGGTGCTATCTTTCAGCAAAGGGGACCTTGGACTACCGGCAGGATTTTTCACAAGTCATGCAACCCTAAACTACCATCTATATAAACTGGGAAAAGCTGAAGGCCAAATCTGCCGTCTATGTCAAGAAGATCTAGAGACGGCAGAACACATTTTGTGTGAATATCTTGCTGTGAGTCGTATTCGACATCAACACTTCAGTAGGGGACTGAACTGTGGATGAAAACATAAAAAAAGCTTTTTGTTGGCTACTCAATGCTGTCGCACTGCATAAACTAAAACTACTAATAAGTGAAAAATCAAATGTTCCTAGATTCTTCACGAATTTCCAGAATCCTTTAATATATAGGAATACGAAAAATGGATGACCGATAAAATTTTTAAAGACTGATTCTTGAAAAACTTTGTATTAAATTTTATTTTTAGGTGAAAACATTAATTTTTACAAGGCATGAATCTGCAACAGATCTACTCTTAGACAATGCGCCTTCACATTTGTCAGTTGGAGAGCTCAAAACTCCAAATGGCCGGATTTTCGTAATGGTCCTTCTCCCTTATTATAACCGATGGATCAGAATATCCTAAGGCTTACAAAATTAAAGTATAGGAATAGTTTGCTGAGTTACATCGCTGTAAGTTAGGAATCGACAGAAATAGCACTCAAAAAAAAATATATTGAGGGACGTATTTCTTTGTCATTTTCTTTGGATAAATTGTCAGCAGAAGCTATTCAAAAATACTGGAATATTATAATGTCTCAAACTGACTCAACTGATGACCCAGATGAAGATGTACCTCTGAATCTTTTGCAAGAAAGATGAAGACAGGAAAAGGCAAAAGAAAATGTTGATATTGAAAACGTCATAAGTGATACTGCTAGAAGAAGTAGCACCTGTAAGGGTCTATGATTAGACGCCGAGTAAAAATCTGCAGAGTGAAATGAAGATACAAATCAAAAGAAATAAAATAGAGTTACAAGAAGAGTCAGATAGTAATGAGGAAGAAAAACGGAGTCTCCAGTTATCAGAATAGCACATACTTACTAATACTACAGTATGAAAGCGCTAAACACCACAATAGAGTAGTCTAAACAAAATGCTGTCAATATTAGTTATTGAATGTTATTTGAAAAGGATTCACGAAAAAGCTGTGATAACAAATCATCGTCACAGAAAAGAAAACAAACAAAAATACATGATTTCTTTTTTGCACAAAAATTAATGTGAATGAGTATTTTGTTATTTTTTCAAATAAATATATTGAAAACTACTATCGAGTAACTTATTATGATATAAACACCTCCTCTACTGTGAACTAACTCTTTCATATTTAAATATTGATATATCAATTCGATGGAGATAAAGTATAAGTACAAATAAATTGATTAAACATGTCCAATCAGTCCATATTCAAATTAAAATCACGATGCTTTTTTCACATTGGCACTACAAAAAAAAAAAGTTAAATACCAAGAGCTCCAGATTGACTAACTAGAAATACCCACAAGCATCTAAAAATGTGCGCAATTTTTTTTTTTCTCCACGTGCTATATTTATAAGGTGGTCTCGCACGCTGACAGGAACCAGTGTTCACCAGAGAGATACCATAAATTATTAGATCACTTCGGCCTGTCGACACGATTGTCTACAATAGATCACGGTGGGCTGCGCCCAGCTTATATGGCGGTCAAGATCAAAAGTCCACCGACATATGAATATGAATGACTGAATGACTTGTGCTTATGGTTCTATTATTCCTTTATGATGTGTTCTAGTTCCTGGCGCGAGCAAGTACTTTATAGTTATTATATAGGTCGTTTTTTTTCTTGCTAGTATTTGGAATTGAAAAGAATGTGAGAGCTAATAAGTCGTAAATCAATTTAGCAATGCGGAAATTCTTGTATTGTTAACAAAAAACGATGTAAGTACCCGTATTTGTAAATTTGGCCGTCCTGTAAAAATTACGACTCCAAACACCTTGCATCCCTGTTGGTTGCATGGGGTATTCAAATGTTTAGCTGCTTTAAATATGTATCAATCGAACAAGTTGGAATTTAAGTGGCATGCGGTGATAGACGCATCCCTAACATATCCACGCATATTATGTTAGGTACTTGAATAATAAATAGTACCACATTACAAGGGTTTATATCCTAAACCAGTGAACCGTAAGGAGAAGCTCATTTTTTATGGCATTATCTCCGGTTTTTTTTTTTTCTCAGAGAACGTAAATGCTCGAAAATTTAAATCCGTTAGATATGTCAGGTGACTTCTGGCGTTAATATTATATAAAGAAGCTGTTATGATGTTTTAGTGTTTCTAATAAGATCCCAGTTAAGAGTGGAGAGCTTATATATAAGGGAGATACGTACGCAGTTTAAGATGTATAATATGTAAATGTGCATAACTCGAGTAGATGCATGTTTGTATATGGGATATGGATATACCGGTTTATATAGCGCGCAGGTGCACAAAATCTTCCTGGATCACCTTCAAACTTCCTGTCTCCTTTTTCGTATTTTTTTCTTTTATTCTTTTATCTCAAACGCACCACCAACTGCGTACTAATTGTAAGCGAGAGTTTTTAAGATTACGTTTTACGTATTTTATGCTAGCAATGATGACGTGTGTATAATTTTTGCGGAATATATTGTAAATGCATAGCCCTGTTGTACACTCACGGACACCCAAAATGTCCGGTCTAATGCGTAGTCTAAACGCCGCGGACTTAGACCGGACATTTTGTCCGTAGGTGTACCTACAAATGAAATGATAAAAAGGATTTAAAATCCTGGAGTGTCAACCGTCAGTAATCCTATTTATGGACGAATATACATTTACCAATGACGGTATCTGGTTAATAATTAGATGTCGTCAAGACAATGTAGTTACATACTTACAGTTAGAAAAAAACATAGTGTGTTTGTAAACGTCAATTGTATGAGAGTTCTCAAAGCAGTGTGTCAATTGTAAAATTCATAAAATGTAACACGTGAAAAATAAATAACAGTATCTTAAATTATCACAACATTCACCACTGGGCGTATGAAAATCCCCATTATATTAACCAAGGCTCTTCTCAAGTTAGGATATCCGTCAATGTTTGGGCAGGGCTAGTAGGGATCAACTACTTGGACCCCACGTACCTACTCCCAGCACAGTTAAATGCGGAATCTTATTTACTAATTCTTCAAAACGTATTGCATGAATATTTGGACGATATATCATTAGCGACACGCCTACAGTTATGGTTCATGCACGATGGAGCACCCCCGCATGGTAGTAGGGTTGTTCAACAATTTCTAAACCGAACATTGATCCTACATTGAATTGGACGTGGAAGCCCCGATCTAAATCCACTACACTTTTTTCTGTGGGGGCACATGAAAAGTTTAGTGTATGATCGTCGCCCTGACATAGAAAATGCCGAAGATCTGCGAAACCGCGTTTTTGTAGCAGTACAACGGATTCGCGAAGAAATGTTAAATTTTTGGGTGGGCATTTCGAGCACTTTTTATAAAACACATATTTTGTCGTGTTTCATCTGCATCAGTAATTTTCAGGACTACCACAAATTTCGCAAAAGGAATTGGAAACATTTACATGCTATACAGTATTTGAGATTTGAGACACGCTACATAAAGTTAACGCTTTCTTTGCATCTGGTGTTTTCGTCTTATCTCAGTTTAAATCAGAATTCACTATGCCTAGCATTTAATTTTTTCGATGTTATGTACAGATGGTTGAAATTCATTTCCTATCAGATTTATGTGTAATACATACGGTAAATGCAGATGTGGGCCGTCTTTAACTACATTTTGGGCCCTAAAATTTGCACATAGAATCGCAATTTTATGTATTTAGCCATTATTTATTCTCATGTATATCGTTCACCCCTTTTTTTTTTATTTCGTTCTATACAATAATAACCCTGTATAAGAAGATACCTACATTACCTCCTACCTATTCATAAACGCGTCTCTTGTTTTGTAAGTCAACGTCCAAAGTATTTTTTATATACATTTGTTATAACTACATTGGTTTTATTAAATTTTTACCAATGGTTTTATGTTGTGTGCAAAAACAATTGGTTCCAGTTTGTTTCTTGTGCTGTTCGATTGGAGTTGCAGAATGCTGTTTAGAAACTGCTAGACTTTTAAGGTCATAATGCGAAAAGTCAAAGTTACTTTGAAAAAAAAAGCTAAAAGGTAGTGGAACAGTGCACTAAATAATAGAGTTTACCTAGCGTTGAATAACACATGAAAAATATTTTTTCGTAAAGCATTTGGTAAATCAGTAAGTTTACTACTTTTTTTCCTATTTGTTTATTTATTTATAAAGAATATTAACCTTAAACAAATTTTGGAGCAGCATGAATATTCAGCTGACTATAAAATCGAAATAAAGAAACCATTTAGACAAACACTTCTATAGCTTGTTGCGTAATATGTAAATTATTATCAGATTATTTATTATTAAATACCTACTAGTACTAATTAATTAACAATTTATGAAATGCTACCAAAATAAATACACATATCATTTTGGCTATATTAAATTAGCTTTTTCTCCTTTTAATTTGAAATTTTTAACATCCTAAAGTCCGATCTTTAAAAATGTTAACCTGCATGGTGTATAATCTCTCATGATCATAAATCTTATATCCAATATATCCCCCAAAATCATATACATGTCATCTTTCTCCTCGCTGTATCTTTTCAGACACAAGTTATTTATTTATAAGCGATTCCTCTTCCTACACCATTATTAATGCTTTTAAAACATCTCAAATAAATTTTGCCAATAAAACACCTACAATATCTACAATATATATACATATTTATACGAATGCACAAAGAAACTACTTCATTTAACTTTTTTTGTTCGATGTATAAAATGCAAATTCTGCACGGTTTAATCAGAAATGTCCACAAGCTAAATGGATTTCGCATTATCGCTAAACGTAATCCATACAACCTAACTAAACTGTTTAATGTTCAACCATCAGAATTTCCTTGCTTTGTTTGTGTAAAAACTTACAGAAACAAGGCTGTTTGCCTTTTTTTATTTAATTGGGGACACAATAACTCATCAGACAACACGTGTTTGATGAGCAAAGAGATAACGCAATACTGTCTACCATTCAAGGAATTATGTTGTATATTGGTAGTCTTTTGTCAAAAGTACATGTTAAATGGAAGATTATGCACAACTACTATTATTATAATTAAAGGTTTTAATGTACAACATATAATATATATATATATAGCAGTCGTTAGAATTCTCGTTAAAAATCCTTGTTAGAAAAGAATGCTGTTAAGTAAGTTGAATACCGTTGTTATTTATCGGTTGAAGATTTTGAATCATTATTATGTGGTAACGTTGCGCAATATAATGACTTAATAATACTGTAGTTTGAACTAAAAGTAGAACTTGTTTAGCAAACTAGAATGACCAGTGGAATAACTGTATATTATGTCGAATATCGACGATAAGACACTGCGTTAAGAAGAAAAATAGAAAACAACGTTGTAGACAAGTGATTATCACACGTCTTGATTTTCTTCGTATGATATAGGCAGGTGATACCAAGAAATAATGGCCCGAACCGTGGAATTAAACGATGGGCCTTCTCCTAATATGTCCGATAAAAAAAAATACCTGATTCTCTAGTCTGGACGTTACACCTGCCATAAATATCCCTAGACCTTATTACTTTTTTTTCCTCATTCAGTGATTGGGGTGCTATTAATTTTGTCATAAGATCCCTCGGTTACTATTTTATAGAGATTGTCCGGGTTTCATTCCTCCATTCTTTTATCGATTCCGAGTTATGAGATGGTGATGAGGAGTTGATGTTTGAAGAAGCAGTTGGTTATTACAGTGAATGATCAATTTACCAACTAAGCAAGTAGATATATCTGTATATGTATACAGACGTAGAAGGAGTCATAAAATTATATTTTACGTAGGCTGTTGAAAAGAAATCTCGTTTGGGAATTAAAACTTTATGACCGTTGGATGTTTCTGTTGGTTTTGATTATGCAGATGCTAGATTTTTTATTCTTGAAACTTATCTTTCAATGGGAGAATATTACTGCGGACTGTTAAGTTTAGAGGAAATGATTTTTGATAGCAGTATTAGAAAAAAACATGTAATAATATTATCTCTATTAAAAATGCAATCGATATAAAAATAATTTATCCATAATCAAGAAGAAAAAGTAAGAACTTGTGAGATAATGGATGCAATTTTAATACAGATTTCACTAATGGGGTATCCCCAAAACTAAAAATAGGTATTTTTAAAGTGGCATTAACATTAAATAACTATTAGATAACGTATTCCAGATAGTGCCTTCAATGGGTAATCTTTTTTAAAATGTTTTGTATTATCTAAAACTCAAAATGCATAAATAATATTTTTAAAATATAAATTATTGTGATGACACTATAAAAAATTTAACCAAACCACGCGAGATGCATAAATCAAAGGGTGCAATATTTCGATTTTATGAAGCATAAATACATACTTGCGGGAAGCAAGGTGCACGGCTGGAGACCGGACAACTGAGTGTGGAAGGAGTAGCGATTCGCTAGTTGTTTTTATTTAAAAATATATGCTTTTTTGTCGAACAGATTTATATAAAACAGAAAATTGGAAGTTTATCCATAAGCAATTTATTTATCATTAAGCAATCCATATTTACCTCCTTGAATGCAGTCTTTCAATAAATTGTTTCATCTGTCGATAGAAATAAACGTCTCTGAGCTGAACTAATAAAATGCGTATGCAGGAATAATCTATAAGAACATGTTGATTCTGCTCTATCATTCATAAAAATTTCATCGTAAATGTGTCCATTGATTTACCACCTAAAGAATTAACAATTCAGTGAAATTTATTTCCCTCGACGTAATGCAGCATAATAGAATGTAGAAAGTTTTTATACAAAACGGTAGTTAATTTTTCTGATTTCGTAGGCTATTTGCTTTCATATATACCTAATTAGATAATGTTATTACTAGAAGGTGGCGAAAATAATGGGCAAGTATTCACATATGTGCAGCAGTCGTGATTATAGTACAGTTATTTTAGAGAAATTTCAGTTTCAGTTTATATAATTGCACTTTTTTTTTTTATTGGCAATCAGCATTTGTAATCTGCGGGAGAATTTGATTGTTTTACATTTGTCAAGAATCGAGAAGTTTGTAAAAATTTGCACTCAAACTTTGGTATATAAAAATAAGTCTACAACAGTACAAAAAACATCTACAAACATTGCGTATAGATCATCACACGGAGAAAAAAAGATGTTACCGCGTATTATAAATATAATGAATGATATTAACTCAAGGACAACAATACGTTATCTAGTACCCAGTATTCATCCATGTATTACTGTTTATTAGGAAGATGGTACGCTCTAATATAATTATAATACAACCAACTATAAAGTTAGTTGTCCCTATTGTTACTATCTATTTTTCTCAGTGCACATAAGGAATTCTATGAAGATTTGTGCGAAGCATTTGTAGACACTAATTTTGAAGAGAAAAAATTAACGATCCATCAGTTTTAGAGATATACATACATACATAGCATAAAAATGTTACAGACTAACGGTTTAAAACTATCAACTGCCCTTGAAAAGTTTGATGTTCTATTAACAAATTTGAGGAACGTTGTATTTTGATACATGCGCTAAGCTGCATAGCGTCATAAGGAATAATTGATTTTGCATCTTTAATAGTTCAACAAATTCGCAGACAAATGAACTTGTACATTTTAGATTTAGCGATTCAAACAGAGCTTTAGCATTACATTTTTTTGTATCCACATTCTGTATCTGCACTAATATCTTTCCTTTTGCATTCCCGCTTAACTTGGCATCACTATTGAATTGACAACCAGTTTTTGAGAGCTGTCGTACGTTCCAACGACGATTTAAATACCTAATACGAACCAACCAGTGGCAAAGGATCTACATAAATGCGTGTGCACGACATTTTAAACGAACAAACGTCATTCAAGTACTTAACAACCAACACGGGACTAATTAAAATCCCGTAAAAATAATTTCCTAGTTGCAAATCGTTATGGAATTCTGCACGACCGTTTGCGGCTGTGAAGAATCCGTAATTACTCATCTAATTACCAGGCGATTGTTGACTTGTTTCCTTATCGCCACTAAATGCAAATCCCGAGAAGTTCTGATGCTTTGATGGAACACCTGATGCGAGTTGACAATTGGACTCGTCGCATTAGAACCAGGGGATTCGAATAAAAATGGGAAACCAAATCAGCGCGATCGCCAAAAAAGGAGATTATACCATGCAAAAGCGAGTCAATGCGATCTTTATACGGTGGTAAGATACGTGTCTTGGCCGTACTAATCAAGTAAATTGTCTCATTAGCAACACTATTGCATTTAGAATGGCATTCACGTGGATATCCTCGTTATACCACCATTTAATAAAGCGTATGCATCTATCTAAAGTGAATTCGTACCTTCTGCATCGTATACATACATATATATGGTCATTGTTCTTCGGATTTCCACATTTATGTAAAGTTCGAAGCGTTCAACCCGTCTTCTGCGGTGCTATAGACAAAGCGTTGAGCGAAATTATAATTTTAAATGGACACAGTGTTTGTTTATATGGTTCGATAAATAATTGATGAGGAGTTTTTTGTCTGTTTCTGCTCGTCGTATAGTTAGGGAAATATTTTCCCTCTCGAACCACAATCAATTGCCTTTTACATTGTAATTTAGTGCGTTTATTTCGATAAGTCATTAGCGAGATGAAACCACACACAATTAATTAGTCCTTTGTTAATACGCTTGCATTGGAAACATAGTAAAACTAAAAGAAGTTTATTTGCTTGTATATACAATGAACATTCTTCAGAAATTGTGTTGTAATTACTTGTTTCGATATTATTTGATCTATATGGCGCTGATTAAATCAATTATGCTATCATATTGTTGTTATTGTAGTCATTAAATCTCAGCAAGAATCTATATTAAAAGATCTGGTTTTGTATAAGGTAAATCAATATTTCCAGTCGACTGAAAATATTTACTCGTAGAAGATTTAGTACCGGGGCAAGGAAGCCGATTTCGAACATTGCATCATTCTTTGAAACTCTTCTTCCTACTAACATGACATAAACCAAAGGAACCAGGTTATTATTACAAATAAGCAATTTAAGAAAAAATTAATTGAGGAGCTGGTAAAATCCGCACAGATTGAACCATCCAATACTGCACCTTTTAGGTCAATTGTTGATAAGAAGTTGTTACAGTCGATCAATTGTACAACATAGATTAAACTGGACTAAATTAAAGAATGCTGCCAAACAAGACAATAGTCAACAAACACCATCTGGTTTTATAAAAGTAAAGGAGAGAATTACAATGGCTCTTTGTAGCAATGCTTCTGGAACTCATTAATTGCCACTGTTCTTTGTTGGTAAATCAGCAAAACCAAGAGGTTTCAGGCATATTGAAACAGAATACAGAAATCTGTCTGGATGAATTCTGGGTTGTTCAAAGAATGATTTGATACTGAATTCGTTAGTGTATTCTGGATGCACCTTCTCAACCAAATTGCGAAGAGCTGAGAGCAGTGAAATAAGAGCTATGTTTTTACCACCCAATGTAATTTCCCTGATTCAACTTAGAAGCGACCGGTGATGATTTAGTGCAACCTCTTAAGGTAATATACCTACCTGAAAAAAGTGGTCTATAATTTAGCAAATGTGTGGAGCGAAGTATCAAATGCAACAATTTCTAAACCTTTGAAGGATTTATCGCCAGATATATGCAATGGTGAATGGTCTCTGGATCGAGACGAATTGAAGCTTATGAGGATTTGGAGATAGAAGACATGGAACAGTGGATTTATTATTAATTATCGAAACCGCCGAAATATAAGGACAATGAGTGCTACGAAAATGATGAGGATGACGGCCAGGAAACAAAAGTTTCACATGAGCAAGCTGAAAGTGCCTTCTACCATATCTACATAGTAGAACGTTATTTGCAAACAGCAAGCTGAAGCAGAAAGATTATGCTACAAAGCATCGGATATGTAAAGAAACAATACTTAGGCAATACTTTAAACAGTAAAGAAATATATATTCTAGGTATTTATCCGTAATTATGCCTGCAATTTAGTGCTACTACTTTGTACCAATTCGCTTAAAGCGACCTTTTCGTTTAACTCACTTCTGCTAACAGGGGTTCTATGGTACATATTAATTTCAATATTATTAGAAACGTCAATGCATTAGGGATTAGCAAATGTATGGACGAGGTAAGAACATCCCACTGCTGTTATGCACGTCAAAATCAAGGCCAAGTTCAGATTGTCAGCGCGCTGTCGGCATTACATTAACAAATCATAATGTATGTAATACGGAGTAGAAAGTGTTTCTCATTACTTAATACTTTCGCCCGAGTGTTGACTGCCGCCTGGCCGAGTTTACGTATGAGATAATCACGGCGTTTGTGGGTCATTATCGTTTACCTACTTATTTAGAAATTTCTCCTCACTTTACTTCTACACGTGCTCGGCAGACGGAATTTCTCTCGATGGCTATTTCGTACGCAACATCCGATAGCCAGAACGGTCGAGAGTGAGTGTCAAGGTCGCAGGAAATGAAAGTTTTAATTTTTAATAAATCAGTTTTTAAATAAGGCGATAATTGAATAAAAAGATAAAGGTCCTAGTTTACGCCCTCGGCGAACACCGCACGCAAACGCTTCTTCAAATGTAATTTTTATTGACTGAAGTTTTAATTAGATTTTATAATAAAATAATCTTATTATACATTATAGGGGTCAACTCACAACCATGAGGAACTCTTGCTGTAAAGATTGCGGCTTTTAATTTAACTTTTATAAGAATTTTTAACGAATTGTTTTAGAAGATAAGTTCCATGTTTTAAATTTTGTAATAATTTTTTTCTAACTTTAAGGGTTAAATGTTATAACTAATACGTTTTAAAATTATACCAAGTACATATTTTCACTTTTAAGTGGTAAAAATATTACTAACCAAAGCAAATTAATTTGCTTTTTTTTTCTGACTAGGCAACGTGACACTATTCTAAATATTTTTATTTTCTTACTTGTACCATACACGTATATATATCATCAGAATAAAGACTGGTACAAAGAGCAGTCCTTACATGAACAGAGGTTTGAATTTACAAAAAAAATTTAATAAATAAAGACAGGAAGGCAGTTAAAATGATAGTAGGACGGTAGCTGCAGATTCCGACAAGAAGAAGAAGGAAAAAACTCTAGTCCATGTTCTGTGTTCATCAATGATCCAGCAAGGTCCTTATTTATATTAGGTATACATAACATGTAACAATTTTTAAAATCAACATTCCAAGTAAATGGTAAATAATAAATTGGCGCCCAACGTGGGGCTATCATACTAAACACTTTACTTTCTTATACCGGGTGTCCCAAAATATCAAATATCACGTGAAATGCACATCAAATCGAAAAACAAGAAAATACGCCTTTAATCATTTACATCAAACACGATCTTCCACCCCCTCCTCCGGGGGATAGGACGGACGACAGCTTTGAGGTGTTAAAAAGGAAACCTCAATTGTTTATTGCAGATTCGGATTCTACGTATCAAACTACAAAAGTTTTTTCTGAAACATTTTTTTTGCTATTCTTGTAAATGGCGCCGAAATTCGCAAGAAATAATTTTTCAACACCGCTTTACTTTCGACTATGAGTGAATGGCAGATAATAATTTGATGTTCACTGTAGGGCTACCATACTAAATGCTTTATTCCCTTATATTATATATCTAATGTGTAAGAGATGCTAAATTGCTTTTGCCCACATATAAGCGATAAATGATGAATTCGCGCCCAACGTGGGGGTTTTACATTAAATAATTTATTTTCTTATACCATATATGTAATGTGCATAATAAAAGATATTATAAATTCAACACCCTTTCGCTTTTGCCCATACATGCATGACAGGTAATGAGTTGGCGCCCAATGTGGGACTATCATTCTAAAAATTCTATTCCTTCACGTATATTGTACATCACGTGTAATAGTTTTTAAATTCAACACCTCTTTGCTTTTGCACATGAACAAAAGGTAGACAACAACAAATTGGGGCCCAACGTGGGACTATCATCCTAAATATATCATCATATTCGGTGGTTCATATATTTATTCCTTCACAAATTTACTCTCAAAACGTAGTGGTTACTAGCCGATGATGAGAGGTGTTAAAATACATTGATTTTTTTCTTGTGTAGGTAAATTTAAATTTTGACAAAAAAATCTCACATTCTTATTCTTATTAAGCGTGCAACACACCTGTATTTCTCAGCCCCACCTTAGAATTTATTATGTACATGCCTTTATATGTTATGCATATGTATATTCAGCCACAATCACTTTATATATTACGATTTTTAATATAATCAAACGATTCTCCATCTATTAGTCATTTTACTGTTAAATTATTCGGTCATAAAAATTTATCAATTTGAATAAGCCATATTTCAGCTGTTTAGTATTTATTTACTATTGTAAACGTCATTCGATATCATATCATATATTAACAGTTGATTGTTGTCAATTCTAAAAATAGAACCACAGAAAGATAATTAATATTCAAATTTCATGGAAAAATCACGGTATTGGAGAACAATATTGTTAATACTGCTGTGCAATATCCCGTTTTAGGAAGTTTCGGTTTGTTGTTGGGGGAATTAGATTTGTTGAAAATTGTGTTGTGCATAGAATATTCATGTTTAATATTTAAAGAAGTATGATAGGTGTGCCGTGCACCTGTGAAGAATAAAAAGCACCTGCACATGCTATGCCCAAGTGTAGCGTAGGATGAGTGTTTAGCAACAGAATTAGGAATGGAAACTGAACAACTTCTTGTCGAGTGTTTACACTTTAACCCCATATTAGGCATTCCATTACATAGATGCACACTAATGTAAGTATTTTGTTGATCCTGGAGGTCTCCTTTTTTTCTTTTAAAGTATAACTTCAATTTACTATAGATAAGTTTTTTCTGGAAGTTTTTCATAAAAATATCAACTGTTTCACGATAAATTTTACTATTAATCTCTCCCGAAAAAAGCATTAACGCAACTCTTTTTTGTACAGTTAACTTTGTATCTATAATATTAGGAATTACTTAATAAAATTCACAATGCAATGGTTTAATTTTTGGGGTAAGTTATTTCTACTTCCTACATTGATGAAAGCTTTATCCAGAGCCGAAAATTTGGCAAAGTAAATAAAGAATGTAATCTTTGCCTTTCCAATTCTATGCTTCGCTCCATATTGTGCGTTATTTGTAAATAATTACAAATTAAAAGAGATACAAAAGATGCTGCCATTAGGTACAGCGGAAGAAAGAATAAACCGTACAGTTTGAGTTATAGAGTAGATTTAGCGCTATACCCCCTGCAACAACAACAGCCCCTTCGTAGCTGTCGAAAGTATCGTAATAGAGATATTGTAAATATGAAAAAGGGAGCCTGCGTATCACCCACGGTAATGCCGCGGTTAACGAGAAATGCTCTACTTGCATGTATGTGTAGTACGGATCATTTTACGGCATAACCTGGATTAGGATGCAAATAAAATTTGAAAGAAATTTGTTTTAACGACATATTTGTGTAAATGTATATGGGAAACATACTGTTTAACTGCAATAAATAAGATAATCTGCTGCAATATTATAATTACATTTACTAAGGACCAATGAAACGAATTATATTTAATAATTTTGGGGGTATTGCCTAATAAATATTTATCGTATGTATCTATAAGAAGGGAGAATCTTAAATAATTTAGTAGTAACACATTTATTTCAAGTAGAAAAGCAAGATACGAATTTATTGTAGAGTCAAGTTTCACAGTTACTTTTTCTTATCGCACTAGATTATAGTACGTGCGGTTGTTATGAATATTTGAAACATAGTTGCAATGTTTGGATTTATTTAAAGAATTTACTGTCATTGAAGGATTAATATGATGCTTAATTTTTATTAAAAATTAAAATTTTACTTTACTACTTTACTCTTTTACGGGTTGTTGCGATGGGTATAGCTAGACTAAATCTTCTCTCTAACTCAAATTGGACGGCTGATTTTTTCTTTTGGCGTACAATAACTTTCTTCCATAAATTTTATATTTTTTACTGTCTTAATTTTTAAGCGTATCTCAAAAGGATTTGGACAAGTTATAAGTGAGCCAATTAATGGTTAATACAGTTGGCCTGTTGTCTTTATGTATTTTAGGTAATCCGTATATTCTGGGAGTCTGGGGTTGGAAATCCTGAGGAATTTTGGCAACAGGTTTGTCGATAAATTGTTCTTCAACTAACTTGTTGAGGAATCTCTCATAATTAAGTGGGCACATTGTAAATGGCAGTACGAGATAACTAGTAATGGCTCATAGATATTTGAGCAAGGATGTCGCTTTAGGATGGGGTACTTCAGCAAATAAGCTGCTTCCTTCAGAATCTCAAAACCAAATAAAATCAATGGAACAACTCTTGTAACTATGCTATCCCGTACCTTATATTCAAAATACCCCTTCCCTATTGGGTATATTAAATTAGCTTATCAAAGAAAATCCAGTTGGATTCTTTTCTGCACAAAACCTAAAGACTCGTTCTTAAGACACGCGTTAGGTCATTCAGAAAGGAATCATCTATGGCCACATGCTCGATTTGCATTCAATCTTAATTCAATGGGATCAGCACACTTACCATCTTTTTTTACGTCCACCAAAGAAGAACTTCTTGTCTTCCCCTAATGCCCTCTGCCCGTACATTACGATTCTCGTATCACGATTATTATTTCTGGCGTCGTAAATCGTGGTACCCTACCCTCCTTACCGTCGAAGAAATAAAAAAATGAAAGTGTGTTAAGCCTAGCGTCAGGTCTCGTCCCTTTTGTGATTTCACTTTTTAAATGGTCCATTGAAACTGTCCTGTGTGTACCGGGCAAGTAGAGCGTGGAATGAACACGGGGACCCTTTGTGCTTGGCATTCTGCGTGACACACTTTTTAAACGTGTATATTGTATTGTGTATACATTTATATTCGTTTACTATACAGAGATGTTTTATTTACGCTACGGATATGCAGTGCTATTAATCGCGGTTTGTACTTCTTCATTCAATTTGCAATGACCGGGTGGGCAAGTGGACACCATTATAATTTTATACTAGTGTCTGATACATCTATGACACTAACAACGAGTTTGATAGCATTACAGTTCTTTTCCCTTTTAAAAACATAGCTTTGAATCATCATATTAGTACCAATTTTACGTGCATACAATTACCAATCGAAATAACCAAAAAATTACAACGGTAAATATATTTAAAATGTAGATAATTTAATACGATTTTGTAATTGAATTTTTGAGGTTGAATACTGTCAATGGAACGGATAGAAAGTTGTTTGAAAAACCGAAAAATCCTTGAGACATTAAATTAATAATCACAGCGTAATTTATAAGTAAGTAATCAAAAATAATTCGATAAATAACCTCTTGATCTTAAATTCTTTTCTCACTATTATGCTTATGTAATTACTTTCGTTGATTTAACAGTGGTAAATGTAGATTGCAAAAAATAGCGTATAATGTGAATTACATGAAAAAATGTCCAAAATAAAGGTTCTTCCATAATTTATTTTCAGTACTCTGAATGAAGTGACATCTAACTTTTCTTCTTTGAATGAACAACAATTTTTTATCGTTATTTGAAATTGAAATAAATTATGAAAGTTGCTTTTCTGGTACAACATTTTAAAAAATGCTAAAAAAAAATAATAAAAAGAAATAAATATGCTTGGCTTTCTTACTATTTCTTTTTTATAACTTAAACATAATTAATTTTTAACTAATATACACTATGTCCCCGTATCTACATTAAAAGAGGGATTTTTTTTTATTTGTGGTTTCTCAGAAAATGTCACTCTTGATGATTTACTCTGCTTGTTTTGACACCCCCAAAACATAAATTATTTTTTGGTTAACTCGAACGGTTGTCGAGATAATATCATTTTATTTGAAAATTTGAACTTAAAATTTTTTATCGTAGTTTTTAGAAGTAACTCTAGTAGGCGGATTTCATTGAAAAATACAACTGACAGCAGTTGACAAATCTAATAAGTTAGTAGAACTGTAAATTAAATCTTCGCTAATTTGAACAGTATTTATGCATAATGTCGACTTTACAACAAAGAATTTATCTAATTCAATGTTACGGAACTGGGGAAGAGTGCTACCGAGTTGTTATCAGAAAATTCAACCAAAAATACCCGGAAGTTACCATTTCAAATTCCGAAGCAAAAAACTTGGTGACCAAATTCCTTAAAACAGGCTCGGTTTTAAACATTAAGAAGTCAAGGAAGTTGTTTGATGAAGACGATGCTGTTTCAGTTCTCGCCGTTCATTCCGCAATAGAAGCTCCAAAGTTGTCTTTAAGAAGGAGGGCAATACTAAGATAAGTAAATCTAATTTACAAACAATATTTAAGGAGAACAAAATTTGACCATTTATACCACAATTTAGGCAAACTTTAGAAAATGGTGATGAAGCCAAATGTATGGATTTTGTTTAGAAATGGGGTACAGAGTTTTGGAAGATTCAAATATTCATAAACGAATTATGTTCTCCGATGAATCAACCTTTACAGCTAACGGAGTCGTTTCATCTCAACATTGCCGGTACTGGAGTGAGACGAATTCCAACTTCAAAATTTCTTGTCGCAGACAATATTTTAAAAAAGTGAATGTGTGGTGTGTGGTTTCGTATCATGGCATTATTGGCCCATATTTTTTTGATCAAAATTTAAACCGTAATTAGTATTTAGAAATGTTACAAATTTTTTTAACACATGAACTGGATCAATTGCCGTTAAACTACCGAATGGAAATCTTTTACCAGCACAATGGGTGCCCTGCTCATTGTGTTCGCCAGTGGCTCAATACAGAGTTCCATGACAACTGGATAGGAAGATATGGTTCCATTTTATAGCCACCGAGGAGTCCTGATCTTACAATACTGGACTTTTATCTGTGGGGTCGTTTAATACAAATTGTGTACAGTGAGCCACTAGACAATGTTGAAGATCCATTAAAAAATAGGATACAAAATGCAATCCAGTCCTTATCAATCTTAGAAATAAGACGCAGTTTCATCGAATTGAGAGCTCGCATTGAAATCTGTGCAGAAAAATGAGGACCGTTATGTGAATGGAAAATTAATAGTTTAGCTTTTTGAGAATTTTATTTTATTTTACCACTATTTGTTAAATTTATTAAATAAAACTTAGCCCAATATTTTCTAGCAAGAAAATGATATTATCTCGAGAACCGTTCGAGTTAAATAAAAAGTAATTTGTGTTTTGGGAGTTTGAAAACAAGCAGAGTAAATCATCAAGAGTGAAATGCTATGAGAAATCAAAAATTGAAAATATTTTCCTGTTTTAGAGTCGATCCGGGGACATACTGTATATTGATTGATATTGATTGGCTTATTGTTTTCCGATATTTTATTCGATTAATTAAATAACTCATTAAATAGTCCTATTTCTTAGCATATCAAGATAAAAAAGATTAAGCTTTTTCTTCCATAATGATTTTCCGCCATTCTATAATTTATATTTTAAAATGGATTTTTTTAGAAAATTTCGCAGCAAAATGATATTAAAAAATTAACTAAATACGACTACCCCATTCATTCTTATTTAAATAATTTTTATCTTAATTTTAATAATTAGGGTTCTTCCCCCAAGACCATTTTTTTTAAAGAAATGTTCAAATTAATAAAACTAATTTCCATTTTTAATTGATTAATTCAGTAATTTTATTAATTTTAATATTCCACAAAATATCATGGAAAAAAAATCTTTTTAATTTTTTCCTATTTTCACCATTCATACTTCAAAATTGTGTTTTTTCAGTCAGTCACTCTGCGTTTTTAACGTTCCTTTATACTACATTTAAAACATTCTTAATACATATAACTACATTGCTTCTTTAACAAAACAAAAATAATATGACACATCTCTTAAAACATAACATAAAAATGAGGCAACCTATCTGGTAGACCTTGTAAGATAATTTAGAGGTGTTAAAAGACTACAGATTATCACGACGCCCAAGTCGAACACCAACTCACCGTGAATGCCCGTACTAACTGATATTTATACGCTCTTGACTCGGACATACATTGTAGGTATACAGTTCGACTTCAGTACAGTTACCATAGGCTCTAGAATCCGAACAAACTAGTGGAAATGAACGGGCACATAACAGAGCGACTAGAATAACGCAACCCGCAGGTCATTTACGAGCTTACAAGTCCGAGGGTACGCTAATCACTTTGTCCTTGACTACGAAAACATACGGCGTTGTCCCGTAGTATAGTGTACACTGTAGTACATAACGACTTGCGTAAGTTTCGATATTCCTTTGTCTAAGCAAATGAAGACGGCATGTCTCGCATTTTCTTTCTTGTTTTCACGCAGGCGAAGCGGTTCGGGTTTGTTCGTTAATGGAGCATTGTTCTTTTTGGATGGCTGCTCTTAGTGGCCTTGAATATTCGTACTGTATTGTAATGTAATGTAATGTACGATAATAGCGTTCGTGATTTCTCTTGCCGTTTTTTTTTTTTCTGATTTATGGAAGTTTATATTAAATTGCACCAGAAAATAAATCTTTAGTAATGTCGTTAAAGCTAATTCGCGGGGAAAGATTTTATCGCGCGCTGTATCGCAATTGGAATAAAAGTTTATCTCAGGAAGGAAAAAACATCCTTTGCGTTGAAGACTGGTCGCGCACATCAATCTTTGCGATTAATTACCTTAGTGGTAACTGAAATCGGATGCTGACGTCTGCGTTTGAATTTGCTCGCTATTTCTGGTGCGATTTCGTGTGTTTATTAATTGTATTTAAGGATGATCATCTGCTGGGTTGGTTATTTGTGACAGACCTAGACGGTCACCCTCTTCAAAAGCGCCTGTTTCTTGATATTAGCTAATGGTATTGATATGACTAGTGTTGGGTCTTCAGTGCATGAGCGCGTACAATGTTTCACGCACTACTAAAAATATGTACTGAAAAATTGTATGCGCTCGTGTACGCGACGAACCCAACTCATTTTGTACAACATGCCCCAATTAAATTTACACAGAAACTAAAAATCGGCATTGTAAATGACTAACCGGTGTGCGGATGAGGCTTTAAGACAGAGGGGTTGCCATAAAATCTTTAATTTGGTCTCATCGATAAGACGTGGCTAAAATTAGATTAAGATAATCCAGTGCAAATGCGGTTTTGTGTTACAGTTCATAAAATGTTTAATTAAATTTTCTGTGCCTAATACCTTGTTTATTTAAGTTGTAAGTGCTTTAAACGAAAAAATATTCAGATTATTATTGTTATTAGATTGAGATATTTGTAGAACTGTCTCCCTTGATTAAACATCCATGTTCTTTAGTGTATATATGCATTTAGGAAGCATTAGTTCAATGACACTGTTACACGTTTTTCAAGTAAAAAAAACTTATTGTTAAACCAATAAACCTTGAGTAATAAATAACTAAATTGTTAATCAATCACTCCATTATTTTTTTTTTTTTTGAAGTAAGAACGGCCGTGAAAGCCTACTACCACTTTAAGAATTTCTTCACTCGCTCTGAAGGTTAAATTGCAAATTATCTACCGCACAAAACGGAGCTGAGAACAAATCTCTCGCGCTATACGCGAAAAACGGAATAATTGCACAATTTTAGCACTCGATTACTTCTAGTAATGCAATAAACAAACAAAAAAAAAATAAATTAGAAAATGGAAAATGTTTTTAATTTATTTTAAATTAAAATTGTTAGTGATTTTTTTTTACTTTTCTAACTGTTTTCGAAATAATCTTGCTTAATTTTATTATCCCCTCCATATACAGGATGTTTTTAAAGCAATATAGGTAATAGCTTGGATTATTGGAGATTGTGATCAACAGTAAGTTACGTAAGAAAAATGGATTGTATTCTTTAGTAGGAATATAATATACCGTAAGATATCTGTGCAGTTAGTCAGTAATTTATAAAGTTTTGGAACGGAAGGTGGATGCCCACGTGTGGTTGTTGATGATATGCTCAAGAAATTCCACGATGAAGAATACAATGTCCAAGGGAGTACAGATGACGTAGATAGTCATTGTAATTAAGGCCAAGCATGGTGGGATTTTGTCAAATCGCATGTCAATAGTTTTTCTTTCAATTTTGTCAGGGATTGGTGCTCGAAACACGAGCTTCAAGTGAACGCTCACAAAACTACAGCTGTGCCATTCACAAACAAGGAGAAAATTTAATTGGGTATAGTATTTATGAAAGATGAGCAGCTGGAATACTCTAACGAACTTAAATTCCTGGCGGTTATACTTGACTAGGGGGCTAAGATGGAGCGAGAATTACCCATAAAGCAACAATGGCATTTTGGTCTGACCAAATATCTTTGGAAGGACTTGGGGACTACAGCGGTGGATGATGCTATTTTATAAGATATATGGTCATTTACCCGTCCATAGGGTGATGGCCAAAACTCGAAAAAAAGTACACTTTTCTTTTGGGAAATTGTGGCCTAAAAAAACTCATTGTTAAACCAATAAACATTGAGTAATTGAGACCACAATTTCCAAAAAGAACAAAAAAATAAAAAAATTAGACATAAAAAAAGACAATACACTTTGTGATGATATTAGATATTATTCTCCTCCTTCTACAAGTAGAATTAATTCCTTTCTTGAGCGCTTATAGATGAAGACTGTTGGGCCGACATATACTGATCTTAAATGACTTCAGAACAAAGGTGAGCTCACTATAGAAATGCCAACTGATGCAATGCTAGAAAACGAAGACTGGAGTTTAGGGAAACAAAAATTTAGAAAGAAGATCTCTCGTTTGATACTCCGATGGAGCAAGAGGTGGGGGTCAGCGGTATTTCATTTCATTTATTGTTATGGTTTATTCTGAACAGGCCACTATCAGAATAATACAAAAGAATAAATTCAAAAATACAATCATCATACATCTGCACATATACTATAGTTTGACATTATTTATTCGCATTTACTCTAATACTATTTTCGTCCGATGCAACAGCGCTGTTGTCGTGGCAGAAACATTAACCCCCCCCCTCTCGTTTTGCGAAACAATGCAAGTACTGTTGCGAATCGCTGATATAAACTAAAAAAAAAAGTGTTGAACCCAAGACAGATCCCTGAGGGACGCCAAACTTCATCGGAATGGCTTGAGGTTATGATTGTTTGATTTTGCTATTATGGTCACTCAATTATTATTACTCCAAATTGCCTACCCACAATAGCTTTGGGGTAAATCCCAACTGCCTCTCAAACAGAAATATTTGCCATTTAGACGTTTGCGCCCGAAAAAACCTGCAGAAAGTGATGACCAAATGAGACTGAATACTCTAAAAACAAATAGCTTCGAGTCCTGGTATGGAAGTGTCTGACTAATGTAGTGCAACAGACTATGACAAACAGAATTATTCTTGTGTATGTGGTGGTTATAGTACTCTCACATTAATGGTATGAGAGTGCTGCTGATGGAGTAGCTCAACCAGGAGCCGACAGCTAGTTTTATGGACTAAAACCCCTTATAGGTGTTTCTAAAACCTAGAACAAAGGAGAACAATGGAAGTGTAGGAATTCTCTATCTATCTCGAAAGGAACTTCCAGAAAATTGGTGGCAAGAAAGCTGAGTCAACTCTTTACTAAACATCAACAAAAACTTGTTTAAGCTCGATAAGTCAGAATTAAGGCTACTTAAAGTCCTTTGAGATAATAAATAATAACTCTAATGCTAGTGGAAATGTAGGCTTTCTTTATACACTTTTAAGTTTATGTAAGACGTTTTGGCAGTATTTTCTGCCTTTATCAGTTTAAATTTCTACAAAGGATACAGTTATAATTACATAATTTATATAAAAATAGTCAGTGATAAAAAAAAACATACCTTATTGTCAATTATGAAAATTGTCAACAAAAGTGTGATAAGTGACAATCAGTTGAAAATTTGATAAAAAATAAATAAATAATAAGAATTTTGAGTGTAGTTATTATAAAATGAATAGATGTATTTAGAAAACACTTTTAAAATTTAGAAGGAAATTCAATGATTAGTGGGCTAAACAATTAGCAAATAAAAAATCTTTGAGAGATTCGCTGTGTCTGTTTTTTCGTTAACAGTATTTTTCTCTTTTTTGATAAAAATCATCTCTGGGATGCACCTGGAATAATAATTATGTTCTTTAGTTAATATTTTTGTGTTGTCATAATCAAAGTGTTTAAGCATTATTTATTATTTATAATAAAAAAAGATTACGAAAATACCACTATAGTATTTCTATTTAAAAATATGTAGTTTCTGGTAAATTTTGATAAGCAGTGATCAAGAATAAAATTGAAAAATGTACGATAAAAAAATGTATCTCAATCACCTTTGTACGTTTATAAGAACTTTTTATCATTAAAACTGAACTATGAATCATCCGAAACAATAATTAAGTATTTATAAAATCCATTTTCAATACTTATATAATAATGCATCGTCAACATCTTCCACGACTATAAAGTAGTTTCTAAACAACACGTGCGTAGACATGCAAATGCATCATCTCCAATTAATTCGGTCTTTCTGCGAATATTAAATCGGAATTTGCATAAACAATGGGACTTGTACGCGTCTAATACGCGCGCTCGAAGTAAATTAGTCTGCTATGTAAAAATCCTAATGACGCAGCGTCAAACGTTTAGTTCCCCGATGTTATGGGAACCCACGCGTGACATTGGCTGGGCCCGATTACGGTCATCGGTAACCTGTTGCACATATGGGAGGTGCGTTCTCCGTTTTGTTTTGTCGTATATACGAGTGTGTTGTGTTGATGCGGTTGTACGCAATAGATAAATTAATATGCAGCCATACAACACCGTTAACCGTACAGCGGCGCGATAAAGTCGAGCTTAGGTCGAAGTGCGTCCCTGGAATTGTGAAGATACTTTTCGATAAGTTTAAATTATGCTGCTAGAATCCATTTAGAATTGGTACTAGAAAAAAAATCTGTTCTTCAATTAATTTTAACGCATTTTAAAAGGTTGCTTATTGAACATTGTATTTATACAACACAAATATAACGTAAGTGTTTAATGATTAAGATGCCAGGTAACTAACATTTACATTTTAAATATCAAGAGCTAATTAGTTGTTACCATGGAAGGCATTTCTTACTATTACATATTATATTCACAAGTAGAAGCATGTACCTACTTATAATATAAATATTTTTTATCGATACAATAAAATAAACAAACCGATAATTTAATAAATTATCATGGCATTTTTATAACGACATAATAACTGTCAGTTTTTTTTTTCACAACCAGTAATCCTAATGTATGTATGTATGTTTTGTACTGTCTAATATTGTATCAGTCCTTATTTGGCTGATACGTTGGATTACTAATTTTAATTAATAAACACACCTTACTTTACAAAATCAATACTTGGATTCAACTAATTTGAGCTGAAACTAACCGGTTCTTGTATTTGGTACTGACGTCATAATTTGACAGTTGTCAAATAAATAATTGTTTCCATAATATGCTAAATTGTGCTACTGTATCCAAATCAGATATACTAGATTTTGATACCTTTATTTGAAAAGTGACAAAAAACAAATAGTTATAGCAAGGGCGGGGAAAGGGGGGAGGTAGCATTACCATTACTTGTACATTCTACATTCAACTTTCCCCACCAAGACTGGATGGCCCTGAATTTACTAGATAGTACATTTTATTTTGTCATGTTGTCTAGAAGAAATGCATTGGTTGCGCTGTTTGTTCTTTGACAAATACTAGCTCAGAGCTTAAATATATGCTGTGAAGGTATGGAAGCTGTGAACACTTTTATTTATTGCATTAGGAACCAGATTTGACATTGTTAGTTGTTAGTGCAAATCAAATTTCATAGAGGGGTTCATACATTTATAACTCTTTTTTGTATTTATCTTATTGTATATAATGTTGGGCAATCTCATTAAAAATGTGCAGTATTAAGGTGTCGATTACCAAAATCATCAATGCCTTTCGTTCGGTTCCTAAATTCTAAAAAAGATCTAGATAGGTTGTCCAGTGGGTTAAAGCTACTGAAAATTCCAAATTACAACAATCAATGCCGATGAATGCATACTATCAGTCACGGGGTCCGGGGTTCGAATCCCAGGGCCTGCTCTCAGAGTGAGGTTTTCGTGGTTTTCCTCACTCCTTGGCAAATGCTGAGAGACAAAACCCTTAAGTCGCTCCACGGGCGCAGGCGTAATAATAACTCATGGCCGGCTGATGCCCCCTATAATTGGCGAAAGCTGCGAAAAAAAATGTTTATCGTAATTGACCAAAGTGAGATTTGAACCCTGGACCTCAAGTGTGCAATCCAATAGACTATCAGCGACGACTAATAAATGTTAAACGAAAACAAATTACGCCATCTTGCAGGAACTTCAGAAACTTAAAAATATTTTTAACGATGTTTCGCTAGACCACATTTTCTAGCATAATTTTTTCCCCTAAGCTCTAGGACCAACAGTTACCGAGATATGGCCGGTTGCCGTCGTTTAATGCATCCCCCTGTATATCTAATTTCAACATTAATCTCCGCTTCTTAATAGCTTTCCACACGTCGTAGAAACATGTATATCTGTACGACGTAAATGAGTTTTGATGCGTGACACTACCCATGATAATGGACCCGTATTTTCTTGAAATAAACTGTAATATAATCAACACAAGCTACGTTTGCAATTACCACAAAACTGAAAACGTCACGAAATTACTTCCAGATACAAAACCACAGATGGCAATTGTGATGCAACAACTGTAAACAGTGTATAAATTCAAAAGATATAACTGGAAATGTATTAGGCGATTTATTTATGAAATGATTTTCTATTACACGGTTTGTTAAACTTCACCTCTAAATAGTACAAAGTCCATAATCGATTTTTCGCTTGACTGATTGCATCTATAAAGATAAATGGGTAAATAAAAGGATTATCAAGCTCAATTATTTGAAAAGTTCATTGTCCAAAACTGTGTCTACAATGAACTTTTTTTTTTGGTGCTTAATTATTGATGTTGTACAAACATGAAGTTGTCAAGTACGACCTACGAATAAGTAGGTACCGTATACATTTTTTTTTTTATTAGTGTTTTATTAAATGTATAAGCTGGCATTATCTGTTAAATCTCTATGTTTCTATAGTCTATATTAGGGCAGACAAGGATGTTTGTTTATTGTTAATGACCTAGTAGTTAGAATTACAGGTTATTTCAGATAAATTTTGATGATTGATATTGATAAGAAGACAATAGTAAGATTAAACAATTTAAATTAGCTAATTAAAAATACTATTATATTATGCGAGAGAATTTAGAATTATCATATTTATTTAATAATTTTAATTTGTCCGGAATTTATTTAAATACTTTTTTATCCTTCAAAATATTTTAGGAGCGAATCAAGAATCATTTCGTGGACATAATAACACCTACTTCATAATTATATTCTGCATAGCAGGCAAAACAATAAAAGCAAAATATGTAATAATAAACGGAGACGCAATAAGACATGAAGGCGCTCAGAGATTCGTTGGGACGACATTGAAATTTAAAATAAACAAGCCCAATTGTAAATACTGTTAAAAATGTATACCAGTACATATTTGTGTCGATGCTGCTATAAGAAATCATTACCATACGAGACGAAAACAACACCTTGAATGAACACGATTCACTAGATAAAATCTACAACATACTTTGGACAATTCGACTGGAAAAATACTTAGTCATCAGGGATAATGTAAAAATAAACATGTACTTTTTTGTGGTTCTTGCAAAGAGGTGTTTATCATACATGTTTCAGGCATTTCTAGTAGTCAGATGAAATAAATTGTGTTGTTAATGTTTATTAAAGAAAGTGTTGCTTTGGAACATAGAACCGTGTTATAAATAGTGGTGGTGGGAAATTGAAATTCAAAAAGAAGAAAGATCTAAGTATACATATTCATCAAATGAAAGAAAAGATGTTTTTCCAGTTAAATTTGATCTTTGAACCCCATTAACCATTGAATATTATTATGTAGGTGTTAGAAATATTCTTGTAACTCGGATATACAGATATTATCTACATTATATACCAAATATATTTGAATAACAGTATTTGGGGTTCGTTGCTTCACCTTCTGTCGGAATCTCCAAACAATTGAACAAAGGCCCGGTTGATTTTCAAATGGTTTAAATGTAAAATAACCTAGTTTATGTTTGATCCTATTGTTATCGCATGTTATAAGGAATAAAATATTGAATTACTTTTCCTCTTTGCATGAATACCACTTCAGAAATATTAGGTTACATCATTTTTTTATATAATACAATTTATTCCTGAATTAGTGAATAATGTGCATCTAATATAGCAATTACTACCTATAATATATAGGTATAGTACAGAATAATGACACAAAACAAACAAATAATATTAAATTTAATTGATTAAATAAAACTTTAAGATTAAAAAGAATATATACATAAAGCAAAGATAATAAAAATTGATATTTGCTATTTAATTGGCTCCTTAACACGTTTTTGGGTTTAACCGCATTGACAATAAGTTCATCTGACTTTTATATTTTAGGATAAATTTTATTGATCATTGTGCCCGTATGTAAGTATATGTACCTACCTACATTCTTACGTATTTGCAGATCTTATTCTAATCAATAGGTACATATTGTGCAATTCACATCTCAATGGGAAATCCAGTCAACTTTTACCGACAAATTCTTATATAATTCTATTAGACCATCGGAAATACGTTAAGATGAAATTGAAGTGGGAAATTCTGCTTAATCTGATGTGGAATTTGAAAATAGTTGGTTATTACTGATGAGTTGAATGTTGTTTGACGTTTACAATCATAAAAAAAACAGTCAGATCATATGATGCCAAGTGGGATGGAATTTCTTAAACGGAAATATGAGTACCTATTGTATTATGAGGAATTAAATATGATTATAGGATCTATGTTTTAGCGTTATTCCATTGGTAATTTTCAGGAAATCGTTATGTAATATGTGCTAAAATATTAGCACAGCAGTTATAATGTAAATTAAAGTTAAAAGTGTTTGTATTATAAAGGATTGATCAAAGAATATGGCTTTTTTACGTTGCTTTTTTTTAAATTGAAAAGAATGAAACATTACAAATAAATAAAAAGAAATGCTATGATTTGATAAAAAAATATATTTAGACATAGTACAGTGTGTACAGTGTGTCTTCTATACTAACTGTACCCGATACTTCACTATAGGTATATAACTGTTCTTTATAAAAAGTTTTGCTTACTTTAGAAAGGCTTCTCCGATAATAGAAATGTTGATTAAACTTATAGGATGGTTAAAAAAATAAGGAAACGTAAAATTGCTTTAAGAGTAAACTACCAATTATTGAAAAGTAAATTAAAAATAGTTAGATTTGATTTTAGTCTCCTTAGTAACGGCTTTAAGATATGGCTACCTAGCTTAAAGGCGTATTGCAAGGAAAATGTCATAGTGGGATATTTGACAGTATTTATTTAGCACTTATTGTTAGTACTTACTATAAAAAATGTAATAATGCTAACTTTAAGATAACAAATATATTTAGTTAAGCGCTATGACATACACGACTTATTTTATCGTCATGCAATAGAAATCTTTAATGAAAAATATCCAAGAATATACGTTTCTATTAACCGCGTTCGAGAGTTGGTAAAAAAGGTTTGACACAACAGGAGACATGAACGATATTAAAAAGAAAACACGATGCTTCTACGTTGATGACTATTGACTCTGTACCTAAGTAGCCATCCAAGAAAATTACTGAGGCAAAGGTCGCGATATTTAAGGAACAGCAAAAGTTATTCGCAACGAATTTTAATGGGTAAAAAATTAATTCTTATAGCCCCATAAAAATACACACCCTTGAAGAAGGAGATTTTTCAATTCGCTTCGAATTTGCTCTATTAATTACAAATAATAGTTTCTTTTATAGAAATATTCTCTTTTCGAGCCTGAATTTACGGCAAATGGGATTATTGGCTCACGAAATTGCAGGTATTGTGCTGAAAAAATCCATATTGTTTCCAACCTGTTTTGGATGAACTAAATTTCGAAATTAGACGTCAAAATTGCAGTTACTTGGATGTAATCGTAATGTTGAAATTACCAATTTCCAAATTTTCTGCCTATATGTAACAGTAAATACATTAAATTGTCATAAAGAGGGCTATTATTTCATAGTGACTATAATCCATATTCTGCGCAAATTGGATGTGTGTCGTGTAGTTACTAGGTACTCATATTGTGAGAGATGTGATCATTAAAACTTCTCCCGCAGCACCGGCGCCGGCGGTGGCTTTTGACCGCTGCAAATCCACAATAAAGATATTCTACACTACTTCATATTATTCACATAAAAGGAGCTGATAAATACATTACAGGCGTTAATAAACTATTTTATTTGTTCCGAATTTGTAGTTTGATTGATCTAGTCCAAATATTATATTATATATAGATTAAATATTACACTGCGTTTAGTTTGACACTGTCGTTATCTAACAATAAGTGCACATGTATAGGGGCAAAGCTGAATGTGAAAACCAAATATCTTATTTCATTGGAACAAGTACAATATTCACTTACAATAACTAATTTACCAGTTTCGTTGCGGCAGGTTGACTTAATATTCACTTATCAGCACTATTAATTGCAAAACAGAAATTTTATGCTACATAGATCTTTTAACGGATCCTCTTTTTACTAGGTATTTCAGTTTAAAATCAGTTTAAGTGGCCTTAACATTTTTACTTTTCCAATTAATACAAATGTGTCATTCGCATAAGAAATGGTTTATAAACATTTCGCAGAATATACTTTCTAACCTACCTAGTAGTTAGCTATTAATGCTATTATAAACTTTTATAAATAGGTTTGTTGAGTTATTTGGAAATTACAAGATGAAATCATTGGAGAATTTTCAGAAGCAGCATTCCCCAATGATTTCAAGTAAAATGTCTTAGGGAAGGAAGATAAAACGTGAAATAACTAACAGTTTAAATTTATTGACATTTTGCCATAATATGATAACCAATATGATGACATATTGTAAAACGCTTAAATTTAATGTTTTTTTTAAAGTAATTTAAAAATGACAATTTTGTAATGACATTGTGACTTTAATGTAATTTCTTGTTTGTCCTGTCATTTTATTACATATAAATTGTTTAGCTTGTAAAAGAATGTTGTCGACAAACAAAAAAAATATTAGTTCTAATTGGCCGTTTTTCAATTCTCTTTATAAATCACCAACGAACGAACAATTTGAGCAAAAAAGCGATATTTTATATCTTGCCATAGTTCGAAAGGGTAACTCACGAAACATATCATTGGTAGTTGACGTTATCAGTTTTCACATTTAAATTAGGAAATGCTGTTAAATTATTAATAATTTTTGTATGAAATATAAAAAATATAAATATAAATATATTTAGCACAATTTCATTAGATGCTCATATATATATTTATATACAGGTTTCTATTCTATACCATCGTTGGAGTCTCCATTTAAAATCAAGGAATTTAACATCATCCCGATAATACTAACACAGTTTACACGCGAGTATTACATATATCACATTTATATTGTGTAAGGAAGGAAACATTGTATCAAAAACCATATTTCTAAGTGATTATATATATATGATATATCTATGTTTCTAACGATTTATTCTTTCAAAGCCGCCTTGCATATTAAATGCATGCCGTACAATTACAACGTCCTTAAACCAGCGGTGTTTAACATTGACTATTTAAATGTCAAAACAATCACCGGGTTCTGATATAGCCGAGTAATATATCTTTGCACGCGCGTTGGTTGTTAGAGGCAACGCTATATAGATAAACAACAGAAGTACCGTAAGATTTAACACGCAACTTCTAGTGTTGTTCGTTGTGTATACGAGGGAATTGAATTAACTTACCTTCTTTTCTCTGGACAATCAATGAGAGGGGCTGCGAATCCCCTAGGAGTTCATTCTTAGAAGCTGCTGCGTTCTGCGACTCCAAAAGCCGCAACTGTTGCTGATGGAGTCTATTTTTTATCAAGAATATCTTCGGCATCTTGCTTTAAGCGACACTGCGAGAGTTACGTTAAAAATAATCCAATAGAATTGCACTATAAACACATAATTCAAGGAAATTCGTTCTCTTATTAACACTTCTTAAACATATATAATAGGAAAGCACTCTCTATATAAATAAGAGTCCGTCTCTGTGTTGATCACCTGTTCTATCTTTATCGACGTAGATAAATCACTGTTTGTGTATTTTGCATCACTGTTTTTAAACTACCTACTAGTATACTATTGATAGTCAACATCGGTCTCTGCGCGGTTTTTCACGTATAAGCGTGTTCGACTCGCGAAGTCCTTGCCAAGACTGATGACCGCGGAGGCCCCAACCAAAGTGAACCGTTGTGTGCCGGTCCCCCGGCCTCCTGCGCCCCCCGCCAGCGGCAGCGAACCTTTTTGTCGCTTATTCGACCTGTTGAGGTTATCTATTCTGACTTACTTGGCAACTGGTGCCGTTTATACATACATAGGTAGATTATACAAACATTGCCTTGCTCGTCGACTGTCGTGGAACAGTAAAATGTGTAGACTTTTGCGTAAGGTATACTTATGCACGTATGGATTTAAACACAATAACAACTATGCCACAATTTCTGTTAAGATACTTTTACCATCATTACCAAATGAAGAGTTTGAGCAAATAATGTTTATTAATGAAATTGTTGCATTTTTTTTCTACACGAGAAAATTACTTGCATATATGGCAATGGAACACCACTTTTCTGCAGATAATTCTTTAATTTCTTCGTATTTGACACGCGAGATAAGTTTTATAGATTGCATAACCCATAACATTTTATTAAACCATAATTACAGACACTTCAGACCATGCTTTTTCCGCGGCTCCTCTTTCCTCCATGAGTACTTGGAAGGTATTCATCCAATCACCTTACAACTGATACCATTTTTTCACAAGAATACGGGTGACAATGGGAAATGGATACACTCTGTAACTTTTTTATTATTTCAGATAAAAATTTAATTTTTGGAGGACTTATTAAGTAGATCACGTTGTGAGTTTTTGCAATAACTTTGAATGTGGAAGTTACTTCCGCTTTGACCGGAAGCGATCTCAATTTTTGATTTTTAAATGCAATATCCTTTATTTTTTTATATTTTTTGAATTATTGTGTTTTCTACGCATGGGCAATTTTTAAAGTAGGTATATTTTATGACAGTTTTAAAACCGAAACTAGATGGCTGTGACTCTTATAAATTGCTTTTGGTTTGCATTGTTAGAATAAAAAATAATTCAAATGTTTTTTCTCTGTCCTTAGATATTTTACGTCAAATTTTCGATTTTTTTTAAGGTATTTTTTTCTTAAATTTTAAAATCCATTAAGAAATAAAGACGCGGATTCAAAAGCGAACACACAGTATCATATCTAATTATTTCTAAGCTTATTCAAAATATCCGCTATGATGCACAAGACATTCTCTTGCTGTTCTTAGAACATTTTCTGCCACTTTTTCCAACATCTCTGGAGTTATGTCTTCAAATGTCTGTAAAATTCGGTGTTCCAGCTCTTGCAGTGTAAGAACACCAAAGAAAGAAAACAAGCGGAGTTACATTCGGAGATCTGGCTGGCCACCTTATTGGACCAACAATGTTTTGAAAAGATTTGGTTTCTCGAAACGGTATCACTTGTATGGCGCACTTGATTCGACGTGTGCCTATAGTTATGCTGGCCAGGTGGGTGAGATCAAATCTGCCGATATTTATATTGTCTTTAATATTTAATGTCGATTTTAACATAGAATATATATAAACTAGAGTGTAGAAAATTTTAAATTTTAAATTTAAATATTCCAAATAATACATGTTTGTTGTAATCATTCACTAAATTTTCATTTTTTAGATAAGTCGTGTTCTATTCAATACTTATCCGGACTTGGCTGATTTTTTTGTGTTCTTAATTGTCAGGACAACGTTAGTATGAAAACAAATTTTTGGAAAATTCACGGAAAAGGTCGGAAATTTGGATGGCATTTTTATATGAAAAAATAATTTTTATTTTCAATTTTGACGTTTTGACGAGTCTTTTTGAAAGTGAGATGTGTGTAAAAAAAATTAAAAAAAACGAAAAATTAAAAAAATTCAAATATTAAGAAATAACAGTTTCTTCAACAAGACGCGTAGCGTAGGGTCTTTTTTAACCATTTGTTGACAGTCGGTACTTATAAGTACTAAAAACCTATGTAATTTCCTATTTAATCTTAAAAAATCAGAAAAATAAAAATTTCCAAAATTTGTCTCTTTTGAACTAACTTTACGAAAAAAAAATGATGAAAACTAAAATTTTTCATATCTTGGGCAACAAAGGGTTAAAGTGAGAAATAAAAAAAAAATTAAAAAAAGATTGAAAGATTATAAAATTGTACCTAATTTCTTAATTTGTGAAAATTTTAATTTACGCAGCGTCCAGTCTTTTTTAGAGTGAGATGCGATTGAAAAGAAGAAAAATAAAAATTAAAAAGAAAACGAAAAATTCAAAAAAAACGTAATTTCTTAATTTGTAAAAATTTTAATTTGACGGTTTGACGCGCCGAGTCTTTTTCAGAGTGAGACTCAAGCGCGACTCGAAAGTTACAGATGATAGATTCAAAGATTGAAACTCTATTATAGATCCCATATCAATTCTACGCGATTAAAGAGCGAGCTGCTACCCAAGGGGTACGCACCTTCTCTAGAGTGTGTGGTCAAAAAGTAAACCGCGCGCAAGGCGTATCCACTTGCTCTAATGGGTGCATTCCAAGGTGGAACGCGGGCTTTCTATCTAGAAAGTGCGTTCCAAGGTGGAACGTGGGCTTTCTTGTTATTGATAAATATGTATCTGAATCTTGACTTCAAATTCAAAATTCAAAGGTAACGTCTATCGCCAATCTGTGCCTTTTTTTATCTCCCTCAAGCGTATTTTTTTTTCTATTTCAATAAATAGGATTTGTGGGAGCATGAAATAATATGTAACACACGACCAGTAATACTTTGCGAGTATTCACACACAAACAGTACTCATATATTTTTAATTAGGTTGCACGTTTAGGTCAAAAGGAATTTGATAAACATTCTTGAGCGGATTGGAATATTGCCATATTATTTATTTTTTGATGTTGCCTGGACGAAATTAAAAACTATTTGCCTTGAATATTTTCATAAAGGATTCCTAACATGAATATACCAGATTACATTTTTTATTTTTAATTATACTAAAAGCTTCTTTTCGTAACTACTAATAGTAACAGCTTTTTATTTATTAGTTGTTTACATTTTACAATTACTATTTCCTATGTAATGCATTCCCTTTTCATGTGTTCCTAAATAAAAATACTAAGGCACCTGTCATGATCATAGAGGAGGGATACTAGTGCCACTGCCACTATCTTTGAGCATGTGTTTGTGTGTGCCTTTGACTCGGTCACTAACAGGTGCCAAAAATTGCCACAACAAAAGGAATTACCCGACGATGCAACGTAATATACATATGTATACCTACCTATACCTAGTACACGATTAGCGCGAAGCTACAGGAGGAGGCATTCCCATACATAATATCGTACGACGGACGGCAGGGACACGACAGTTCGAATAGAGTTTACCTGCAATAAACTTGGAGATTGGTCATGGTGTCTCTTTCTATTGCCGCTCTCGCGAGGAGTATAGTATATAGGAATGCCAAGATCACGGTCTCCGGAGTGTGCTGTCCGCGTGGTTGCCTACTCTCGCTAAAGCGGTTCTTGCAACCGTATCGCGAGGTTTACCACTATTCCGTGAGGCAACGCCGCACATTTCGACTTGCGTGTGTGAGTACGTGCGCCTTTTGTATTGAGTATTCGTGTATGTATATACTTATATACTGTAAAACTTCACGACCAAGACGGCAGTATTACAACATAATAGTTTGCGTGATCGCTAACTGTGTCTGTACTATACGGCTATTATCGTCCACTTTGCTATTCCTATTTCCACCGTGGTTGTTGGCTCTGCCATATATAATTTTTTCTAAGCTCCGTGCTCTCGCAAGTAGTACCTTCGTTTCCTGCGATTTCCGTTGGGTGATTTGCATTTTCCTTAGACGGTATCGTATTTTTTTCGTGTTTGAATCGATCTTGTCGATTATGAAATGGATTTAAGAAAAAGTTTGTTGAGAACTGCGTTTTGGAGCAAGGAAAGATCTTGAGGAGAATGTTTATAAAGAATCGTGTATGTACCTACACCAACTAATATTTCCTATAAGTCTCCAGTACAAAATTAAAAGAGGAGCTTAACACCTATGGGGTAAAAAAGCATAATTCATTCGCTTTATCTACAAGGTTGATTTGTGACCGTTTCGGGCGTTCCCGTTTCGTGCGTTTCACAAAATTTTCCCCTTTTGGGCGTTCGCTCTATAGATGGGAAGTGAATGTGCGTTTGAATTCCCGTTTCCTGCGTCAGTTTTATATTTTATAGGAAATATGAAAAAATAAAAACAAAGTTAAGGAGTTTTGCTGATTCCGTAGTTTAATTTCAAATTAAAACAAATTCCACATCAGTACATGTATTAAAAAATATAAAATAAAAGTACGTTCAACTATATACACTATATACAAAACTTCATTAAAATTAAAAAAAAAGAATTTAAAAACTCTATAATTTTACAATATGTTTTAGTTTGTCCAGTGTGTCACTAAGATTCTGTCTATTTTGAATTAGGTCGCTAACAACTATTTTTAACCGCCTATCTAATTCACAATATTTTCTTGCTCTTTTGGGGGTACTTATGCACAAACAGTTTTGTTGGAAAACAGTATTATAATAATACATTTCTTCTTGAAGAACTTTCATCAATTCAAATATATTGGGATGTGCTTTTCCGATTCGTCTGTTAAGTCTATTATGCCATCCTTCTACAGAGTTTGTAGTCCGATGACGTTCTCCATAGCAAGTCCATATTCGGTGGCGAGAATTATCAATCCATTGATCAACGAAATAATCGTTAAATTTAACAATGGCTTCATGGGTAGGAGAATTTTCCATGATACAGAGCCAACCATCTGTAACTTTATCTTCTGGCAGATGAGCTAATGCAGCACACTTTCTTATGTGGTTTCTTACTTCCTCGTTGTCCTTGTATAAGTTTGTTAGACCTAAATCTTGTACTTTGCGCCAAAGAGTTTGGTTAAAATGAAAGTTACATCCTTTGATAACTGTATCCGGAAAAACTTCTTCTAAAGCATTAATTGCGGCAACTTCAAAATCAAGAATACATTTTTTCGGTAAAAAATTCTTGACTTTATTTTTTAACAAGAAAAAGAGTCGTTTATAGGTCGCCTCTTTTTTGTCGGGTAACAGGGTATATACAGCAGGAATGATGTGTGTTCTTTCTTCCGTACTACCAATATCCGTACTACTAATATCCACGTGAATTGTGTATAATTGGCAAAACACAGAACTGCAGCTTTTAAAAGTCCCATCGAACAGGAAGCAAGAACCTGCTGCCAATAAGTTACCTCCGTCCATTGCAAATACAAGAATCCTGTCTTCCTTACCATCGTCAATTATGGTATACTCTTTCATAAACTCGGGAACCTCTATATCTTCTCGTTTTTTTGGAAGAGAGTTAATGCTTAGCAATTTGTGTCGCTCATTATACAATGCATGTTTCACTGATGTAAACTGTGGAATATTTGTAACGACTTTACGCACGAAATGGGATTAAAGAAAAAGATATCTAATTTGGACGCCCGAAACGGGACTATTTCAGGTAAAATTTTTCGACGCCCGAAAGGGGAACGCTCGAAACGGGAAGACACCACAAGGTTCAAGATATATTTACTAAAAAAACTTTTGACAAAAATGATGAAGTATGTTTTCAATTTATGAAGCAGTATTGTATGAGATGCACAATCAAATGCATTATACAACATTACATGAAAGTCTAAAGCATTCTTATAAATATCACAAATAACCAGATTTTATAATAGATTAGAACGTTGAAGGTCATTGTCTGTTTTTTATTTGCATTTTGAGGTACTCAGTTAAAATTAATGCGATTCGGTAAGTAACAAAAAACAAAAGAGCCAGCAGCGGTCAATGCATTAAATTCTATTTTCTGTTGTTATCAAACAGGTTCTTCGAATTAATGTTAATAAAATTATTTTCCCGAAATCTTTTTCAATAAACACAAGTATCTTTTTTATAATTCGAATATTCCTGTAACTATAAGTTAATGATTATTTAAAGAATGCTTTTTTGCGCTTATGAGGAAGTATTACTCAAGAATTTACCGGCGAACTTTTCATAATAGGACCCATGAAATCCTTTCACATACTCCCACTCAAATAAATTATTTTCCGAATCGGTATTTATAAAACTAATCGGTATTCTAAACGCGTTTATTCAAATCGCATTTCATAGCGATTGGTTCATGATAACAACCTATTTTGGACGTCTCGCAATAAACATAAATAAATAAATATTTACAACAGGATATTGAGTCAAATAAAACCGATGAAGGGAACTTTTTGAAACGACCCCAAATGGTCTAATAAAAGCTATGTACCGCTTGTGTTCAGTCCCAGGACGGTACATTCAACAAGCCTGGTTGTTATATAAGTTTATTGTGTAGTGTAATACGATATAATAAAGTTCAAGACAACGTAATGCTCCTATTTTTAATACCATCGACTTCTGATGATGAAATAATCAATTTGAATTGTATACCGGTCAGATGTAAAGATTGATTGTTAAAGATTCACTATTTTAATGCATAAATAATATACCTGCTATAGAAGAAAATCTGCAAGCATTCGAATATTCAATAATATAAATGTGTAAACTAGACACAAACTTTTCAGTGACAGTAAAAATACTTCTTAAAAACTGACTAAGTTATGTAAAATCCCAAATTATTTTCAAAATTTCTTAAAAACCGAATCTTATCCACATCCTTGAAGGATCTTGTAATAAAAAAATCCTTCTGTCACAGAAAACCGCATTAATTTACATATATTTTTCAACCTACCGCAACATTTATACTCACAAGTATTATGAGAAGAGGTCTCATTCATGTTTTGAATGACTTAATGTGTAACAAGAAATTTCCCAAAAGTCTATATGCACACTGCAGCATTTCTTGTTACAAGAATAACATTTTGCTATTAAGCTTTTGTTGTTTTTCTGGTTATAAGAAATGTGAAAAGGTAAATCCTTCCTTAAGAATTAATTAACATAATATTTTGTTTCAATTCTAATTTAGACGAATAGCAACAGTATATACCATAGACAGCAAACCTACAATTGTTTCGTGGAAATAAAGAGACGTTTAGCATATTATTTCCAATTATAGAAATGCGCATACTTAAGAGATATTGAATGAAATATCGGTTTGGAAACTGTTATGTTATTTTTGGTTTTCCATAGCATTAGGGATTCTTTTTTCTATGGGCGGAAATTTTGAAGCGGTGAAATAACCCTTTGAAACTTGATTAATTTTCAGTTCATACCACATAATTCTGCAACGGTAAAAGATAAACGTGATATTTAAATGCAAAAGTTACTTGCCATTGGAAGTTCCTTCGTAACATGGTACTGCGAAACATACAGAGTGATGCACTTAAAGGCAACTCTTATGTACATACGATGGATATATTTGTACAAACAAGATACAAAGTGCACTCAAATAATACGAAATATTGCCATGAAGATGCAAACTTTACGTAACCAATTGTTGTCGTTTCTATATATAAGTGTATTTGGTATACATGGTACAGCAGTGAACATGTAAAAAATTACTCGGGAAACTTAGTGAATTTTGCTCTCATAAATCAAGACTTCTCACATTTATTACATTGTTCGGTTGTAACTCCTTGTCATGTATTCGTATTTCGAAAATCGAAATTTGTTTTTTCCAAATGCTAGGTGAAAATGTTTTACATCTGTGTGGATTCATAGTTTATAGTTTGTACCTATAAATTCTTGAGGAAATTACTCCTGAATTGCTGGAAAATGTTCCGTTGGTAAGTCTATTTATCTCCAACAAGACGGGGCCTAATTTCCGGATAATAACTTTCCTCAAAAATGGATCTCCAAACCTTTACATATTAGATTGCCTTTTGTGGGGTTTAATGAAAAATAAAGTATATAAGATACGTCATGATTCAATAGTGGAACTTCGTGCGGCAATTGTTTTGGCTTATTAACCCCTAGATAAAAACTCACTATTTTAAATGCGATTAGAAGAATGTCAAAAGTATGCCATTGTATCTGATGTTTTTCACATCGACTCCAATAATAATAATAATAATAAATAACTATGACATTGTCACGAAAACCGAAACTGTCTATCGTTGTTAATAACTCTTCCAAAGTACCCAAAATGGGCGTTTAAAACAACTACAGAAGCTAATTCTATCTTAGAATAAATTTGATACTTCCTGTCTAATTCAAGTTGTTTATTATTTTCTTCACTGTTATAAATGTATGTAATAAAATAATAGAACAGTTCTCATGTAAAATATATTTACATTTAATACATTTACCCCTTCTTAGATGACATCAGTTATTAGCCGTTCAATATTATTTCATAATATTTGTTTGGCAACGTAAATAAACGAAACAAACGTGTTCACCGCATACGCAATATCATTTTCACAGGAACACGATTTCCATAACAATACCTCCCAGTTCCTCATACAATTTGCCTATCCCATTTTGACGAAAACCGAAAAAAAAAATATAATACATCTAATTGGTCGAACGCCATTGTGCCGTGCGATTTACATTTGTCCTTCGCCACTACTATTCCTAGATTTATTAATTTGGAAAAATGTGCGTCGGTCACGACTCGCGCGGCTCGAACCCACGACTGGAAACGATTCTTTTTTTGCTTCGACATAAATTATCGTTATGACCGGCTATTATCACGTGTCGTTCGGTAATTTGGTAATGTGGACGATGGTTTTCAGGTGGTCAATTAGTTATGTTGTAATTCCGTTACACGTTTTTTTTTTTTTTCGTTGTTATCCTAACATTAGGCACTGGTATACTGAATAATAATTTATGCTGTTACATATTCAATATATCTGATACGTTTTTGGGGGGATCATTATGCGGTAGGAGTAGGCCGCAAAAAAGGACAATGCCCTATTTATGTATGTCACCTGAAATGTGTCAGGTTAATATATTGCTACATTTTTATTGTTTTGTTATAATGAAATTGATGATTTATTATGACACTTATAGTGTAAATGCCTTATACAACCTGTACCACTAGCAAGGGGAGGCCATAAGGTGCTACACACTAAAAAAGTTTGGTAAATTTACCAGGATTCCTCCTAAAAATTCATGTAACATTTGGGGGAAAATCACCAAAAATTGGGTAATTTTCGTTTTTTAGTAAAATTACCTATACTTTTGGAAATTTCCCACATATCGATCAGTAATTTTCATTTGTAGGTAAAAGTGCTACGTAAAAACGTAATATTACTAAAATTTTTATGCTTTCCCAGGGATTCTTACTAAATTACTTCGTGATTTTATCCATGGTTAGGAAATTTACTTAGGAAACCAAATACATACTTTCAATGCGCGCATGCTCAATTTTATGGGTTCAATTTGTAGGTAGATACATAGGACGCACGAAGGTGGCAGGTGCCAGTGGTCGTGCTTTTTGTTTTATCTATAGACATATTTAGGTAAGTGTAGTAGTTAAATAATAAATTCTTACCACTGTGGGTGACCTATAGCTGCATTTTCATAATTTACAAACGTTGAAACATATAGGTTTGTGCATATACAAACAAACAATACACCTAATTGTGTTCCAAAAAAAACACATTAATATGCCTCGACAGGGTATCTAAAATATATTTGTAGTTTGTGTATTACCGTAATGTGAAAGTAAATGGTTATAGAAATTGTTTATTGCAGTCATATTTCGCTATGCTGAAGTAGAAGGTTATGAAAGTATTATTCAACTTGTCTATTTATACTTAGAATATTATCTTATACCTATCTATGCATTTGTTTTTATGGTTAAGAAAGCGTTTAGGTATAACAACTAAACAAGCATATAACTATTATACACTTAGTAACATTAATGATTTCTTCTACAAAATTTCGAATGCACAATATATATAATACAGTTAGCCTTCTTCATACTTTATTTTTTATATTCTCTTCAAATAGGTAATTTAAAATCTATATTTTACACACATTACATATTAATAATTGATATCTAGGCATTCATTTTTCATCAAAGCTTACGATCTTGTAAGTATATCAATAATGAAACATCAGTTGTTGTTGCAGTTTCTCCAACGTTACATCATGAAGACGCATCCTGATGCCGACACCAAAACCAGCCTTTTTTCACACTCGAAAAAGAAAGTTATAAGTTTAATGAAACAGTTGAGTACCATCTAAATGTACTATTATTATTAGTATTATTATAAGCATTGCTTTTTTATTAAATTACCTGTAATATATATTTATAATAATAAAATACCTACACTCTAACGAAGATTTGTTAAAATTCCTGTACGGTTTTGGGGTGATATAATTGCCCAGAAACCGTACAGGAATTTTACCCAATCTTCATTAGAGTGTATTGTTGGCTTGAGATGAATCTAGCCGCGATATCATAGAAATTTCGTTTGTGTAATAATAATTAAACAAAACATAATGCTTCTGACTAATCACTTCGATCCTATTGGATTTTCCTGATAGTCGTTAGTGTAAATAGTATTTCTGATTATCCGTTTCATATCTTGGAAACTACAGCATGGTGTGATAAACACAACTTGTCAGGTAGAAATTGTAAAAATAACAAACCAATTATGTAATCATATTTTTATTCTCAATTAGTGTTATACAGACCTTTAATGTCACAAATCACTTTAGCAAATCTAAATTTAGAACTTCTTCGTTAATAGACATACACTTCTAAGTATCATTTGACGTTGTATATCTGTTCAAGAATAAATCATTGCTATCCTTGACCGCGGAGTTTTTTTTTTATCGTGCCGTTTGATGGATTCCTATAAGTATTTACTAAACAGCAATTTTATTAATGATCTACGAAGTTTTAATAATGCCGATATGATTTTGTTATTAATAATGTACTGCTATAATATAGCGATGATACCACAGCGAAATTATTCCATCTAAACAACAATAGTTAATCCACAAGGTATTTTCTTACTTATGCATGTACCTATTCGTGATGGAATGATAATAAAAGTTTATATATTGGCTACTAGCCGCCCGGTATATTTAATCTTTCCGTGATGTTGATTCATATAATGATCTCCGCTTCCAGTTATGTAAATAACAGTGTAATAACATGAAATTTTTCGTGACTCAAGCGGTAAGAAAAAAATATTCTGGGTGTCATGCGCTCTTATATATCAAACTTACATATACCTAAATTAAAATTAGATGTAAAATCTTTCTAAATGTTAAAATTCACTACCATATACATTTCTAATAAGAGTAGGAATAAGGGCCGGTTTCATAATAGATTTAACAAGAGCATTAACGTTAATTCTTGATTAAATTTAAAATTTCAGTTTCATAATTTCCAATTAACTTTTAACTCCCCGTTACTACTAATGACGCGCAAATGGGCGGTTAAGTTGTGGTTAAGTCTTAATGGCGCGTTAAACATAACCTTTTTCTACTTGTCTACTGTCAAACGTGTGAGGATCTCGGCGCTACGCGCTACTTTAGCACACTTTCGTGTCTAATTCGAAATCCATTTTTCCCTATATTCCAATATGTTTCGTCGGAGTTCTTCAAGTTCAAGTTCATCTGATGGAAATAATCATTGCTACCCCAGTGTTACATAACATTGCCATAGACATGAATGATTTTTACCCGGAGGAAGAGTTGGATCATGCTGAGGATCAACATGAAGAGGATGACAATCGAGAAAACATAGTGAATAATGCCAGGCAGTATCGACAGCTACTAATAAATGAACACTTTGGTGGTTTGTAAATATTTGATGTTAGTAAATTTTAATAATGTATATATTTTATAGTGGGATAGTTATGTTTTAAATTTATTTTCTTAAGAATAAATTTATTTGTAATATGTGCATGATTAAATTAATAAAAAAATATGTTTTTTTCACTCAATATATTTTGAAGTCTTGTTTGCTTTCTTTCCATCCAAGTTTGCCACAATGGAATTTGTCAATAAATAGTAGAAAGTTAAAAATATAAAAAATGTTAAGAGTATATATGAAACATCATCAAAAATATAGATACGTATATGAAATCAATACAACATTACAAAAACAAAACTTAAAACATATTAGTTATTAACTATTTATTATCTAATGAAATACACGAGTTTAATATTTACAAATAGAAACAGGCTAAGAAATACCCACTAGCTCGAGTCCTTTGCCAGCTGTGCCTTTTTAATTTCGATATCTAGATCTAAAGGTTAGGTTTTCCAACTGCAACCACGTTGAAAATAGCGGGAAGAATTCAAAACAATAAAGATGGTAACTTAAAGCAGGTAAAAAAGTTAGGGGAAACAAACATACAGATACCAACATAACTTTAATTTCTGTAATCATGCCGTTAGCTAACAAATTTGTTCTCACCCATTATGAAACATATCGGCTGTTAATGGCGACATTAACTTTAATCCTCAATTAGGTAATTCTCTGTTAGGAGTGTCATTATGAAACCGGCCGTAAATATGATAAGAAATAAACGCATAATTTCCATTAATACAATTAACAATAAAGGTGATCGTGCATCGAAGGGTTTTACGTAGGTTTTGAAATCAGGACTATTGTCATAATTAACTAAAATATAATATCGATTATTTATTTATTATTAATTATTTTTGTGTTGTTTAGCTTATATGCCTTTGTTGGTGTGTGCTGATTTGATTTGTTGTTATTATTAATATATTACTTAATTTTTAATAGTGATAATTCACATATTGATTTCTTTATGACATTTTGCATTTAGATTTTTTTTTTTTTTTCTTTTTGGTTCGCATTTTTTTTTTTTATTTATCACTTCTTTTCTCTGTCCAAGAATGTTATATTAGTTGTCAAGTTATGCGACTCTAGTTTTGTATTAATTTTAAGCATTAAATGCATAATTTAATTTTAGTTCAAGTAGGTTAGTAAGCAGATTTTATCTGAGTCTCACCTACAGATTGCACTAATGTAGAATTATATAACTGTTTGTTTTTGTAAACGTATTTTGTGCAATAAAGACCTGTATTATTATTATTCGTTGTTTTCTGATTTCAAAACCTACTTAAGTATCTTCGATGCATGAACATTATGAAGGATGAGATACCCAATGTTATAAGTTTTGGACTAACTGTTATCACTTGAATGGAGAAAACGAAAAAGAAAAACATTGTTCTAATAAAAGTAATATTCACTAGGCAGTCTACATTAAAAATTTTCTGTAAAATTTATTTATTATCATACTGGAAACCTACTTTTTACTTTTAGCTATATTAATTTTACAAGAATTAATAAAATTGTATGAGTATGAACCACCCTTAGAGATTTTACTTGACTTGAGGTACTAAAATCGAAAAAAATTGAAATATGTAATTTATTTAAAAAATATTTGGAAAAATTGTTATTTTTAATTTTTTTTAAATACGTTTACAAAAATGCATACGGCTTCAGAATTTAATTCTAAGCAACTTTTTCAAATAACATTTTTAGATATCACGTCATTTAACCCCACCTTTTGCTGATTCATCGTACAGTTTTTTAAATTTCCCGCCGTACTAGTGCTCACGTGACGGGCGTCAAAATAAATTTCAAGGTTCTTAGACATGCTGAATCTAACCCCGAAAAGAGATTTTACCCTATTTTAATTCCCATATGATATCTTTCTACTATTATGAATAGAATTTTGGGTTATATATTTAGTAAGAACAACAAATCTTTATTGCTTTGTGACGTTTCGGAATTTATTTATTCTTTCTTCAGACCTAATAATATAAAATTAAAAATACATATATAATTACAAGAGGCAATACAATACTCACAGTCGCATATGGTACACTATACGATGATGGTAGCAATGATAATTAGCATTAGATTAGGAATATTATCATAGTATTTCCTAATTTTTAGTAAAATTTAGATTACTAGCATAAATGTCTTAATAGACATGTCAGTTTCGTTATATCAAATTCAAACATTTATGCTGTCATAGATACTAAATATAATTTTACATAAATAATCAAGACTCTATATATTTTATTTGAACGTAAAATAGTTTTAAAATCGCAGTCACGCACGCAGATATTCATCATTCGCACTGCAAAAAATGCGATGGTAGAATCGTCCGATGTATATGCAAAAACTCGGTTACCAAGGGTTACCGTGTTACATGTTATATACGTTCATAAGAACGTCGGATCACAATCGGAGATTTTTAACAAAGCAAGCGTGCAGTTTTAAATCGGGTGGCGCCGCGTTTGGTTCTCCACATTATTTGATTAGTTAAAGGTGAATTAATTAAGCTATAAAGTCGCGGAATAGACTCAAACGCGTGGTTAGTAGTGAGTGCAGTGAAATCGTGTTGGAACTTGGTTACGGAGGGCCTTCTTGCTGCTCAACGTGTTAATTGCCGGTGAGTAAATTTTATTGTCTTTAACTCTGATTTGCTTTATCATTTTATATATGATTAACGTGATTATTAGTTCTACCTATGACAACAGCTTAACAAATATAAGGTGGCCGATGTGGCGTGCTTTTTGGTTAATTCAATGATTAAACTATAACACGAAATTGCTCTAAGTGACGATATTTCAATCTCCTAATACGAGTTATTAGCTGAAAACTGAAATGTTTCCTCTATATATTAGCTATATTATTATTAGATACACTTATTAGGAGATTGAAATACCGGCCCTAAGTATAATTTACTTTCCAAAACGTTTATTTATGTTTATCTTAATTCATATTACCTAAAAAATGTAAAAGAGTATTTCGACCTACCTCCAGTAAAAAAAAACGAACAACCTATCGTATATTGTTTGACAAGAAACATTGATATGCGCGCGTTTATAGGAACGCCCAATCACAGTCGTGGATTTTTAACAAAGCAAGCGTGCCTTTTTCAAAACGGGTGACGTCGGTTTTCGTTCTCTACATTTTTTGATTAGTTAAAGGTGAATTAATTAAACTATAAGACTAGGGAGGACCCTTTTGCTGAGAAAGGCATTAATTGAGTAAAAGTTTAACTTTAACTTTGGTTCGCTCTGATATTTTGTAGGTATCTTTGACGTATTGTATTACATCTACTACATAGGCGTATTCGTATACATCGCGATTAAGAAATATCTAATAGCTTTTTCTATATAATATTCCCTTGTAGTTATTTTTTTTAATCTTATTTTCGAAATTCTGTTGGATGATTATCTTTGCGAATGTAAAGAAGCTATAATTTTATTTTTGTACTCGCTTATCAAAACCTGTCATTTCACGATTCAATTTGCGTGCGTAAAAAGTCACTTTAAACACGAGTGCGTAAAAGTAAAGTTGGTACTTCCTGGAACTTGAGTTACGAATTTAGTATAAGTGTTTTTGTATACGTTTTTTGATTTTATGGGTAATAAATTATCCACTGCAATATTGGCAGCTTTGCGAATTTCAGACGGTGTACATTGCATTTCATTATCAGAATTCATGTTGTTGGTGAGGCTTTTATTTTGTATGAAATTTTTTGAATTTGACAATTTTAAATTAAATGTCACTTCAAATAATCAATACTGCCAACTCAATTTTTTTAATTAATATCAAGAGATTAGTAGTGTGTCATAAACAATAACGTATTTAACAATATGTATTATTATTATAGTTCTCGTACAAAAAATATTGTACAAACTTCGTGCGTGAAACATTTCGCGAATTCGTGTCCATAAAGCGCTCGCCTACGGCTCGCGCTTTAAACTGGTCACTCATTCGCGAAATATGATTTCACGCACTTGGTTCGTAAATAACTATTGTGTTTGGCATCGGTTTTATTGTTTGAAATTTAAAATTATGTATAAAAAATTAGGTTTTTGATCAAATATATTTGGACGCAAAATAGTTTAAATATCGCAGAAGACACCAACGCAGAAATTCATGATTTATACTAGTGATGGGGCAATCAGATTCAAAAAGTATCCGATAGTTTTTTTTTCGTGTTTACGTGTTTGTACGGCTGGCTGCTTGTACAAAAGTCTATATTACTTTCGGAAAGGTACCCGACTTTAGATTAAATAACGTGATTAAATAAATGCTTTTCTTCTAATCACTGTAATTAATATGAGTCAACTTTATATTAAAAATTTTACCTGGTGTGGGATATGGAGATTTCTAAAACTTAATTTAATGATTTCACACTGTAAGAAGCACATTCATTGTTTACAATTATATGGTATTTTAAAATATGTCTTATTTTTGTAAAACAACTTGAATATAGAAAAAAACAGATAATTATTCAAACATTGGCAGCATTAGTGTATTGGTAATTACCAGATGTGGTAGATGCTGTATAAATGTATGTAACTTAAACAACCCGGTTGGGAATTGGTCAACAAAAAAAATTCTTTTCTTCAAAACACTTTTATTTTAAACACAAATTTTTACATTTAACTTTTTTTACAATTGTACTTTCACGAATTCCTTTTGGACCCGTTGACAACTACTAGGAAGTACACTGGCCACTTGTAAATGTAGGATTGTCATATGTTTGTTATTGACCGACTTTTATATGATATAATATGCTGAGACAACAAGGTTTAGATCAGTGGTTCTCAACGTGGGCAGTAGCGCCCACCAGTGGGCGTTGTTTTAATTACTGCGCCCAGGTTAACTAGTCCATAATCCATAGTCGTAGTCCATGACGTGTCCCTTCGCGATTTTCTGCAGTGGGCGCTGGGATCTATACAAAATCCAGTAAGTGGGCGCTAGGCGAAAAAAGGTTGAGAACCACTGGTTTAGATCGTTTTGGACATATCCCAGTAACGTTTCCATTCGCTCGCTTTATCGAGAATTTCTGTCTATGCATGCGAAAAGTATAACCGCCGCACAGTGGATCGAAAGGCGGTAAAACGCGGACTGAAATGGTAATAACTTGCTTAAAAATTAATGTTGGTCAACGAAAGAAAATTTTGTCGAATAGGTAAGGTTGTATATTATATCGAGTAAAAAAATTATTGTTGTACCGTCACTGCTTGTTTGTGAAAATGAAGCTAAAAGTGTATAGTATTTGGGACTGCATAAATGGAAGAAATAGCGTATTTGAGATATAGACATAAGTTTCGTAACTGTTTCTGTGTGATGGAACTTATAATGTAGACTACAATATATGCAACAGGAAAATATTGTGATCCATAAATACATTTAAGATAGAATCATGGGCTTTGGTATCTTAATAAATTAAACTTGTCGACAAAGCAGAGATAAAGAGCATATATATGTAAAATTATGTATCTCTGTTTTTAATAGAAATTTCTTTTAAACAGTGATGTTTTTCTTTATAGTAAAACAATTCGCTTACCTCTCTTGATAACAAGTCGTTGATAAACAGTAGCAGTACCTACTTTTCACTTAACACAATTTTCAATTTTGCCGGTGAAGCATTAATAATTCTACAGCCTCTGGTAATAACTCACTTCTTTCATGTTCGTTTAATTTTCGCCTTGAATGGGAAATATATGGGATCGAATGTAATAACTAGTCTTTTCAAAATATCTTTGTTAGTAGCTGAACGCCTACATTTTCTGCTATTTTTTCCCTGAACTTTTAAGGTCTTTAGTTCCAGCTTCAGCAGCTTCTTCTGAAAGTTTGCCTATAGGAAGTAACATGTTGAATGATATCTGCGCCATGCAATAGAATTTTATGTATGTGGACTAGCATATAGTACAAACCATATACATATATAAATTTTTCAGCTGTTCCTTCTTGCAATCAATTTCTTTCCCTGTAGTAATCACTTGTAAGATTATCGCGAATCTTCTGCTTACATTTACATCTAGGACGGTTATTGAAGCTGTTATAGCTGGATATAAACATGCTTGTATCGTTTGCCATAGCACGTATTTTTAAATGTTTGTTTATATGAATTTAGCCCAGAACTACCGTCGAGTCACCATTTTGAGACAAATGCCAATTCACTTAGAATATTTTGTATTGTTCCACCCCACATAGTTTTACTATGCGAGTAGATGTTAATTTTCTGTGATATTTTTATTACCTTTAACCATATACATTTATGATAATAATATAGATAATTTTCCTGTTTATGTGCACCTATAGTAAAACATAAATTGTATTTATATTAGCCACAATCCAACTAGATGGAGAATAACTAGGCGTACCGAAGAAGTAAAACATACCAAGTATATAAAGAAAGATACCCCATTTTGTTTATCTTCTATTAATCGATTATTATAAGCTAACACAGCACATTTCACAATTCTAACTTAATGTTATAACACATTGAGAACGATACAATAAGTGCAGCGAATATTAAAGAAGTAGCATGTTCGATCTCATAATGTAGCTATATGACCGATACTCATAATTATGCTAATTGGTTTGTACCCTTTTTAATCCGAGAACTAAGAGATTATGAAACATACATCGAATGTTTCGTAACTGAAATGGTATAACTTAACAAATTTTTGATAGAAATATTAATAAACGTGCATTTATGAGAATGCTAGAAACGGTAATGCGACAAACAAAACGTCTTTTCTCAGAAAGTTGCGCGAAGTAGCAGCTGAAATCGCTGGAGAAACTACTAGAAGGATCCTAGATGACAAAACAGTTTTCCATTTTTTGGGCAAATTTGGGCATTTTTTTAAAAAGCTAATAGAAGTTAAAATTTAGAGTAATAGAACACCATCTTCAAGAAATGGTAATTGTATAGTTAGTTACAAATATGATTTGCTAATATTTTGCCAGTTGAGTTACACATAGTTAATGTATATTCTGAGCAAATTGCAGTTTCGTATCGTATCTAATTCCGAAGATTTTAGTAGTTGAAGAGGACGGTCGAAATACACTCTTAGCGTAACATCTCGGAACATGTACTTTCAAACTTGCTTCTGTTCGATATTTCGTCAATCTACTTGTTTGTATTGTGATTTATACACATTTTATTATGATTCTGGAAGATTGGCTTTTTACGCTATGTCAGATTTTTAACCAACTTCGATCCACTGTGCGCCGCCGTCTACTTTTGTCTGAAACACATGGAGGGAAACCCTTGGCTGTGCCACCGAATAACTTACACGTAAAAACTATATTTGTATTCTACAAATTCTAAACAATTTTATTTATTGCTTGCAGGGTTAGATCAAGATCTTCGTAAATAGGTAGGTATGAAGATGAAGAGGACATCGCAGAAACGAGCGCAGAATTGAAGGTACCGAGACTAAATTTATTTTTTGCTAGATATTGTTAATCTAAGATATGTGGGGGCATTTTTATCTGATTGATTATGACGCGTTTTATCGTAGTCATATTGGCAGTTAATGGGTGATACCTAAAAGAATGTAGAAGTATTTTATTTTATGTTATGAAAAAATGCGCGCTTTGATAATATGAAACCGGTAAATATTTAGTGAAGTTATAATTGCGCTATAGTGCTTTCTTGCGTCTATTAAAAACGCAAATTGTTTTCTATTTTTTTAATTAGATATAGTTAGTTGTTATGTTTGTGCAATTGGTGTAATAATAAGGAAATTATTATTATTATACAAAAATGTTGATCGTTGCGCCACGAACTCACTATAATGTTTGAAATATACCAAATATCTCATTTGCATTTGATTTTATTTAACTATGTATGTCGGTAGTAATGATGACAGCAACAATTGCTATCTTTTTTTTTGTTTATGTAATAGGTTTTTATTAATAACTTTGTTGTCCGGGCAAAACGGTTCCTTCGTTTTGGAACTGCTTAGGGCCAAAGAGAGATGGCAGTCCATACACGCTATGATGAAGAACATCATGAAAACGAAGGAGACGGAAGAACGAGATAGGTAGGAAATACCCGAACTCCTCACTCCTCACCTGTGTGCCGATTTTAAAATTTTTCCCGCTTTTATTTCAGGAGATATATTGGCTTTTTGTAATTGTCCGGAACCCGGATTCAATAGGTTTTTTCCATTTAACGGGAAAGGTATTAACTTTAGCTGTTTCTGCTTCTGCATCTCTATTTTGGATATGATTTCTTAACCAATTACGAACTTTCAAATTTATATCGGTTTTATTTCCGAAGAAATGACAATTTTTTTATGTAGCTGAAACTCCGGGTTCGACCAGTTTTTCCCAGTTATTCCCGAAATTATTACAATTAGATCATTTTCCTTCTGAATATATATTTCCGGTATCATTCTTTATCTCTGTGCCGATTTTTAAATTTCTCTCGCTGTTATTTCCGGAGATATATCGGCTTTTTAGAATTGCCCGGAACCCGGATTCAATCGTTTATTTCCATTTATCGTGAAAGGTATTATCTTTAGCTATTTTTGCTTCTGGATGTGGTTGCTTAATCACCTACGAATTTTCAAACCTGCATTGGTTTTTTTTTTTCGTAATTGCTGAAACTACGAGTTCGACTAGTTTTTCCCACTTATTCTGGAAATTATTAGAGAAATTTTTAATTTGTCTGGGAAGACACCACTAAGAACACATTGATTAACTACACAAGCCAAAGACTCTGCTACAAGTGATGCCACATAAAAATAAAGCATGGCACACTTATCTTCGGATGTAAAAGTTTAGCACCAACTTTTGCATGATTATGCCTAATTACTCATTAGTCAGAAACATTAAATAATTTCCATAATTAATGCTATTAATATCACTCAATCTAAAAGTATATTAAACTTGATAGAGCAAGCGTGTTACACCATGGGCGCCTATAATTTAATTATTTTGTATTCGGTACTTAATTAAATATACACATACCGAGTCTTTGAAGACATCCCACCCTAAATTTCTGAAAGTTTGGAAATTTGTAAAAGATTTAAAGTCTGTTGTATTTATCCCTAAACCTGAAAATTTAGAAGGAACTTGCCGTGGAATTCAAAGAGATGTTTTTAAAAATATACGCTGCAGTTTTGAACAACGTATCACACCATTCTTTAGTGAATGGACACCGTTTTGAACGATTGTTGAAATGTTTTTTTTTTCAGCAAAAAAATATTTGAATTCTTAAATAACTTAGAAAAGAAAAATAAAACATTTTAAGCAGTTAAAATGTGTTTTTAATATTGGTTTTTGTTCCGATGCTCCTGAAATAGATTAACCAGGTAGAAATAGAAAACAAAAATTTCGGAAACAAATCGATAAATTTAAAAAAACTATAAACGTGAAAATGTAGTGTTTGAAAGGACCATTAAAATTAAGGTATTACTGGATACTCCTTTCCATTTAAGATTTTTAGTGGGGTTAGCTCGCCAGGGCAAGAGGATTAAAGTCATTTTTGCATTCCCCTCTATAATACTTCTTAAGTGTTTCGGGATATTTTTCATGCATTTCCAGATTTCTAAAAATTTAGAGTGAGGAGTTTTTAAATGATATATCCCTCCATACATTTACAAAATTACTTGCATCAAATGACACGAAAAGTATTTTTTAAGCGCGTAGTTACGATTACGTTACGGCATTGCAGCAGCCTTTGTCAGTTGCTAATACGTGCCAGTAAGTAACATGGCAAAATGCTCGAATGCGTCGCTGGCTGTTCGCGATCCGTAAAAATTCGATACCGTTTTAATTGCACTGTTCGTAGACAGCGTATTAGCGTCTATACAAGCAGGCCTCGCGCCCGGAATTAATGAGTTATCTAATTGGGTTAAGTTCACTTCCTACTATTTCACACATCCTGACATAAACGTAATTACCTTTAACCCAAATACAGTCATGCATTAGATCTGCACAAGCAATACGAGAACATGTAGCCTCAAGTTTTAATTCGAGGCGCTAATGTTTGTTCTTGCTCATGTCTATGTTTCGCTATCTTAATAGGTCTTGCAAAAATTATGTAATTGGGTGCAAGTATAATTAACGAATTTAATGAATATTGCAGGGGTTAATTATTGACTTGATTTGGTACAAGACCGCTACCGAAAAAAAAAAGATCACGCAGGATTTGCCCCAATTTTAAATTTCTTTACTAGTTATACTAACTAGTTAAATATAATAATAATAATTATAATGTATCCGTTGGGATGTGGCGACTCCATCGGCAGGATCTTATCCTGGAAAGAGCCGCGGTAGGGGCAGCATATCTATGCTGAAATGGGGAGAACAGAAAAGGCGTCCCCTTCCGACTCTAGCCTGACGGGGAGGGCAGGAGGCCCGGATCCCTCTGCGGGGCTTGCCTTAAACGGCCGGCCCGTGGACACGGACACACCACAACCCAAATCAAGGTTATACGCACGCGCCGAGGATTGCGTGGCTGGGGGAGGGGGGGGGTGGGGGGTAGCGTGTGTAACTCCGGATACCAGGCGCCCTCCGGATGTATTATAGCCTTCTCGCAGTGAAGGCGGGGCTCTGCCGCGTGTGACTGTTGGTCCCTACCTGCTCGTGGGAACGTTATGAATAATGATCCAAATTTAAACTTTGATAGTAGTATGAAGTGGGAGAGTGCGAAGATTGACGAAAAGGATGGAGATCCCTTTCGGAGGAGAGACAGTATTAGGAGAACACCACCATCTAGGGCCGAAGATGCTGGAGCAGGTACCGCCAAAGAAGGAAAAAAAATAGATGGGTAAAGAAGGCCAGCAGACTATAGGGCGAAAGGGATTGATTCAGGGTGAGGGCAAGGAAAACGACAAAACACCTCTACACAGGAAACAGAGTATATCCCAAGCGGACGCAATTGAAGACGATGATAGCGTCTGGATAGATGAGGAGATTATGACAAGTCCAATCTACAAGTTATATGAAACCCAACAAGACGACGGGAATACGCATGTTGTAAGCCCGGTTAAGAAGAAGCGGAAGAGAGATGGGCAACTTGGTGAATTTGATAACGATACCAGACCGTATTTCAGAAAACTTAGTTACGGGAGAGTACCAGGGAGTTGGTAAACGCTAAAGGCGCTAGAAAAGGAAGGGAAAGAGAAGGGGCACGAAGGAACAGCCATGCCCATCAAAGTACTACAAACTAATGTCGGGCGTGCTTATGCAGCACACGACATGGCTTACGCTACTGCGATGCAACTTCACATTGACATTCTTGTGGTGGGGGAGCCAAACAGGAAGAGAATAACGAGTGACTTATGGATAAAGGACACCAGGGGTGATGTGGCGGTTTTATTTCTGACAAGGAATCTGGGGGTGCGTGCGCATGAAACCAGCGATGGACACCTAACGCTGCATTTCAAGGATATGTCCATGATCTGTTGCTACATATCCCCAAATATCTCTCTGATCGATTATAAAAGTGAAGTTGATACTATAATGAACTCGTTAGAAGATAGCAGGCAAACAATTATTCTTGGCGATTTTAACGCCAAGTCGCCCCAGTGGGGTTCTCCTACTACTGATGAGAAAGGCGTGTATGGGGCGGACTGGATCTCCAGCAGAGATATGGTGGTCCTCAACACGGGACTAAAACCGACCTTTATCCGGGGGGGAAACGAGATCCTTTATCGACGTGACCATCTGCACCTCCGTTTTGGCTCCTAGCATAGCGCATTGGGACGGTCTTGAGTCCGAAACTCTGACCGAACATCAATATGTATCTTTTGATGTTGAAGGTATGAGCACTATTAAGAAGATAGGCATCATGAAGCCTATTGTCGACTGGAAGGCCTTCAGGAGTACCCTAGAACTAACTGGGAGGCCAGAACATGCGACCAGCTATGAAGCCGGCGTTAGGCTCATCTTGCAAGCCTACAGAAATAGTATCAAGCAGCGTGACAGAAACAAGCGGAACCCATATTGGTGGACCGACGAGATTGAGGAGGGGAGGATGTCATGTCTGAGGCTCAGAAGACTGGTGACACGTCTGCGGAGGAGAGCCCCGGATTCAGCAGCCTGTGCTCAAAAGAACGGGTTGTCTTTCTCCCTATGAAGTAAGCGCCTGCAGGAGAAGACAAATCATAGTCGACCTCTTTCCACCAGGAGTCGGAGTCCGCAAGTACGACCAGAAGATAACGAATATTGAGCCAGTCAGTGAGAAGCAAAGTTGCGGGTTTCAAGAAGGGCAAAGCCCCTAGTCTTGATAGAATCGCCCCGGAGGCCATTAAGATCGTGGCCGAATGTTTTTCCAACTTGCTAGTTAATATAATGAATTATCTTCTCCAGAAACAAGAGTTTCCCGATGATTGGAGAGTAGCAAAAGTGGTTCTACTCCTTAAGAACGGAAAGCCCCCGGAATTTTCAAGCTCTTACCGTCCCGTATGTTTGCTAAATACATTGAGCAAAGTGTTTGAGACTCTAATTAGGAACAGGGTACTATCAGAAATCGAGGAGAAAGGCGGGTTCCACAGATTTCAGTTTGGGTTCCGAAAGAACATGTCTACCACCGATGCGATAAAGACAGTTATAGATACCGTAAGGGAGTTCGACACTAAGTGGAGCGCCTTAATAACTATCGATGTCAAGAACGCCTTTAATACGGCATGCCACGAGCTTATAGTGAGGGAACTGGTAAACAGGGGTATATCCAGCTATCTAATAGCTCTAATATCGGACTACCTCACCAACAGGAAGATCTATATAGATAAAGATACAGTCGTAGATAGGAGCGCTGGCGTCCCACAGGGGTCTGTTCTTGGACCAACATTGTGGAACGTCCTGTATGATGGTGTCTTGGGGCTTGAACTTACCGTGGATGCGGTCTGCGTTGGTTTTGCTGACGATCTAGCTCTGGTGGTGGGAGCCATGGATGAGCACACCTTGATGTCCAACGCTAATACTTGCCTGGCTGAGATCAGCGTGTGGATGAAGGAGCATAGACTGGTACTCGCTACGGTACTAGTTTTATTAATAAAGGGCAAAAGGAAGAGGAGTCACATCACCTTTTCCATGGATGGGGTTGTTCTGACACCAACAAATACTTTAAGATATCTCGGGGTTACCTTTGACGAAAGGGCTTCATTTGGGCCACACGTTAGGCCTATTACTAGTAAGGCTGATGCAAGGACAGCCGCGCTCACCAGAGTTATGTCTAACATCAAAGGTCCCAGCAGCGGGAAGAGGGCTGTTCTGTGCGGCGCGGTACATAGTATGCTGCTGTATGCTGCTCCGATATGGGAAAGAGTGATCTACATACAGAAGTATAGAAACATGCTGGAAAGAGCGCAGCGTAACATGCTCCTGCGGGTCGCCTCTGCGTACAGAACGGTGTCCCTGGTGGCGTTGCAAGTTGTTACGGGGGTGATCCCCATCGATCTCATGATCAGAGAGAGATCATGCATGTATAACCATGCCCAGGACGAACGCGCAGGTAAGATCAGCAGGGCCAGAGGGAGCACTCTCGAACGATGGCAAGATCGATGGGATGTAGAGAGAGAGAAAGCGCAGTGGACAAAGCGCCTAATCAAAGACGTGGAGCAGTGGGTGAACTGTAGGCATCGAAGCCTGGATTACTATACGACACAGTTACTTACCGCCCATGGGTGTTTTCGCGCGTACGCTAAAAGGTTCGGCAAAGACGATAACGACAGCTGCATATATTGTGGATATAGCGACACCGCTGAACATACACTCTTCGTCTGTGACAGATGGAGCGAGGCCAGAAGAGCTGCGAATGCAACTATCGGAGAGCAAATAAATCCGGATAACATAGCTCTGCTAATGATTAAGTCCGGTAGAAACTGGAAAGCAATTGCATATGTGTGCAGAAACATTATGAGTAGCAAAGAAAACGAGGAACGGCATAGACAAGGGGGTGTAGCATGAGATGAAATAGACAGCCGGCGGTACCTGATGATATGTGTACTCATGGTTTCCAGGTTTCCATTCGAGGGCATCATGAGGGGTTTTAGTGGGTGTGAGTCCCACACACCAAGTGCGATTGAACCAAGCACTTGGCGTGCATAATGCATTTCCCCTGGCAAAAAAAAAAAAATAATTATAATATATTTATTTCGAGAGACATCAGTAATGCATTGAACACGTCAGGTACACAAATAAATAGAATAATAAAATACAGTTAGTGGCTCCAATTCACCAAAACTAATTAAAAAAAAAAACACAATATAAAAGTACTACATAATTTCAGAATCAGTTAGGAACTCATTAAAAGAATAATACCAACGAGAGAGGCAAAGTTACTTAACCCTCTTTTTAAATATCGACAGTGGCATTTCCTTGTAAATATTCGGCAATTTGTTATAAGCTTTAATTGCCACTTGTTTGGGGTTTCGTTCAGAAAAGGCTAGCCTGTGCTGAGAAAACTCTAGGGTATATATATATATATATGTATGTACTAGAGCAAACGAAATACCATTATAAGTTATAGAAGGTAGTCTAGATTCTTCAATAACTGCACTTCTGTGTGATATAGTGAATGAATCCTTTGTATCAGGTGTTTCTCCTACCTCTCTTAAATTCTCCATAGTGAGGTCAATACATAAAGGTGGTGACCATATTTCATGTGCTAACTATAGGCCAATTTGCCTACTAAATACTTTTTCAAAAATTATGGAAGCAATAGTCTACCAGCAAGTTCTAACTTTCTTTAAAAAACAATCTATATCAAAACCAACACGGCTTTTTTACTGGTAGAAGCACAAGCACGGCTTTAAATGATTATGTGGAAGAGATATATAAAGCTTTTCAAAATGGAGCTTTAAGTTGTGGAATATTTTTAGATATCACAAAGGCTTTCGACACTATATCACACAAAATACTATTGGAGAAATTGTATAGATATGGAATCAGGGGTGTTGCATGTGACTGGTTTCAATCTTACCTTACTGATCGTAATGATCAAAATTAAAGTTGGAATTAAACTCATCTCAAAAAATAAATAAAATACGAATAAATTCATACTTCTAAAGCTCGTAAACAAATGGTTAAATTAGTTACAACAGCGGGGCACACTTATTCGGATACAGTAATAACTAACATTGGTGTGCCACAAGGCGGTATACTTGGTCCTCTGCTCTTTTTGATTTTTCTTAACGATATCTACACAGTAAATAGCGGTGAAAATCAAAAAGTAATTAGCTTTGCGGATGATACTAATATATTAATTAAACATGATAATTTTATTTCCCTAAAACAAACAGGTTCATTGGCATTAGAAAATCTAAATGAGTGGTTCAAACAAAACAACCTAATACTAAATACTACAAAAACAAAATGTATACTTTTTAAAACAAATAAAACTATGGAAACTCCTAAAAAAATTGACTTTAATAATGAGAAGATTGTTTTAGAAAAGCATTGTAAAATGTTAGGTTCATATACCGGGTGTCCAGCCTAAGATGCAACGGTCCCTAGCCGATTTATTATTGTCTTTTCGAAAAAATGCTTCAAATAAATGTTGTCTGGAATCATATTCTACACATGTTAAAATTAGTTGCAGAAATCGCGGACTTCCGGTTGTACCGGAAGTAGATACTAACTTTATTATTTTAAATAGAACAGCCTGTATATTATTGTACTTTTGGATTCCTTGTTAAATTTAAATAACAATACGTTAGGGATACATTGGGGCTAAGTTGTACTGTTTCCGAATTACATGACGTTTTTCGAAAAAAATGACATTTGCAGTGTCTTCGGTGTTTGGAAATATCTCGGGAAATACGAAAGTTAGAAAGATGCGGTTTTCGGTTTTCGCTTAACCATGAAACAGCACACGTCTTTTATTTTAAAATTGTTGCGTTTAAATTACAGCGTTATTAAATAGGGATCTGTAATTTTCGAACTGTAAAATCATGGCTAACTTGATTTTTTTAAATTGAACGGTATAGCAATTTTTACATAAATGGACGTAAAATTTAATTTTCTTTCGATTTTATATGGGTATCATTGTGTCTATCTCCAACGGTTTTGGAGATATTCGCAATTTTTCAGTTTCTCACGATAGATACGTATTGCGAAGCGCCGCCGCCGGTCACCTCGCATTTCACCAGGCTTGGGACTGGCAGCAATAATACTGGCATGCTTAGAAAGTTGTCAACAGAACAAAATAGGACCACTAGAAACAAGCAAACATAGCAAAGATAAAAGAAAACATAACATTACTGGAATATCAATAAATCAGCACAACTACATTACTCTATCCAATGTATGGCGTACGTACACTTCGAGCGTCGTCTTGCTCGCAACAGGCTACACTTTAAACGCTAGTGTTGTCATTGTACAGAGAATTTGTACAACACTATTATATTAAATGTTCAAAATGCTGTCCGTTTTCGGCACTACATAATCGAAATCGCTCTTGCAAACACTTTTGAGCATTTCTGAGTATTTTTGGTGTGACTTCTTGAAACGCTCTTAAAATACGATGGCGCATATCATCAGGGTTTGTTGGTGGCGTCTCATAAACCTTATTTTTAATGAAACCCCATCAGAAGAAATCGCAGCTTGCAACTGATTTTCATCCGTAAGTACGTAGGTATTGAGGTTCCGTTTTGTACGTGCTACGGATCCAGTACTTACAAAACTACCCAGTAGCGACTGAAATGCCCTCCTATCTGGATGCTTTCTACATGGGTATAATACTTTGTGTAAACTCTTGACGCTAACAAAGCGTTTCTGTAACATTCACCGAGAACGAAAACCATATCTACTAATTCTTCTCGAGTAAGCGACATCTTTAATTATTATGTTACCAAACAGTACTCTGAATGTCAGTTCTGACACTTGGAACACTAATAACGGCAAGATACCTAGTGCGTTTTCAAGCTTGCGTTGACTTTAAAGATGCCGCTTTAAACATCTCAAGTATCTTTTAGACCATTTTGTTTGTTTCTAGTGGTCCTATTGTGTTCTGTTGGCCACTTTCTAAGCATCCCAGTATTATTGCTGCCAGTTCCAAGCCTGGTGAAATGCGAGGGGAAGGCGGCTGGCGGCGGCGCTTCGCAATACGTATCTATCGTGAGAAACTGAAAAATTGCGAATATCTCCAAAACCGTTGGAGATAGACACAATGATATGATATAAAATCGAAAGAAAATTAAATTTTACATCCATTTATGTAAAAATTGCTACACCGTTCAATTTAAAAAAATCAAGTTATCCATGATTTTAGAGCTCGAAAATTACAGATCCCTATTTAATAACGCTGTAATTTAAACGCAACAATATTAAAATAAAAGACGTGTGCTGTTTCATAGTTGAGCGAAAACCGAAAACCGCATCTTTCTAACTTTCGTATTTCCCGAGATATTTTCAAACACCGAAGACACTGCAAATGTCATTTTTTTCGAAAAACGTCATGTAATTCGAAAACGGTACAACTTAGCCCCAATGTATCCCTAACGTATTGTTATTTAAATTTAACAAGGAATCCAAAAGTGCAATAATATACAGGGTGTTCCATTTAAAATAATAAAGTTAGTAGTTACTTCCGGTACAACCGGAAGTCCGCCATTACTGAGACTAATTTTAGCATATGTAGAATGTGATTCGAGGCAACATTTATTTGAAATTTTTTTTCAAAAAGGCAGTAATAAATTGGCTAGGAACCGTTGCATCTTAGGTTGGACACCCGGTATAGACGGTAAATTGCAATGGACCCAACATATAGTGTATTTATGTAATAAGCTCAGCAGTGCTTGCTACGGTCTTAAAATTCTAAATCAGTGACTAATAACTACACAATGAGATCTGTGTACCATGCAAACATTGTATCAGTTATACGTTACAGTATTATAATATGGGGACATTCCAGAGAAACAAATAAAGTATTTATAATGCAAAAATGAGCAGCGAGGATACTGCTAGGCTTAGGTGCACGAGAGTCTTGTAAAAATAAGTTTAAAGACAACTTCTGACTGTGTATGGACCCTACATATACGAGTGTCTACTATTTGGCGATACCCTAGGCAATAAGTGCATATGAGATTAATTAATGCAAGTGAGCAAAATAGTAAGTTTTCAGAATATCAATGCTAAGATGTTTTCTCAATCTAGAAAGAGTAAAACAAATGCTATTTATTTTTTTACGTAAAGTATCCATGTGTGGTTTCCAGATACTCCTCGAGGCAATAGTTACCTAAAAATTTGAGATTGTTAACTTCTTTAATACTGGTATTATTAAGTTTGATGTAATGGGAGAAATCTTTTACGAGTCTACAAAAGCAGTTTTATTGGTGTTTAAATGCAATTTATTTATTCGAAGATACGAATTCAGATTCTTCAGTGAAGCATTGGTAACTTTTAAAACATCATCTTTGTTTTTACTTGTTATAAATAAAGACATGTCATCAGCAAACATAACGGTATTGTCCATCGGTATGTAATTGACATAGATAATATAAAACGACGGACCCAAGACACTACCTTGCGTAATACCCCATAACACTCCATTTACTTCGACATAATGTGCTCTATTCTGCAGGTAATAAGATGAAATCCAATTCAGTGCAACCTTCTTTACTCCATAACATTCTAATTTCATTAAAATAGTAGCGTGGTCAACTAAGTCAAAGGCTTTACTTAAATCCAAAAAACAACCAACACAAGATTCACCAGCATCTAGGCGTGCATATAGTTGATCTAGAAATTTTACTATGGCCGAAGCTGTCGATTTACCCTTTCTAAAACCAAATTGATTACCGTCTAATACCAAATAATTGTTCTATAATTTTGGAAAAAACGCTTAAAAATGATATTGGACGATAATCACCAACATCCTCAGCTGAACCATTTTTTAACAAAGGCTTAATTTTCGCAATTTTCAACTCCTCAATAAAGGAACCATTGGAGAATGAGTTATTAAAGTAGTTCAGCGATGCACCCCTTCAAAGTATAAGTATTAATGCCATCATATACAATGGTATTATACCAGAAATGCTCAACACTGTGGCACTATGAAGTTTGTGGTATTTCTTTAATTTTTTTAAGAAAATCTCGAGTTTTTTTAGTTTCATTTTCTGTATTTGAATTCTGAACAAATAGCAAATTTTTTAAACTTTCCTAAATTTAAGCTTAACACAATCTATAATCAACGAGAAAATAATAGTTATAACGAATTTAATTGGTTTTCCATCGTTAATTCTTATGCAACCCGTATGTGTTTCATATTGTGATAATCCAACGAATAAAATGAGTAATTTAAACAGAGAAATCTACATTATCCAACTCGCTAGGGCAATTATGTAAATATTATCACAAAATAAAATCACGACTAGTTAGGTATCGCAGGAGGCAGATGCAAAGACTTATCTTATAGATTTGCAATATAACGAACCATTAACATATTCATCCCTGAGGTGAAGTGAAGTTTTAATTGACAGATGTGTTTTGTCCCGAAAAAGGGGCCTTAAAATTGACTCAATTTTCATGGAGATTAAATAAAAAGTAAATAACTGTATCGTATAAATATTTATTAAACGAATTTGTGGGTAAGCTTTTTCTGCTAGATTAATTGGTGATTTTTAATAAAAGAATTCAGGACATCACAAGTAAATATACAAAAAGCATTTCCCTATATTTAAAAGACGGTAAGTATATGTAAACAAAAGTGTTAAATAAAATTATTTAACAGTTTTCGCAGGAAATAAGTTCATCTTTTATGTGTGTCTTGTATATGCGTACATACATCTTTAAAAATTAAATATAGATACCACATTTTCATAGCCATATTTCAACCTTATATCAATAACTCCTCGAACATATTACGCTTTGTGGATACCCAATTTACAGTTATTCATGCATACCACTCAACTAACTTAAAAACTTGTTGTTGCTAAGACCAGGGAAGGTGTGAGAACTAATTTGCGAACGGATTATAATTACCATAAGCAGAGAGCTAATGCAAATGTGTATTTCTACTTACATACATATGTACAAGTGGATATATACATACACATGTTGTACCTACCATCTGACTACTAAATTACTGGACGAGAAAAATTCGAATGTCACGTACATATAGCTGAGTAGGTATACTATTTACTTTATTATTAAAGGTTAACAACCTCGTTGACAAGCTAATTAATAAACATTGGAGTGTACATACGTTAAAGGTATGTTATTACACTTTTCTTTTATCGGCTGCTAAATGTATCTTTTAACCCGACAGAATGGATGAATCAATAGCTGGAAGTTAGAAGTCTGAGTGATGTAAAATATCCTTTTAGCATCTGAAATATGTATAGGTTATCACAGTTTCTATAGGAAGTAAATAAATAGATGTTTCTGTAGTTATTAGATATATTCATTTCCAGTGGCGCATCAAGAGGAGATAGGAGGGGTGTGGACCACCCCACGTCTCTGATCAAGGAGGATTTCTACAGAATATATATTTAGGAATATCAAAAGGAAATTTGTATTCTAGGGGGATGGTTATATATATTTTTTCAAATTTTATGTTATAACTGCTGATGCTATACTGAAAAAGAAATTGCCACAAGGATTACTACAACCAGTAGTGCAATACTAGATTATTGCAACTTGTAATATATTTTTCTAAAAAATTATAAATTTAAGACTGCTGCAAGAAATATTGCAATTTATAACACTTGTCTACTTGGAATATAGAACATGTACTATTGCTACCCATCACCAAATAGGGACATAAACGAAATTGAAAACAGTATCAGAACCAGATGACATAATGTTATCTTTAAAGTACATCCAACAAGTTCAGGTCCTGAAGCTATCTCAGAATCTTTATAAATGAGGTCCTTCTCAGGGCTTTTAGGGGAAGATCAACCTTCCCAAAAATGTCATACCAGAGTCTCGTTGCTGCGGGGCAGTGGCAGTCTCATCATCCTCCAAACACAGCCAGCATTCAGTCTCTTCAGAGAGTCCGATTCTGTGTAGGCGCTTTCTGAGTTTGCAGTGACCTCTAAAGACAGAGACTGTTACTTTGACATTTCTACTGTCAAATTGAAGCAGTTCTTTGGTTCTGACATGATTAGATAAAATGCACTTTTTTGCGTGTACCAGATCAGGACAATAGCTCCAATGTTGAAGCACTTTCTGATGTTTCCATTCATTGATTTGCTGTTTAGCTACCCTAGGTGCTGTGCCAATGGCAGGTTCTGGTTCAGGCTTTTTTTTTGCAAGAGTGTCTGCTTCCTCATTATCTTGAATGAGTGAGTGTCCAGATACTAAATGAAAAATCATACTTATGGTAATTCCTAGTAACAGATAAAAATGGCAAATACTGAGTTAAATGGGTTGCTTGTCTGAACCTGATTGTACATAGTATTTTTGTAAAGTAGTAAGCCAAATAGTTAGTAATGAGACCAAATGGTACCAGCCTCTTCGTTCTGGAACTTGTTGATGAAATTGAGGTAGGTACAATGGTCGATATAGTAAGTAACAGTACAGCCTTTGATTATTAGGGTTTAATTAGCGGGTGTTTGAAACTAGATAAGGTGGAATTAACGAAACATTTAAAATACATTATTAATCTAAGTTTTAAAGATGGCTATTTCCCTGATTGTTTGAGGATTACTAAAGTAATATCAATTTCTAAGAATGGACTCTATAAATCTGTCTAATACTCCTGTTGTCTAAACTACTAGAAACTGCATTTAAGAATAGATTTATAAATTTCTTAGAGAGTAAGAAAATCATAAACAGCTAACACGGATTTCTTATTAAAAAACCAACTATATTTGCCCTAATAAATATGCCAACGTATATTACTGATGAGCTTGAAGCGGGTAATGTAATCATGGGTAAATTTTTACATTTGACCAAGGCGTTTGATTGTGTATTTCACGAGTGGTCACTTGCCAAATTTTTCTCTTATGATATTAGAGGACATGTTGTATTCTTGGTTGAAAGTTTTGTAAAGGGTAATAGGCGTTAGAATGTGAGTGGTACTTTAGGAGTCTCTTCTTTGAAACATGTAGAATATGGTGTACCCCAGGGCTCTGTTTTGAGACTATTTTTTTATTTGAATTATAATAATGTTGACGATTTTATTAAGTTTAAAAATGTGGAATATACTACTAGCAGCAAAAATTTACAACTTCTGAGGGCAATTTCTTTGGAGCAGGCAGATTCATACTTTAGTAGTGTTGATCCATGCTCGAATTTTTTTCCTTTTTTCTTAATGTTTTAGTCTTTTACTTGATGGCAGATTGACATGGGGGTCTCACGTTGATTCCTTGATTACTTAAGAGCCGGTTATCTACACTTATATACATTGTAAGAAATTTGATTTTGACTATTAATTTTGAAGCCTTGCCAATCCGTAATTTACGGATACGCTGTATCATGGTTTCGAAAAATTCATTCGGTTTCGAATGCCACTCTATACGGTCAACAGTTCTGCAAATTTTCAATTTTCCAAGTTAAATATTTTTAGAGTTACAGAAATTCAGATGCAATCGTCCATCTGTCAAAAATTTAAAAAAAATACAAAATATTTCAAAAATGATTGAACACAACAACATTATTGTTTTATCAAATTTACTTTAAAATTGAATGAGGAATTAGAAAATGTAATAATATGTAGGCTGTTTCCTTCAAAATAACAAAGTTGACAGTCACTTTCGGTATGATTTTCGGTATAAATATTTTAGTTCAATACCCCGCACGTCGGGTTTACTTTATTGCGGAATTTGACACAAAGTGTACTGAAGAAGACTCTTTAAGTTATAAAAAAACGTTTAAAAATGTAGTTTTATTTAAGAAATTTTTTATTTCCGAATTTCCAAAAATAGAAGTATTTTTTTATTATAAACACCACCACGACTATAAAAGAAAGAAATAAGGCAACATTAAGATTTATTTCTTGTATAATAAATAAGAAAATAAAAATTAGTATGTTTAAAATTCCATTTTTATCTTACTACCACATCACATTATCTGTTTACGGAACCGCTTTAGGATTTTTTTTTTCCTTTATTTATAAACTGCATATCGGTTACATAATAAACGGGGCAACCTTTCAAAGAAAATCCGCAATGGCATGGGTAATTATGGCAAGCAGAAAAGCGAGCCCTCGAGGCATAAATGGTATATGCAGTTTATGAGATTCTTATTTATATTCATATGAACGTATTTATCGTGTATAACGACGTGTGTATAAATGTCACAGCAATACGTTCTGTGCATTGCGCTGTACATTTTTATTCAATAAGTTTGATTTTCTTTGCAATATTCTTTAACCGTCCGCTTATTATTTAACTTGGTATGGTGACATTGTTATTGTTAATAGAATGCGGTATACCTACGCATATATTTACCGGTTTTAAATTTAAATATTTTTCTTCTATTATTTAAATTAAATTACCAATGCATATTCTGCTGGATCTAGTTTGTTGCATAAAATATATATCTTTAGTCTATTTATCATGTAATCTGTATGTATACTATGTATTCTCCTTACGTGTGTATAGACACAATTCATTAACTGATATGAGACGCTGTAAAAACTAGTTGATTTAAATATTATAAAAACTGAAGATATCTTATTATAACTTATGCATTCCTACACGATAATTGATAATTATATAAGTACATATAAATATATTTGCAAATAAATATTTATAATTGAGTATTTCTAAATAATAACAGTTCATCTCTTCTTATAAGCAATAAAATATTCCTATTTAAAGTTGATGGTATAATCTGCACATTAATGACAGCTAAAGATGACCGTATATTGTATGCGTATTTATTTTATTATCCATATTTAATGACCCTTTTCTTCATGATTACTGTAAATATTTATGTATGTTTAATGGAGAATCAATCATAAAATGAAAAAAAAAGACATTCATTTATGTAACGGCTGATTACCTTGCTGATTTTTACTTCGAAACAAATGAGAAGTACATGTAATAATAGGTCATTTTTACTGGTAAATCACTATTGGTGATGTAAACAGACCTAATTAAGGCTAACAGTTCTAATTTAATTATGGAAAACTATAACAGTATTTACAACATACAAAATCAACTGATGTATTTGTATGAAATGAAGCTGTAATTTATTTGATACCCCTCGAAGGACTGCATTCCATTATAATTAAAGCGAAAAAAGTACACATTTTTTTTTATCAGTAATAACTCTAATGTCAGTGGAAAGTGGAAATATAGGCTTATCTTGATATTTTAAATTTTATTTTTAGAAATCAGACGTTCAGGAACTTATCTTTTTTACTACATAGGTGGCTAGGACTTACATTCCTAATAATCCTATGCCGTTCGATTGCGTTCGAAACAACTACGATCATCCGACCTCACACAGGTCCTTTGGAGAATCATCCGGTGTAACGCACCACAATTAAACAGTTCATTTCGTTCAATCATTGTCCCTCTTACATTAATTTTACATAATAATTTCTAATAAGCAGTTGAATACAATGATTTGTCTGACAATTCAGCTTACAGGTATCTATAATAAATGATAAGAGTTCACTTTTCTATTTTCCCGCTAGATGCAATTTGACAGATAAATTTTTAAATTAAATTTTAAATTCTTAAATAATTTAATTTTGTTATCTGATTGAAAAGAAAACTAACATGTAACTTACAATTTGCTTTAATAAAATAGCGAGTCACATTTATGCTTGATTGTGTTTGTCAAATATTTTTAATTATGACTTCTGTTCTGATTTTAAATTACTTATTTGTAGTTTCTTAGATAAAAGTTTGTATTTCATTTTGAGAAATTAATTTTCTATGTTGTGTTTGTAAGTTCTGTGAGATAATTATATCGCAATACATATAATAATTTATAATAAAATAAATTTTCGTCACAATTTATACTTGAAAGGAAAAACTAATTTTAGTTTAAGCAATCTAATCTTTTCTGTACCTATATTATTATTATTATTATCATTATATAGATATTAGTTCTCAAATACAAACATTATTGACATTAAAAAGTCCAAGAAAGCATAACTCGAGATTGCAAATAAAAAAAATTAAGAAATCTTTGGATTTTCAAGAGACATCCCCTTTATAACACAAAAACTAAAATCGTGACCATAGAGAAATACATTGAGTAAAACTTCAGTATAATGCTTATTACTTGTCCTAAGTATGCTATATCGTTCACTTCCTTTAATCCCTTATTCTTTATTTTTATATATAATCATACTCCCTTATATCCCGAAGGGTGTCCGGATTCTTTATTTTTCTGTCTATTAATTGTACTGCGTATTTTTTCAGAAAATAAACCAGTGTGAGTTCCTCCATATGTTTTTTTCTTTCTTTTCGGTTTCAATACAACGAAAAACAACATTTCACGTTATCTAAATGTAAAAGCATTAAGTTGTGTACCGTACGACATGACTATACACAAGACAGAATATGAAAAAAGTAACTGGCCACATTATAAGTAAGTATAGCAAGTCACACAACTCTTACATGTTGTTTCTGTACTTACATGTATGAATAATGCCGTTGTTATGTTGAAACAATTGCGGTTACGCGAAAAAAAGCTGTGGCATTCTTATTCTTAACGAAACCCTTAATCACCCAACTGTTTTTCAGTTACCTCATGTATTTAATAACTGTAATTAAATAAGAGCTATCACACGTGCCATTACCTCTTGCTCTCTCTAGACAGCTCGACACAAGAATATGTAGTTAGTTACAGTGGTGTTAAAAATAATAAATATGGTATAATCCCTTTATAACAATATTTCATGTAAATACCTATCAAATTTTGTTTGAGGTTTTAGTGTTCATATTATCAAGGTCGATAGAATTGGTAATCAGTTTAGTGCGAAGCTATTAATATACAGCAAAACTCTAATTAGTATTTCTGCTTGTTTAGCCCTACCTCTTGCATGAGAGCTTTGGTGAAGACGGGCAGTTTTCCCTCATCATGTATGTCCACGATTCTTGCAAATTTGGATATGAATACAGTTAAACTTATGGTAATTTTTTTTAGTAGCATTAATTGTAGGCTTTAGTACGATGCCCTGATTGTGTATCTACTCTTCTGATGGTACCTTAATGACTGGCTGAAATGGTTAGTGCCAGAGGCCAATAAAAGTGATTCATCATCATCAAGTGCGATATGTGACATTAACCTAACGAAATAAGTGATCAATAAAGGGATGCATATTGTCATGTTCGTGCTATTTTCAAGAGGTGTAATTCCTCCTTAAAGATTCCGCGATATCGGAGAACCTATCAACATAACCCCTTGTCGGATGCTGCAATCATTAGGTGTGTTTGTCCACTGTGCTGAACATATTCGATTTAAGAAAAATTAGAAATTTCTGCTGTATACATGAACTTGTATTAAGCAAGAATAGAGTGTAACACATTGCTTTTGATTTGAAGAAGGTGTAGGTTCGTGCAACTATCATTAGCTGTTCTTCATGCGTGTAGCAACTACAAAATGCGAAGAGCACAAATTGTAAATTCTAGAATTGTTAATTCGGCTACAATTTGTTGTTGTTCTCATGATGTAAACAGTGCGTGCAATGCATAAAAGACACCCTATTTTATTTTGGTAAATACAGGGTAGCTAGTGTGTTTTTCGTACGATTTTAGACTGTGAAAATGTATACATACATAATTTAATACAATGTCGTCAAGATCAATTTAGGTTAAATCCGTCCATGAACCAATGAATCACATCATTTGTTTTATAACGGTGATTTCATGCTGATGTATTCTACGGTTTTTAATAAATAACTAAATTTCGAAAAATAATGTGTCATTTATTTTGATACATACCGATGTTAATATTCATTTTTTATTGCATAAGTATCATTAAAATAATTTTGAGAAACCTTTGTAATAATGTTTATAAACCTTGAAATGCACTTATTTTTATTGCAAAATCTTCAACTATCTCTATGCGCATATATTGCTGAATATCATTAGCTACTATACCGACTGATACCGAACTCATCGTGCTTCTTAATTCATCAGTTACGCCTTTCGTATAAAGCTGTACGATGCACGTATGTCCCCACTAGTAGAGGTCACTTTTATAGGCGTATATATTGAAATGGAGTCCGGTTGATCAGCGGAAATCGTTCCTCTTAAGAAGAATTTTAATTTTTCCTTGTGTTCGGCAATATGATAATATTTCTTTAAATATTTTACTTTAAAGCCAATTTAGTTACATTGTAAACTACTACACTGAATAGTTGCCTGAACGGTAGTGTATACTTTATTTTTTAAGCTACCGTATATGCAGATAGTTACATTGTAAACTACTACACTGAATAGTTGCCTGAACGGTAGTGTATACTTTATTTTTTAAGCTATCGTATATGCAGATTTAAGCAGAATGAAATGCATACCAATAAACTTAGTTAATAATACCCCTACTTCAATGTTCCAACCGGTTCGACATTACCCACTAAAAGCGTAGGTGTTTTATTACCGATACTGTAACCGAAGTAAATTGATCGCTGATCTACTTAAAGTGCACCTACACGAAAACATACATACGTCAAGATGCGTAATCGATATAAAAAAAAAACTCCTCTATTATAAGAAGAAAAATACTCCTTCTATAATAGCAAAATAGAAAATTCGCCTTGCGAGGGCCCCTCTCTTGACAGGGAATGTTGCGAGTCAATGTCAAGGCCGGAACTTGTCTTCAGGCAAATGCCCGGTCATATGGGCGTGCGGTATCTTATTACGTTATACATATCTCGACATTGTGCGACTTGCACAATGATGCCGTACACATAATTACCCATACGGGCAAGGAGTGGGTCATCCTAAACGACCGCTTAAGATGTCGACGCTTCCTCAAAACTGTTTTTGTTTTGTTTTTCTCTTGATATCGTTCTTTCGGTGTTGCTTTGTTTTTTTGATGACGCCTTAAGATAAAAAAAAATGTATCGGAATCATCAGAACAGTTATTTTTGAGACGATTAATTACAGAATTGTAATTCTTATATAACTTCTAGATCTACATAGTATAGAATATGTAAATCCGGACACTTATATTTCTACATATGTGTTCGTGCAGTTCAATTATTCTTTCCGCAACGCTCGGCACTATTATTAAGAGTGATTCGTCGCTAATGATTAAAGGTTGGGTCTGGTATGAGATGTGGAGCATGAATGCCCAGGTACTTCGTCTTTAGTTTCTGTCAGGGTTATTGTTAAGCTGACTTTGTATACATGTACACGGTAACTGTTGGGTAATTTATGTATGTTTATATATACATATATGTGGTGTGTTTCTATTGTCGGATAAACAAAAGAATATTTTTTTTATTATTAAAGTTAGTATTTATAGATTAATGAAGTGTTAGGATTATATAACATATATAATTATACAGGATTAATCAGCTTATGTGTCTTATTATTGATTGAATGTACGTTGTACGACGTAAGCAAAATCGCATACTAGCGATGTTTAATTCAGAATTGACAATGGTAATTTAGATAGACGATTTTTTTCTGTTTTTTTTTTTTGTGTAAAAAAATATACATTTGGATTATAACATAAAATTTAATGTTAGTTATTAGCATATAAAATTTGGATTCGCATCATTTCCAACTGTAAAAATTGCAGATACTTTGTCAGTCAAGTTTTTTATAATTATATTTTTTTTTTATAATTTTTATTATGCAATTCCTGCCCGGTACTAACCCTTTGAGGATGTTGCATATGAACCTCCTTCATCAAACGAAGATTTTCCTTAGCCTAAACTAATATCGACTATTTTGTCTATTGACGGTTTCGTTTAAACAAAATGTTGCTTCATCCGAAAGTAAAACAGCTTGAGAAAACACCGGATGGTGATTTCAAATTTCCATCATTTATTCGCAGAATTCTTATCTATGATCAAAGTCATCTTCTTCCAACTATCTTTGATTTTAGAGTTAGAACATCTAGTTGCGTAAGTTTAGTATTTACGTTTACCGTTCTTGGCACAACAAAGAATTTCGTGGTTGATGATGTTCAAGATCCAGTAGTTCTTCTTGTTATTTTAGAGCTGTAACAAACGTTTAGCTCATTAAAATACTACCCTATAAAATTTAACTGATAATACAAACATAAATTTCTACAAAAGTTTCTATGTGTGAATCAACATGGCTTTCAGAAGCATAAAAGAACCACTAGCGCCATAGTAGAACTTATTGAAAGGATATCCGAGCAGAAAATTAAAGTCCAACTGGCTTGTTATGACCTCAGCAAAGCCTTTCACATGGTAAATCACAACATCGTACGTGCAAAATTAAAATATTACGGGGTAATTGCTACAACCTGATTAAAACATATTTGACAAACAGAGTACAATATGTATCTACAATATCAAACTGATGGGTCAAATACACATAGAGTGTGTCCGGGTATACCGCTAGACTCAATTTTAGGTCCATTGTTGTTTATAATTTACATTAATGAACTGCCATTTAATGTTGTTGGGGAGGGGGTGTTTTCTTTACATGCAGATGATATCTTTATTTTAACTAAACAGCAGGTGACTTAATATGGACCAATAAAAATGGTCTATAATAAATAAACTATGAAAAAACTGACAAACTTGTCTTTAGAACGAAATATAAATGAAAAAATAACAAACAACAGCGTAAAATTCTTTGGAGTTCATATTAACAGTCTATAGAATTGGTCATCCCATATCCTGATAATTAATAAAAGATTGACCGCGGAGGTGTATAGTATACACAGAATAAAATATCTGGTCACTTTACTAGCTGCTCTCAGTGGCTGCACCCGGCATGTTCTTCGGACGCAATCCGAGTGTTCCGCCTTCTCTTAATAAATCCTATAAATTCTTATAAAGTAAATTTATTTCGCTTGGTGTTATTACTCTATTCCCTTCTATCAAAAAAATGTGAAGAATTAAAAAAATATGTTGGTCAAAACCGAACACTAAATACAAACTTTATGGGGGTGTCCCGCTTTCAAATGGGTCACATTGCATATAGTTTTGGTGCAGGAAAATGGTTCTTCTCCTACAAGTTACACTTGAATACAAGTGAAACAGCTGAACTACTCTGGATGGAGCGCAAACTAACATACTTTGCAAACTCCCGCAGCATCGCGATGTAGGGGTTGCAGGTCTGGAGAGTTGCTACAGAGACCGACCGTATCTTCACAGCACTTAAAAAAAACATTGAGAGTATTGTGTTATTTTAAAATGAGGCAATCGTACAAACAAGCATTTATTCAGGAACGAATATTAAGTCTACCGTGTATGTTGAAATGTTGTACTTATACTATCGTTAAATACATACATCTTATTACAAATATGGTGAGACATATAATTCTCATACTAGGGACAAAAACGATCGAAAAATAACATCGCTATTACGGGTATCACAAACTACTTCCGACAGAAAGAACTACCGACTTCTGGGGCATTAAAATATATACCCCAAACATTAAATATATTTTCCAATAGAAAATTTATGCAAGATCGTAAAACAGACTTTAACATATAATATATTTTACTCAATTGTAGAGCTCCTAAACTGCGATAATATACATATTTGAATTTATCTTTGATATTGAACCTTTGATTTTTATTATAATTTTCACTGCAATAAATAAATATACTATTAATACATGCCTACACCTTTTTGGTTAAATAAATTCTGGTATCTAGGGATCTATGGAAAGCAATTTTCAAACATATCGGATGAGTAACTTTAAAAGAGTCTTTTGAAACGAATAAATTCCAATTTTCATCATCGTTCAATTCTATATCACACGATACCAACAGATAACATTGCTCTGTACACCATTACCGTCTAACAGCGCGCAAATGGAACGAAAACCCAACAAACCATGACATATTTGTATTGACAGATGCCTAAGACATATGCACTGAAATTAACTACATATTTACAGTTGCGGTACTGTATATAGGAGATAAAGTAGAAATGGATGATGTATAAAACGTTTTGCTATCATCATTGCTTTTGAATATTTCCAGGTATATTCTCGATAGAGATAATTCATATCATTACAGCGCCATTACGGGTGACACAAAGTCACAGGTGTTTGAGGCCCGAGACTTATCTTCTGCGTAACTGATGCGAAGAGAATGGGCTCCGATTTCCGACAAGTGCCTTATTGATAGATGTGAACGTATGGTAATGAAACTCGATGTAATTTAATTTGCGACCTGGCCATTGTCGAGGAATGTACTTTGTATTCTTTGTATGCATATGGGAATTGTCAATCATCGAGGCGTTGAAAAATGTATGGATGGCGCGTGATCAGTTTTAAGATATATACAGTAAAACTTCGTTATATACAGTGTGGTAACCACATGTGGAATAAAATTAATTCTTTATGGAAATCAATTTTTTATTAATACTCCAAATTTTCTGTCATATTATTCTCTCGTAAATGGAAACCGTAGTAAGCTATGTTATATACAAATAAGAAGTTTTCTATGACTCGTGCTATGCCTCCGACTGTGTAGATGATAATATTTTGTTAGCTGACTTAAGTAAAAAAAAAAATTATACAAGTGCCGTTATTGACAGATATGTATGTTTCGCTGTATCACAGTTCGTCAGTGTAATTCGAACTTTGAACTGAAGTTTTGTGATATACGTAGAATTATCACGAAATGGTTTGAAAGTTATTTAAAAGGAAGGTCTCAAGTTACTAATATTAAACATAAGTCAACCTTATGAAATCAGCGAGTCCACTCAGGGTGTTCCTCTAGGTAATGTTTTGGGACCTGTTTTGTTAATAATATTTATTAATGATATTGTGATATAAAAACATATCACACCCATGAAATTTAACATTACAAACTCACAACACACAACAAACAAAGAAAATAAAAATATTACTAATTTTATTTTAAGAGAGAATTAAGTTTATTTGCGTTACAACCATGTTTTAATTATTTGATTTAACGTTTAAAATTTTGACTTGTCAAGACAGGATCATCTAATGGCGGAACAACAAAAAACAGAAAACAATTGTAGAAAGGTCGTTGTAAATTGTAGGCGTGATTTAAGCCAGTTCTAAGATTGTTGTAAATTCTAAGTAGTAATAATCCATTTAAGAACTGTTGTCTTCAAAACTGTTCAAGGTTCAGTTAAATCTAGAACGGTTAACCGATTTTATTTTAATATATTATTCTTCATCAAGATAAGAAATGGACATCCATTTTGCTTAAGTAAAGGTTAGGTAATATTAAGAACGTTGGAACAAGATTAATTTATCTGTTTACCTGTTGATTCGCCATTCTCAACGTTTGAACGATAAAATTTTATTTATTTCTAATAGATTATTTAATTTACCTATTTATTTTGTGTGTTCCTTTTTTTTGTAATCCGATACACCGCTTATTAAGAGTCACAAACTTGCACACTTCATTAAAAATCTGGCGGTAAACTATTTAGTTAGTACCAACCCACATTTAGTTCCATTTAAAGCTGATTTTCAAGTGACCAACGTAAGTAAAAGCTACCGAATCCAGTATTGTCCAATACGAATCCATTAACGCCATCCGTATGAGATAGATTTTTATATTAATTTTAAAAAAGTCATTACTAATGACAATATATACAATTTTTTGTATTACAATATATTTGATTTAGTAATGTATGCTGATGATACCAGCTCTGTCGTGTCTGATCCGAATACCAATGTAAATGTGTTTACTACTAGCAGAAATGCAAAAGTGGCGTTCTCAATGTTCTTTATTTTTTAATGCAGAAAAAACTAGATATATGGTTTTTCATAATATACGTAATAAACTGGCATTTCACAGTCATGTTTTTTTTTTTACAGTAATTGAACTCGCCCAAAAATTAAAATGTTTGTGAATTACTATTGACGATACATTGGCAACTGTATTACCAAGTACGTAATTTACGAACTATACTTGATTTTAATGATTTATTATCATTCTATAATGCGAATATACATTTGTAGATTCTCATATTGCTTTATCATAAATAGTTTCTATCCGGGCGTATAATAATCCATTTTTAAATTGGTTTATTAAGGAATGTATTAGAGAGGAGCCAACGAATAGACAATGCCAATTCAATTGAAATGTGCATCGATGCAAAGACAATAGTCCGTAGCTATTGCATTTGCACATATTTAACTGCTATTAATACAATAAACATCCTCAAGCACGACATTTTTTATTCAAGATGCAAGACTAATAATTTCCGAGCAATAATTACGCATGGAAATTCTCTATCAAATAGTAGACTAGGTGGAGATCAACAATAGACCTTCTTTCTCAAACAGTTATTCGCTTTGACAATAAGCGTTGTGTTCGACACAAAACGTAAAATCCATTTGTCACTTGAAGAAGATCGGTAAGCATTGATTGTCATTCAATCAACCACGCGCTGCGCATATTCTCAGTACTGTTGCCTATTTGTATTGGCGTTCGTGTATATTAAAATTTTGATCACGAAAACCCTTCTTCGGTGCTACAACTATGGATCTAACTGTTTTTTCTTCAAGCCATGACTGAGGTGGTTTAGATTGCGGGCAAGTCTATACTGAATGAATACCATCAGAAATTTATGAATTATATTATTTTTATTAACATAAGAGACGAGTAGAAATAAATGATTTCGTTGTTCGTGGGATATAAATCCGTATATGAGATAATAAACATACTTTATCAGTTTTCTTAAACCAGTTATTAATTGCCAGTGTAATATATTGAAATAACAGCTCCGTTGGAGGTGAAGAATTCGTATGATAATAACCGTTTGATCTTTAGTTAGGTATAGATACATTTGTATCGTATAAACAATAAACAGGAACATAAATTACCTGTAATTGATGAGAAAGGAAACATTAGCTCCGATATACAAGAATAGCACTAACAGGTTGAGTATCGCTACGATTATGGGAAGCTTTTCACACATGTTTCGTGAATGATCATTAATCTTAACATCGTGATAGATTGGTATATAAATACTTGTACTTGCTATTCTTTTATGAACTAGGTAGATACGATTGAAAGTTCAAAGTCGTGTAAGTTCAAGAAAACTTACAATCACATTGTGTTTCATATGAGGTGCTCCTGATGCCGCCACATATTGACCATATTTTCTGAAAATTCTGGAAGGATTAATATGGTCTATTTTATCCAAGAAAGTATGGAATTAATGACTTTGTATTATGAGAATGAGAGGTGTGCAAGATCTACTGCTCGCTCGCTTATTCAAGGAAAATCATGCAGGCAAAAATTTACGGAAACGGGCTCTGTGCATAACAAAAAACAACATTTTGATCGGGTTGTCAATAATAGGTGTCTGAAGTATCAGGAGTAAGCTGTCCATCAGTTTGTAGAATATTTAAAAAGTTCAAATTTCATCTCTTTAAAATTACACTTTTACACAAATTGAATGGGGAAGATTTTGACAGAAGGTTGCCATAATGAGGAGCGAGGAAGCCAATCAATCGTTCAATATGTAAATTTTAATATCTCCTGAACCGTTCAATCAATCTGAATATTTTTGGGCTCGTTTGATGGAGCATTTTATTGTCTCCTTTTAGAAAAATTGTCATTCGAACATCTAGAAATAGGTAAACTAGAGAGGGTTTTCTGTATTGATTACATATTTTGGTGAATTTCAAGAAAAAATGAAATATATATATATAATCGAAAACCTTAATTATACCCTAAGAAGGTGTTAAGGTGTTAAACTAACTATATACAAATTCGGCCCATTCTCGTCTATTTCTTGCCTTCTTCGTTGCTTCTCTCCAGTGTAGTCCTCGTTCTTCTAGGGTCCCCGCCATTGCTTCATCCCATATCTTCCTCGGCCTGCCTCTCTGTCGTTTCGTCACTGCTTTTGTTTACCATATTATTTTGACTTGTTGTTCATCCTTCATACGGATTAAATGACCAAACCATCTTAATTGCTGTCTTTCAATACTTTTGATTAAAGGTTCCACTTGTAGCTCTCTTCTGATATCCTGGTTTCTAATTCTGTCTTTTCTAGTAACTCCCATCACTGCTCTTAAGTACTTCATTTCTACGGTCTGTAGTCTTCTTTTGGTTTCCTGTGTCAAAACCCATCCCTCACTTCCATATATCAAAATTGGTTTAAAGATCGTTTTATATACCACCTTTTTGGTCTTTTTTGTTATTTCCTTTTTACGTAAAAATCAAATATAATCATGCTAAATAATTACCAGTGTCGCAAGCAAAATTAAATTGTTGAAATTTCAGTGAAAACCGCATCTTGAGATCTCTATTCGTTCTTGATTTATCTCCAAAAGAATGAAATTTGTAACAAAAATTAAGTGCGGTGTTGCAAGAAGGCGATGCGATACATGGTTTCCATGCAAACTTCAAAATTCTATCAGATGAAATTCCGCACCAAGCATTAACACTCCAACGATTTTGAAATTGAACTTCGCGTAACCAGTGAGGATTGCTTTCTGACCAATAGCGCAGTGCGGTGTCCCCGCACTGGAAAAAGTTGCTTTGTCAGTCCATAATATCTGGTAAAAAAATTTGGTTTTCACTTGATATCCCCAATAGCCAATGGCAATAGTCCAGTCGATGGTCGAAATCGCCATCCTTTCATTCTTGATGTAAGATGACGTGGTAAGGATGAAACTTACGATCTCTTAAAATACACTGAACTGTGGAATAGGACAGGTCTAAATCTTTAAATCTCCAAATTCCGAATGCTTAAATGTGGATTAACAGTAAGATAGGCTAAAACGTTTATGATACTTTTTGATCTTCGTATTCTATTTCGACCTGTAACTGGTCGAATTTGTCTCGTTTCCCGCAATCGAATGCCTAATCTTATAAAAACTTTCCGTGGATAATGACGTCTTGCAGGGTATCTAACTGCATATTCTCTCTCAGCAATTACGGCATTTTGCAAACGTTCGAAATATACGGGCAACATATTAAAACCTTCCTCGTTCTTAATCAACATTATTTAATACAAATTTCACCTTTTAATTAACTGCGATAAACAAATGGCCTATATACAGGGTGTTTTGAAACATCGTTTAAAGATTTTAAGGGCATGTAGTACGATCGAAAATAAGGTTAAAAGTCATAATAAACATATGTCCACAAATTAACTGTTTACGAGATAACAGCGATTTTATCTCGAATGCAGAATAAGTTTGCTTTAGCGGTTTTTATTAAGATGTTATTGTATTTTAACATAAAATAGATTATAACTAAAGAAGATGTTCAAAATGACGTCCTTCCATTTCGACACAGGATCTACATCTGCTTTCAAAGGAAGCGCGCACTCTTTCAAAAAACAAGGGTTTTTCTCGTATTATCTGGCAACAGTGTTCTATTCGTTGGCGCAACTCTGGAAGATCGTTTACCGGTGTTGCGTACACTAAACTTTTCAAATAACCCCAGATACTAACGTCCAACGGGTTTAGATCGGGAGACCTTCGAGGCCAAGCAATGGGGCCTGCTCGCCCTATCTATCTCCCAGGAAATTCATTGTTAAGATGTTCCCTAACAGCACACGTAAAGTGCGGTGGAGCTCCATCTTGCATAAACCAGAGGTTCAGTCTTAGATTTATAGGTAAATCTTCCAAAAGTTCAGGTAAAGTATTTTCCAAAAACTCGAGGTATGCAGGACCTGTTAAGTGTTGTGGCAAAACAGTCGGTCCTAGCAACCGTTCCCCTATCATGCCTAACCAGATGTTTAGAGAGAAACGTTGCTGGTGCCGAGCTTCAACGGTAGCATGAGGATTCTCGTCACACCAAACGTGATTGTTGTGGAAATTAAATATTCCATTTTTAGTCAAACCAGCTTCATCAGTGAAAAGGATGTTATCAGCGAAATCTGGCCGATCAGCAGCTGTTCGCAAAAACCACTCACAGAAAGCCCTTCTCGCTTGATAATCCGGAACAGTAAGAGCTTGTACCCGTTGGATATGGTAGGGGTATAGGAGTCGCTCATGAAGAGTTCTCCAAACAAGATTGCTGCTTACACCCACTTGAGTCGAAATTCTTCTAACACTAGTTTCGGGATTTTCATCAATAATATTCAAAATTCGATCTTCTATCTGTGGAGTACATGCTAATCTCTGCCGTCCAGTATCAGAAGACCGCTTCTCAAACGAACCAGTTTCTCTCTTAGTCGTTGAAACACCGTCTGAAACATCACATGCGAAGGCAGTTGGCGATCAGGAAACGTTTCAGCATAGAAGCGACGTGTTTGTAAAGAATTCCCATTAGCACGACCGTACATGAACACCATATCGCTCATTTCAGCATTAGAATACGCAACCATTGTATTGCTACAAATTGCACAAAACGTCAAATTAAACTGTCATAAAACAATAGCTGATAAGCACCTGTTTACTGGGATGTGTTATATCCATGTACTACTAGGAACACTCGCTGTTATCTCGTAAACGGTTGATTTGTGAACATCTGTTTATTATGACTTTTAACCTTATTTTCGATCGTACTACATGCCCTTAAAATCTTTAAACGATGTTTCAAAACACCCTGTATATAAAACGACAATAGAAGCGGACACTTTGGGTACACAAGATTTTGAGAAACAGCTCATTTTGTGATTTATATATGTTCCAATTAATTAATCTTAAGTTATTTGTGACTTGTCTTATACCAATAGATCCAACAGACAATAAACTATTATCATTTTTATTGTTATATCATTTCGATTAACATCTTCATACAAGTTAATAACGAATAACCGAAAATATTCCAGCGCCAATTGATTTTACCCATTGCATACGTCAGTGTTGTAGCTTATCGGTAGCAAACTGTTATTCCAAACGAAAATAAACAGTACAGTTATAATTCAGTGTTTATTTTGGCACTTTACTATATATACCTACCTATCCAAAGTAAATACCTAAACCTATGGATCTGAATCTATACAATTAGCATCAACTACTATTGATGAGGACCAATATGCTGCGCGCCCGTCGGTTATCGCTTCGATCGACTTTAGAACTTGTAAATTGAACCTCGTGCTAGGTGCCGAAGTGCCTAATTTGATTATTACAATTTGCGAGCTTCTCATCGTCCGAGCTGACGTTGGGATCACAACGATTGGGTGTGAAATGTGAAGGGAATAACTGGATATATGTATGTACGAAGTTTATATGTACATATATAAATATTTGTTTTTTTATGTGTATAATAATTGCTTGTTTTGCCTAAGCTTCTATATATATATACTTGTAGTATAATATAGAAGCTGGTATAAAGTTTTGTATGTGTTTATTTATTTGTTTATACCACTTAAATTTCGTCACTAATACGGAAAATAAATAATGTATTCTGTGTGCATATTCTTCCTTTAGTTGGATGTAAGTCGTAGTATCTTTCTACACAGATGCAAAGCATTATAATTTATATCAGAAACAAATGGTAGTTTCCAATGAAATTGAATAAATATTTATTTCTCCAAATACTATATTAAGAATTTATTTGATAAAATAATAGTTTGTTGTCAAGAAATACTTATCAGTGGCTTAAAAAAAAAAGGATTTTACTTCACTCAAAGAGAAGTGATTTGTTTAAAATTTTCTTTTTTTGACCTTTAATTATTTTGGTATTTTCTCTTGGTTCAGTGATAAAAACACTTCATACATACAACGTTTTTAACTGGTCTTTAACCAATTGGTTCCATCATACACTAAACTCAGTGTTTGTGTTTTGCTGTTGCTGGGCGTACAGACTGTATTCACTGTCTTTCTTCACCGTAATGATTATGTGTTTGTCATGCTATGTTTCTATGTGTGGTTGTAAGTACAACTTACATATTATGTAGGTACATACCTGCCGGTATGCTTGCCAACTGCTTCGCATTATACAAGTGAAACAATTGCATTTTTTTTGTGTGTTTCTACTTTTGACAGTAACATTAAGAATATGTAAATAGGCATTCGTTTCTTGAGCAATATATGATTATTTATATTTAGATATAGGTCGTTTTTATCTTGATGTTTTGCAAACTTCCTTACACAAATCTGTTCCTTATCCAATGCGAAATCGTAAAAGCTTTTGCGGTAAAAGCTCTCGTTTCCACCTACATACCCTTAGAGAACATGTATTATCTGAGCACTAAAGACACACCCTGATGCTTAATAGATATGGGTAGATGCATGCAATACTACAAGTAGATATACATACATCGTATCCTACATAAACCATTTTTACTTGAAACATAATCCTACTTGAATATCTACACTGAGAGAAATAGATTGTACTCTTTAACATAAATATAGTATACTTTAATATATTTTATAGCTCCTATAGGGACAATCATATTTTATATTACCGGTGACAATATCTGTATAGCAAATTTCTGTGAATAGTTTTTATTAACTCGTATGGTAGTCGTAAGTTGGTGTACTATATTTGTATTATTAATTTGAGCATACATGTTAGTAAATGTGAAAAAAAATGTCTAGTAGCACTGACTATATTTGACAATTACTGTTAAATTTTTTATTGTACCCAGTATAATGTAATATTTTACTATGTACGATACATGATGCTCATACTTACTATATAGCCTTGTAGTACTTACAATATTATTTTCTACTATAATAATCTAACGTCTCTTAGCATTTAAAATAGTAGATAGTAAACAATAATATCATGGATCATATGCGGGCACTATACAGCGATACTTACCTGTAATTTAAAATATAGTACTATACAAGGTTTTACTCAGTTCATGGATAGGGAAAGTGGAATATTACACAATAAAAACTATAATATTGATTTTATTTTTTTATTTGGCCTTAAAACCATTATTACAAAAATCCAACGTGTATTACTTTCATTAACATAACAATCACTAGTAGGTTAGATTTAGGTTAATGTGCTATCAAAGCATAAAGTACCCACCACGAAGTATATGCATATAATATCTATTACTTGCCTTTGAATATATCAATTAACTCTGGAAACCCGCACTCGATTAAAATGTTTTCCACGTTTGCATCCATTTCTGCTCACGGTGCACAACAATCAACGAGGACGAGACACAAACATACACCGACACGAATACGTACACCTGTATCACACGTACATAACACGTGTCAGTGGCAAAACAGCTGATTGGTCGATTTCTTCGGTAAAGATCGACAATGAATAGAGCAAGGGGTGGGAAGAGCGTTACAAACATTTATGTTAGAAATTGAATATGCATCGAATACCTGATAATATCGCAGTCCATCCCAGCGACTATCTATATAATCCACGTCATTATATAGGCTTTCAGCAATAGAGTATATTAATTGTTACATCCATAAGATGTAGATGGTAACATCCAGATTTTGCCTCTTACTATAAGCATGATAACATCTGGTTATTTTACTCTTAATACGCCACATATTGTCGTTTTGACAATAATTATGTTAGTAGTTAACATAAAGAGATTTACGATCTAATTTCTACAATCCATTTTTCTCAGTGTATGTATTCTACATACGTCCCAAATAAGTTTGGTATTTCCGTAATACATAAATATTGTAATAAGTGAGCCTATTATAACGGAATTGCATAAGAATGCATTCTTTTCCTATTTTTTTCATCAGATTAGGTTTGTCCGTTTTGGCAATTAGTGTTATGACGCAAAAATGTAGCTGCGTGACATAGTGTTAATTTATCGCAAAAATATTCTTTTTTTTATGTATACTTCCGGAAAAAAGGGCAAAAGATTGTATGAACAGGTTTAAATTGAAACGTTAATTGCCGTATTAGTATTACAGCTTGGATGCCGAGGTATGTTCTGTAGTCAAAGTTTCTCATACAAGAATAAGTTTTGCGCCTATTATAATACAAAAAAATGTAGCAAATCAGCTCTTTCTGGATTGCCCCACAGCTAAATTGCCGTAGCCAAAAGAATAAGGAAGATTCTACAGTAACAGTCAAATTCTCTTCAGCTCTTTAAGCACATTTTCCATAAAAAATCGCAGACTGCTGATGCTATTTCAGCAACTTCGTCTCGAATGTTCTCCTTTAGCATCGCAGTTGTGGCTGATTTGTAATTGTACGCCTTTTTTACTCTCATAGGAAGAAACTGGAAGGTGAGGGAGATCGTGCAGGCTAGTAGATATCGCTATTTTTTGACTTTGCTCGGTCGACGAAAATCTTTTACAAAATTTGCATCTTAGCACGAGCTAAATAAAAAAAAAATATGATACAATAACATTATTGAGAGGTCCTATGTAATAACATGTGAATAAAACCTTACAACAGAAAAAAAAACTCAAACTAAAATATACTTAAGTCAAAACATGATTGCAACCGCGGTCCGTTTTCATTGGCTTTTTTTTTACATAAGCCGCTTGATGTGTTACATAATAATATCCGTTCACCGCGATTGTATGGAAAGAAAGTAGCTAGCTGCATCTCCTTCAGCGAAAGGGGCAACTTTCTTTCTGCATACGAACACGGAGAGAGAAGGAACGGGGTTCTGTCCGTACGGAACAGAAAAGAGAACATAAACACACACATGTTGTGTAAGCATATTATACACGCCATAACACGGCCCCGCATAACGGACCAACTTGTCGTCGCGATCTAGCGGTCCTTCGTTGGCCGACGAGCACGCGGGTCGAATGTTTGTCCAGTTTTGGTGTTCGTTTTGCTTTATAGATGTAGATAGATGGTTTCTATATATTTTGTTTTAATCGTACACTAATAGATACACAAGAAATTCGATCACTACGCACTACATAATTTTATTAATATATCGGGATAATTGTTTCGGAAATTCGTGGATATCCATTTTCAACTAATGACCGAAAATATAATATCTAGCCATGCCTAGTTATCCTTATATTAAACCTATATTTAGAATGTCAAAAACTCAAAGATGTGCCATAAGCCATCTGCGATACCTATTAATAACATATAAAGCCTCCTATACTTCCTATAATCTTGGGTAAAACATACAGCTTCACGTTTCGGGGCCTGTCGAAACGACTTGAACTAAACAGACAAACGCAAGTTAGGCCATCGAAAACAGAGGAAAAACCCACATAGAAACAATCAAAGGATAGGTAAATAACTATTTTCGTGGCTTTGATGTATTTCATTAATGCTCTCATAGAATTTGCATCATATTCATCGGTTGCTGAACCTTCAGCTTTGTTAATTCTCCTAACATTTCCTTTCAAATGGTTGATCTCTCCAATTGCCATCCCGCAACTGCAAGCTGATGATTCCTTCAGGTGTAAATAAAGATGTGCCGGAAACTAGCCATGTCCAAATTTTAACCGTGCAATGGTAGAATAAAACCTCCTGGAAACTGAATGTTTTAAGTACCATGCTCTGTTATTTATGTTAGGGTGGATTAATCCGTATTGAGTAGGTATTTCGTCTTTAACCCGTTGGCATCGATTTTCCCATTCTTCGTAAATTTTCTTACTAATCGCTAATAGGTCATTCCAGCTTAAGTATACGTTACAGAGTTTCCTCTCCGCAACTGCTCTTTTAGCAAGTGCATCCACTATCTCGTTCGGTCTGATATCAACGTGCCCTTTGATCCACATAAATACTATACTATTTTGTGAGCGTTTTAATTTCCCAGCTTCAACTGCTATTTTTTGCACAGTAGGTTACATGACTTCTAGGTTTTTATTTAACATGACTTTAAGGACACATTGTGAATGTGACATTATTGCTTTCAATAATTATTACTTTTCACCACTTCAAAATCTACTCAAATAAAGCTCTTACGATAAAACCGTAAAGGAATGTGCAGTCTCAAATCGACAAATGATATTCTTAATGCTTTGTTTTGTTTAACTGCACCCTTTCTTGTGACAAAGAAAAAGGTCCTGGAGTTAACATAGATAAATCTGTCAAAAATTGTCAAATTTATTACTTCCATTTTGTGAAATCGTGTAATTATAACTGTTTTGGAACTGCTTCAGTTTGAGCAATATTTTAATTTGCAACACTGGAAAAGTATTTGCTAAAAAGCCTGATAAAAGTTAGGTGAACCTGCTAAACGTTACATGAGGTCGATGCACTTGGCAGAATCTGCGATAATGTATGCAGATGAAAAGAAAAAGAACTGGTCAAGATTAATATGTAAGTCAAACTGGCATTTACATACTCTGGAACTACGTTTTCTTCTGATTTTCATATACTTTAATGATGTCAAACAAAAACTACAAACAGAAATAACAAATATTTCACCTCAAGTTTTACTTAGAAAAAGTTAGAGACGAGTGTTACTACAGTTTAAGTTATTGCCAACAAGTAAATGGAGAACATTTCGAGCATTTAATAAGTTAAACTGTAACAGTAATTTTGATAGAATTTTTCAATTGACGTGTTTGAGCATTTTTTATAAAACTCTGCGATAACATGAAAAATAGTTTAATCCCATAAGTGGTTATCGCACTGTATATATCTGAGAAGGGCACTGTGTAATTTTTGTACATGCTTGCAACTTACTTGTACATGCCAGCAGATGATATTTCTCTCTACTTTAGTTTTCAATATAATTTTTGTGCTCAGTTTTTTGATTCGCATTTTTCGTTGTTTAAATTCGTGAAACTTCTTCGTCTTTGAGAAGCGTCTTTATTTTTAAGCATATCAAATTTAAGAGCAGTTAGCTGCTCTTCGGTTCTCGGGTTCTCTGCCGTGTAGAAAGTTTAAATTACTTGACGTTTCGATCATCTTCAGAAGTTCACTTCTGAAGAAGATCACGACAAGATGATCGAAACGTCAAGTAATTTAAACTTTCTACACGGCAGAGAACCCGAGAACCGAAGAGCAGCCAGCAACGACGGCCGTGAAAGCCTAAAGACTACTTTAAGAGCAGTTACTTTAAAAAAAGTACTTTAAACATTTTTGGAAGAATCTTTATACATATCTACTTCCGAATTCATATTACATTCTACGTATTACACAAGACAGCAACAATACAAGAAATCTAATGCATGCACTGACGTTCTATATGTTGCGTCAGAGAACCTTGCGTTGCGCAAATGGGGAGCCCCCATTTCTTCTGACCGCGCACACGTTTCACGTTCAAGTGCACGCTCGTGAAATACGCGAATGGATCGCGTTATATTATTCATTATTCCCAAACCACGCAACTACACGTTCTTCGATCGCACGGGAAATCCACCAATCTAGGCGATAGGACAGATTTGAATCGTATCGAAGCGCGCCAGATGCGCGAAATAGACTCTAGTATACTGCGACTACCGCGTGCGTTTGTGCATAGATGGCGATGGTGGCGGCGATGTTAGCGGAACCCATTAGCACGCAGTAACGGTAACGTAGACACGTCACCTCTCCGCTCGCCATTCCGTCAGGTGCAATGAACCTGTTGCCGGTTCGCCTGCACGTTCGGATTCGCCCCTCTACCGTTGTGTCGCGCGTGTATGTCCGTTCTTTTCCAGCGCGTCGTTTCGCTGGATGGGCGAGATGACGACCACGGACCGCATTGTCGGTTGGTAGCACGGCCAAGGTCCCCGGGTAACGCAGGTGACTTTTGCCGCAGATATGCGCATCGCAAATTGGTCACTGTCACACTCGGATACGCAGAATCCGACTAGCATATAGGCGATTGTTATTGTAGCTATATATATATATATTATGTATAAGCAATAACACCACATACTTACATACATAAACGTTGCGTAGGTGTGCATTTTCGCGGATCAGATTGTAGCCACCTCAAATGTCTTCACCTGCTGTGATTTATATCAAATTCCGAAACCTGTCAATTGTCATTTAAATTTTAATAGGGAAGATAAGCTTTGTGACCACCTATTCAAAAAGTCTTTTGATTCTTTTTACGGCAACATGTACAAAAAGTCATTTTTTGAATCAGTAAGCAAACAATTCATGATTTGCAACCTGCGTAATAAAATACGATTAGAATGAAATAGTTAGGACTTTACTTTATTAAATGTTCAAAATGATGACCATTAATCTCCATACAATCACTGTAAAAAATCACAGGAAAATTACACCGTTAATTTTCTGGTTATAACGCTTATTTCAGATACATATGGATGAAATTTCATTTTCCTGGAACTTATCCAATTTACTGCTACACATTAATATTCATATGAAATAATACAACAACCTGTAATTTTAATGTATCTTAACAAAATTCAATTTGATTTTTACAGAATATACGAATAATTACCTAAACCTTTCGAAAATACACTGGTATATTAGGGGAAAGACATTTACAGTAGGAATATCAGCGAACAGCCCCACCATTTCGGGATTATAAAAATTACAACAGGGAATGCGCAGACTCATACAATAGTACAATCTTACTTCAAATGTTCTCCTGACATTTCACAACATTTCTGGAGTTATTAAGAAATATGCATTAATTTAAACAAAGCATGGCAAAGCGTTCTGCTCTACAACCAAGAACATAATTTCTTTCGTATAATCTTCATTTAAAGCGAAGTATTGTAAACTGAAGATCAATATTTTGTTGAGTCAAATGTAAAGAGAACTGGATAGAAAAAAAAATGTTTCAAGTTAAAGATAGTGAAATTACAGTGGATATTACATGAACAACACTGACTGAATTGACTTAAGGATCGAAGAATTTTACTATCAATTTAAAACAAAATATATATAGTGGTGACTGAAAGCAACACGTTTGTTTGTATCTCACTAATAACTAACTTACCTATTCTTGGAATCACAATACCAGCAAAGGCAATTGAAAGAGAAAACCACTAAAGACGAACCTATATAGGGAATATACTTTGACTAATGACATTTATACCTGCAAACGGATTGCGCTTGAGCACCGATAAAACTAGCGCCGTAAAATTTTCCACGGATAATAGAGTAAATTTCGAACAAACAAAATTTCTGGGTGTCATGGTCGATTCTCGGCTAAATTTTAAACCACACGTCGAGGATCTATTTCTCAGATTGTCCTCGATTATTTACGCCATACGAAGGGTAAGAAACACAGTTGGTCTGGAAGCAGCAATTATCACGTATTACGCCATGTTTCAAAGCACCATTACTTACGGAATACGAGTGTGGGGCACAGTGGCGAACATCGACAAATTGTTTGTGCAACAGAAGCGGGCGATACGTGTGATTGCCAAAATTAGTAATACGGAATCTTGCAAGCCCTACTTTCACCAATTTAAAATTTTAACCTTGCCATCCTTGGTGATTTATCATAATTTAATCTATGTTCATGTCAATTGCGAAAACTTCAGTCATAATTACAACTTTCATAACTACAATACAAGAAAGGCACAGAATCTGGTGATACCTATACATCGGCTTGCGCTTTCGAGCAAGATGCATGTCAGTTATAGACTGTACAATAGATTGCCAGCCTCGGTACGTGAGCTTTCACTGTTGAGGTTTAAATCTTTTTTGAGGGACCATTTGCTGGGGGAGTGCTACTATCGTGTGGATGATTTTAAGATGTAGAGTGCAACTTCATTAGTTTTGTGTGTATGACATTATCTTTGTACTTATGTCCAAAGATGAATATATTATTATTATTATTATTATTATTATTATTATTATTATTATTATACCACTTAAGAGTGAAAATATGAAGATAATATAACTGCAAAATATGTTAGTTACCACAACTAACACTTAAAGTGAAATATTAATCTCTTTAAGTATATGTTTATCAAAGATTTGAAGGTGTAAGTTATATTCTTAATCGAGTTGATATTACTTACTGCTGTTTTGCTATAACATTTGCTTGGTATAAAACTTTCACCGTAAATGTTTTCTTTTTCTGTATAATAAAAAAGAAACAAAAATTGAAGTTAAAACACTCACGTTCATGCAAATTTTACGAAAAATAAGATCAGAAATTGAAAGATATTGTCCTTCAGAGGATCACGTCCCGAACGAACGGTAAATAACATGCGGACTCATTCGTCGGCAGTACCCAAACGGCGAATGCAAATGCGCACATCCAGGGAGTCCAGTTGACCCATATTATACATCCGTTTATGGCCGGCAAACAGTAGGTGGAAGTTATTGTCTTTTCCGAATATATCACGCGACGATATTCGGAAAACATATTCCGAATCGAGGATGAGGAGTCGATGACGCAAGCGTGTGGGATCGGAGCAATGCGCATAAACGGCCAACCTGAACATCGGGGCGTGCGAAGAGTCACGCCTACTTTCCGTGTGTCCTAATGTCCCGTTGAAATCTATTAGAGCCGTATTGAAGAGAGCAATATGCAGGTTTATGTTAAAAAATAACTTTGGTGTTCAGAAAAATGCATAAAAGAATGACAGAATTTTTATTTCTTAATTATAGTTCATATTCTTTTAGGAAGATAATTTTTGCATCTCGGAAAAATACCATTTTTGCGCCTCCGTCCAGAAACACTGATTTTGTATTACTTTAAATCGGCCGGCAACACACTATTCTCCGGCCTAGGCCGTCAAAAAGATCACTAAAGGTTGGCAACATACACTGAGAAAAATGGATTGTAGAAATTAGATCGTAAATCTCTTTATGTTAATTACTAAAATAATTATTGTCAAAACGACAATATGTGGCGTATTAAGAGTAAAATAACCAAATTTTATCATTATTATAGTAAGAGGCAACATCTTATGGATGTAACAATTAATATACTCTATTGCTGAAAGCCTATATAATGACGTGGATTATATAGATAGTCGCTGCGATTGACTGCGATATTATCAGGTATTCGATGCATATTCAATTTGTAACATAAATGTTTGTAACGCTTTTCCCACCCCTTGCTCTATTCATTGTCGATCTTTACCGAAGAAATCGACCAATAAGCTGTTTTGCCGCGACAAAATTACTGACACGTGTTATGTACGTGTGATACAGGTGTACGTATTCGTGTCGGTGCAAGTTTGTGTCTGGTCGTTCGTTGATTTCTGTGCATCGTAAGCAGAAATGGATATAAACGTGGAAAACATTTTAATCGAGTGGGGGTTTCCACAGTTAATTAATATATTCAAAGGTAAGTAATAGATATTATATGCATATACTTCGTATAGTGGGTACTTTATGCTTTGATAGAACATTAACCTAAATCTAACCTACTAGTGATTGTTATGTTAATGAAAGTAATACACGTTGGATTTTTGTAATAATGGTTTTAAGGACAAATAAAAAAATAAAATCAATATTATAGTTTTTATTGTGTAATATTCCACTTTCCTTATACATGAACTGGGTAAAACCTTGTATAGTACTCTATTTTAAATTACAGGTAAGTATCGCTGTATAGTGCCCGCATATGATCCATTATATTATTGTTTACTATCTACTATTTTAAATGCTAAGAGACGGTAGATTATTATAATAGAAAATAATATTGTAAGTACTACAAGGCTATATGGTAAGTATGAGCATCATTTATCGTACATAGTCAAATATTACATTATACTGGGTACAATAAAAAATTTAACAGTTATTATCAGATATAGTCAGTGCTATTAGACATTTTTTTCACATTTACTAACATGTATGCTCAAATTAATAATACAAATATAGTACACCAACTTTACCATACGAGTTAATAAAAACGATTCACAGAAATTTACTATACAGATATTGTCACCGGTAATATAAAATATGATTGTCCCTATAGGAGCTATAAAATATATTAAAGTATACTATATTTATGTTAAAGAGTACAGTCTATTTCTCTCAGTGTATATATTCGAGTTACTGACATTTCTGTAATTAATTGTAGATTCGATGACAGACAATGACAGATGAGAATTTTCGTTACACAATTTCTTAATTAATTCATATTCTTTTCAAATAAATTTTCGGAAGATTTTACAGGTAATAAATTGTTAATAACTTGTTGCGCAACCTCTATAGTATGAGCTGAAGTCTCCATTGCCCTTATTATTATTGAATATGTATCAAAACTGCGAAGAAAATTAAAACGTCAAAATACTAAGGTAACTTAACCCTGATTTCAAATTCAAAATTCATACGTAACATGTATTGCCAACCTGTACTGTTAACTCCCTAGCGTTAATTCTTTTTATTATTTTCAACAAAATTAAGATTTGTCTGCGCAAAAAATAGTGTGTAACACACGGCCAGAAACCCTTTTGCGAGTATTCGCACTTGCGGGGCCTCGCCTTCGCCTCGGCCACACAAACCGTGCTCATACTCGTAAAACTATAGTTTCTGGCCTAGTGATACAAATAACTATTTTCGACCTAGGCCGGCGAAATGTCTGTGATTAATTGTAGATTCGATGACAGACGTCAGAATTTTTCCTAAATTAATTCATATTCTTTCCACTACCTATAGGAAAATTTTGCGGGTAATAAACTATAAATAAATTAAATTTTCGTAGTACCAACGCAATTTTTGCTTTTACGGAATCTTCAATATAACATTTAGTAATTGAAGTACGTTCCTAGCTCCACGTGGCTTTAATGTTGTTTTATTCTCTAACTTAAAAAAAACTACCAACGCTTTACGGCATTGTGTGCCGAATGTGTGGATGCCTACAGACTGGTTTGTGCATTTATCCTTTGAATAAAATAAAAAAAAAACAGATATTAAAATTTAAATTTAAAAAAAGATTTAATGGGCTTTTGTTTACACCAGTTATTTACCGTACTTAGAGCGGTTTGCATACGTTCTGCTAGAACTTTTGGGAACTGCGCTCTAACGACTATTGTACGATCATCAGTATATCCCAGTCAATAAAAGTCTTTTCTGGTCAGTTTTCGGATTAGATCCTCCAGTAGCGTGGTGCACAGTGAGGGAGACAAAACTCCACGAAATTCTGGGTACAAGATTGTTTAGTGCTAGATCTGTGGAATTACCTGGTTGTTACGCATATTGGTGTATGTCAAGGGAGCCTATCTGGAGGAATTACTTCTCTGATATCACCCTGTAACACCTTTTCTAATGCTTTCAGAAGAAGTAACATCAGGCTAATTGGATGAAAGAACTTAGACGGAGCTCTGTTTTCCCATTTTGGGAATATACACATACATACTTTCAAGCAAGGAGTCTAAACATGTGAGGGACTAGTATCATGCTTCTCTTTTGCAAGAGTGTCTGAAATATTGAGCAATTTAATAGCCCACCTAACCGCACTGAATGTTACTATTTTCCTCACTATTTGCTAGTCAGTTGACTTAGGACGTTGGTTACTGCCGGTTATAGTGTGGTTCTATGCTAGACACTCTAAAGTGTAGTAAAGCTAATGTTTGCACTGGATCTTTTGAGACTGCTTTGTGGATCCTTGCTAGGTCAGATGTATTTGACAATCTCTGACAGAACTTTCTCCTTGACTTTTTCTTGGCTCTTCTAATTTCCTTATACTCCGTTAGAGCTTGATATTAGTGCCAGCTGCCAGATATTTAACCCGATTGAATAGGGTTATTTTTGGATATGGAAACTTGAAAAAAAGGCATTGAACAGAGACCTCAAACTTTCAGATTTGGATATATCTAAAAACTTTATTACTCTTTTTTTAATTGACATTTTTGATGTCTTTGCAAAAACATATACCTATACATAGTACAAGTTTAGATACAGATATTAACATATTCTATATGGTAGAATTAAAGTAATTTTAGCTTCTAAATTCAACAAAATAAAAAAAAGACAAACCAACAACGGAAACAATTTTACTAATACCAGTCGGTAAAAGAAAATCACCGTGGTTATGGTGTAAAGTTTTTGTCAAGCTTTCAGATTCATTAGAGCGGATGTTTAAATAGACGATATTTTTTCTCGTCATTACGATGTCGTTATGCTGATGGTTCATTTGGTTTTTACTACTAGGTACAGGACGTAAAAATGCGAAGTCGTTTCTATAAGTAGACAACCTTGAACTCGGCAGCAATGCCTTTCATTTGAATTGGTATAAATCGGTAATATATATGTATGTATGTATATAAAGCTTTGGAAGTATACGCAAATTATCCACAGGAAATGATATATCATCTTCAGTTATATTGAAAAACAAAAAAAAAGGTTGTTGATTTCGTTAATTCAAGAATGATTGTATAGGAAGTGTTAAAGGAGTTACACAACCATCAGTGGCGTCGAATTAAGGATCTGAAAGTAGTTGTATTTATAATTACTTCGATGTAAATGTTTTAAATTAAATCTAACGACATTCTTAAGATCCACACTCGCACATACATTTTAAGTTTAATATTATTATATTCCCAACAACATGCCGTTCTATATAATAGTTCCTCCAATCAAGCTATACAACACTCGGGGCTGCATTCAATTCCGATTCCTTCTCATGGTATAAATGGAAATATATCAAGGAAGTCGACAGTCAATTTGCCGACTAGACGAATGAACAGATGAATGCACATTGTAATCGACGAAGAAAAGTTCATACGGGCATACGAGGCAACTTCTCTCGCCTCTGTAATAGTTAGTGTTCGCTTTTTGCATTAGCGAGCGACGAATTCCCAGTATTAACGATTGTTTTTCACGCGCAATTCTTCTTCTGCTCGTAGCTCTTGCTCTCTTGATCCTGTTGACCGAAGAGCACGGTATTTAGGTTACGTTTTTCTATGCATAAGTTTATCGGACAAGCCAGCATCGTCAGGTAGTTTTCGACTGTTTTGCTATGCGGCAATTAATTTGGGTTGTTTGTGAAATTAAAATCAAGAGGAAAGTAATTGAATGATATTAAACGTTATTATAGTTTGTATAAAAGCTGTATTATCATCTTGAAATAAATATAAATAGATATAAAAATTAACTCCTAAACAGTACTCGTTGAGGGTAAAGAAAGTTTCTCGACTATTGTCCTAATCTACTGCTAATAATTTCCTCAACAATCTTAGATATAACAAGCACTATGGAGATTGATCTGTAGTTGGATACTGTTTCCGCTTGTCCTGATTTCAGTATAAGGATCGTTAATGCTCGACTGAAACTGGTTTGCATGAGCTAACCGGAATCATTCAGAAAACTCTGGATGAAGGAGAGACAGCTATCTCTGCCTTTCTAGACATTTCGGGTGCTTTATATATAATATTTTGCACGAGGCAATCACACGAGCGCTGGAAACAAAGGGGGTGAGTAAAATAGTAACTCGATGGATAAGCGCGGTGCTTTCCACCAGGATAACTGAGATAACAATAGGCGAACAGACTATGAAAATCAGAACCACTCGTGGAATACCTCAAGGCGATGTATGCTCGCCTTTGATGTGCCTTAACAGGGTGACAGCCTTCGGCGTACACTGTATAGAATACGCCTTTATAATAGTGAAAGGCAAGTTTCAGGGAATTTTATATGACCTGATGCAAAAAAAGCCGTAAACTAATGAATGGTGTCAGTCAGTGGGGCTGAGCATCACGCATCAGCGAAAACCACGATTGTACCTTTCACTAGGAAGAGGAAAATTTCGAACATGAAAGACATCCCTCTGGATGCAACAGTGATCGAATGCAAATCAGAAGTCAAACATTTAGAAATAACCTAGTAAGTAATGATAGAAGGTAGTCTAAACAATCAGACTTCCCAAGCTGCTGAACGAAAGAATTACCAGAATAGGCATTAGGTCTAAAGAAACTTCTGTTGCTGTTTTCGCGCTACCGGCATAACTCCATTCAATCCTGATATATACACTGAGAAAAATAGATAATAACAATAGGGACAACTAACTTTATAGTTGGTTGTATTATAATTATATTAGAGCGTACCATCTTCCTAATAAACAGTAATACATGGATGAATACTGGGTACTAGATAACATATTGTTGTCCTTGAGTTAATATCATTCATTATATTTATAATACGTGGTAACATCTTTTTTTCTCCGTGTATGACTAAAATATTCCCGTAGGATGCTCTTCGGTTCTCGGGTTCTCTGCCGTGTAGAAAGTTTAAATTACTTGACGTTTCGATCATCTTGTCGTGATCTTCTTCACTTCAGAGAACCCGAGAACCGAAGAGCAGCCAGCAACGACGGCCGTGAAAGCCTAAAGACTACTATTCCCGTAGGAGTTTCGTCGCTTTTTCCCAAAGCCTTCACAATCCAGTTCGGTTAGGGTGGATTATTCCATGCGTCCCTTGTCGTTGTGCGGTGATTTGAGCCCCCCTCGTGATTTCTCTCCATTTTATTCGGTTCTGCACTTTTTGCCTCCAGGTCTTGATGATTATATATTCAAGGTCCTGCGTCACTTGTTGTCCAATATAGTTTTTAATAAAAAATAACAAGGAATGTTGACAATCTCGAAAACAATAAAGCTAATGCTTGGAGTCGAGCCATAATTAACCATTTGGTGGTTCTCAACAAAAACGAGGGAAATAAGTTATCATTTCACCCGGAAAAACTCAGAACTTCTTTTATGAGCATTTCAAAAGGGATTTCCAGATTTTTTAATATGTGACTTTTAATTTCGGCTTTTTTCATCCGCATTAACTTTTCTGGAATAACTCAGACGTTAGAAAACTGTTAAAATAATTCACCTTACCCAGAAGCATCCAAAAGTGAAAAGGATATCAAACTTACACATCTGATTTACTTTGCCCCATTGTATGGGGTAAAATGAATTACACTTCACCGAAAGAAAGTTGGTAATATATGAATTCTGTAGCAGTAACAAGTACAGGTTAGGGAGAGTTTATCTATTTTTTTTAGAAATTAATTTCTCAAACGTTAAATAAATATTAACGAAAAACTTAACATTTTTTATTCACTTAACCCCATTTGTCGGCATCCGCTTTTTATGCTGTTACCTCTTTTTCGTTTATAGTATTAGAAAAGAAACTAGAACTTCCGAACCGATCACCCAGCCAATTAATCTGTCGTTAGATGACGGATTACGCCCCAAGCATCAGACCGGCTATACCGCACCAGTTTCGACCAACCCCCGTCTACACCTGTGCTGGTTTGGGATCGTAGGTACACCCTGTAGATTCATTTTTCTTAATTCCTTTTTTTTCTCAAATGCGTCTCACTTTAAAAAAGGCTCAACGCTGTGCGTCACTTTAACAAGATTTGTAATTTCTTAATTTTTGTTTGTTAGTAATTTTTCCTTTTTTTTCAAACGCTTCTCTTTAAAAACGACTCGTCTCTGCGCGTCTCGCTGTCGTTATACTCGACGTTACGCATCAAGTTAAAAACATTTGCAATTTCTTAATTTTCAAATTTTTCTTAATTTTTGTTTTCTTTTTATTTTTCTGTTATTTTCAAACGCGCCTCTCTTTAAAAAAGATTCAACGCTACGCGTCTCGCTGTCGTTAGACTTGACGTTACGCGTTACCTTAAAAAAAATTTACAATTTCTTAATTTTAAATCTTTCCTTTTTTTAAAAATCGACATCCAAACCTGCCTAAAGTATACATTTTTATTTACTGAATAACTGCAAGCACGTTGACAAATATTCTGCATTAAACATAACTTCAAACTTAAAAAACCATGAGCTTATATATTTTCCTTGTTTTTCAGAAATTTATAAAAGTTTTTAATATTGGTTCTTCTTGCGATGGTCCTAAAATAGATTGACCACCCAGAAATGTAAAACAAAACAAACCAAGGGATTTTCTTAAAAATTTCTAAAATGAATCGGTCAATTGCAAAAAATTAAACGCCAAAATGACCACTAAAATGAGGTATTACTCGCTATTCCTTTCCATTTAAGATTTTTAAAGGGGTGGCTCCCGGGAGCAGAGGGTTAAAGTGGCTAAGTAAATTTTTGCGTCAAAGGTTGTCCTTCTCGATAAGACTTCTTACATGCCCTAGGAAATTTTTCATAAATTTTCAAATGTCAAGTTTTCAAACGAACACGCGGTGTACTAACTGAGTGAACATATCTTTCCCCTCTATATCTGTTGTATTTATGTTAGCATTATAGACGATTATTAAATAGAACCATTTCGCCTTCCTCAATGATTGAACTATCAAACATGTATTCCGATTCTCTTGCAAATGAACATCTAGAATGCAAATAAAAATGTTCCCCAAAAAACTTTTAAAATTCTTTAATTGGTTCATTACCACTCGATGTAAGTTTAAGGAAAAAAGCCATGAAACTCATTATATCTGCCTCTTTTCAAGGAACCCATAATAAAATTCCGCTTTATTGCGACGATAAACGCGCTACTGCTTAAATTTGATTAAAATCTTGCCAAGAGAGAAAGGCAAAAAGTTGTGCGTGTCTTTTTCTTCTTACTAAACTTTTAACGACCCAGTCATTATTAACGAAAAATACACGCCCGTCGAATTACGATGATAATAATAAGGAAACTTCTCATCGATTTAATGTCCATCTGTCAAAACCAGCTTTTATTATTAATGGCGACAGATACTCGATTTTAAACGCATGTTCCCCACACGATAGAAGATATCTCGCGTTCTCAGTTGGTCTTATGGGATGCACTAATATTTCATGAATGAAATATTTGTTGATAGATCGAACAGAAATATTCAATCACTATTAATCCGTAAGAGTATATACGAGTTCAAGGACTACATTTTCCCATAGTACAAGATTGTTGTTTTATTTGTTGACGCAAGTCTGTAACGTAGTTCCTGAATAAGCAACGTTGTCAAATTAGTGCGAATGGTGTGATTTACTATTAGACCAGTTCGTCTCTTCCTTCTTTCTCCGCGCATTCGATTCTAGTCGCTTTCCTTGTCTGCCAATTCGCATTAGAAGCTCCCCGACTTCCGGTAGGCGAGTTCTGAAGCATGAGAACTGAGAACTACTCCCGTTCTCCAGCACGCTACATTAATATTCGTAATTAGGTGAAGTTATGCATGGTCTTACACTGTTGCTTGCTTATAACTTACTTATTCGCGCTGGTGTGTTTAGCGAAGTATTTGCTTTGGTTCTTTGCAGAGTAATTGCGTTTTTCTCTGTGTTCAACAGGATATGTAGGAATATGTACTTATCCTCTAGATATTTTGTCATACGGGCATACATGAGAAGTCAAGAAAGATGTTAGATTGTGCTATAATCACAATTTTATATATTCAAGCTGTCTCCCACTATGACGGCTGTTGTCTACATTTTGGTGCAGTCCACTTAGCTCCTTTTTACTTAAAAAAAAAAGAAACATTCAGGTTCTCTATAACAAACATTAAGGGTGCTAAAATTAAACCTTGTAGGACACTTTGCAAGATAGCAAGTAAAGCAAGTTTTGTCATATTTGAAATCTATTTTAGTCCATTACATCATGATATTACCTATAAACAACTGATAATTTTAATATACACAGTATAACTTGCACTTTTCTTAAATTTTGGACCTTGCACCTAATATGTCCTGTAGAGTAAACAAACACAGCTAATAATTGTAACATTCAATAAGGGGTTATGTTGAGAGGTCTTCCCGTCTTCTGATATGGAAACTTTAACATTGGGATATTCTTATTCAAATGCTAAAAATGATCAAATTCAAGAAAACAGTACGTTGCAGCACATTTCTGCAATCACGTATGTGTATATCCATTCATTACACCTTTTGAAAATAGCATGACAACAACAATAATCATTCTTTTAAAGCTTACTTCCTTAGGTTAAGTTCTTTATAATGCCACATACGGACTTTTTTTTACAACTTAGAAGATCCATCGTTTGTTTAAATTGATAAAGTAAAATAGAAAAAACCACGCAAACAGTCATACATTATAGTTCACTCTTAATTGTCATTTAAAGAAATGACAGCTTAAGACAAAAGCATTTAATGTATACGGTACAGATTTTCAACATTGATTGAAAAAAATCCCAGGCACGCACATACAGGATTTATATTCCCGTAGCTATAAATACAATCAAGTTATCAATAGTTAATACCCGCCGAAGAAATAAATTAACTGTGTTTAAAGCGGCCGTTACTGTCGACTTCGTTCGACTTACTTCCAGACAGTTAAATAACAATACAAAAGTAGCATACCTGGATACCTAGCGATAAGACAAAGTAATAATAAAATAAACCTATTAAATATTGTCATATATTATGTTTATTACCAAAGATTTTTTCGAGAAGAAACTTGGAACAATGCTTTAAGTTCAGGTCACGACGCTAAACCTGATATATACAAATAGAACAAGTTATGTTACACGCCTTGATATTTTATGGTCTCCAGTAAATTTTTCTCCTTTATTGTCCTGAAAGTATTCCCTTAAACAATAGTTATTGAGGTGAGGAAAAAATGCTTTTAAACGTGTAATTTTATAATTAACACTACATGTCTTATTTGGAGGTATAATGATGGAAATATACACGAAAATCATCCCATTTATAATTTATAAGTGTGATGCTGTGTCATTTTGGAAAAAAAGATTTCCTAGAATCATATGACAAAGCAAACGCGCACGTACTTATCGTGTTAATGAAAAAAAGGTTCTAATGAAGTTAGACAATATAGAGGAGTATTTCTTTTCGAGCGGGCAGGTAAAAGAATTCATTATAATAGATAGTAATAAAAGCTTACTCAATTTGCTTTAAAACCGTGACTAACTTAAAGTGGGTACTTATGTGTCAGGATTTGCAAAAAATATATATGCCTAAGAAACAAAGGTTATTCACGCACGTAATATTAATGCTAATTGAAAAGTTGAATAACACCTCTGAATGCTGTGGTTGTGATATCAATTGGGGGAAATTTGGGCAAGTAAAGATTGGTTTAGCCTTGACATAAATCAACATGATTCTGGATTTGTCAGTCAGATTACTACACTACCGATTTATTCGAACATTTTGCTGTCATAAATAAGCCACTGTGATTGTATTACTAGAGGCCGGATTATATGCAAAGTGTATATATTTTATTTTTTGCATATCTTTAAGTATATATATTATATATATGGCCACGTATTACACTGATTAAAGCTAATTAGCGTTAATTAGTGATTGCATATTTCGGCATTTCTATGCATATTTTGCATATCTAAGCTTTTTCTTTTTTGTGCAATAAATTTATTTATTTGCATATTTTCGCAATTTCTTTTGGGTACCGGGTGTCCAACCTAAGATGCAACGGTTCCTAGCCAATTTATTATTGCCTTTTTGAAAAAATTTTTCAAATAAATGTTGCCTGGAATCATATTCTACATATGTTAAAATTAGTTTCAGTAATGGCGGACTTCCAGTTGTAGAAGTAGATACTAACTTTATTATTTTAAATGGAACACCCTGTATATTATTGCACTTTTGGATTCCTTGTTAAATTTAAATAACAATACGTTAGGAATACATTGGGACTAAGTTGTACCGTTTCCGTATTACATGACGTTTTTCGAAAAAGATGACATTTGCAGTGTCTTCGGTGTTTGGAAATACCTCAGAAAATACGAAAGTTAGAAAGATGCGGCTTTTGGTTTTCGCTTGACCATGAAACAGTATACGTCTTTTATTTTAAAATTGTTGCGTTTAAATTACAGCGTTATTAAATAGGGATCTGTAATTTTCGAACTTTAAAATCATGGATGACTTGATTTTTTTTTAAATTGAACGGTATAGCAATTTTTACATAAATGGATGTAAAATTTAATTTTCTTTCGATTTTATACGGGTATCATTGTGTCTATCTCCAACGGTTTTGGAGATATTCGCGATTTTTCAGTTTCTCACGATAGATACGTATTGCGAAGCGCAGCCGCCGGCCACCTTCCCCTCGCATTTCACCAGGCTTGGGACTGGCAGCAATAGTACTGGCATGCTTTGAAAGTGGCCAACAGAACACAATAGGACCATTTGAAACAAACAAAATTGTCTGTAAGATACTTGAGATGTTTAAAGCGGCATCTTTAAAGTCAACGTAAGCTTGAAACACAAACTAGGTATCTAACCGTTATTAGTGTTCCAAGTGTCAGAACTGACATTCAGAGTACTGTTTGGTAACATAATAATTAAAGATGTCGCTTACTCGAGAAGAATTAGTAGATATGGTTTTCGTTCTCGGTGAATGTTACAGAAACGCTTTGTTAGCGTAAAAGAGTTTAAGCACAGTATTACCCATGTAGAAAGCATCCAGATAGGAGGGCATTTCTGTCGCTACTGGGTAGATTCGTAAGTACTGGATCCGTAGCATATACAAAACGGAACCGCAATAACTCCGAACTTATGGATGAAAATCAGTTGCAAGCTGCGATTTCTTCTCATGGGGTTTCATTAAAAATAAGGTTTATTAGACGCCACCAACAATCACTGATGATATGCGCCATCGTATTTTAAGAGCGTTTCAAGAAGTTACACCAAAAATACTCAGAAATGCTCAAAAGTGTTTGCAAAAGCGATTTCGAATATGTAGTGCCCAAAACGGACAGCATTTTCAACATTTAATATAATAGTGCTCGAAGTGTACGTAAATGTGCTGATTTATTGATATTCCAGTAATGTTATGTTTTTTTTTTATCTTTGCTATATTTGCTTGTTTCTAGTGGTCCTATTGTGTTCTGTTGGCCACTTTCTAAGCATGCCAGTATTATTGCTGCCAGTCCCAAACCTGGTGAAATGCGAGGGGAAGGTGGCCAGCGGCGGCGCCGGCGCTTCGCAATACGTATCTATCGTGAGAAACTGAAAAATTGCGACTATCTCCAAAACCGTTGGAGATAGACACAATGATACCCATATAAAATCGAAAGAAAATTAAATTTTACATCCATTTATGTAAAAATTGCTATACCGTTTAATTTAAAAAAATCAAGTTATCCATGATTTTAGAGTTCGAAAATTACAGATCGCAACAATTTTAAAATAAAAGACATGTGCTGTTTCATGGTTAAGCGAAAACCGAAAACCGCATCTTTCTAACTTTCGTATTTCCTGAGATATTTCCAAACACCGAAGACACTGCAAATGTCATTTTTTTCGAAAAAAACGTCATGTAATTCGGAAACGGTACAACTTAGCCCCAATGTATCCCTAACGTATTGTTATTTAAATTTAACAAGGAATTCAAAAGTGCAATAATACACAGGGTGTTCCATTTAAAATGATAAAGTTAGTAGTTGCTTCCGATCCCACCGGAAGTCCGCCATTTCTGAAACTAATTTTAGCATATGTACAATATGATTTGAGGCAACATTTATTTGAAATATTTTTTCAAAAAGACAATAATAAATCGGCTAGAGACCGTTGCATCTTAGGCTGGACACCCGGTATATCCTTATAAAAGTGAAAGAATTTTTTAAATCAGTTGTCCATTTCTCTCTTCACAATATGTAGACGGATAATTGTTACTATAAATAAAAGCTACAACTACCAAAACAGTAGTAAATGAATAATCAACGAGGTAGCAGATGTTTTTAACGACTACAACTTCACAGTTGTTCCTCGTATATTAAATATATATTTTATACATTTTAAACTCCACATTTCTTACATCCTTATTGGCGCATTGACTAAGGCACACGCAGTGATAACCTTTTAAGTTTATTTTAATCGAAGCAAACAGACAATTTTATTAACGCAAGAAGTAATGACAGCGCGTAACCCATTACATGTCGTGGTAGTCAAAGACGTTCAGTCTCTATTCGGATTTAGGTAATAATTCTAGAGATTTTATGTGAAGACCCAGCGGTTATCATTATCCATAATCACGAGTGGTTGTCGGTGGTAGTGTTGGCACTCACTGAAACGTTACTTTTGTTTGTTCATTAGTGCCGGTTTATTACATTGAGGTTTCCATTTCTTCACCGCTGGAATGTATGTACTTACATATAAATGACGTTGACGAAGATATTTTATTTGTTTTGCGTCAGATTAGTTTCAAATATGTCATAAAACAAAAACGAGATGTTAATAAACGTGACCGCGTTGAGTTTTAAGCCCTCTTTTTTTTGGAAAGGCAGGAAGTACAACTTTGTTTCTGCTGTTGGCGATAGGATATTATAGAAAAATTAACATGAGTGCGAACAAAAAATAACATTTCTAGGCTACAGTATGATGCATAGTTTGATCACCCCCATGACTCATTGATTACTTTTGCAACGATCGATCGTAGCAACACATATGTTTAATGTTGCCACGATCATTCAATATGTATATGCATTTTACAGGAACTATCGGCTTTTTTTTATTAAACATTCCGTTGTAAAATTCACACTTGTTTTAAAAGTTTCAACAACGAAAATTGTCTTCTTCAGTAAAACCAGTTTGCTAATATAATGTAGATTTTAATTTTAGTTTTAAATGCCTTGTTCAATGATAATAAACTTTATGATTCACTGGTAAAAGAACTACTTTAATGGTAATATATTTTCCTGTAATTTTAGAGGTGAATTACCATTGCAATTATTGTCAAAAGGTAACATGATGCAAAACAAATGGGACACGACAAACATTTTAAAACGTTCCTTAAAAGCAAGTGAAATTGCCTTGTCGAAGTGTAGCAAATATATATACTAACAATCAGAAAAGTTCTTGTTTATATTGTATCACACATGCAATGGAGTAAATAATCTTCTGTCAAAATGCTGAGAAAATCGCAATTATGTTAAATACCAGTGTTTTTCCATTTATCTTATTGTTAAGTTTCCCCTCTTATTTCATACAAAATCGTTTGTTTCTATGCTGCTATGGAATAGTTATTTACATTAGAGTGCGTTAGGAAAGAGTTCGAGCGCTATAAATGACCTAACACACGATATTTGTATTAGACTTTTTGGCTGAGAAAATATTTAGAAAATTTTATTTAAAAATAAAACAGTCGACTTGGGGTTATGTCTATGTAAAGGTGAATCCTTTTATTATGATTTTTCGATAATAAAAATTAAACGGCAATATATATACTGGTAAATGTGTTTTTCTTTAACTAAATTTAAGGATATTATGCATGTTTTACATTGCAAGTAACTATGAAACAAGAAAAAATTATTTTTATATAAATTTTGAAAAGCAAAGCTTCTTCAAACAATAAAATTTTTTATCCATCAACATAAAGATATACTTCATTTAATATAATAAATTTCATTCATTTATAGATCACTTACAAAACGCAAGTAACGTAAAAACTAGTGAAGATTAACATAGGGAATTCTACTACTTGCTTAAAGACAATAAAAATTGGTATGTATTAATATAAAGATATACATCGTCTTGCATAAATTTTGACCTAAGTATCTCAACGACTTGTAGCATACTGGACAACTTTGAATGTTTTATTGAACCAGTCAAAAGATCTACAATTTACGATTTTCATTTCACTTCTCTGAATTAAGTCATTTTTTATATACTATACTTTTCTTGCATTAACATTTCATTTTCAAAGAAATTGAAATATCTTATAAACTACAAAATTAGTCATAGGGATCTTTAAGTAAAATTAATCTAGTTTTCAGTGTACGATTCCAAAAATGCCATAAAATAGGGTGATCCATTACGAAAAAACATAGCTTTGAGACATTCTTAAGTTTTGGAACACCCAGTATATTTTAAATTGTACAAATAATCCTCCTACACATATCCCAGACTACCTGACCAACAGAGACCACCGTGTTTCCACTGCTATATTCTGTATATATTATGGGGTTTTAAAATGCTAGTTAATTTTGCTGATAAAGAATTAACATATGATATTGCACAGTATTTAATTTGATTTGTTCTTTTAGGAGGGGAGTTTCCTGATCGTATTCCTTGTACATTTTGTGTAGTCTTTGTTTGATGAATTTGCTTATAAATTGGAATGGATATTGGTTCTTTATAAGTATATTTTTAATTTTTTCTAAAATTTTTGGTCTATGTTTATATAAGGGTAGTAAGTTATAATCCTCTCTCTACTAGAAAAATTACATACGGATTATGCATTTCTCACACAAAATTGACAAATCTGCATGCCGGGTTATGTAGGTTTGGTGTAGATTCTCGAAACGTTTAAAACAAATGTGAATTTTATCACCGACAATTAAATAAAAAAGTCAACAATCCCAATAAACCAATTGTGTTTTACTTTATAAATAGATATGTATCATTTCCTTTTGTTTACATTAAAAAAAAAAACTCGATCACAACCAACACCTTTTTCATTTTATCAAAATGACGGTCGTGTGTCTACCTGTATGCTGGTATATTAGATAATACAAAAACACATTATCATGCCCGTCATGCCACCTACATAACGATTTACTTCCGCCTGTGATTACCCAGGGTAAATGGGTGCACGTGCACGGCAATATATCCGACGCGAGTCAGATTAAACATCATCAGGATTCCACAGGCAATTCTCTTAGAAACATGCCGACGTAACTCCTCAATTTTCAGAGAGTTAAAATACCGGTAGATAATGCATAATGCGCAAGAGGTATAACTTAACGCTTGTATGACTGATATTGTACCTCCTCGTATGCACATATCACTTGTAATAGGTGGTAACAGAGGTATGTAATAGCTGAGTATAATACCTCCTAATACCACTGCCTTTATCTCATTATAATAACTACCGTTTGAAAAAAACAGAAGCGTTTAAATCCTATACAAAAGTTTTGTACTATACACAACAAGTTTAAGTAATTTAATGTAATGTAACAGAAGTGTATGTAATATAAAGTTATTAAGAAGTTGAACTGTGGGAAACTCTTCTTGATATAATATTTTATACTGGTGCTGTTAGTAAACTTGTTCGTGCAAATAATTTTGCTGTTCTTTTATGCAAGCAAAGTAAAAAAAAATCTTTCAGCAGGATGTTGTACAGGGTGTTAATTTTTCAATTTATATTTTAGAAGTTACATCAAATGAGGCTAATTTAGTATTTTGGGGAATATTGATGCTATCTACAAAGTTTTTAAATTGAAGCGAATGTTGGATGATATATTTTGTTTTGTTAGTACTATTTGAAATTGTGTCTGCTAGAAATTTTGATAGGTTATAAAGTAGGCTTTGTATATACGAAATTATGGGTCTTAAGGATGTATCTGTTTTCATTAAATAAATGTTTTTCTGCTTTAACTGTAATTTTTAATGTGAGGAAATTTTCTATGTTAAAAATGTTACAGCGTGTCGTATTTGAACCAGGCACCTCCCACTTGCCGGGCGGGCGACTCTACCAATGAGGAATTGCACAACTTTTTTTTTATGTCATAGAATGATAGAGAATGTTGTAATATATAGCCCTTCATTAAACCTTCTTTTAAATTCGTTCTCATTAAGGCATAATTAATTTTTTTAAAGTGCTCTGACGTCACAAGTTCTTTCATTCATAAATTCTTAGTCGGCATGATTTGGCAATAGAGCGATAGTCATCGTAGTTCGCATCATCATCGCAGATAAGTAATATTAAGTTCGCTGTTCGCATGCTTTGCGCGTACAGATGACGTAAATGTATTATTACGATATTCTGTGTTTATTTTACCCGGTTTGGAGGTTATAATCTTTCAGAATTCGTTCTTTTACGATAAATTGGAGAACTTTAAACGCAAACTAAAACAAGATGCAGAAATAATGCCGAATCCCAAATTCCTTTGTGACCATAACCTGCATAGCACCTTAATAATATCGTATTTCGCAGCCGGTAAATGACTGCAATCTGTGATTATTACGGGGGAGTAATTTCTATGTTGCCATATATTCTCGTTCATTCATAAAATTTTACTACGTACCTTTGACGTGTAAAGATCTTAAAAAAAATATATTTCAAAAACTACTCTGCAGAAAGCCGTCAAAATTTCAGTGTATATATATATATGTAGGTCATGTACAAAATAACATTATTTTAACAAGAAGTAAAAAAAAGTGCAATTCCTCATTCAGCTAACGAGGTGTCTGGCCTAACACAATTTCAAATGTCTCAAATACAGATCTTAGGAAGCCGGCAGGACGGCAAATGTGCAATAGTGCAATTTTTCTTACAGTGTGAAATCATTAAAATGATTTCACACTGTAAGGAAGAAAAAAATTGCACTAGTGTGTATCTGTTTTGTGTAATTTTGGCAATCCGTAGATTTTTGGCGGTAGTTAATTGTTAAGTGATAAAGGTCATTTCTTCCCATGATTTAACTAAGTTATTGTTTAAAGTTCAGTCTTTCGAAAATGTAATATATATACTTTGACCTTGTAATATATTGTTCATTTTATTTTCGTAGTAATTTTTTTTTACCATGGCTACAGTTTTGTTACTTTTTGCTGTTGGGGCACTATTAGATGTGGTTTTCTTTTGCAAAAATGTTTTAGTGCATTTAATCTTATGTTGTAATAGGGATTGTTCACGAGTTGTTTTATTATGTGATGTACTTATATGTTTAAAATTAGTGATGACATTACATAGTTTGGATCGTATGGAATTCTTTTGGTCTGTTTGCAATTACTTATTACTTATTCTACGTTAGCTATGATATTATTACCAGGACTTGATTTATTGTTTCGGTTGGGAATAGCAAATTGTAGAACGCAAAGCCAAGGTACATTAAAGGATTGAAAATGAAAAGGAAAAGAAAATAATACCCAAATATTTTTTAAATATTTTATTTTCTATATATGTATATAAATTCGATTTTTATAAAAAGCAACAAATAATTTATTCAATATAATCCCCATCTACTTCCACACACTTTACGACTCTAAACCTAAAGTCTCTGTAAATATTCCTATATACATAAGTGTTCTCATATCAATTTCACTTATTACTGTTAGTATTTTATTTTTTAATGCGTCTAAATTCGCTTCGAAATTATTATTTTCGTACAATGTTTAATGTATCCCCAAAAATAAATATCCACTGGCATAATATCGAGCGAACAAGTTGGCTAATGAATGGGTCCAAATCGTCCAATCCACCCTTCAGTAAAGTGGTTCTCAAGCCAGTTTTTAATTAAATTAGTTGATGCGCACAGCATTCATCCTGTTGAAAGTAGACTACATCTCTGGTAATATCCTAGAGCGATGGTAAAAAAAAAATTGTAGCATATCCAAATAATTGTGTTGATTTAAAATTATTTTCGAGAAAAAGGGATCAATAATTTTATTGTAAAATAATCCACATCATGTATTCATCTTTTTATTAAAAAAAAATATTTAATCCGATGAAAAATTTGGAACTGTCACACCCTGGAGACGAGCAAGAGATGACACATTCACCACACGTCTAGTGGTACTAAAATTTACAATTAGGAATGCATCACGAATAATACTGGCAACCAGCTAAAGAAATAGCATCTTCAACGAAACACACCACCCACTACAGTTATATCATCAGCAAACTAACAAACAGTGCTATCAGGGAGAAAGTACCTAAGTCAAGTCGTTAACAAACAGTATCAACAAAACCGGGCCCAAAACGGAACCTTGGGGTACGCCCTCTGACACCCGCGAGACAGAGAACTAATAATCACGATCACCCGCGCAAATCGTGACATATTGTGTGGTAAAAGTTTATGATTCACACTATCGGCTTCTGTTAAATCAACACACAACTTGATTAACGGCCTCCAAAAGTTCATACATATATTATCTCTAATCTCAAGTTTGAAACAGTGCACTCAGAGCTGATTGGGGTTCAATAAAACCTAACTCACTAACGATCAGTAATTATTTTTTTTTATATATATAATACACGAAAAAACAATTTTTTTCGAAAATGTTTATTATTAGGTGATCTACGGACTTCCTACGCTATCCACGGTTTACTAGGTTAGTTAAAAATCATTTTACTGAGTGGAAAACTTGATTAATGTAATCATAGAACAAAATGGAAAAATACTGCAAATTATCATTAAGACTACAGTGTGTTTGGATAACATGTTCCTCTGATTCTACTGATATCAAATCTATAAAGTGTTTGATGTTAGCTTCTAAAAAATACCTTCTGTAGACAAAGGACCTCTTGTTACAAAACAATTATTATCTAAATTAAAACAAAGGTACTGCTGAGCATTGTGGTCAGACAAATCGATATTTAAAACCTTATCCTAGTATAAATTATAAATACATACGTATTTATACGGTCACTAATAAAACATCATGATTATTTAGACCAAAACGGCGTCACAGCTGAACTACAAGACCACTATAATTAACGTTTTGTGTAGCAAACGCTTTTTGCCATTTCAAGTAGTGTTAAAATACTTTACTGGCGTCGCTTATTTACCGATCCGTGACCATCTGTCTGGTTAAATAAAGCGTAAAATTCGCTAGAAGTAGGAAGCGAACATTGTGAAGAATGATTGAAAATCCAAATACAATTTCTGGATCTCAAAAGAACATATTACGTGACGAACTGTGCATGTGCAAATACACTGATAATTTAAATTTTATCTTATGTCAACGAAATATTCCACAAATTTATTTTATAAACATGGCTCGAACCCAAATATTTCTACTCGAATCAGTCCTATTCAAGATGACACTTCGCCTTGACATTAGCATATAAGTTATTTTCATTCGGCTGCACCTTAAATCGCTTTAAACAACCCAGAAAAATGTACCAACAGCGACTGTTACGTAAATTCATCAAAAATTCAAGCAATGTTTCCTGAAATATTCTGGGCAGACTGGTTTAAAATAGCCGCAACACAACATCGCGAAAAGAAGGTCGCGGATCTTATAATTTGTAATGTCAAAAACCTCTGCTGGTTGTTTACGAAAGAGTTGTTTTTTTATATATAAGTATATATATATGTGTAGTAATTATTTGCATCCATATACTTCGCATAACAGTCTTAAACGTGTAAGCTCGTAAAAATTTCATTCGTTCCTCATTTTCTTAAGTTTATTGGGCTGTTAATTCCGTAAAAATATGTATAGAACTGGTTGTCCTCGAAGTTTTATGAAAATCCAAAGTTTACGCAATCAATAAAGTATAAAAAAGATTACCAACTTCAACTCGAGAATATAATAATTACCAAGATAGCATTATTGCTTTCTTTATAAAGGGTTTTCCGTTTTAAACTTTGTGGCATTTTTAATGTGTGAAATAGCAAGCTCTGAATCATCAACAATTGTCAGTAAAAACTATATCATTTCAGAAAAATAATTTAAATAAATATTTTTTACTACTGAAATAATAAATAAATGGGACTTCTTGGTGGGTAACCTTTTACTTCCATCTCGCATTCCACCGATGCAAAAAGAAACAAATAAAAGAACATGCATAGATGCATTCTGCTAGAGGTTTTGTAATCCCCTATATCGGTGAACAATAGTAGAATAAAACAAAACGAAATGAAAAGAATACATGCGAATAAATACGGCGATGCATCCTTACATAATGTATGGCCCCGTCATCGCATTCCTCTTCCATTGTATTTGGTGCAATATTTAATATTAATAGCGGCGAAAAGGGGCCGCAGTTGCACAATCGTGATTATGACCTATTATCCTGGATAACAATAGGATGTGGCGGTGTACTTACATATTTTTTTCTTGCGACAATCGTAATTTTGTATGTAGAATTCTTAAAATCGTTAAAACTACAGGAGTTCGTAAAAACAAATTGCCAATTTTCCTTTTTACAGAATGTTCCAGGAGGGTAAAACATTGGAAATATTTGAAAATTTGATAAAATACTAACAGCGAATTGGCCTAATCGAGTAAAATAAATGCAAGTCTCCAGCACTTCCGTCTCTCACTTTCTATTTTAAAAGAAATATAAAGATGTAAGAAATATTTGGAGGTACAAAGATAGAATTTTGAACGTTCATTAGATTAACTAAATCATATTTCGAACTTATCTTAGCTGTACTGTACTTCGTTCTTTTTATTCAAAACATTGAAATCCTCGCTTTAAAAGCAAGAAAGTTAATTGAGGAAAGCCAAAGTTTCTCTTGACATTGAGCAACTCAGCGTGCGCTAAAAGAAATTCTCATCAAAATAAGGAAGTGCTGAACGGGACATCTTTGGAGAGAAGTTCTTCGAAATCGTATCTCGCCTAAAAACAATGTTAGGAACAGATAATTAAGCAAGTGATGTTTTGGAAACTTCACCGAATGGCGTCCTAAGAATGTAACTTGTCCTTCTGTGAGAAAATCCGTATTAGTGGGAATTTTGAGTTTATCGTGAATTAATCATTAATTCTTTTTCTTTTGATTGATTTTCCCATAGTGCGGTAGTGTTATTACCGCATAATAGTTTGTTTTATTAAGTGTTTATTTATTCTTGTATACGACGCGAGTATCGTCTCTGCAGATGGTACGTCCGTTCACGCACGCCCAACTCCCACCAGCACGACCGCGTGGTGGACCGCTGTAGTATATATAAACCGTGCATTAGTCAATAAGAGAAGCATTCTCTCTTTGTTGGCGTCGGTACAGCATTCTGACAGAACGCAGGCATTCCACTAGCTTTCCTCGCTCTGGCAATCGTATCGGCGCAGCCTTTCTGATACACGCAAAGATTCCCAGTTATTTCCGGTCTGGCAGTTCACGTCAGCACAGCATTCTGACACAACACAGGTATTCTATCAGTCTTCCCCGCTCTGACAGTCGTGTCGGCACAACCTTTCTAATACACGCAGATATTTTCAGTTATCCCCAGTTTGGCAGTTGAAGTCGACACAGCATTCTGACACAACGCAGGCATTCTACCAGCCTTTCTCACTCTAGCAGTCGTGTCGGTACAGCTTTTTGATACACGCAAAGATTCCCAGTTATTTCCGGTCTGGCAGTTCACGCCAGCACAGCATTCTGACACAACACAGGCATTCTATCAGTCTTCCCCAGATTTCTGATACACCCACACGATATTTATTCCTAGTCATTCTCGTTTCATATGGTCGGTGCCGGCACAGCTTTCTGGTCCGACATAGCACCGAACTCGTATGGTGAAACGGTCCGCGTATTTTTTGATCTGGGGCCGGTATATAAATTTTCATTTCACGTTTTCACCAGAATTAAACCGTTAAAATTCTGCGTCTAAATTCAAAAGCGTTCCGAAGTCCCGCGAATATTTCTTTATATTTTATAAACGCTAATATGCTAATAACCCTCAAACCATATGGCACCTAAAAGATAATATTCGTCACGAAGTAGCGGCTCTAACGCCAGATATTTTGTCGCGAATAATGGAAAATGTCAAAAGAGCACATTTCGTTTTTCATTAAACATTACGCATAAAATGTAATATACAAATAAATGTTCAAACCCTTTTCTTTGGTTTTTCTTACATTATACAGGGTCCGGCTAAATGATCTACCACATTTTGATCGTTAATAAAAACGCCATTGTAAATGCTATTTAGAATTTTTTCTTATTAAATATGAATGTATACTATACCATACGTTTTCATTCACTTTTGAAAATTACCAGATTCCCATTCGATTTCTGAAGGTTTTAAGCAAGCGCTAAAACGTCAAAACGTTTCAAATTATTTGCATATCATTTGTATGTATTAAGTTTTTCTAATATGCCTAGAGAGAAAAGTGCCATAATTCGCGTATAATGGCTATTATTCACGCATAACTCACCTAACGGCGCGTGTTGGAATTTTTACCCTCGTGAATAATAAACGTTCGTTGAAGAATACACTATTCTTTCAACCGAAATGATAAACATTTTTTAGATTGTACTTGTAGTTATAAAAACTATTTTATCTTGTATAGAAGAAAATCCTCCTTGTCTAATAACATCCACCAAATTATAACAAACTAAATAAAATATTTCGTCAAAGATAGATTTTCAATCTCAAGATATCACACGTCGTAAAATATCATGAAAGTCAGCCAGAACTACGCAAAAGTGCTATTGACACTCTCTATATAGAAACGAGTTTCTGGCGACTACACATGAGATTTTCGGAATATCCAACAGCATTTACCGGCGTCCTATATAGGTCAAAACGAGCGTAGAACGCAGAAACTCCTCGTCGACTGTCAGCGCGCAACACATGGGAAAACACGCCGAAGTGCCGACGTAGAATACACATGTTCTTCGTCCGTGCATATTTCCCTGATGACGATGTACCGTTACGGCCGGGCACACCATCAGCGAATCATCGTATGAATTCTCTTTTCAACTTATGACTTCACACGTCGCTTCGTCGTTTCTGTATGCATAAGTACGTATACGCAGATTAGACCGGCTTGACCTACTTGCGGAGTGTGGTAAACAAAATGGTCATCGTACTGCCTATACCATCGCCTGAATTTCAAAGATTCGACGTAGCCGTTGCGATTCTGAGAATTTCAGGAGGATAATTGTTATTATTGACACGTAAATTAAATAGCAAAATAAGGAGTGGTTGGTGGGTTTTATGTATGCCGTGTACCTACGTTTGATTTTTATGATTGTTTTGTTATTTTGGTGGAAAAAATCGACGATTTCATATTTTATTGTTTTGTAGAATCATTTCTGTGGGATCTATTAAATCCTTGTACGACAATAGAAATTATTTTGGATTCGGATTTGGAAGTTTCAATGACCAATAATTTTTATACTAGAGATACATAAATGATGTAGTATAACAATAATGCTCAGTTATTTCAGACGCAATATACATAAAGAAAAAGGGCACATGCTTGAAATAAGTCACAACACAGAAAAAAAAAACACTTATACTAATAACATAAATCATTAATGCCATAACAGCTAATCCTTAAAAGATAATATTTTCACCAAATAAATCGTTATTCAAATAATTTATTACTGAATAACACCGAAATAAATTTAGAATAGGTATATGTCTACATGTTTGTGCTTTAGATTTACGTGATGTTATCTTTGAAGTCGATAAACAAACCTTCAAGCAATAAAAATTCCACTTATTTTTTCACACACAACTTTAATCTCTTTAAAGATTGGCGGGCAATATTTAAATAAAATCCGCTGATGTTAAAAAGTATACCAGTAACACGACATGGCAGTAATAATTATATCCGTCAACATCTTGGACATCCCTCAAGATTTACGAGTTGTCATTTCTGAAGTCGATGAACAAACTCTTAAACTTATAAAAATCGCATTTATTTTTTCTCCCACAACCCCCAATGTTCTTCAAAACTGGTGGGTTATATTTATGTATATAAAAATTTCCGCTAATGTCAGGATGTGTACCAGTAATAATTATATCCGCCGATATCTTGGACATCCTTCATGATTTACGTATTGTCCTTCTAGAAACCGATAACCAAACTCTCAAAGTTATGAAAATCACATTTATTTATTTTTTCACAATTTCCAATATCCTTCAAAAATGGCGGCTAATATTAATATAAAAGTTCCCGCTAACGTTAGAAAATGCTTCATAACTCTTTAGAGAACCGAAACCGTTATCATAACTGTTTTGAACCCCTGTACTTAGGTATTTTTTTAAATCTAGTGTTTACTTTGTACAAATAATCAACCATACACACATACATAAACAAACTCACACCATCACAAATGAAGGTGGTCATTTCAATAACAGTAATTATTTGAATAAAAATGAAAATTATTATTTGAATAACAGTATAGTTAGTTGAATGAGAATGCTTATTTGAATAATGAGTGAAATGAATGTTGTATGTATGTATGTATGTGATATTAGGGTGATAGTACACTGCGACCTAAAAGATCTAATGTGTCCCCTCTTCTCGCTGTATTTACAGCTGGCCGTCCAGTCTGATTCCTCTTAGGAAGTGCAGAATGTCCGAAGGCCCCAGATTAGGTAACTCTCCCTATTCGATTTCACATGCTCCCAGGTGCAGCGCCCTTGAGTTGCACAGTGCAACACAGTTTATGAGTAGATGAATGGACGTCCTGTTCCCCACAAAATCTACATTCGGCTTCCTTCGCTATTCCAAGCCTGCTTAGATGTCCGTTCAGTTTACAATGGCCTGTAAGGATTCCTGTCAATATCCGAATATTATTTTTACTCAGGTTGATGCATTCTGCAGATCTCTTCTGGTTATAGGTACCCAGAAGAGTTTTAGCTTGCCTCATTCCCTGGAGATTCTCCCAGTATTTGGATTTTCTCTGCTCTACTTCATTTTGTAGTTTCTCCAGTGTTATGCTGCTACTTATCCCACAAAAAGGTTCTGGCCCTACAAAAGGTGTTCTAGCCCCTCTCTTAGCGAGATTGTCTGTTATTTCGTTTCCTTCCACTCCCGTGTGTCCCGGAACCCACAATAGGGTTACCTTGTTCTTTTTGCCTAGCTCGTTTAGTTTTTGTAGACACTCCCAAACCATTTTGGAGCTGATTATGTTTGACCTCAGCGCCCTAATGGCTGCTTGACTATCAGATATTATGATAATCTCCTGCTTTTCATAGCTTCTGTCAATGTTGACCTGGACACATCTTTCAATGGCGTGTATTTCCGCCTGGAAGATACTTGACGTTATTCATTTATTTTTATTATAAATCTGAATAAATTTTGCCCAACCCTGCTCTGTGCGACTTCCACCTTGAACATTTAAAGAATGTATCGTCACAGTCGCACTCCACTTTCCACACCTTACATAGATAGTCCTGGAAGTACCCGTGCCCTGTCAGCATCTGAGTGAGGTAATAGTCCACCTCTCCGTGATCTCCGCCCATCCAGACTCAGATATCCCTAATCAATTCCACTGTCCACCTGCCTTTGGTGTCCGACTCCCATCGTTCCTGGCAGAGCCGAATGGTGTGCCCTGTTATTTCACGTTTCGTGATTGTTCCACCTTCCAGTCTGCCCAGATAGATTTGCCGTCTTTGTTTGGTTAGAAGATCAATAGGAATCACTGCTGTTATAACCAGGGCCGCTGCCTCCGATACTGTTCTGTAGGAGCTTGCTATTCGCATAGCTCCTCTACTTTGGACTGCGACCATCCTCTAACGGTGCTTATCCTTTTGGAGCGCTTACTCCCATACAGGAGAATGCACTCGGATACCAACATCAAAAGCTGCCGTTTACTTGCAAATGACCCACCGACGTTGGCCATCAGCCGGCTGAGTTGAGTGACCTTCTGGGCCGTTTTGTTTTCAGCAAAGCAGATGTTATCGCAGTACGTCATATGACTGTCTAGAAATTTCTAATTTAGAGATATTGAGGAAAACCGCAAAATAGAAGGAACTGTTGTCAATAACGTCTTAATTCTAATAGGTTAGACATTTTGAACATCTAATTTAATATTAGTGTTAATTTTATTTTTCGATTTTTGCGTTTGTTAATTTTTTTTATCGTGTTTTGTAAGTACCATAGCTTGTTTTGCTCCAGAATTTTTGTTATGCAACCTCATGATTTATTTACACAATCATCATTAAGGGAAGAAAAAGCACTATCGGATACCATTATTAAAAATTTAGAACTTCATTTAATTTTTTTTTTATGATGTATAACAAACAAATGAACGTCGGAAAATTAATCCCAAATGTTAAGTTATATTTTATGATTCCTGGGCTTCATCAGGTTATAATATTTACACCGTGAATTAGTAGTTTGTGAATAAACAAGGGCCATTAATCTAACTGATAAAACAACTAATTCTTTTCATTACAATTATTTCTTCCAATTAAAAAATTACGTAAAAAAGTTATGAATATATTCGCAACATTTATTTCCTTAATGTTCATAGTCTAATTTATTACTATTGTCAAGTTAAAATATTTTTTATACCCCTATAGTATTGGCGCCATTTTCTGTATACATTATACATACCAAACTATATTTCAATATAAATGTTTCGGTCAACTGCTTCCTTTGAACTCACCGCCTAGCCATTATATCGAATTAATATTGCTGGCCTTAGCAGTGCTTCAATGCCAAACCAAAGCAAATATAGATCGTGACATTACGATTTTCAGACCGTGAGGAAAAGAAGAATACAAAATCATCAAACTTTATGTTTGCGTCAAAAAAGTTTTATTCATTATAAGAACTGATCATAAATTGGTAGTTAGTAGTAAATGTCATAGGAAATACCTGTTTCTCAGTTGATTAATCACAAACCTGTCAGTGGTAATTAGGTTAGGAATTTATTTATATAAATTAAATGATTAAAACGGTAATTTTCTTGGTTCATTTACTTCTTGAAGCAGTGATAAAGTATATACAAAATTTATCTGATTAGATGTAATCACTAATTCAGTTTATCAGCTCATTAATGCGCTGCGATTATCAATATTAATAATCTGATAATATATTACGAAGGACTTAAGTGTATAAATATGGGATACATGTTATTAGCGACTGTTGTAATTATTTTCCATCAGACTTTGATGAATTGAACATTTCTTTAATTTATTATAAAGGCGGTTTATGCCCGTTTGCACCGACACGTTAAGCTTGGTTTAACTTTAACTAACACTTTGAATGTGATATTTTATATTTAAAACATACAGCGAGTGTCACAGTCTAAGTATGATTTAAAGTTAAACCCAGCTTAACGTGTCGGTGCAAACGGCCATTAATGATTTTCTTCATGAACGCTGTTGTGGAAAAGCACAGATTAGTTACAAAAGCAACCATAGCTCAAATCTTAACAAAGGATTAGAACAAAGTTATAGGATGACATTTAATAAATTTCACGCAGCAAAATTATGATGTCTTTCCTAGCCAATTACTTATGCTTCAAATTCAGGAGCTATTTGATTATTCCTGACGTGTAACTGATTATGTTCATGATTGATGACCTTAATGACTGTTGATGAATTATGGGAAAGTATGCTGTGTTTGTTTTCTTTATGCAGTGGTGTGAGCGATTACGTTTGGTTGTGTTGAATTTACATTTTTCAAATGCTTATTAGCAGAAGCAAAATATATTTACTCCTCTAACCTGTAAAAGAGTGGTTAATATATTTTAGCAAACAATTATTAATTCTTGCTTTAGATCCATATTTTTAAAAGTATTCTTTTTATAAATTTTAAGAATATTAAATAGAGAGCTATCTAAAAATATTTTATTTAGTTCTGAAAAGAAGCGTGTATGGTCATTCTGCATCACCAAATTACTAGTTTTCCTTATAAATCAGCATTACATGAATTTTTCTGTTGTGATTTCCACTTTTTAATTCACTACAAAGGAAAGAGTGTGACATTTGATACCACCCACTACCCAAGGTGTGAAAATTGAATTTGCTGATAACGTAAAATATCTAGGCGTCCTATTTGATAAGACACTAACGTGGAACCCACAAATGGAAAAGATTACTTGCAGGGCGAGGTTATCTTTATCGATCTTTAAATCTTTCAGGATATCCGCAAAGTTAATCCACTGGCTTTATATGATAGTAGTGTATATCCATCTATGGAGTCATAGCATGGTGGCAGAAAGCACAACAACCCAGAGCTGCAGCAAGACTTACATCCATACAAAAAGTATGGCAATCACGATAGCAATGTCTTCTTCCCCCGCCATTGGAATTGGAAGCTCCTCTGGACCTACCACCCTTGCACATTATTGAGGAAAAGGGTGCTAGATTAACTGCATTCCTCTGGCGACCTTACAATAGTCGTTAGAGAACGGTTTCCAATAGTTCTGGTAGAACGTATGCAAACCGCATCAAATACTGCAGACAAATGGCGTAAACAAGAGCGACTATCAGTCAATGCTCGAAAAACACAAGTTGTTACGTTCACGAGAAAGAATGCTAAAAGATTTACAACTACTAGTGTTAAATAATGAAAACCCTGGAGAAGATAACAATTTTTTAGGTTGAAACCTATGCCATTGGGTTGTGTGTGTACCTTCCCCTAGAACACCTGAAAAAGACCTCATTTAAAAAGCTACCTTAAGGGCCTGAACTTGTTGAATGAACTTTAAAAATAACATCCGCTTTACAATAGGCCCCAGTGGATGGGACGATCAATCGAATCATGCTACCTACCTTCTGCACAATACAATAGAAGATAAATACCTCTATATGATCTACATATTTCCAAAGTTCATAGCTTTCTGAATGTTCGGGTTCTAGATTATCACTTGTCAGATAAGTTTTATAAATTAAATTCTAAAGAATAAGATGAATAAATTATTATTTGCTGATTCTATTCAGCCCATAATAATCCTTTGTTAGTTCCTTGATTAAACAAGTGTTAATTATGATTTTTCTATAAGTTCTGGTGATTTCATCGAGAATTTTATGCGAAAACACATATTTGGATGTTACGTTTACAAAGTATATAATTAAAACAATTCTGAAAACAAATAAACTATGATATAGGAGTATTAATAACCGTCTACTATTGTCCTTAATACGATGCTCATTGAAAATCTGAACCCATTTACGTATATACAAATAAGTATTTGCAATTCTTCAATGAAAACTATTCTGTAGTAAAACAGTTGCCCATCATAATCTACCCATTCATCGATCCACCTCCAAATTGGATTAAACCAAACCACTAATCGCGATTAGTGAATAGAAGGAAACATTTTGGAGCTTATAAAATGCCACAAGCGTATCTCCGCGCCATTGTTCTAGACTTAATATTCATAATATCAAATATGATAAGACGCCTTCTATACTGATGTGAATAGCACTTCCATGTATATATTCACATCATATACTCACGTCGTATGCATACGCATGTGCCTCTCACGTAGTGTCTGTGACCCCCATCAGAAGTTACGACAGAATAATAACATTCGCCTATTAAGATATAGCATTGTTAACCCAATGCTCCGAGAGTCTCTCCTAATGCAGAAGGAAGATTGTTTCCATCGTACTTACGTACTAGTAGTAGTAATGGGAATGAATATACATACATTAAAATACATGCACAAGGGGAAACGATAGCCAGGACACGTAACTTCAATTATTGCGGTTACGTTTAGATGTTGTATAGCTTTATACCTAACCATTCGTCTTTATGCGAGATTTTCTATCCTTCTTCAGTAGATACCGGGTCTGTTTAGTGCGAGAGAAGGACGATCAACTCTCTACGACTCCTAACGAACGCTTAGAATAGCTTATGAAGAGTAAATAACTGTAAATCTGCGACCGGAAGTTCAACGTCGTTTTCAGAGTCTAAGGACTTTAACCTCGGACTTGTGCCATTTGCTAGGCAGGCGTTCTGTTAGACCGAGAAATGCAGACAAACCAGAAACCAGAAGGATAGATGCAGCGGATTCGTCGAGGTGAGGAAAAGGAGGTACTAAAGCGCAAAGCTGAACCTAATTAGATTGAACGAACGCGAATGGTAGACGGCGCCAAAATTAATCTGATTCAATCGGGTTGCTTTAATTTGTAACCATTTTATAAACATTATTGCTACTTCGGCAATAATATTGGCGAAGCTCGATGAAAGAAAGTTAAAACGAAACGTCACAGAACGACTTAAAAGTATACCATTAGATAGATGCTTAAAGTGCATACTAAAAAAAGATTGGAATTAAATATTTTTGCGTAATCTGATGCCATAATAACGCTATTACTGCATCGAAAACGATGCGTTTATAACCTATTATTATTATTATTTTGATGATTATCTAGTTCAATTTAGTTTTTCGAGGGTAATTTGTAATTCTGATGTCAAAAAATCAAAATGGAGTCTATATTTTCAATCTATAATGTGTAAAATGTGTATAAAAAACAAAGTAAAATATTTTACAACGATAATGATTTTTGCGCGACGGTGTTCACCTAAAATTAATTTTAGTCGACAAAAACAAACTGCGTAAATCTCACAGACAATTTTTGCTAACTTTAACACATACCTTTTTTTTTGCTTTACTAAAATGTATTTGTGCTTTTGGGTTCTTTTGTTGTTGTAATTGTAATAACTAATCTGATTGTCTATTTTATTAAGGGTGGTATATCAATAATACGACAATTTTAACATAATACGTTTGTATTTATTGAAAACACTAGCCCGCGTTCCGCCTGGAACGCACCCTATTGACAAAGTTGGTACGCCTAGCCCGCAATCTACCTTGGCCCGCGTTCACTATAGAAGATAAATACCCCTCAGGTAGCAACCCGCCCTTTAATCGCATAGAATAGATATGGGAATTTAGGATGAAGTTGTAATCTATTTATTTTCTGTAAATTTTCTTTCATTTTTTAATGTTTTCAAGTATTTGATTTTCAAATTTTTTAATTTTTTTTAAGTGTGTCTCTCTACGACAAATTCGACGCCCCGCGGTTTAACCTTAGAAAACTCGCTTGAAATATATTTAATTTTTCATTTCATTTTTCTTAATCTTTTCATTTGTTTAATTTCAATTTTCTTTTTTAAATGCCTCTCACTTTTAAAAAGACTCTTAAAAAGTCTCGTCTTAAAGAACTCGACGCTTCGCGTCTCGTTGACAAAGATATGTAATTTCTTAATTTTCGAATTGTTCATTGTTTTTTCTTTAAACGCGGTTTAACTTTGGAAAACTCCTGGCGTAGATATATTTGATTTTTTAATTTTTTTAATTTCAATTTTCTTTTTCAAATGCCTCTCACTTTTAAAAAGACTCGACGCTTCGCGTCTCGTTGGAAAAGATATATAATTACACTAAAACTATTTTATATTTTAAAATAACATAGTTTTTATCTAATCGAACTGTGTGATCGTGCAGTTATTATGCTATGGTCTAGTTACCAACTAGATATTCGGGCCTTTTCACCCGGCCTATTAATTAGTCGTTTGATGACCGCTTACGCCCCAACTCAGCAGAAAGTCGGCGCTCCACCTAGAACGCACCACTTACGCTCCAACTCGCCAGACCAGCCAAACCGCACCACGCTCCCTTAACCCCCGTCAACACCTGTGACTGGTTTGGGATCGTCGGTACTTTTTCTCAATTATTGCCTCTCACTTGTAAAAAGACTCGGCGCTTCGCGTCTCGCAGTGATTTATTTGTGTGTTTGGTTTGGGATCGTCGGTACACCCTGCATATTCCTTTTTTTTTCTCATTACCAATTAGTTTTAGATATAAGGTATTTGCGTAATAAATAATAAAAAAAAACATCTAATACTGCTATATATGAAATGTAAACGCAATTAATTTAAATTTTAATTTCAACCATTACCCAGTAGCGGCTGGTACTAAAGGGGACAAGGGTACGTGCCCACGCAACGATCAAGATAAACACAGGAAGAAATTTGCATGTAATTCGATGCAATATTTTTACGTATTTTTATAACGATGGTATCAAAGTTTCTTTCCGCACCACAGACACTAGCGCATATGCCAGCGCTCGAAACCATATTCCGGGGCACAATTTCGGATGTCTCTATTTCGCGTTTGAATCGGTCGGCTCCACTTATCTTAGCGATATGCGTTTATACGGCTCATTGGGGCACAAAATTTCGTATCCCCAGTTAACGTTGTGCATTCATTGGGACTGCATTGTTTTCGGCGCGTACCGCACATGTGTGATTTCAAAAGCGTTTCAAAGTAACGTTTATTATTAATGATGAAAGTTAATATTATACAAAATCTTTTAAAAAACCCGCTATCATTTGAGGAAAAACTTTTAATTAAGAAGAAAGGACGGCCGATTCCTGATCTTCAAATAAACTACACTTTCACAAGTAAAACTCGAACTTACAATAGAATATTCAATAAAAATATGGATACCCCCGGATGGGGTCTTAAGAGAGAGAGCAGACGCCATAAAACCTACGAATTACGCCTAACAACTACATACGCCTGAAAATATTTTCTTTCTATCAGTACATAAAGATTAATCTAACACTTTGAGACAGTCGCTAATTAATTAGAGTCAACATAGTTGATTTGCCTAATCGAATATAATAAGCACACTTATTATTATAGGAATTTATTACGGCACGCTTTTATTATGCCTTAATCTTTCAGAGTTATAAAAAAAGTATAACTTGTGTGGCATGAAGTTTGAAAAAAAAGACTTACTTCAACACCTCACATATTCATATATATATAACTAACTTATTAGATATTAGATAGTTGTATCGCGCTACTGACAGCATAGGCATAGACCTTGTAATGTTTTCTAACATGTCAGTGGCTTTTTAAAAATTGTCACGCACGTTGCTATTAATATAACGGGACTTATGTTTTCTTCCATTTCCGCATTCGTACACACCATAACCATGACATAATTATTACTCCTTATAAATATTGCGCTTTTTGTAACCCCGATGTGTATTTCATAATCATATTATGGCTTTCCTAATACAAATTAATATAAAATACACGGAAGAGAATTTTTGCAGAAATTAAAATATCTTACACAACAAATTGATTCTGCATTAAGTGCAGATAATATGACATTTATCGTATGTTTATTGTCGCGAGAATATGTAAATAGAGCATTTGATGTATTCTAAAAATGTGTAAATCCAAGCAATGGATAATGTCCTTATTAACAAGTTATGATTATGCAGAATTCTCAGAGACTGTGTTACTTTATAATTTCGCAATTGATAGGCATTTTTAATTTTAAAAATATATGCATTTATAGTAGGCAGTGATATCATATAAGATTACATGACATGTTATATCACCTATTCACTACCTACAATTAAAGTAAAATAAAATATTCATATGCAGTGTAATTAGTATTATTTCAATTATGTAACTAATGCGTTACGGATTGCTGTTCCATATATAGGCAAAGATGGCATATTCTGCATATACAATCCGTTTGAAGCGTCAACACCCCTATAAAAAATTACTTTTAATTCATAAAAAAAAAACCATTACAGTAGAGTCCCGATTATCCGAAGTATATAAGTCCTTTTTCGGATAACCGGATTTTTCGGATAATCGAATGTCTATTTTAGTTACTAATTCAAACATATCCTCTGCGATTTCATTTGATTCTTCATTTAATATTTCTTGTTGGTCAATAATTTTTGACCAGGACTTTTGTATTGTTGAGGGTTTAGCCTTATTCAGAGAATTTGCTATCCAATATATGTACATCTTTCAGATTTATTTGTTTCAAACAGTCAGTTAAATTACATCCATCAATGTCGATTTTTTCTAAAATTGTTTCTAGAAGAACACACCTGTAATTTTTTTTAAATCATCTAAAACACCTGGGTCCATTGGTTGAACTAGAGAAGTAATGTTGGGGGGCAGAAATATTACCTTAATGTCACCACTCGTCAGTTGAATCTCATTTGGATGAGACGGTGCATTATCAACTAGTAAGACGGTATTTGCAGGATGTCCACATTGTTTTAAAATTTTTTTAACCTTCGGCATAAAGTTTTCGAAGAACCACTGTTCGAATATGGACTGATCCATCCATGCATCTTTTTTTTGCCTTCTAATGAGACGGCAACTTTTCTTCGTTTACTGTCCATTTTCAACTACATATGTATGTGCTGCAGCAGGTTTATTAAATATGTACATATGTTACATTCACAAAATACACAGAGAAATACATACAACGTACCACATATAAAACAAATACAACATATCACAAACAAAACAAAGGTTATGTTCATGGCGCACGTGCTTAATTTCGGATAAGTGAGTGATTTCATTTTGGATAACATGGAGAATTCAAAAAATTAATTCCTTTCGGATAAAGCGGATTTCGGATAAACGAGATTCGGATAATCGGGATCCTATACTATACTAGAAGCACTTTACTATAGCGTTGGGTTGAACCTAGCTCTCATTTACATGTATAGCTATGTGTGAATGTTGCAGTACGAAACGGATCTTTCGGGATAATTTACTGCAAATAAATTGCATGTAACTTCCGCTGAATTGCCACCGTAAAATTGTTTTTACTATAAATAGATTTTCCGCGGGCGAATAATATTCCATTTTTTTTATTAAAACACTGAGCGCGGTCAAAACTTACTAATCGTTATAAAACTAGGACCGCACCCTCATATCCCGCGAAACTTTATTAAAAGTGAACGAAGTGAATCGGACACTGGCTTCACTTGAAGTGAATTATGCATGCCCAGCGATTTACCCGCAATAGTACGGAATGAGGGCTTTGTTGATTTGAGTGAGCTCTTAGTATGATCAAAGTAAATTCGATAAAAACGTAAATATTGATTTTCCTTTTTGGAAAATTTCAAAAACAAGTTGATTTTTATTTTTAATTATATGTGTTCACTATGTAATACCTAAATATAAAGCTGACTCATGTATGTAAGAGATTACACTTACAAAGTCGTTAACCTGGCAATCCTTTCATTTATCTTGATATTTTGGTTGTTCATCTAGTTGTCGAAGTGACAGCATAAATATTTTAGCAGCTTGTATGAGGAAATTTTAAGGAAAAATAACATTAGGAATAAGTGAAAATTATGCAATCATTGCAGATAGGTAACAATAACTAAAAACCAAATTTTTGTGAAGTAAAAGCCTCAAAACCTGCAACGAAAAGAATAAAACGTGCAATATGCTGTTCAAATTAAATCTTTTTCGTAAAATTCACCACTATATAAATATTTTTTCCTTCTTTTGTTATTGAAAATATATAGCAAAAAGGAAATTAAAATCTAAAATGCATAATTCTATATAGCGTCTTCATTAATTTCAAATCGAGAAAACCTGTTCAACTTGATCATCTTCCTATAACAGATTTCAAAGACTATCCTCACTTCTCATTAAATCATCGCAGCAATAAGTAAGCCTATTGCTATTACTGTAGCGTGAAGGTTTTAACTTTTCTGCTTCTACCAACTTCCTGGTTCTCTATCTGCATTTACATTTATTCCCTGTCAATAGCAGGTGCCATAGAGCAGTAGTGTATTGAACGGAATAGTCGAGCCAAGGTTTTCATCGGCATGCCTCTAATTAGAATTGCATAAGCACAAACGGTGTTTGTTAATATTCATAACGTTACCACACTGTGTGTGTTGCAAAGAAGGAGGCTGATGCATTGCACTTTAATCCGTTTGTGTGCGTTTCCATAAATCGTGAATATAAAAGGTTGATTATCATGGTTAAGTAATGAAAGGACATTCGCTGCGTAAGTATAATAGACGTGCTAATTATAATAAGTCATTCCTATTCGTGGGTATATATCCATAAAGGTAAGTTAATAGAGGATAAGTAAAAGGATTAGTATAATGAGATAAACGCCTGGGTAATTGGTAAGTTTTATTTACTTATTTTAAGGGGCTATTATACGTATCTAAATCTCTGATAAGTATCAGAAGTCTAGATGAATCTTATTGCGTATTAAAGTGCTATTCTCTTTCATATAACTTTGGAGAAAAATTCCCTCTTTTATGATAATTTTTGTAGGGATCGTCCACTAGATCTAGATGATCTAATAACAGAGCAATCAAGTTATCAGTGAAGTCGTTATTGTCATCATCCAGTGTTGCACAACACATAAATGATACTGGGCCTAAAATTAACATAGATAACCCTGAATGATTAGAGGCTTACGAAATGAACAGTTTATTGCATCGCGAACATGTCCCTCTGCACCATTTGGTGTTGATTGTTTTATTTTCTTAATTTACACTGAACCAAAAATTGGTCGTAAAACAATAATAAAATTCAATGTCCACATGAAACGATGCATTAAAATTGGTCTAAACAACGAGAAATCAATGAAAATCGTTTTATTAAATAACGAAGTGCTACGAGCCTCAGGGCTTTTGGTTTAAATATTTATTAAAATAAAAAACGTAGCTTATTTCGAGCATGGAACCAAAAAAAAATTATGAATTTACTTTAATGATACCAATTTCTTACAAAAATATATTAATTCTTTTAAATTCCTAAATTAAAAAAATACACACAGAAAAATGCATAGATACTTAGCTTAAATAAATTTGTGTTGTACCAAATAAATCTACGTTCTGAATATCCGTAAGACAAAAACTCCTTAAGGCAAGAAAAAATTGCATAATCTTGACGTAAGAAATTAACAGTCTTGGATGAAACTACTTTTAGTCTCCACTTAAGAATATCGTTTACTTCCATTAAAAGTCTTGGAGCAAAGTGAATTCTTGAATTAAATTATTTTTCATATCTTTTTAAGAATAGTAACACTTATCTTAAAATCATAACGCTTTATACAAGTCAAAGAAAAAATGCGATTAGAACCGAAATTTCGAATTAAATCTTGTGGTGTTATTAACTGCATTTTCTAGTGTTAGATTGGACACGTAAAATTTTTACACGTACACCGAAATGTGAATTACACAAAAATTTTTCATAATGTACGAAAATTGTACCTATACGAAAACAATCACAATGCATATCTATTCATATTATCAATAAAATTGTTTATTGAAGGTACTATAACAAATAATATTGTCCTTAAATCAATGTAAAATGATTCGTTATGGCAACGTATTTATTTCACTAATGAATATTGTTATTACTTACCCAAGAAAGATTATAAATAATATCTTATCATAATAATGAAAAATTTTGTTATAGGTATGAATGAAAATTCACTCAATAAATGTATATTATTAATATTACCAGCAGTATTTTTCTCAGTGTATTTGGCCGTCGGTTGAAAATAGAAATCTTCGAATTTCGAACACAATGCCCCGTATTAATAAAATTGTGTAGTAAAGTTATCTCCTAGCATATCTTGGAATATTTTTAATTTTATAGACTTTTCTCTGCATTTCTATTTGTTTAACTAAATTTATAATTTGTAATCAATTCAGTACGTTTAATCTTGTTATGATAAATTAATTTTAATGTTATTTTAATCAGTATAAAAAAATAAAATTGAAAAAGAATAGTGATTAGTCAAAAAGTGCATACATGATTCAGTTTAGTAGAATTTTTATTTATTATTAATCCATTGAAAATTATTTTCAGGTTTTATTTTCTTAACAAAGTTTAATTTAAAATTTGGGGTGTCCTGGTGTATAATATTTATACATTTTTACGTCAAAAATTGCTGAGGTGAAGTTGCACGTCTTAGCTACTATTGAAATTCCCACCAAAGTAAGCAAGTGATATCAATGCTAGATTAGATAAGAAACCTTCTCATCTACATAATAGTTCCAATGCAAATGGAAGCTTCTGATTTGAATATTTGTAACTAATATTGTTGCGATTAGTCAGTTCTTTGCGCGAATTATTTCCCGATAAATATACACCAGGTAAAATCTCTCCTATTCTGCGTACCTATATATCAAAATTTCTTATAACGAAATAGATGAGTCAATTTCTCGCGATGAACAAAAACCAGGATATCTTACACTCAGGATATCGTCAGTAGTCATTAGCAAATCATTAACTTCTTGTACTGTTCGTGCAAGTAAATAACGTAGGTATATAAACATGTGCATATGGGAGCTGTTTTATTTAAAAAAAATCTTTCCGTATAATTAAACAAAGGTTTGCTAGTGAGCTTTCGCAATCAACATGGATAAAGAGAAACCTATTTATATATATTTAAATACACTTGATTGTTCGAAAGTTTGATTTTATATCGAAAAATATTAATTTTTTTTATAAACAGGGTGTGGCATTTATTTGTGGACGAGCTATTGTGGCTAACCTGTCCACTTAAGTGAAATATGTTTTAGATAAAAATGATTCAGGATGAAATACTCTACACCGTAAAATTATTTTTATATATACAGGGTGGTCAGTTTAGCCTGCGCGGTATACAACTTTGTTATTTTAAATGGAACAGCCTATATATCATTACATTTTTGGATTCCCCGATGCAAAATAAAGTAGATTTAATTCACATACCCCACACCAAAACCGAACAGTTTCGGAGTTATTCGACTTTTTAGAAAAAAAAATGCATTTCCTTGGGTCACTTGAAAAATCAATACCACCGTTACTTATAACAATTTTGCGATTATTTTGTAGTATAGTCGTGACAATATTTGAAAGTGTATAACCAATTAATAATTTCTTTGTTATGTTATACAGGGTGTTGTTAAAGTGACAATAAAGCCAGGCATCTTTAAATAGACGGATCTCATTTTTTTCAAATGGAACACCTTGTATATTTTTGTGCCATATAATACAGAATTAAGTCCTCTTTCAATCGCATGTAACATTTCCTATAGCTAAAGTTAATACTTTTTGAGTAATTTTGAATAATGTGCTATTTAGTAAAAAAATGATTATTATAATATGTTTACTGTAAAAGAATATTTTTTTTTTCTTTTATTAATTCAAGAATTGGTATCTCTAATTGTAGAAATTAAAACAAAAAACAAAACGGTAAAGATAATTTAATAACAATAGAAATCGCAAATTATAAAAATAAAGATAAATAACAACGAAAATTATAAAAGAACTTCAAAATGACCGCCTACATTATTTATGCACGTCGTTGAACGTTGGGTAAATGAATTTCTAACGCTCAGAAGCATATTATGGCAAATTTCTTTAAAAGCTCTAGAAATTCTGCCTGTCATATCTTCTGGTGTAGTTGGTACCTCCTCATTTACTTTACGTTTGATGTACTCCCATAGAAAGAAATCCATGGGGGTCAAATCAGGAGATCGTGCTGGCCATGCAATAGGTCCTCCCCTACCTATCCATCTAATGCCATACATTTCATTTAAAGTTTCTCTTACTGCATGGTGGTTGTGGCTGAGCGCACCTTGGTGTTGGAACCACATACTTAGTCTATTTTGCAATGGCACATCTTCTAGCAGGCCTCCTAATTCGTTCACAAGAAAGTGCCTATATCTCTGACCGTTTAAATGTTGTTCAAAAAAGTACGGTCCGATAACACTGGTACCAATGATACCGCCCCAAACATTAAGTGACCATCTGTTTTGGCGACGAGTTTCACGAATAATGTGAGGATTTACATCTGAGTAATAGTGAAAATTATGTCTATTTACGCATCCATTATTATGAAACTGGGCTTCATCTGTCCACAACACATTACTCAAAAAATCCGGATGTTCGTTCATTATTAGTGTAATTCTGCGACAAAACTCTACCCTTCTATTCAAATCTGCTGGCAACAGTTCTTGGTGGAGTTGAACTTTATAAGAATGATACTTATTTTTCTTCAGCATTCTTCCTAATGATCTCATACTAATGACTAAATTATTGCCCATTGTTCGCAAAGTAATATGAGGATCTTCTACAATAGTTTGCAAAACCATTAATTCGTTTTTTTCGGCAATCACAGTTTTTGAACGTCTATGAGATCCGTACTTACCAGAACCATCATTTACAAACCTGGCCATCAAACGTTCAAAAACTTCCGTTCGAGGATGTCTGCGGTTTGGATACCTCTGTACATAAATTCTACTTGCCAGTAAGCAATTGCGTTCACTCTCACCTAGGATAAAGGCCATATCTATAAGCTCTTTCTCCGAGTAGTTCATATTCAATTTGGAAAAATTTAATAATAAAAAATAACAAGCAACAGATAACAAAGAATGTGTAACATAAACCAAGAAACAAGTAACAAGCAACAATAATAAAACTAGAAAATTCACACTGTTGTCAAAATGCTGAAAAATGGGTAATTACCACAATACTTGTACGTAAAATTTGACAGTTAGCTAGATACCCTTAGTTCATTTATTATCACAAAACATGGCCTACTATAATTTTATTTTGATACCTATTTGGGCATATGACTATAAATGCTTATCCTGGAGGTACATAAATAAAATTGTACCTAGTATAAACCAACGATGGATAAAATATACCGATGTTTACTCAAAAAATTCATTTTTACAGCACTTGATGTCATAAATGTTTTTTTCATAGAATATCGATCAATTACTGTTTTTCTCGCACTACATAGCACATTATTCAAAATTACTCAAAAAGTATTAACTTTAGCTATAGGAAATGTTACATGCGATTGAAAGAGGACTTAATTCTGCATTATATGGCATAAAAATATACAAGGTGTTCCATTTGAAAAAAATGAGATTCGTCTATTTAAAGATGCCTAGCTTTATTGTCACTTTAACAACACCCTGTATAACATAACAAAGAAATTATTAATTGGTTATACACTTTCAAATATTGTCACGACTATATTACAAAATAATCGCAAAATTGTTATAAATAACGGTGGTATTGATTTTCCAAGTGACCCAAGGAAATGCATTTTTTTTTCTAAAAAGTCGAATAACTCCGAAACTGTTCGGTTTTGGTGTGGGGTATGTGAATTAAATCTACTTTATTTTGCATCGAGGAATCCAAAAATGTAATGATATATAGGGTGTTTCATTTAAAATAACAAAGTTGTATACCGCGCAGGCTAAACTGACCACCCTGTATATATAAAAATAATTTTACGGTGTAGAGTATTTGATCCTGAATCACTTTTATCTAAAACATATTTCACTTAAGTGGACAGGTTAGCCACAATAGCTCGTCCACAGATAAATGCCACACCCTGAATATTTACAATTTATATTTTGAGGAATATAGGAATGTGGTATAATAGCTAACAATAAGTGTATGTCTTGTTTTTTTGTATATAAGTACATCTTAACTAGTTAATTTCCAAGGCAGATAAGTACACTTCATTTCTCGATTTTATATGTAAATATAAGTTTATTCATATCAGTACGTATCTCTGTAAAATAACAACTTTATACAAACATTTTTTGCCTCTATACAGCACACATCAAATCAACATCACACAAGAATTCAAAAAGAGCCAACACGGTTGAGAATATATACAAAAAAGGTAAGCACATCAGATCGACGGCAGATTGACATCCAACGAACAGACGCAAATGGTCGCACACTAAGAAAAAGTAAACAGTATCGACTAATTAGTGGATTCCAAAGGACGAATCCGCATAATTTAGATTTAAAATCAAAGAATATATGCATGCAAGCTCATAATATGACGGTAACGGTACATGTTTGCATAATCATCCTGTGGACATTTACATAAACAATCAATTTGTAATCTATGTATAATATATGGCGATGTTAAAACGATGCGTGAACTGAGGATGGGTTTAAATTCCAGTGGCGTAGGTGAAAAAGGTGTCAATCAGTGTTGTTTTCATGCTACTTCTGGAATTAAATGAAAAACGATTATATTTAAGTGCGGATGCAAGAAATGCAAATGCTGTATATGCATAGCTCACTGCACCGAATGAAGGAATGTAAAATATGAACGCTTATTATATATACGGAACAAAAGAGGTTATATAATGTTTTGTAATAGACGATAAATGTTTTATACTTCAACCAAACCCTTTTCTGTTATTTTCTGTATTTTTCCTTTCTGAAAGCTAATTATAATCATGTGCATAAGGCACCCTATTCATATGTATGTTTCACTTTCAATTATAGACTAGTAATTACGTAAGAATCACAAGGACTTATTATAGACCTGCTTGTTTATACAAACTAGTATGTGAGCACTAATGCAAATCAAAATAACTGTTTTTTTTTTTAATGTAAGACACTCACTTTGATGTAACATATCTATAAGTTTATTCCATAATTTCTCATCGCCCTGTATAAATATCATGTTTATTTCAGCATTATTTGAAAAGCAATGTAACTCGGTAAGGCAACAAACACAGAAACATACAAATTACACCCATTTCAACTTGGCATTAACGAGAAAGCGCACTACATATCCCACATGTATTTCCTGATAACTTCGCTGTTGAAGTAACATCCCTCTACCGTATCATTCAGTCAATTTTCACGATTCCCCGTCCAATTAAACACCCAACATGTTCGATCTGATCCGTTTCTGCGCGAAGCAAATTACACGGTACGGCTTCAGGAAAATCGTCCGACTCCGACTTATAAGATTATACCTAGTAATGTGAAATGCGCTGCTCTGGGGCACTCGCGGTGTCCAATGTCTGCACTTTAGCCGTTCTAAAACGTTATGGAACTATTTCGCGATCTCTATTTCCTGTATTGCGATTACAGTGGGTGGTTTTGTTTCGAAATTACGATTGCTGTGGGTGGAGGATCTTGCTGCCGAGATATTGCAAGCGCGTTTACCTCCTGGGCGTGTAGTCTGGAGAGTGGAGAATCAAAAACGGAGTCGTTTTGCCTCGCTGAGGTATAGTAGTGTAATGGTATAGCATTTTACTGTTGTGAAGATATTGATGAGAGTTACATTTACGGGTAGGTGTATGGAATAATGCAGACGCGTATCTGGAAAGTGGATTGCATGCAAGGCACTTCCTACTTATATACAGGATGATTTAGATTTTAGATTTATTCATTGCCAATAAACAAATAGGTACATGTTGTCTGACAGTAAATAAACATATAAAAACACGATATACAAAAATAAAAACAATAATCGTTCACAATAAGGAAACAGATAAAAAATTATAATTATTAAATTCGTCTAATGAATAAAAATTAAGCTTGTTTTAGCAATATTGTTTTCAATTTGCGTCAAACTGTCATTAAATTAGGAGAACTTAATACAGATAAAGGTAATTTATTAAAAAGAGAGAAGCCCATGAAATACAGAGAATTTTTGCAGAGAGAGGTATCAGTTTTCGGAAGATTAATACTATTACAATTACGGGTGTTGTAAGAATGAATGTCCGTTCGATAGGTATATTTATACACGTACATGTTTTCTGGGAAACAAACAACGGACGGCAGTGGGGTCTGTTGTCTTCTCCGGTAATCACCCGCACAACCCGTTTTTTGTAATTTAAAGATTTCGAATAAATTCGTTGTAGTGGTAAAACCCCAACAAGAAACACAATATATTATGTGAGGCTCAACTAGTGCAAAGTAGTGCTTCTTGCAGTATGCTCCCCAAAATTTAGTTTTATAATTCTAAGGACATAACAGGCTGACGATAAGCCCTTCAAAAACAGCTGAATGTGCGCAGTCCACCCTAAACCAGTATCCACAGTAACACCCAAAAATCTAACTTTAGTAGCCGGGTATAAAAGACTGTTAAGGTTGGTTTGTTGCCTATAGAGTAACAATTTGGTTTTGCTAGTGTTAAGAGTAATTCCATTAGCATTAAAGCGCTCACAAGTTCTGGAAATGCCGGTGCTAATTAATCCGTCTCTGTCACCTAGATTTGAAACCTGCCACGTAATGTGATGTTTCCAAAGTAATCTGAAATATTATCATGGGTCATTTGGCATTAGATTTTACGATGTATTAAGTTCTTATATGCGGCACTGACAGGCCTGGTGATTTAAAAATTTGAATAGAGAAGATGGGTCTCATTCAAAAGGTCATTTAATTCTCCTTACGGCAACATGTATAAAAAAGTAATTTTTTTAATCAGTAAACAAAAAGTGCATAATCTACAACCTGTGTAATAAAACACGATAGAATGAAATGGCTTCAAATGCTCTCCGTATGTGCTCTCCTGTCTATCTAAATTTAAATCATCACAACTAATTTCACAAAAAAAATTGGTGTTATAACGAGTTTAATCGACGGATCTATAACTCTAACAAACCCAATTGCAGTTAAATTTATAATAAAGTAATGTTCACTGGGTAGTTTAGATTAAAAATATCTGTAAGATTTATTTATTCCTTTTCCATACAGTTCATTGCAACAGCAACTGCCATCCTGAAAACCTACTTTCTAGTGCTATATTGTTTAGCGTGTTTTTTTAGTGTTAGTTATATTAATTAGTAAGTGCCTCTTACTTGTAAAAGGACTCGACGCTTCGCGTCTCGCAGTCGTTGATTTGATAACGGATTACGACCCACCTCAGAAGAGCCGCTAAAGCCCTCCCACTTGTAAAAATACTCGCAGTCGTTGGTTTAATCCCCATTACGACTCACCTCAGCAAACCCCCTATACCGCACCACTCTCTGCTAACTCCCGTCTACACCTGTGATTCGTTTGGGATCGTCGGTACATCCTGTATATTCATTTTTCTTAATTAAAAATTAGATATACCGTATATATTGTTAAACGTGAAACTATCACTTTGTATATTCATTTTTCTTAATTAGAAATTACATATACTGTATCATCGTTATTTTCCGTTGTAACACTAAAACAATCCAAGAAAACACAAAACTCTTATCTTATTTAGATATCCGTCAACTATCGATAATTTATATACTTGGTAACCGACGTCTTCCGAATAATGGTTATTACGTTAATTATAATGTTAATGTTTTACCATTTCTTCGATCCCCTTTGTGCTTATTTCACACTAAATTCGTCGTCGTTCAAGGTTTCGATGTTTTGATGTTCGGTGCACGACTACCTGCTGATCACCGGCGATATTACATAATCGGACCCTTCTCGCCGGCGCGCGGGGATCGGCATTGGGCATTGTCGGTCCGTTACTTTTACAAGAATTGGCAAAACTGTTTGGGTGTCGACCACATTTAGGTACAGAGTTTATTTCAGTTGAGCTACTAAAACCGAAAGAATTAAAAATATGTTTTATTTAAAAAATATTTGGAAAAATTATGATTTATAAAGTTTTATAAATAACCAGACTACTTTCTAGACAGCACGGCCTCTGGTTCGTATTCTACGCTCCTCTAGATTTTCTCCACTTCTTCATCTTTCATCATTTAATCGCTTTAATTGGAGTCGCAGTGCCTCGCTATGCCATAATACATATAACAAACGAAACGCAAAAGAAATCGCAATTGGTTTTTACGAAGTTCCATAATTAGGTATCTATATAGCGAGCATGTTGTACTTATTAGGTAATAGCCGAGTGAAAGACGCTGAGAAGACGAGAGGCGGGCGTTCGAGAAAACGAGGGACGCAAAAGACCCGAAGAAGTAAGTCATGACGGCCGCCGATAGGGAACCAGGCGAAACCGCGCGCCGAAGCCCGACCGGGAGACTGGTAAGGCGAGTTGGAAACGCGGAACGAAGAAACGGGTTTGGTTCACTAGGCAATCGGAGGTCGTTGAATCCGTGGCCGTGGCCACGGAACCCGCGATCCTCGCCATTGCACTCGCTCGCTCTTTTATGAGGTACGCGCGCGTCTTGCGCAACTCTTGCCTTCTTTTCGCTCCGTGCAATGTCGCGTCGCTTCAGCGAACGCGACGACTGTGACCAAGACACAGACCGGCAATAAGCCGCGAAGTATGGCTGATGCGAAGACCAAGGTTGTAATGCTATATAGATGCGGAGTGTCTGATTTGGTTATTATTTTCTTATTTATGTACTGAATTTAGCCCCATCCGCAGTTTATCAATTAATATGTGATTAATTAATATGTGTGCAAACATAAAAAATAAAAAGGATTTCTTAAGTCAAAGAAATATATTTTGTTGCCGGTATTTCATTGAGTTAATAAATGAGATTTTAAGTACTTTTCTTTAGAATCAAAGAAGTCATATTTTCGACTATAAAATTACATTTTTTATAGATTTCTTTTGGCGAATACCATTTATTTGTAAATTATAAAACTATTGAATTAAAAATAAAAATCTTCTAGTAAGAAAACTACAAGTAGCAGTGACGGGGTTTTATTTCTGACTTAGAAATGAAAAAAAAGCAAAGCAAATAAAATAAATACCGTAATTTCGGGTGTCTTGGGACTAGCGGGTGGCTTGGGATAGCGGATCACTGTATGTCGTTTGCGTGCAGAGCTATGTTGTGGTTGGTAAACGAACTTCATATAAAATATTTATCGAATACTTATACAGTAATCTGTAAACTTGGGTCAAATTTCACACTCCCTGTGTACCCAGTCCTTTGCAAAAAAATATTTAATTTCAGGTAAGAAGAACACAATATTTTATACACCTTCTACTTTTCCCTGGCGTCGAAGTTCTATTTGACATAAACATTTGATATATTTTTTTTGTAATTCCTAAAGCGTCTGGAAAACGTGTCATAACCTTACTTTTACTTACTTTAGTATGTTTCCCCAGTAACACCCTGATTATTATTTTTTGTCTTTTCAAGGGTGACTTGGGACTATGCCCAACAAATATAAGAAGCTCCTTGGTAGCCGCAAATACCATGATTTTACAAAAGAAACGCTCGAGAAAGCACTCAACGATATCAGGGTTAACAAATTAACGTACAGGGCTGCCAGTGAAAAATACAGCATACCCAAGTCCACCCTCGAACAAAAAATTAATAATAAAAATATGAAAAAAGATGAAAGAGAATTTCTTGTTCATTTGTTTAAGTTTCCTAGAATTTTTATACTTTTTTATAAAGTTTCTAGGTATTTTGTATTATAATAAAATTAAAAAATAAAATAAAAAACATTAAATAAAACGAGCTGCCAAACGATTCTCCTAATCAAAATTTACGTAAATTTATTCTAAAATTGTCCTAAGTAACAGCTTCTAAAGTTGAGTTGAAAAAATCATAGAAATAATAGTATGTCCCAAGGCACCCAAATCGTTGGGTAACTTGGGACAGACAGTTTTTCTTTTTTTTTTTTCTTAATACAGTTCATTGTATCCCATGTGCGTACGCCCAATCAGTACCTCTAATCATTTCGCATAAGCTACAATTTTTTTTGGTATAGAAAAAATAAACAGCTTTTTAGTTATAAAGCTTTAAATTCGAAAACTGTCCCAAGTAACCCGAAATTACGGTACAGTATATACTCATAAAATACTTGTATTTCATTTTGTTCTTTCTCTAATCTTTCGATAATTAAACACCCACAATTTCATAGGTTCAATTAAGACACGATACATTCATATGTGTGTCTAGAAGCATGTAGATATTTGTAAATATCCGGTAACGACTGCGTATGTATTGATTCCAGAAACGGTTTTCTATGAGGTGATATAAAAACAGAAAAAAAAAATGCCCAAACACAATTAACTGAATTTGTTTACCGTCTTACGCTGCGACCGCCTCGTAGATTGAGAGTTTGGCTAGTGTCCCCTAGAGGGGGCACGTCGCGGATGTAGCTTGAGATGCGATATCCATAAAAGTGAGTTTGTACCATGGATGAAACTGATAACAACAGGTAGATCGAAACTTGAGTTTCGTTTTCGTGGTGTTTTTTCTCAGAGAGGCATAGGAATAATACAGTATTTCATCCAACTGGTGTTGTGTCAGGATTATTGTAAATAACAAATTTGTTAGCTGATACAAACAAACGTACATATTGCTTTCAGTCACTACTGCATTTTCTTTTGTATTGACATTAAAGCTTTCCGATCCTTAATCAATGCAATTAGCATTGTTTATGTAATATGCAGTGTAATGTCAATCAAAGATAATTATTTTTAACTTAAAACAATTTTTTCCATTCAGAATCTGCTTTACAATAAAATGTTGATCTTTAGTTTATAATATATCGCTTTGAGTGAACAGTATTACACGAAAGAAATTATGTTCTTGATTGAACAACAGAACGCTTTGCCACTATTGAAAAGAATTGTTTCTTTAACCTTTAACCCAATGACTTCTTTGATTTAAAGAATCCCTTCTGCGTGAAATGGAAACACCCTTGTAAAATCTATATTTTATACATAAAAATGAAAACATCTTTTTTTGAACGTACAGTGGGTCTAAAATTCTACTTTCACATAACATTTCAGAAATTGTTCTAAACTTTCAAGGCGTACTGTGATTATTTTTCGAGCTCGAAAATGTCAAAATGTTATTGGCGATTCTTTTATTAAAAATCTAACTACTCAGAAACTAAACTCAGAAGCTCCTAAAATGGCTCTAACAACAATTTAAAAATAAAAAAATATGTTTTTTATAGAAAAGTTATGAGGGAATCTTTTTTACATGTTTATCGTGTATTATTTTCATAAATCCTTTTCTTACATCTATTTATTAAAAAAAAAGCAAATGCAAATAATCATTTTTTAAAAATAATTTTGTATTCCAATATCTTAAAGAAAAATGTTACTTATGGTAACTGTTATTTCATTGAAAAAATGCAAATTTAAATGTAATATTGATAGTTACTGACATGCTCGATAATTGTTAAAGTCATGCTGAATAAGGAATTACATTTGTTTATGCTTCGGGGAAAAGTTGATTATGGCCGTCCAATTATCATTACTGGAAAATTGTATGTTCTTCTGGAATGACAGAGAAATAACATGAATATTTAATGATATGCATCCCCCTAAAATATTTAATCAAAATGAAACAATTTAAACCAAAATTTCTGCAAACAAATTGATGGATTCAAGGCGAATACCTTAATGACAAACATTTTTTAAATAATATTATATTAGTTATGAAGCTACTTTCACAAAAAATGGCGTTGTATTATCACAAAATATCCACTTTTGAGCCACTGATGATCCAAAATGGGTGATTAACCGCAAAATGTTTAAAATCTCTTTTTCTTGACTACACAGTAAAAAAAATTGCTTGTAGAAATTAACACTAAAAGTTAATTATTCATGCGAAGTGCAAGGTTCAAAGAAAAAGCCACTCATGATCTTAGATTACAACAAATATAAAGGTGGCGTCGATAATATGGACAAGTTTTTAGCAGAATATTCAACAAAGCGACGAACAAATAGATGGCCCTTGGCTTTCTTCTATAATATACTAGACATTGCTGCCCTTGCAGCATACATAATTTACTATGAAAATAATCCACAGTTAAAAGCTTCCACAAGCCGCCGTAGGATGTTCCTGCACAGCCTCAGCGAACAACCGGCAAAGCCGGAAATAGAAAACAGAGCCAAAAATGAACACGTTACAAAAATTTTTTCCACACGCAATGCTATTGAAGTCATATATGGGGAGTCTTTGAGCGTAAGAGGTGCTGCAGATGAAAGCGTGGTAGAACGCGACAGCACTGGTAGGATAAAAGCAAAAGGTAATTGCTACATATGTACAAAACGTCGGCCAACCAGAAAATCCTGCACCTTATGCAAAAAGCCCGTGTGTGCCGCACATTCAAGTAATATGCCGCAATGTAACAAATGCGTTTAAGAAAAATTAGCAATTAATATTTTTATAATCTTTTCTTATATGTGATTGAATTTGGATTTTTTTAGTTTATTATTAAAAACTTTATTTTATTTTATTATTTATTCAATAAACATGCAATATCAACATATTTTCATATATTTCATTATACATACCCAGGTATGCAACTGTTGACGTAAGGTATAGGAATGAAAAAATTGCCGCATCCTCGGGCCCCATTCCCCAATTTTACTCAAATCTAGGAATAAGGTAGAAAACACCACTGCTGAGGATATCATGAAATTTCAGGTTAACACAGTAATTATTTTCTGAGATACAGCGATTTAAAAACATAAAACATACCCGGGTATGTATCTGTTGACATAAAGGTTAAGAAATATTCAAAGCATTCCTGTATTTAAAAAAGAAACAAGAAAGTTTTTGCTATATAATTTTTTCTACAACTTGGATGAATTCTTTGACTTGTGTAACCATTAATAGAATAATATCCCTTTTTTTACTTTTTAGTTTTTATTTATTTGTTTTGCGCCTTGAATCACAATTGTTTGTCATTTTTTTATAAATTGTCTTTTGTTGGTTTTTCTGTACATAAACTGTATTTAATGCATTTGTGATTTATTCTATACCACATGGTCAACTGGATGAATAAATTATTATTATATAATGTACAGCACAATAAAATTATTAAACACATACTCGTTATTGCCGCTTCAAACATTTGGCAAAGACTGTATCTGACGGGTAGAATAAAATGACTTGCCTTCAACAATTAAAAAAAAAAAACCTGTGTTACCGCAATATTTATTTTCTTAAATATAGGAAATTCTGTAGGTTTTATTGAACTTGAATTACCTCAGATTTAAAAATAGACATACACACGTTCAATATTCATAATCTACTTACGCAGGCACGTTTTATTTGGGCTGTATAGGAATATTTTTCAATAAAATTAATGAAAAACAGGAGTTATTTACCACACAGGCGATGGTTATAACGGTAAAAAAATGAACGCTCTTTTTAGGGCAAACAAATATTTGCTATTGAGTCATGCATTATATGCCATACGATACAAAAGAGATTTATTACCTATAAATACGTGGTAAATGTCGAAATTATTACTAAAATTCATCATTGCAATGTAAGGGAGTGACAATTTTCATCACTCAAATATACCCGCATCCATTAAACATTAGGAGACAAAGGCACTAACATTATCTGAAACAAATGTAAACGCTTTCCGTTCCTTTTACAACCGATTGTTTTTCTGGAGAGGTTCGTGCTTCGATTAAGATAAAATTCCACTTAAACTTGGAATGTCAACGATGGGGTTCCTTGATTGGGAGTTAGGTGCTTATTAAATAACGTGACTTCCACATGACGGCGATACTTCGTCGATTCGAGTTTATGCACACTCGTTTCATCTTCGGAAGCAGAAGAACCGTTATGGAGATTCTTGCGCAACACTTAACGATGCCAAAGCTTCCTGTAAGAAAATGAAATCAAATTTAACGAAATTTATTCATCTATAAGTATGAGCGAATGTTACCAATACTAATAATAATAACAGCAACAACAAATTTTACAAGTGCGAGATTATGAATTGAAAAAAAAATTTTCTTCCCATGTGCATTTTACAAAATCTGAAATACAGTTAACATTGCTTAGACTTTATTGCATCTCATTTGCACGCAATAGTTATATTTTCTCTATTGCAGAATGATCTGTGCATGCTAAAATCAGTAGATTTGAATTACTAATCTTGCCTTCGTAACTAATAAATATTAATAAACATTCTTAGCATAATTGATTCGAGTGATCATTCTTTTCAAACATATGCAATCATAATTAATTAATTTTGATGGGTATTTAGATGTGCTTGAGCTGCATTCAATCAGCCCTTGTTTAATGATATGTGGAATAATATCAATTACATAAACGTTTCATAAACAAACATAGTACCTATAATATTCCGTATTTATTGTAATAATCCCTGTAAGTAGAGGTGTTGACATTCATGATTGCCATAGATGAATTCTGCTGCTTATTAATTCATTAGATCCTGACGGAATGGCAATAACGAGGCTTCTGAAACACTATGCCTTATCAGTGCTTCAAAGTGAACTACATTGAGGAAAATTTTCCAAATAATATATATTTGGCATTTATATATTTAGAACAAGTATTTTTTTAATTGCCGCAAACTAAAAAAATGTCTGTTGCAAATTTCACACTGGTAATAATCTATATCCTGCTTAAATTGGATGTGCGCCAGATAACGTTATAAATTATTTATATCGTGTATTTACTAGGTACACATCTTGTAATTTTTGTAGGAGATGTGATCATCAAAATTACGATTTATGCCGCATCACCGGCGGTGGCTTTTGACCACTTCAAATCCATAATAAAGATATTCTACACTACTTCATGTTACAAACTGCTTTATTTTCTTACATAGCCACCCCCTATATCGCACCACTCTCCGCTAATTTCCGTCTACACCTGTGATTGGTTTGGGATCGTCGGTACACCCTGTATATTCATTTTTCTTAATTAAACATTACATATACTGTATATATTCTAATAATTAAACGTGAAATGGTCATCCTGTATATTAAATTTTCTTAATTAGAAATTACACATACTGTATCATCATTATTTTCCGTTGTAACACTAAAACAATCGAAGAAAGCACACAATTCTTTTCTGCTTTAGATATCCGTCATCTGTCGATAATTTACATACTTGTTTTATCATTTCTTCGATCCCCTTTGTGCTTATTTCACACCAAATTCGTCGTCGACCAAGGTTTGTTTTGATGGTCGGTGTACGACTACCTGCTGATCACCGGCAATATTACATAATCCGACCCTTCTCGCCGGCACGGGCGGATCAGCCTTGGGCGTTGTCGGTCCGTTACCGAAAATCTCGAAAAATCGAAATTTTGGAAAAGGTTTACGCGTTTTCCCGCTTTTAACGACGAACGGGGCCACTCCTAGTACCAGACAACCGACCGTCTACGCCCCCTAAAAATACTCCGGTGCCTATTCGCGTTATACGATCGGATCCCTTGTAACAAAACATACCTGCTGTGGGCGTCCACGCTACTTATAACATATTGCTTTTAGTATTGTTAACTAGAAAAGTCCGAACCGTTCACCCAGGCAATTAAATAATCGTTTGATCACGGATTAGGCACCAAAACAGCGGACCGGCTATACCACACCTCCCTCCTCTAACCCTAGTACATACCTGTGGTTTGGTATCGTCGATACAGCCTGTATATACATTTTTTTTAATTAAAAATTACACACACTGTATATATTGTCGGAATTAAACGTGAAATTGTCACCCTGTACATTCATTTTGCTTAATTAGAAATTACACATACTATATCATCATTATTTTCCGTTGTAACACTAAAACAATTAATGTTTTACCATTTCTTTGATCCATTTGTGTTTATGTATTTCTCACCGAATTCCTCGTGGTTCAAGGTTTCGATGTTTGATATTCCGTGCACGACTACCTGATCACCGGCGATATTACAATATCTGACCCTTCTCGCCGGCGTGCGGCGATCGGCCTTGGGCATTGTCGGCCCGTTACCGAAAATTATGAAAAATCGAAATTTCGGAAAAGGTTTACGTGTTTTTTCGCTTTCTACGACGAACGGCACCACGATTATTCAGGTACGACGAAAGCTCCGCGTCCCCTAAAAGTAACTCTCCTTTTAAGTCACCTTTCTAGACCCTTTCATGCAGCAACTTTTTCGAGAGGCGTCCACGCATCTTATGAAGCACCGCATTTGGATGCACTTTAGTAGATATAGAATTAGTAATCCAGATTTATAGACATAAAAATTACAAGCAACGCCCTCAAGAACTAAGGTTCTTTCTTCCCTGGTTATAACTTAATGCTAGTTTGTATAAACTTAAATATACCCTCCTCAAGCCCTCGATAATTTTCTTACGAAACTATATACAATATTAATGCAGATGAATAACCATTCACTACATTTTAAGCGATTTCAATCCAGTTAATTTAAGAATCAGCATTCGCCGGCATACCCAAACATACGAAGCTACACGCTCATCGCATACGACTATTCACATTATACTCTGAGAACGGTCAAATCACGAACCGACGTTAAATATTTATATATCGAACGCTGGAATAGTGCCAATGACACCGGTTTGTTCACACCAGAATTGCGTCCATTTCTGCTTTCGTACGGCACAGAGCGGTGGAATATTCGAGAGAAAAAAAAAGGCGGATAAAGTCCTTGAATCTTTAATGAAGCTCTGGCCGGTACGCTCGAACATCAAGCGAATGTTATGCCTGAAAAGAAAAAAACAAACAAAAAAGTTAAAGGGAGTGGATGAGGAAGAGAAGTTGAAAGAGTGTGTCATTTGGCAAACCTGCGCCTTTCCCAACTTGAATTTAACGGTATCGAGAATATTAATAAGAAGGAATAGCGAGAAAGGTATATGAAAGACGTGTATATCACATTTCGATCTTATTAAATAAAAGTTGGTACTGCTTACTGGAGATGTTTGAATAAATATACAATTTCTTTATAAAAGAATTTCACACCAGAGATGTGAATTAAGATCTTTCTTTTGTTTATTATGTTGTAAATTGATTAAATTGATGATATAAAAACAAATCATCAATAGTATTTCCCAAAGACCACTTCTGCATATATTTCGACTTTTTTCGCCCAACCCTCATACCGGAAGGAGGTGGGGGAATATTTGTAAGAGCTGCAAAGAAATCTGTTCCGCACTAGTTTGATGGACCGATAGAAGGCGCATTTAGTGATATATAATTTAATCTTTTTTTTTATTCGCGACAACGGTGCAATTTGCAAAAAATCGAAAATCATCGAAATTTCAGGGGTAACTTTCACCCCTTAAACGTGGGATTCCGCTAAAATAAAAAGCGGCGATTTACCACACTCGATGGATGCTATAAATGTGCGTAGTTTTAATCCGATCAGTGAGTATCACTTGCCAACATTCCTTTGTTTTCACTGTAAAACCTGTACGTCACATGGTGTAGTATATTTTACATGTTATAATGTCTTTAAATCTTATTGCTGTGGGAAGAGTTGTAGCATTGATATAAGATGGCCGAGGAAATCGTGTAACTGTAAGAATTGTTGCCCAAAACCTTTGTGCTGTACAAGAGGTGTATCCTATGAGAAGACTGGCCTGTTAACCAGAAGACCAGTCTCTGGGCGAAAACTAGTCACCACCCAAAGAGATGATAGTTTTTTTGATGGCCGCAAATTTGCGGAATAAAAGAAATAAACTCCAAGAAGTTAGTGAATTGACCGTTAGAAGAAAGCTTCGTCCTCCTGGATTGTCTTGTAGATGGATGACTACAGGTCCAGCATTGCAATTGGCAAATTGGCTTTTGCCGGAACTCACTGGTCATGGAACGATGACTTCAGGACTTCAGATGAGTCGCGTTTTTTGCCTTAATGGATCAGATTGACGTCAGCGAGTGTAGAGAAGAACCGTGGAAAGATACGCTCCAGTTTTTATTGACGAACGACTTCCATTTGGAGGTGGGTCGGTTTTGATTTGGGCAGGAATCACTTCACAAGCACGCATAGAGTTGGTCTTTATACAGAATGGTTTCCTGATAGCATACATGGTAGAATATCATGATCACTATGAGCGAGTATAGCATTTTCATGCAAGATAATGCTAAGGCTTCATGAAGCCAGAGTTGTCAGAGAATACCTAGATGGAGTGGGAATTACCTGGTTCAATTGGTGGACACTAGTCCGGACATCAATCCCATCGAACATTTATGGGATGAGTTAGGACGACTTATCCGAAGGCATATACCAGCTTCAATAAGTATAAAGAACTCAGAGAGTTGCTATTGTAACAATGGGATAATATCGACCAGAATATAATACTTAACTGAATTGAAAGTATGCGTCGTCAACTTCGAGCATTAAGTGCAAGAGGAGGGCGCACACTTTATTAGTCATAATTTTGTTTTTAATTTTCCTCTTTCCATTTTAGTCCTTAGAATAAAAATTCGAAGGTAGTTTAAAATGCAAATTTGTTACTTCACAATTTCAATGTAACCTCAATATTTTGCTCGTCAGTGTATTTTTGTTAAACGTTTACATCTAAATGCTAGTTTTAAGTGTGGGCAACTCTAAATTGGAAGGAGATGACAAAGATGACAATTCGAGCACTTTTATTCGCTGATTGTAGGACTTGTCATAATAGTACTCAAACCAAAACTAAAATAGCAATAAATAATTGACCAAGCGGTGTATGGATGGGGCTCTAAGAGAGAGATGAGATACCATAAAATCTTCACCACAGAAAGTTTAATTAAACATTTTATAACCCACTGAATTATCTGAGGGGACCAAGCACCCATCATCGATACTAAGATAATTCAGTGGGTTATAAAATGTTTAATTAAACTTTCTGTGGCTATAACTTTGTTTATATGCAATACAACTTTTTAATGTAAGGTATATGTAAAATTCTTGCTTGTTCAAACTTGCATGAATGATAGTGTACGTCACTGTTAATACAGGTAAAGTTATTTTCATATAGAAGAACCATGAGAAAGTAGACGGCTATTTATTTTTTTTGACCACCGCCAAATTATGCATCGCCCTGCATATTTAATCAATAAGCGGTATGAAGTTAAAAAAAAAAAGTAAGAAAACAGAACACTAACGGGGGCAGTAGCCTTGTAACGGCATCAACAGAATCGAAACTGCTATGGAGACCTTTCCTCGTCTCTTCATCTTACAAGAGAGATCCCGTACGCAGCGCAAAACGAAATCAAAACTCCAACAAAAGTAACTCCATTCTAACTGTAATGCTTCTACGTTCTACGGTTACTTTCTGAACCCCGTTAGCGGCTTGGCGCGAGAGTCCGACACCGGGTATGTATGTTAGCCGACCAAACCGCAAACAAGATGGAAATTTACCGTTTGGGCGGCCGACACGGTCCGGCATAGTGCGATGGCGGATTATCAGGCAATGATATAATCGTCTCGAATCACCTGGGAGTTATTCGTTCTTCTTTGCGCGCCCACATAGCTACCGCCTTCGTGTATTTATTTTTCTACTCTCATCTGTCCTTATTATTTGTTGTTGTCTCGTTGTTTCTTCTTCTGTTGCGACGTTTCATACTCCCTCGCGTTGACCCGTGCTCGCGGTTAACGAGTTCTGAAGTATCTACGTATTCATCGCGCGCTGCTTTGGTAAGCAGTTATGTTTGCGTATACTTACATACTTGGATGAATTGAATTTCTCGGATGAAATTAAAAGCTATATAGCTTGGCTTGGTTATCGTGTTCCAATAACACCATCTTGGACGGTTTCGTGTTGTAAGCAGAGACCAGATTACTTTCAATGGTCAGTAATATGCACATATATATATTACTGACATATGTAGTATGTAGTGTGCTCTATATACATATAATAAATAATAATATAATAAACTGTCACACATATATCTCACAGCCCTTACAGAGACAATCATATTTTGTTTTACAGATTCATCATCAAAAAGGAGGTAAGTTGTCTTTCATTATGAGTACTAACGCGCCAATTTAAAGGTTTCCCTTTGCAGATAACCATTTTTACCTCTCTTGCAGTGATGTGTTCTGGGTAGAGATGACCTAAACTCCAGAATCCAGAACAGCGCAAACAATTTAAATGAAAAGGATGACAGACAGATATTGGAAAAGAATGCCTAAATGGAAAGATATTTCTTGTTTCGTATCTTATTTTTAAAGTTTCCACGTTATTTTAATAATGATTTGGATTGTACCTTTTCCAAAAATTATTTTGCTAGCACGATTCTCTCAAGTTATTTCAATATAACCAGTTGAATCGATTTATGATATTTAATTAAAAAACACTAAACTTTAAGGTATACTCCTTTATAAATTGCATTTCGCTGTGTAATTTCTTCAAAATTGTGTATTTTCATCTCAGTTCTACTATAGCTTTACTTGATCACAACCCTTCCATATAAGGGATGGTACAATTGGGATGAACAACACAAAGTGAAAGTCATAAACCGAAAGGGTAAGTTTTACAACTGAGAAACAGCCCCCATGCCATACATACATATATACCTGTAATAATATTATAGGAAAGAATTTCTTACCTGCTACAGTTTATCGTAGATATTTTAGTGTGGGTGAACCACTAACTTTAACTACAACAATAACACAATCAATATTTTAGGGGATTCCTTATTACGACAATTTGAATGGCTTTAATTTCACTGTAAAATAAAATTCAAAGCTTCTATTGTTTGTGTTACTCTACAAAATATCCAACAAGGTTATAATTTCGTCCAGCTGGACTACCACCATGAACAAAGGCGATACCTAGAAGCGGTCAGCCTCCATCTGGGCAGTAATCACATTAATCTAATAGTAGCATTCAATACCGTACAAGTCAGTTTATATCGGAGAATTACATGCTATAAGTCAGCAATGAGAGGTTCTGTGCCACGTGAAATATATATATGGCCTAATGTCCCTGATATCAATCAATAATTATTTTCGAACGAGATCTCCGGTCGTCTCGCTTCTTCTGCGCGAGGCACGTTCCCATGTCCATCCATGGTTGGTTACCTAAAAACAGTGATTGGACGCAGATGTTGCGTGGCCGCTAATGGATCTAGATATTATTTATTTTGAATTAATATTATCCAATTAAGAAGATATTATCTCCGAATCGGTCGATTGTAGAGCGAGAAGGGACGCTGGCGGTATTGGAAGTCGAAGAAGTGCCTTTTTTAATTGTGCTTTTGTGCATTTGAGAATCTGGTTTGCAATTATGTAGTTTAGTTTCGACTTCGGAAATCGTGTTGTTACAATATTGTCGTTGGTAATTTCTTATTGATAGTAGAAAATATGATATTAATTTAATTAGGGATTAGATTCAGTCGATGTAAATCATTTTTTTATTATTAATGATGAACGAACAAATTTAAAAATGCTTAAGCTTACTTTTGTAAATTCCCAATATATTTATTTTATTAAAATAATGCCATAGTTAAAAAAACTAATCTTCTAATCATCACTTCTAAGTGTTTGTTGTTTCTAATACACAATTATATACCGCTTGCGTTCGCTGAAACGAGAAGTTTCTGTTTTAGATACTAGACAAAGTTTCACTAATATTTTTTGCAATTGTTATGTGCCTACAATTTTTTTTTTTTTTTTTTGCTTTCATGGGTAGGTTTAACCCCGTGAGGCAGCTCGGCCTTAAGACCTATTGTGCCCCCATGATGTCTTAACCCTCTCGACCTGGTTGTACTCGAACAAACAAGTCCGCAAGTTGGTCGAGAGTTAATTTTCTTATACTGGGTTCGTCCAAACGAGCGACCCCTAGACAGCTCCGTCTCTCCCTGTCCACTGCCGGGCAGTCGGCAAGGAGGTGCACAGGAGTTTCTTCTGCTCTCCCACAGTTTCTACATAGGGGAGAGTCCACTCGCCCCATTCGGTGCAAATGCTTATTTAATGAACAGTGGCCGGTTAGGACTCCCGTAAGAAGTCTCAGTCTGGCCCTGCTCATAGAGACTGCCTTGCGGAGTCTTTCGTCGCCCGGATAAAAACCGAGGATTTTACAGTGTCTCACGCCGACTAGTCCATTCCAATAGGAGCGGTGACTAGCAGCGAGTTGAGATCTGACAAAGGCTTTGATACCGCCATAGGAACTCCCGCACAACGGTTCTGGACCAGTGAACGGTAGACCACTGGCGCCTCTAGCTAATTTGTCAGCAATTTCGTTGCCTCTAATCCCAGAGTGACTAGGCACCCATCTCAGCGTAATGCTGTGATGCTCCGCCAATTCTTCAAGCTTCCTATGGCACCTCAGTACCACTTCGGAAGCAAATTTGACAGCCTGTAGTGCCCTGAGGGCAGCTTGGCTGTCGGAAAAAATTTCGACCGATCCATTCCCATGCGGGCAGTTTAAGATGCTCTCTGCACAGGTCTGGATGGCTATAACTTCAGCATGGAAGATGGAAGTGGAGCCCCCTAAGCTGATGGCTTCGCCATTCGGTTCTCCATCTCTCCAGATCCCAATGCCTGTGCCGTTCGGCCTACAATTAGATTGATATGAAATAAAAATGCAATTCATATTGGCGTAAGCTCTTGAAATAAGTTTTGCAAATAGCGCACAGCATCATAATCCACTAATTGGAAGGTAAAATTTGTAATAATTGTAACATACATTCAAACAAATTTGTACAAAACCAATGTCACCGCCCGATATGTGCGTTTACGTTTAAACATGTCTAACCTCGGCACTGTTGGAGTATGCGCGTGTTTATCACGTGGTCCAGCACACGCTTTATTATTGCCACTTTTTATCTTGTTACATTACGACTTGTAAATTTGTAAAGAGGTACATGCAGAAAGAAAGCAAGGAGCATTATGAAGATTCATTTTGGTGTATGTAATAATTGTCATCTTGAGTGTTTGCCTTCTCCTTTCTGTAAACATATCACTTATACTTTGCTGATTTTGGAAAGCGCACCCATTATTTGTCTAATTAATCGGCTAAAATACGTAGTGTCCTCGGTTACCAGTTTCTAAATCTAAACATTGCACGGCATTGGCAATTAATGTTGCTCTTTCAGAAAGTATCCAGACAGCAGCTTTACAAATGGATCTTTCTATTGAAGGGTACAATGAATCTAGAGGTGTAAAAGTATGACCAAGAATAAGAAATTTTATTTTAATATAGAATATATTTTTTGGTGGCTTTAAGATTGTGTGCAATATAGGTGTTTTGACATACTCAATCTGATCAGATTTTGCGCATACCCATAAATATCTGTGCATAGATATGCGAAAAATATTTCTGGACAAAAACAAGTTGTTTGGTCTGGACTAATTGGTTCTACAATTGATGGTGAATTCAGTTTTTATAATAGGCAACTCCTTAGCTAATTTGGGAAACTAAAATATAGCATTTCTGGATAAAGTGGATTTGAACACCCGACAAAAACCACAATTTTTTTTTTAAATGAGCCCAAAAATGCATTTAAAAAGAAGGTAATGTTTTTGAACAAATTTTATATAAAGTTTTCTTTATTGTTTTTATTTTATTGTATCATTTTTATTTTTTTTTTGTAATTAAGTGTGTATTTAAGCTTTTGTATTAATAATAATTTTACTAAACATTGGGAAAATTATGTCTCATTTAAAAAATACCATTCTGCTTATAATCACGAAAACCTGTTTTTCACTAAAATCGATCTGGCTTTTATGTCAGGGAAGGTAACCACATGCACTCGCGTGTTACCTCCCCTAGGCGGCGTCGCACGGCCACAGCTTATCTGAGCCAGCCCAAACTTATGACCTAAATGTTACGTTGAGACACTTGAGTGTCAAGCCATTATCGATAGCGACCGAGTGATGCTATGATTATTAAGAGCCTTAATACGCTGTCCCCTAACGCCCTTTGTTAAAATTTCTCCGGTACCATGCAGGATCGTCCTCACCTCGGCTTGTAAAACTGTAGCAAACCTGCCCAGTACCAGTTTTAAATTGAGTCCAAGGTCTGGGGAGAAAACTCCTGCCCCCGTTCCAATTTTCGTTTCCGATCCACCGATCCGGGATCGTAATCTTATAGCTGCCCTAAACGCCGCCTCCTCCGTAAACAAGTCCAGAGGGAGAACACATAGGAATGCCTCCATTACCGCCGTAGGCATTGTGTGCATTGCTCCTGTTACACTGAGACATGCGATGCGCTGCACATGTGACAGTTCGTTTCTGGCAACCACTCGTCTCACCCTTGGCCACCAGACGAGAGCGCCACCAGCTAGAATGGGCCTAATCATGGCAGTATACAGCCACAAGGTAATTCCCGGAGAAAGTCCTCAATTCTTTTTCAAGATGCGGCAACACTGCCAAATAGCCATACATGCTTTTTCGGTTTTTGTTTTGACGTGCTTGCGCCACCTGGGCCTCTTGTCAAACACAACACCCAGATATTTGGCATCGTATGTAAAACTGAGAGCAGTCCCAAACAATTGTGGTAATTGCAATTGTTCCACTTTGTTGGTAAACAGTACCTTATCTAAAATCTACTAAAATAGATCATACCTTCAATTATTGATTTCAAGATATTTCTATTAATAAACTTTTACATTGACAATTAGACAATCTTTCAAAATATTGAAAATTATTCAGGGTGTTCCAAAATTAGTTTTCTTTTTTAATTGCTTTGAAATTATTAATAAGCTTTGCTAATCTAACTGACTTTCTATCATATAATAACGAAAACAGCGATGGGGCGACTTACATTGCTCATCCTGTATATCATGTCAGTGTATTGTTACATACGCATAAGCTTCAACACAAACACCAATTGCAAATTTACATAGCTACGCATTAACTATATGTTTGTATGGTGGTATACCTCTTTTCTGTTTTTTTAGTCACTTCACGTTTCTTACTGGAAGGTGCCCCACTTCTGCGTTCGATGCCCGTTCCCTCACCCCGTCCGCGGGCCGTCACGGTCAAGGACTACGTGATGTCGCAACGCCAAAAACGCGGAAGTACATTTTAAGCACGCCGCAACTCTAGGTTTCCACTACTTTGTTTAGATAATGGTAGGTAATACATTATTCGTCTTTTTTTCTCGACTCTACTCGATGACTATAATAGAACGCGGTCTTTGCCTTGTTCTTTCTTGCATTTCCCGGCTCTTTTAATCAGTAAAAAAGGCCAAACATGTACACTATCGTCGCTCTGGGTAATTGTAACTGGAGAAGGGAAAAAAAATAGAGTAATTGCGAATGTATTTTGTAGGTATGTCTGTATATGTAGGTATTCGTAGTAATCACTGCGGTAGATTGAGATTGCAAATGAAATTTTTTGTGGTTATTCAGCAAGTCTACAATACGGCAAGCAACCGTAAATGGTGTAAAATCCCCTATAGGATACAATAAAACCAATGATGGAACGTTATTTACTGAGATTGTTGAGGAACGGAAAAATTTCATCCAAAAAAATTAAATAACATCTTATTTACAGCAATATGCAACTATATATCTAACATATAACACATATGTTTCTGATGTTTTAAATACATAACTGATTTAAAATTGTTGAACCGCTGTTTTGTATCTCTCACATCTTTAACCTACATTAACACCCAACACAAATAATCGATAAAATCTTGGGGTAGGTAGACACAGTAATAAATATCAGGAAAAAAAACACCTTTTATACACCATATGTAGGGTTGTTTTTATATTCAGGGAAGTAGACATCCAAGATTGGGTTTGTAACATGATTAACCCTTTTTTGAATGACCTAAGGGCAGTGGATACGATTACATGCACAAAGTGAGATGATAAATTCTCGCAGCCCAGATACAATTTTACCTGTAATACGTTATTTAGTAGGTACCTATATTCATATGTGCTTTCAAAGTATAACAACAAGGTAAAAAGGATAAATACATAGGTACTATTGAAAATGTTGCGGGTAAACACACAATGTGTCAATTTCGATACATGAACATATTCATTACAAGCTCTAGTGTTTGTTTACCAATGTTTAAGAGAAGTTCAATAAGTTATACTATGTATATCAAGCAAGAACCAAATGTAAACTTATAGTAAGCAAAACACAATGATTTTTAAACGTGTTAATTTTATTTATTTGATAAAACATACCAAAACCCCAACACAAACTGCTCACAAACGATTAGGAAAATTCAGATATTCAACACCCTGTAGACCAAAAGTGCTATAAAGCTGAAAATATTTCATGATTGGAAAAGACACATCATAATTTGTAATTTCTAAATATCTCTAGATTCAATACTGAAATTATTAAAGCAACACGGATGTAAAATATTGTAATTGTACACAAAGAAACCCCAACCCTTGTTGTAAGTACACATTCTTCCTTTTCATTGAATGCATACTGGTACTGGTAGTACATACTCACTCTTATATTCTACGTATAGATGCATCCGTACCTTTCCTGTTCCCACGGTCGACAAATAACGATTCCTTGTCCCGTATTTGCGAGGGTGTACCTACATGCCCACGCACTCTACACATCAGGTAGAGTATAGTGTCACTTGTAATTCTAATGGAGCATATATTCCATGGCGTCGAGCCCCTGATTTATTTTCATGTGGACAACTGAAGTATTTTCTCCGCCTATACAACTGGTAGAAGTAGGGCTCGCTTACCTTTAATACGGCCGCAAAAAAAAGGAACTATTCCTCTACGGTCATTTCGGAAGTAAACGGCAGCTGTTTTGTGTCGGCGTTTTCATTTTTCATGATCGAAAAAAAATGTAATTTCAATCAGCGTCTATTAATCAATTCGATAGTTTTCGCAGCATGTGCTCATTCCAGTTTATTAGCTGCTCCTTTAATTAACTTAATGGAGATAATGAAGACCGGCTAATAGATTCTGGTTCAGGATTATATTTTTTTGCTGGTCGGTGGGTAGATAAAAAAGGACATGTGTTTTTATTTTTTTTTTTATTTTGTTGTGGTTCTTAAGAAGTTCTTAAATAAAAAGAGAGTTATAACGAAATATTTTTATTGGAAATAATGAAAACTACCATACTCTCAATCAGTTAATAAATAATATAATAATCATTGAATATAATAATGTTCTTTTCTGTCTGTGGTTACAATTCCTTCACTCAACGATCGTATGCTAAACTAGGAAAACCAATGGTATTAAACACATTTTGGTTTATTTACGGCGGTTGATTGTGATAATTCAATGTTTTCAAAATCAAAATACTGTCAAATAATCCAAACAACTTTTTACTCATACCATTTTTAATTTACTTTTCAATAATTCCTTGTTTACTCTTAACGCAATTTCACGTTCCCTTATTTTTATGGGAAAGGACTTCTCACAGTAAGCAAAACCTTTTATAAAAAAAACGATTTTTTCTGTAAAAATGAAAACTAAATAATTTAGAAGTATTATCAAGTCCATCCATCAGAAACATGGTGTATATTCTACAGTGTCCCAAAGACTAGCTATTTGATTACACAGCTGTGTTTTGCATTTTGGAAAGAAATATTTTCTACAAAAATTTTACAGAATCAAATGCTGCATAACCTTAAAAATATTTCCAACTATACAGAGTGTTTTACAAGTAGGTGACCGCATAATTTTTCCGTTATTTTAAGTGGAGCACCCTACATATTATTTAATTTTTCAATTCTACGCAGAAAAATAATGACTTCATATGCTTGTCTTTAATTATATATCCCGGATAGCTGGGTTTTTTGTAAACAATGATTCTAAAATAAAATACAGTTGCAAGAAAATCAGCCCTGCGAGACATGTTTAACCACTTAGCTAATTCAAAAGTATGCGAAATATGGTCATAGCGACGAAGGCCATATATAAAACGCAGGCACGCGTTTTGCACTCTCTGTACCCTTAATCTATCAGAACTGTCAAGACAAGGAAAATATACAGTTAAAATGCCACAACACCAGTGTCTTACACAACAACTTCCTTAAATTCACATCCAAGCAGTCCCTACTGCCATACAGAACCTTCAAACTATAAAATGCACGTCTTACAAGACAAGAAACGTGCTCTTTAAACCGAAGCTTAGTATCCAGAAGCAACCCCAAATTCCTGGCGCGCTCTGAGATAGTCAGTGCCTCGCTGTTAACGAAAATTCTTATTTGGTCAATAACTTTAGATTTAGTTTTAGCCCTGCCAAACACCAGGGCACTAGACTTTTGGGGATTAAGACGCAGCGAGTGTCGTAAAGACTTCACAGCAATTCGCGTCAGGTCATCGTTTATATTCTGGACAGCAGCCGCAACGGCATTAGAAGAAACCGAGTAATACAATTGCGTATCATCAGCATACATGTGATATTTATATCTGCTCAATACCATATTATCTAAACGTTACCTGCGAATCTGCGAAAAAAATATAATAATTCATAAACCACAACCCACATTCGTACAGTCCGGCTTAAACAAAAAAAAAACGGCTTTTTCTATTCTTACTTACAACAATTGATTTCCACAGAACTATTCTATTATGTATATACTTATTATTCACAATACAACGCCTGTCATGTATTTTTATATTGTTCAAGCATGATTTGCAAGTTCATGAAGTATTTTTTGTTTCTTATTTGACACCAAGACTATATATAATTTTGACGAGAAAAAAAAATTAATTACCAATATAATAAATCTGTGTAAACAGATATAATTTTGTGTTTTTTTTTTTATGTAACTATTAACAAAAAAAGTCGGCAGAATTTCCAATTAAACACTTAAGTGATTTTGGTAATTGAGATATGTTTATCTTTACCATGATCTTATAGCGCACCATGTGGGTGTAGTTTTATAATTAGGTAATTGAAATTGATTATGTCAGTCCTTACACAAGATTAAATCAATGTTTACATAATAAAATAAAAAAAAATAGATTGTTATCGAACAGAAAAGTCCTGGTTGTAACTTTAAAATTGAAAAAAAGGACAAACACAGATCTATAACATCCTAGTAGAATGGAAATTTGTAGTTTTGCAACAAGTCTATTTTTCTTTTTCAATGTTATTATAAATTCCATCAAAGATTGCCTGTAATGTTTAATAAAATTATATTTCGTAATTCGAATCCATACAGCGCATGCGAATATCCATACATAACATTTATCGGCACGCATCTTTCACCCCGTTGACAAAAGAAACGTAACATCTTATTTAAATACACAATAAACAGATGACGACATATGTTTTGTGCGCGGAACTTACCTCAGGAGACTGTTATTTGCACATGTCATATAAACATGCACCGCGCAGTATCTTATTTTTTAGCTTTTTTAACCGTTATTTATGAGTACTCGTTCCTAAACCGTACCTACACAAAATCTAACGTGGAAATACTGGAGTAACATACCAACTTGTTCATAGTTGGCATTACAAATTAAAAAGAAGAATACTTAACAATTAGTACAAGTTAAATAAAAGTGAGGTTATGTTCATGGCTGTATACGTTATGGCGTTTATTTTGTAATCTGAAGATGATTGTAATTTTACGTAATTCTTCGTTCGCCACGGAAAATGTCATCTGGCAGTAATGATGATGGTAATAAAGTACGTACATATGTTCGCGTCGTTTGTTTATAGTTAAACGTGTATATCTAATGTAAATACTAGGAAATCATGGAGCATTTGATATTTAAATAACTGTTTCTTCGGGTTAAATCAACATTATTAGTATTTATTTGCTTACGTAGTTATGTCCTTCAATTGTTACGATCAAAATGTCTTCACATGCCTACAGTTTAATCGTATGTAAAAGCCTTTAACAGGTGAATGCTATTTAAGAAAAGAATGTCAGTTGTGGTATTTCCGCATTATATATTATAATATTCCCAGAGTAAATATATCGTAGTAATAACAATTTTCCTAGTGCAAATCTTTGGAAATATAAGATTTTTCCTTTTCTTAAATACCATTTTAAAATTATAATAGACTAATACACTAAAGCTGTGAACAGTAAAAAAATCTTACTGCAAGCGCTTGTGAAAACGAAAATGCTGTGAGAGTTTCATTGGAAGTTTCTCAACCAATAAATTAGCTGAAGATCTTATTTTACCTACAGCAAAATTATGATTATACTCATTGAAACAAACAATTACACAGATTCACCCACAGAGCAATAATGGCATATTAGTCCGACCGAATGCTCTTTGGAAAAACCTGGAGTCTACAGTTATATCAGACTGTTATAAGACCCATGGTCACTTACGCTTCCATAGTACGGTGGCCAAAACTAAAAGAAAAAACAGCACATGCTAAACTGCAAAAAATTGCAGAGAATGGCCTGTTTAAGAATTACAGGGGCATTGAACACCTACCCAATAACAGTTTGGAGGTGATACTAAAGTGCTTACAGACTAAAATAAACAAACAACTTTGAAGACGGTGACCTCATAGGACACCTCGCAGACCTATACCACCTCGAATCAGTGTAGCTATGACAAACAAAGTCACACTAGTATGGGTGCCAGAGCTTTCTCATATTGAAGGCAACAAGATGAGGAATCAATTGGCCAAACGAGGGGCCAGCAGTCACCTGAATAGACCAGAACTCACGCTGGGTGTTTCCAAAATCCAGATTACTCAATTTTACAGTTTCTCGGTTAACGCAAATAAGGACGACTTGTTAGGGAAAGTTTCGCATATTGCTTCATCACGCACTACAATTAGGCGGCTACAACAAACAATAAGGTGACCTTGGTATGAGCTTTTTCCAAGTTAAATTTTTGAATAAGTAAAACCTAAAATTTATTCACAAAAAAGAAATTGTACAGATAATCTGAAAAAATAAGTTCTTACTTCTTCAAAATTCTCTTGACTTTTCATAAATATATATACGTAGAAAAAAGTGTTATATATTTTTATCAACATTTTTTACATTATTAATTTTTAAAATGTAAATGATTGAGTTTTGATTATTAAACCGAAACGTTTCACTCACTACTAATAGTTGTTTAATTATACTTTCCTACTGTTTCTATTATCTTGTTTACCAGTGCACTATCTTCTTTTCTTATTAAATGCTCGTACCATAGTAATTGTTTTCTTTAAATAAACTTCACTATACCTTCCTGTTTCAATGAGTCCCGCATACTTTCATTTGGTATTCTATCATATCTGGTCTTTCCTCCCATTCTTGTAGAAAATGTCATTTCCGACGCATTTCGTGTTTTTTGTTTATTGTTCATCTTTCACTTGGATATGTTAAAGTAAGCCTTACTATTGTGTTATATTCCTTTAATTTTACTTATTTCTCTATTTCTCTTTTGCCTAGTATGTTTTATTAATTGCGTAGTAAATGTTTTTTGTTTTCTGTTTGCTATATCTGTTTCTGTTCTTGCGTCTGCTGTTATTACTGAGCCCAGGTATTCATAAGCACTTACTGGTTCAATTGTGTCTCCGTTTATTTCTATCTTTCTGATCATTTTATTGTGTTTATTATTTATTATCATCATTTTTGCTTTGTTTGGTATTTATCATCATCCCCATGCTTTCTATCTCTTCTTTCCATACTTATAAGCCGTTTTATCTTCGCATGCGTATCTGCAATTAAAGTTTATGTTTCTAAAAAAGAACTATAAATGTAATAGATAACAATAAACAATACATTTGACAATAATTATTGTAACAATTTTTATATCTACCTAAAAAGATTTATAATCCAGCATCTACAATCCATCTTTTCATTGTATGTATTATTGTAATTTTAAACCTCGTTATGAAACACACAAAAAAAAATCAAACCATAAGAGCACAGTTAGCCGCCAAACCAACGCTGTCCCAACCAGTTATTATTACTGTCGACCAGAAAGAAATAGTTCCGCAGAAACCATATGTTACCCGTCTAAAATAATTGCATGTAATTTCCTCAAAAACGACGTGCACATATTTTTTGGCATTTTATTTTCTTAAACGCGCATTCTAGCAACACAGTGGCAGCAGCGCCTATTCACATTGTATAGAAACGAGAAGTACAACATAACATATGTGGTATGCTGTGTAGCGAAGGAGCATTTATTAGCACTCGGAATCGAGAGAGAGAGAGCCTTTGTATGCGAAGACTAGCATTCAATTCTCCGCGAATGGATGTTCCCAGCATCATCTAGCCACCTGTGATAGATTCCCACACCCTGATGCGCAGCTGACACAACCCTTTTCCGCCCGCTATATTTGTCTACGGTTCTATCTTACGATTTGACCTGAGCGGTTGATATATATTTCATCTACGAACTTCTTGGTTCGTCTAGCAAAAAAGAAAAAGGATGATGTAGAGACTTAGTAATAAGTAAGCAGATGAGGTATTAATGACGGTTTTGAAACAGAAAAGTAAAATTTATAAATATATTTAAATATTTATTTATTTTATATAAACCCTCATATAGAAAATTTTCAAAAAGTATTGTTTATTTATTTTGTATAGGCTATTTTTTACAATGTTTATGTTTTATATCGTGTTTTTATGATGTTCAACATGTTTCCCTATAAATGTTTTGTTATATTTTTCATATATACGGGTACACTTTATTCGCTATTTATTTTTTAGTTTATAGTACTTTGCTTATAAATACCATTAAACTATTATGAAAGCAAAGACAGTTCACAGAGTTGATGGTGTTTTAGTCTGCACAAATCACCTCACAAAATTAAAGCTAATCGCAAAATGTTAACAACATTGCCGAGTTACTGATGTAAAATTATCAGGTCCGCCTAAAACATTGCCGTTGTCGCTGAAAGTGTCGCAGTAAACCAACGTTTGGCTATCCCAACACGTTCACAGCAATTAAGGATCTCGGGCTTCATCGCATTCTGCATAAAGATCTTACCCTACGTGCTTATAAAGTGCAACTAACATTAGAGTTTAAGCTGGCTGATCATAAACAAAAGTTGAACTTGCGCTACTTCTCCTTTTGGAGCGCATCCGACCAAACCTCACTTCCATACAGAAGGATGGACTTGGACACCGACATCAAAAGCCGCTGTTTACTTGCAAATGGCCCACCGACGTTAGCCATCAGCCGGCTGAGTTGAGTGACCTTCTGGGCCGCTTTGTTTGCAGCAAAGCAGATGTGATTCCAGTACTGCATATGACTGTCTAGATACACTCCCAGGTATCTTACAGACTCCGATGTTGTGATTGTTTCTGTGACGGAAGGAGGAATCCTACTTTCGGTCAGCAAAATAATCTCCGTCTTTTGTGTGGGCAGTTCCAACCCGTGTTCGTCCATCCACGTGCTGGCCCTCCTCATGACCTGATTGAGCCGCCTCTGAGCGTCCTCCATGTCAGCCATATAACCAACCAGGTAGGCATCTCCATATGGAGGATTTCATCGTAGTAGATGTTGTACTTTAGTCACCTTGGCTCTTGCTAATAAGCGCTGCATTTTCCATGCCCGTGGAAAAACTCCGTCCTTCAGGCATTGGTTGCAAGTGTGCAAAAGGAGCTGAGGGCACCGGTTTGCGACACTCTTGACGGCCTCTGAAGAAGCCCCTGAAGAAGGACCAGGGTCAGCTTGTGAACAGGAGGATCCCCCACAAAGGCACCCCCCGTCATTCCGCCGTCTCTCCGGGAGCCTTGGGAAAAGCACCTCCACTATGCGATCCATCTGTGCCGCTTCCAGACAGGCACACGCAGACTTAAGGCCCAACTTCTTGGTGACGATTTTGTAGCCAAGTCCCGTTGTAGACTTCCTGTCGCTCGATTGTGCAACAGATTTATTTTTGGCTAATGACGGTCATATATACAAACTACAGAAACTTTAAAATAGCGCTATCGGGATTATACAAAATTGAAATAGATATACTAAAATTACCTTAATGTTAAATACACTACGGTGGTACAGTATTAGGCAAAGGATTTATTTCAACACACTGACATTGAAAGGTGGATTGAAAGTATGCCAGGAACATGCGACATATACGTTATTAGATTCTCTTAATTGTTTAATTATGTTTTGGTTTGAAATCTTCAAATTGAACTCATTTTCTAATAAATAAACTATGTATATATATATGGCCAACTTGCAAGATTTCGTTGATTCCATAAAACTATACAACACATTCTTACACTATAATTATTAGTATTCCTCTAATTTATTGGCGCAAATATAAACAAGAAGAACTTATTAGATGACCGCAGTTCGTTGCGTAATCATTGTTTCGGTTCCTAGTTTAATTAACTAATTAGTTTGCTCTCTCACGTTTTTCTTCACTTCTATACGGACGCCAGCAAGGCTTGCGGAAGTCAACGTCCTGGTTAATTGCTTCGATGCGCAACAATTAAAAAGGCTAATTTGGCAGCTCTATTGTAGATTCCCGGCACGAGAATTTAGGAAGTAAAAAATGGGAAATGAACTCCTTACAAAAGGCACAATCTTAATTTGGAAATCGATTGGGCCTTAAAGCCTAGAATTCCACGAAATTAAATGTTTGACGGAGATTATTACAACAAATTAACATATCCTTAATAAAAAGTAAACATAGAAAAAATCATATAAATTATAAATTCTGTCGTTTTCCTCATTTACCTAAATATATATAACACGAATACCACGGTGGCTCATTGAAATTGTTCCATCTGCTTCATTTATCCTCATATATAAATGCATTTTGTCTTATTGTTAGTGGCTTCCCCACACGGTGATTATCAAGATGTGTATATATAAAAGTAATTAACAGTGGCACTGTATAAACCAGATGTCCAATTGTGTCTAATTGTAAATTCAATAGCTTTATACTTTATCGTAAGTTGAGTGAACCTATATTTATTTGTTTTACCAAAAGAATAGTAATTATAGCTTTTTTGTGAATTTATTTATCCAAATGATGAATGTTGTTAAAAATAAAAGCCTATTATACAAACATCTTCGTGTAATGCGTAAAGCGCACCTGTTTTTAAAAAGAATAAGTATTAAATATGCGGTTAAGAACACATTAATCTATTTCAATTTATTAACATTCCTATGAATGGAGACTATGATTAGTAGCTTCTGAAAAACACTGCTCATCCTTCTTATTCAATTTATTTTCCGAAGCTCTCATTATAAGGAGATTTTCTAACGACCAAGAAGCTATGTATATCTAGGAATATACAGCTGCACTAGGAAGAGTATCAATTATTGTTTTGTTAAAAAGCAGGTGATGTAGAAATAGAAGTACAACATTCAATATGCAATTTTATATATATATATATAAGTTAAAATCCATATTTACCTTCGACTTGATTCACACTACCTAAAAAAATATTTCATTCTTTGCACAAGTTTTTCATACTAATAATTTAGTTTATCGTCTTCACTTGTATCTGAATCCATATCAAAATTATCGTCCTCAAAATCGCTCATTTTGTCGTTTATTTAAAAAATTTCAATTTTGGCAGTACAAATACAAATAAACGAAAGGTCACTATGCATGTCAATTCTAGTAGTTCTTGCTTTGAACCAAGTACTGATTTCACCGTTCTTAAACTGATTCTAATACTAGTCCGTAATCTGATGGTATGGTGATTGTACGATCCTAATTCCAGTATCTTTCTTGTTGGAATGTTCATTTCGATTTCCGCATGCTCCTGCTAATTCTGAACTGGTTCTAGGTTTTATTGGAAGGAATCTAATGTTTTGACTGTACAATCGGGAGTAGCACCACCTTTGTTGAAAGTAACAATTCTGGCTTTCCAGATCATCCAACTGATGCTGTATGCTTGTATGCTTCAGCATTTATCCTACGTAAAATCAATAAAAATTAACGAAAAGCAATAGGAGCATACCTATTTTTTGCTACCTTGAAAACATGTTGGCCTAATTATTCATCTATGACCAAAAGCTACCCAGACAACTGTTTTTTTTTTTTTTGCGGTATATAGGAGTTTTTGAATTATTTCATGGCCCTCAATGGCTTCAAATTCTCATGCTTTGAGAATTGACAACAAATCCTGATAAGTAAAACCATGTTTCATTACTCCAAAAAATACTCTGCAATAACCCCACATTATCGACAATGTTATTACCTACCCAGTTGCAAAACTGAAGACGTCGTGCATAATCTGGTGATTTCAATTCCTGTATCGCAGTGAGACGACAGGGTTAGAGTTCCAAGTTCCGATGGAGAGGTTGCCCTGTTGACTCAATTGCCTAATAGATGTTGTTGCATCATCCATTATATTGTTGAGAGTTGGCAACAACTTCTTCAGTACGCTTCTTTTTCTTGGTGCTCCACTACCAGAATTTCATAGGATGCTACCTAATGTTTTATTTTATGTAGTTAACAGCAATATTTGGAAACTGGGCTTAAAATTCTTCTACGCAATTTTCGACAGAGTTAACCTATTCTCCACCAAAATTTAAAAGTTACTTTCGTAATGGCACCCGTATTTTCTTTAGTACAAATAACTTTCTTAGTTGAAACTAAGAAAATTCTCAGTTTGCTGCAAGTCAGCAAGCAGGTCATCTGCATTTTATACCATTTTATACGCTGATTCATTTTCGATGCTCACCATTGAGATCTCACTTATTGTTGACGATAGACGATAGGTTTAAATTTGGCAAACTTGCTAAATTTTGTGGTTATTATGATCCCGCAAAGAACGTAGACTTACTCTTTCTAACAGTGTCAAAATTCAATATGGCGCCCATAAGAAATAAAATAAAATAAAAATTTCAAGCACAACATTACATAGAACATTAAAAGTGGCCTTGAGAACGTGTCTTTAGCATTTCTCTGCAAGGCTAAATAAAAGTGCTAGAGGCAAAATAAGAAAATGTGATTTTTCCGTTTTTTAAAAAAATCTAAAACGTCATTTGTTATAAGTCTACTTTCTTTTCGGGATCATAATAACCACAAAATTTAGCAACTTTGCCAAATTTAAACCTATCGTCTATCTTCAATAATAAGCAAGATCTCAATGGTGAGGATCGAAAATGATCAGCCCGTATATGTATCTAGCTTTTCTCATTCTCAAGTATTTATTTAGTATTGCGACTGTCTCCAATAGTACTATGACTCACCGTTTAAACCGAAGCAAACGGTAACAGTTACCTAATATTTTTCTTGTCCGAATGAGCACAGGATTAATTGACAATCAATACACCAACGTAAGCACTTCCTGTCCGACGAAAATTAATCGAGAATCAAATGTTTATTTCCTCCTTCCCTTTCATCGCGTCGTGCCTACACTTGTGCCAACAGGAAGGATATGTTGTCCCAATTTCTGAGCTAATTTTAACGTGGTAACGGGACATCTAGGCACGTCGAGAATGCGCACCGTCCAGCATTTAAATCGACTCTCTTGTGAGGAGGAACTGCACGCGAATAACACGAGAAAGATAGAGAGATAAGACGCTCATAATAGGCTTAGTTCAGCTATAGTTCAGTTCCCATCGCGTTATTACTTCGGCCTCGGTAATGGACGCGAACTACGTTATTATCCATTACTAATAATACCTGGATTCGCTCTACTTCGTCCAGGTTCCTTATTCTAATCATAGACGACTGATTTCCTACGAACCAGTGGAACTTGGGCCAGCTCTACGGATCTCGAATGCTTCGCTGTATATATATGTATATGTACTACAGTTAGGATTAACGTGGCAGATACAAATTCCATTAAAATCGATAATAACTCGAAAATACATCGATGGTAGGCGGTCGTTGGTGTTGTTATTTCCAGAATTAAGTGCGTGACTGCTCTGATAAATCCCATTATCTTTACGTTTTCCGTAATGCACTTCAAGCATACAACATAGCTATATACATACTATACTCGGGTAGATATCATAGGTATGCTTTTACACAGTTCAATATAAGTTAGAAGTAAAATCTATTAGAAAATCTAAAACAGAATTTGTTTGATTGTTTCTTATAAGAAAAAGTAAATGTTCAGTTCTCTAGCAACCCAAAGTTTTAGGCTATAGATGGCCGTAGCAAAGTAACATAAGTAAAATGAAATGACAGCACGTATTTGACAAGTGGTGAAAAGGTTATGTTCATTAATAAATTGAATATTGCCCGCGTTCCACCTGGAACGCACCGCTCTAGAAAGGGTAGAGGTGCCTCTTCGATTTTTAATTTTTTCAATTTCCAATTTACCGATTTGCCAATTCTTTCACCATTTAAACATACTAAACATCGGAAAAACATGCCCTGTATATACAACTAGCTATTAACAAGCTATTACCTGCAAAATCTTCCGATAGGTATTGGAAAGATTACGAGTTATTTAAAAAAAAATGGTGTAATGAAAATTCAGTGAATGATTACAATGAATATGTATTATTGGCATATTTTGAACTTAAAACGGAAAATTTAAAATCTTCTAAACTCTGGTCGATATACAGGCTGTCCCCTCGTTGGGTTGCATAACGTCATAGGGTTATTCCTTGTATCAAAATTAACAAAACACTTCTAGTCAGCATAGGTCCAATTCTCAACCGTTTTCGAGATATGGGTGGTCGAAAGCGCTGAAAGTCACTAGTTACGGTAACTAATTTAGACGAATCATAGACGCATTTGGCTCGAATTTCGGCAACGAAATTGTATGCTTTCGAACGATTTAAAGTAATGCACATTCAGTATTTTTGGACGGAAATAAATATGTTTAACAAGTATACACAATGAGCAATAAATTCAAATTCTAATAAATCATTTCTTTGAAGTATGTTGCCTTGAATGAAAGAAATTTCTCTCCTAGTATAAACTTTTACATCATCGTAAAGTGCTTCTTCACAAATCTGACTTTGCACCTCCTCCAAGCTATATTCTCCTTCTTTGGAACGCGTACGAAATAAGAAAACCAAACAAAGAAAATTTGCTTAAATTTTTGTAAATATCGCCAACACAAATAAATAAATACGAAACAGCCAAACAAAGCAAAAAGAAATATTTCGACTTGAATCCGCTGGTGTTGGTACATATATACATACCGCCTGTATTCATGTTGACATCATCCAACTGTGACCTTATTTTTTATTTCCTATCTTTACCCACATTGTCGTCTATACCAACTGAACAATAAACGCCTACTTGCATATGAGTAGTCGCACATAACAAGATATTAAAATCACCGGTCGTAGTAGGTATTCGGTCATTGTCTTCGTCTGTATTTTGTTATTTTGGGTAATGATAATCCCTGTCGTTTGAAATTTTTTTTATTATGATTCATCGCGTATAAAAATTATAACATTTCGGAGCGATATTACTTACAACAAGTTTAGAAACAACTTTTTATAATAGCTTTTGCTAAATTTATATTTTTTAAGTAGTTAAATTCGGAAAGCGTTCAATAAATTTATTTACTGCATTTGGCAATGGTGGTTTTCTGAATCTACATATCTGCGACAATATTAATAAAGCGGGCAACTTTCCGTACGCTTCGCAGGCGGAGATACGGAAGGTGTATTTCGACTGCGAGTTATTTTAAAATTTCCGACCCGGTTTACTAGCGCAACCAGTATGTTCGAAGTGCTGTTATCTACACACAGAGAAGTAATTTCTAGAACCATAAGCAAATGAATAATTCCTTCAACGAAGAACATCATTTTCTCAAAATATCAAGCAATTAGTTTCTTGTGTGAAGAAATGTTATGTCCTGAAACATGGGAGAGTAAGTAATTTGAAACAAATCAATAAAAATTCTAGTTCCAAGAGATTCTACCGTTTTAATTCAAACACGTGATAAACTTGATATGAGAAAAAGTTAGTTTCATATTATAAACCATGTGTTTCCTTGAAATGTTCAAATGTGTAAGTTAACTTAGCACAAGTCCCCGATTTTCTAATAGTGACCTCTTAATGCTTTTAATCCAAAACAATAATATCTTTAATACGAGAACGGGACTTACTTGAACTGAGAAACTATCCTTTAAATCAAAAAAATAGTGTACTTACCCATAAAATTACAATATTTCTTGTGTAGTCGTGTTGGCTGTGAACAGTGATTGATATTTCACCAGTCATGCTGCTGGCCTCTTCAAAATTAAACTAACCAACACGACTAAACCTGTAATATTATTGTATTTATTCATATTTTCCGTTGTTTCCTACATAAAAAAAAACTCAACATGTTTGTTTCTCTTTCAAATCTTACTTAAGATCAACTAACACCATACTTTGAAGTACAAATTCGAGAAACTTATGTATATATAGTTATTGTACAAATAGTGAGTTTATTTTAATTATATTTTGTGCATTTCCATCGTGTGCAAGGAAAAACGAATTATAAATTCAAAGGAATCTACAACTAAATAACTTTTATTTGGAACAAATGTACATATAATAGGTATACAACTCCTTAAGACTAAATTCAACAATTTTTACTACATGTGTAAGTTTTTTCGGGAACGAAATATAAATACCAGATGATTGCATCTAAGAAAGTGAATTGCTTCTCATAAGAACATAGACTTATTTATATTTAGAGAGACAATATTTCTTAAAAGTACATTTTGTTTTGAAATTAGTAAAGTTTCAAGGAACTAGTTTATTATATTGAAGTACGCTCATTCAATTGAATTTAGCACATTCTCTAGAATAAAGAAAATACCATCTTACATTTAGTAAAATATTTAAGAAAGTAGGTGTACCTACTTGGCAATAGAAAATACTTTTCTGTGTGTACGTTGTATTTTATAAATGCATACGTGGCAGATACATTAATTGAGGAGAAGACCACTATCAGACGCAATGAATAAGTTTATTAAAGATATCCCAGAGTTAACTTGCGATGGAAAAATTAGAAGTTTAGTTTGCGGTATATTAGTTTGTTGGTCAAAAACCCATTGTCAAGATCATGTGCGAAGTGCAAAGCACAGTAAAAAAAATTTCAGCAAGACAATGTGAGACCCCACGTTGCTCGAGCAACCATTGATTATTTAAGGCAATTTTATGATGAAAGGTTTTTATCAGACATATATTCCCATTGATGAAGAATACTAGTTTGAAAATTCCGGTCCACGCATTAAAAGAATTACAAGAACGTATTGTTGAAAAGTGTCACTCTGTGCCACCTCATCTTTTAACTCGTGTTTTTAATAATATGGGCCGACGTATTAACCTGTGTATTCAAGAAGAGGAAAGATAATTTCAACATCTCTTATAATTTTTTATACTTACCTGAATGTTATTGATTTTTTTTTTCTATAATGAAGCTCATTATTTTGATTAGTTATTAAATTGTTTTTGGAAATTTGTATAGTATTTATAAATGTTAACAAATAATACAAGAAAAAATACTAATTGCCATAACCTAAAACAGATTTTATGTGACATTAGCGAGAAGTAGATGGTCTTAGATTCCATGGCTATCGTGAGCCAAAGACTTTTTGATCATTTGTATATCTAATTACGACGTATTACATAGTTTTCTCTTATATTAACTTCTAATTTTTCCACGCACGAATCGCCATTCAACCAACGTAAAATTCACACCATCGCACCGAATGAATAACAAATAATAATGACTACAAGTAGAAAAAAAATGGCGCAAACACGCTAAAAAGCACGCCCGCCTATTAAGCCTGTATCGTCACCTCTTTCTTCTGACATGGCATTGTATTGTTCTTGCGCTGCCAACACGGCGAAGTGAAGACATTGCTCGCCGCCAACCGACGATTCGCTTTGTGTGCGTGTCTAGATGTTTAATATTTAAATAAACAACGAGCTGGAATGAGCTTGACCGATGATGTCTTCGGGTTATTGGCCTTTTCGAATGTAGCATGATGGTCGTTGTGAATGTATGCGTATACACTTCCCGGTTGTTTCGCTCAAACTCGCCAAGTCTCTTTTAGTCATTCGCCACGGCTTGCCCGAGCTTCGCCAAGCGTATCTATGGATATGACGTGCGCAGAGTCGGAAAAGAGAAAGGTAGAAGGCAAGATGAAGAAAGCGAATGAAATAGCGAAGGATGTACAATAGAGGTTATTCTTCTATTATTTCCCCACTAGCTGAAATTTACTATCCGTCCTCTTTCTCATAGCATCTTCTACGAGAACACCTTTAGGTCAATACTTTTTTTCGCACTACGTTTAAAACGAATTTACAATCGAGAGAGCAGGAAAAAAAAGGTATGGAAACCCACGATCATGGGAATCACATTTAGCCGTTTATTTGCCGCCATGTTTTTTTTTTTTTTTTTTGTAAGGAAAGAAGTTGAAGAGAAGATTTAATGAGAGAAAAAATAAAACTAAAGAAGATTTTAAACACGAGAAACCGTTCTGGGGCAACAGATTAAGGGGCTGATATATTTTACTCATGATGAGAAATAAAATTCTCTCTCAATAAAAATAAATTTTATTTTTACTGCGCGGATGCTTCAGATGTGGTTTTAAAGTTTATTTCCTCACTTAATGATGTAGATGTTTATACCTATACAAGGCTTACAGAGATTAAAAATATTTGAACCCGTATTTGCAAACTTCCATAAAATGAAAAATAAATTTACTATATATACTTGTCTCTAACTTTCCTGCAAAATATGCTTTCCTGAGGGTATTAACGAAATATTTGCCCTATAAATAGAGTCTTTGTATTCAATTAAATTCTTTAGAAAAGCTAGAAAAGATTCCATCCAATATGATTTGAAGACATAGTTTTTTATTTCATGATTAAATTACACTGTTTATTAGTTAATAATTCAAGAGAAAAAACGGCTATTTTTAGCTGAATACTTGATATTGATATTGAGACGCTGCGATTGCAACCAGAAAAAAAGAACCAAAAACGGCTAAGCTGAGCTAATTCTTTTTTATTCTACATACCTACTCATACAAACGAGCTACGTTTCGGTAGTATCGACATCTACCTTCCTAAAACTATAAAAACAACAAACTTGTGTAATATAGACCTGTGCAGTCTCTTTTTTGTATTACGTCATACGTTGTTGAATTCTTTTTTTGGGTTGTTGCGATATTTGTCCTCTGAAATTCGGCTGCCATTGTATCTTTTCCATAGCAACACTATCACTCGTCAGATCTGTCACATTGCACATAACCTAGAAATAGTACTTTTTTAAACAGATCTTTTAATATTTTCTATTTACTTCCTCAAAAAGAAAACAAAATAGACTTTTCGTTCATAACAAATAATTATAGACTATTTAATTCCCGCTAATAGTTAAATGCATAGGTAATACTATTACTTATCTGTGGTAATACCCACATTAAATTTTACCTACTCACAATCAGGCCGGCTTGAACCATAGTGTGATTCGTAAATACATTACTTCAGGACGGAATGTATATAAGCATTGGTATAAGGAAACTGACAATTGATCTTATTAAACACCTATATACTTACCGCGTTCTAAATATGCTGGCGCTAATATAAGAAAACTGCAAAAGGATATGAGAAGCGGATACAAAAACAGGCAGTTAAAAGGCAACATCAAACATCCAGGAAGCTAATCGCAAAAAATGCAATCTCGTTCTGATTGGAAGAACGCAACGCCAAATGCGCAACATCACATGAACTTACTGTTTGCTATCTATTTAAATTCATTATAGTATATAACCTCCCTAATGACGCCAGTACAAATTATTTACTTTATCGAGTTTATTAACTAGCGTTGCGAAAGTGGTTATCAAATTCACGAGTTATGTCGGCACTTAAACCAGAGCTTAATCGTTCTGTAGCGAATACAAGCCGTAAATTATTGAACTAATGCATCCCAAGGAGTAAGTAAGTAGCTAACTAAGTATATACTATGCAACAGATGGGAACAAATCCAGTTTTTGTTTGATGATCGGTAATAAATATAACAGCTAATAAACTGATGGCGAGTGGATGTAAATAAATGTACTGTTACTATCGAATGGCCAGAAGAAAAAGCAATCTTTACAAACAACATCTCGTGACCGTGACAAGGAATCAAACAGATGTGCATCTTTACATGATTACGGATCGAATTAAAAAGATTGCGTAACGGTTTTCATTATAGGGATTTATTTATGTAAGTGTTTTTATCTTCATAGATCATTTATTAGTATCTGTTAGCTGTTAGTAACACTTAACCTCCACAACTCCACTCAAGTAATGTGCGCATAATAGCGGTATTTTTTATTACATTTAAGCGAGATTCATAGATTGTTTATTTCAGCAACTTGCTTATTTTAGTTGTTTGCTTTTTCCACTAATGACAAAGTTCTAATTAAGACAAAATGAGACGATTTTTACCACTATTGTCGTTTGATGAGTTTGTTTTTTTCCGAAATACTTTTAGATATATTTTAAGGTTATGTTACGATAAACTTGTCAACATATTATCATGCGTTGAATATTTCATCAACTATTTCAGGACACAAAATAAGAGGATTAATTTTAAACTTTGATTTAGTGTCAAAAGAAATAACCTCTTATTTTTAACTGATAGTCTTATAGAAAAAAAAATACCCAATTAAAACGATTAGGTATGTAAAAAAACCAATGCTTTATATACAACTAAATTGGTAACGTCATTTCAAATAATTGTTTTCTTTATTTAGATCGATAAAACTCCTTTATTCTTCAATCTTACAGTTATAACATTACGTAATTAACAACATTTACAAATTCGAAATCATCTCAAAACATACCAAAGGACGCAGTAAACCATATCTATCGTTTAAGAAGCAATACAAACTAAATCCTTAAAACTAGCAAACAATGCCCCTGTTTACGATTTCGGATTTACTCTGACCCACGAATTCTAACCTAAAACTTTACGGTTGCCAATTTCCCTTTCATCTTTTCCATTTTACAACTGTTTATTTATTTGTTTATGACTTTCGGGGGTAATAACTTTTGGTTTCTATTTAAAAACTTGAAAACGTCATCCACCGAAAATCCTCTACTCTGTCGTAAGGTTACGCTATATTGTATTATAGCAGCGGGTCAGTCTAGCGAGGTCCGGTGAATCGTTCCGAGAACCGAGGCAAGAATATTCCGTGTTTCCTTCGTGGAAGGTACTGCACCCAATTTTACGCAAAAGTGAGGTTATTTGCAGTTACCGTTAGGTAGAATGGGTAAATAAGTAAGATGTGACGAGTTGTCCGAGTTGATTCAAGGAAGGATTTGCTTGTTTATATATTGTGGTAGATTCTGCCTCTTTTCCTTGGTAGGTGTTTCAAAGAAAAATGACTCTTATTAATTGATAAGCGGGGAGTCTAAAAATAGTCTTGCATATAATACAACCCTTAATATACATTTATTTTATTTTGCATGAGATATGGGCAGAGTTATGTAATTCATTTTGTTCGTCTTTGTTTTGTAAGCTAGCTTTAAATAAACAGAATTATGTTTAAATCGTGACCATACATATATGTATAAATACATTAAAATTTGTATTTAAACCGAAATAGGTTATTATCACTACATGGGGATTAGTGCAAAAAAAAATTCTTTTTTATTGAAGCTCTTCAAATTGTCTTGCTGTTAAGAATTCTTTTAGTAAAGAAGAAAAAGTGGCAGTTCACGAATGAAGCACACAGTGGGAGAGCAAGATCGACAACTTCTGCTGAAGATCGTGCAATAGTGATTATTAGCAAGATTAATCGACGAAAAACACCCCCGGAAATTGGTACTGAAATCATGCAAGCCGTCTGAAGCAGTAAGCGGAACTACAGTAAAATATCATTTGGACAAAGCAGATCTTTATGGACCAATTGCGATGAAAAAACCGTTATTACGCATACAGAATAAACCGAAGCTTTTAAAATGGACTCGTGAACACCAGCATTATATATCACGAATAAAAACTATTTTGTCGAAAACTTGAAAAGATGAAGACCTACCCTTTAACATTGCTTTCTCAAACGAAGGTTCATTCCAATTAAACGGAGTAATGAATCGGCAAGTATTGGTCTGATACAAATCCTTTTGGGGCGCAGGGAGCAAAATGTTTGAGCTGGAATACTAAATAATAATTTTTCATAGAAGAAGATCTCATTGCTGAATTGTATGCAGACATGCTTCGAGATGAAGTAGTTCTAGCAATAACAGAAATTTGCCGGCGATAACTTCGAATATATTTGGCTTCAACAAGGTGGTGCTGTACCATAGTACGGGCAAAATATTCGTGATTACCTAGATTACCACCTCATCGTTGGATAGGACGACGAAGTGAAATTGAGTGGCCTGTCAGATCACCAGATTTGACTCCTCTTCATTCCTTTTTTTGTTAGATTATCTAAAAGATTCTGCGAGCAAAATTAAACCTGAAAATTTAGGTGAATTGCGTCAAAGAATAATAGACGAAACTGAAAATATTCCTCCTAGAATATTTCAATAATGCGATTGAATCATCGGCTAGCTCACTGTAAGGAAATAAACAAACAAGAAACAAATAAAATTATTACGTACGGAATTGAATTTCGATTTCAGATTTTTATTTTTATTTCGGATTTAGATTTTTATTTTGATTTGGAATATTCGTTTTGGTTTTGGACTTTTTTTTAAGTCATTTTAAAATTGTTTAAAACATCCTGCGATAGGCAAGGGGACTCGCTTAAGACAAGCAGCCCGAAGGGAACAGAAAACTACTACATCCACGTCGTGGTGTCTGGGTTACGCTAAATGTAACAATAAAAAAAAAATGTTTCAGACAAAATTTTCATATTTTGATACGTAGAATTCGAATCTGCAATAGAAAATGGAAGATTTTAAAGTTGCCGTCCGTCCCACCCTCTGGGGGTGGGGGTTGAAGATTTGTGTTTGACGTCCTTGGATAGATTTTTTTAAAATCAATGCCATGTTTTTCTGTTTTTCGATTCGATGTGTATTTCTCAAAATATTGGACCATCCTATAACTGTTTAGACACCTAGTATATAAACAATGCTTACATGTTGATAAGAACTCTTCATCATAAAATTGAAAACCGGACCATTCACAACAATATTATAGACTACTTCAGGAGCATCCTGTTGTTCCTTTTGTTTTAGCTGTCAACACGCATCGAAAAGGATTGTAGTGATTGTAGCTATTTAACAATTGAAAAGGGAAGACACTCCTTTTGTCTACTACATCCGTTCACATTTTTTACCTCATACTGTGAATGTTATAGCGGTTAACAGCGGTTATAATCTACCATTTTTTTCTCTCGCTGGTAATCTTAAAGAACCGGAAGTATTATCAATCAAATCCTATCTTTTTCTACCCACCCACATCTATGCGAATCTTCTCAAAAGACCATTCATCAAAACTTTTTCACTTTTCCAATCTATCAATGAAATAAAAAAAAACGACCCTTCTTTTGTCAACGTCACTACTAGAAAAAAATCGGTGCATCAACGCAAAATCTTCCCCCATCTGATTGTTTAACACCACCACATATGTATACTTACTGATGTAAGAGGGGTCATGCATGCTAAGTGGAAATATTTTTATGGTGAGCAGGTAGAACCCGCCAACTGTTTCCTTTCGGTTTCAAATTACTTTCGATTTCTTCGGGTTTCTGCCCCAAAAGGTAGGTATATTAGTAAATTGCCCTGTTCCTTCGGGAGAAAGCGTTGTACATAGTGGTCCAGGTAGAGAGGCGACAGATGATGTAGCTCTTAGTGCACGGGTGTGATATAAAATTGCCACGTCAGCTTTCCACCTTTGGACGTTGTAGAGATTACTTTAAATTGGTTGTAAATTAAATTATGTAGGTATAGTTGCCCTTTTCCTGGGCGTGATTTGTGCGTGCGCAAAACACAAGCCTTTGATGCGCCTATGCCGACAATATGAGCCCGTTTTCGGACAAATAATAATGGATTTAATAAGTCATAATTGTGATTGAATTTTCACACAAATAACATAAGGGGATTTAGATGGGTGGCCACACTGAGAGATCTCTTATGCTTTCATCATATTTATTAGGTTATGTTCATATAAACATCGTTCAAATTGAAATTATGTATGATAGCGGATGTTTATCCATGGGTATATTTTGACATTTCTTCGCTACTGACAAAAATCTGATGGATGGCGGCCAGTCGAATCATGTAATCTGATAATAATAGGTACATAATAGAACGGGTATAAACCCACCGTCGTCTGGACAACTACTATATTTCTCCAATGTCTAATCTTTAGCAAAGATAGCATCAAATGCACCCCTATAATATTCCCTCTCCAAACCTGTAAATTCTTTCAATCTCTCTCTCTAAATCAAATCCACTCTAAATCAAATCCACTCTAAATTAAACTCACCTCAAATTAAACCAACTCCTGCAATGTCCCCACGCCAACTTAAAATCACTTCTCAATTGGCCATCCCATACAAGGTGCCTCCTCAAGTTTCCCCATCTCAAGCTAATGTCATTTCCTCAAACTCTCCACCTCCAGATCAAAATTATCTTCTCCAATACCCACACCCTAAACTAAAGACGCCGACCAATGTTCTTACTTCAAACTAAAAGCACTTGGTTTTACTGGTACTTCGAATGCCCTGTATAGCGGAATTACCCCTCCATTTGATGTGGACGCATATCAAATCAAGACCACTCTGTTTCACTGTACAACAAATCAGAGTGCATGATATAGAATTTTTAGCTGGTGTACTTCCAAAATTTCCCTATAGGCTGATATTTTATATATTATTCTCTTATTGCTAATTTGGTGAGCTATATGTTTATCTCATCTAAGAAGTGCATCGATTTGTATTCCCATGTATTTAGTGTTGTTCCTCCTGCTTATGGTCATCACTTCACCACAATCCCTCACTTTCAGTTCCTCATAATCAGGTAAGTTATTTTAATATAACGTAAATGCTATGGAATGCGATTTATTATAATTTATTGATAGACGATGCGTTTTAATCCAGCTTACCAATACACCGATGTTCCCCTCAGCGATAATTTTCAAGTTCTTCCATGGGTCTTGCTTTAAAAACTACAACAGTATCATCAGCGAAACTTATTATTTGACCTCTGATACGTTGTCGATGTATTTCACATAAATATAAGTTAAATAGAAGAGGTCCCAGAACTGTCTCTTGAGCAATACCACATTCCGTTTGTCGGGGTTCGCTTTGGGCACCATTTATATTTACGGTTTGTATGTAATAAGTAAGGTAAGAGTCTAGCCATGTACTTATCCTACCGCGGGTCCCATTGTTTGTAATATACTCATCAGCAATTCCCCATGTGGAACAGTATCAAAGGCTTTGGCTAGGTCGATAAATACCGCCAAGCAAATGATTTGCTGATTATACTAACCATTGTAAGTAATGGCATCCTGGGTAGATCTACTATGACGAAAACCATATTGATAATCATGCGAGTTGGGGCGTAAGCGGTGCGTTCTAGGTGGAGCGCGGGCTTTCTACTTTCTGCCGAGTTGGGGCGGTAAGCGGTCATCAAACGACCATACACCATGTTTTTCAAGGAAGCACTCTAAACGTTTTTTAATAAGTTTCTCTAAAATGTTTGACATGGTTGTCGTTAAAGATATCGGTTGATAATTTTCGAAATTTGCCCTGTCGCCATTCTTGAATAAAGGTATTATCACCGTTGTCTTAAATGTGTCTGGAAATTTTCCAGCGCTGAAGGACCCATGAAGAATGAAAGCCAGTGGTTGTACTATTAAACTCGCTATTTGTTTTAACATCTCTACTGTTACTCCATCATATTCTGACTGTTTCCAAGTTGTAAGTGTCATAATCGTGTTATAGATTTCGTTTTCTTCAACATCTTCAGGTACAAACGATTGTAAAATCTGATGTGTGTGGAAATTATAGTCATCAGACGTAGGTATCTATATTTTCCTGGAAAGGATTGTTCCTTATTCGTTTATATAATCTCTGTTTTTTCGTTAACCAATTTGGGAAGTCTATCATGTATCCACAATGTTTTCTTTTTATTTCCCATCTTTTCGACTCATACTTGTACAAGACTGAACATGTGTTTTTAATATATGGACTAGGTTGATAGTAGCCTCAGTACACCTTGGCCCAGGTTTCATTTTGTACTTTCTCTAGTAATTTATACCTATCTAAATATTGTTTTGTTTGCACGCTATTAGTAATTTGTCACTTTTTCAGCTTTTATCTGTACTATTGTGGAGAAATGATTAATTAATTCGGTCTTTACAACCACAGATTGGTATTGAAAGTGATTTTCTAACATCTTTTATATAAATATGGTCTAAGCATGCTTGTGATCTTTCCTGTGAGTTCTCGTTGGGCTCTTAATGTACGATCGGAATCCGTAGAAGGTTAATATATTGAGGTAAGTCTGAATAAAGTGTACTTTCCAACTCTTACCCAATCAAATCGAAACCAATTTCCATTATTACGAGACGTCAGGTGTCCAACAGCAAAAAAAAAAGAAACTAATCGAGAGCACCTCGATTTCACCTGATGCTCGCTTAACGAAAGGGAGTTTCGGCTCTTCCATTCCGTATCTAATTGGTTGGTACCGGTGGCATTTGACCGGGCGAGCATACACTGGAACCGAAAGTGTTTCGGAGGACCGCTAGAAAGATCGAGTCCAAGTAGCTGTACCTACCGCTCGACTCACGGCTTTACAGCAACTTCTTCTTCTTCTGAACCTCCGTTGTATATCGGCGGATACGTGCCATCAGTGAAACCGAAATGTTGTGCGTGCATGAATAATGTTATACGCCCTTGGGCGACCATTGTTGTCTATGGTAATGGAGTGGGATTGATGGAGAAGATCGCGTTCAACGAACTAGTGCTGTACTGAGATTAGTTTTGATCCTCAATTAAGTAACGCGAATGAAACCAATTAGAAGAGAAAAATACTCGTTACAAAACGCATTCTTTCATGACCTTTATCGTTCTTCCCGTTACGTCTAGCGATCTAGTGTAGTCCGGCATCTAACGAAAGTTCAATATAAACATTATGTGAGAAACTCCACGGCCTTAACTTCGACATTGAATCACGACTTACAAATGTGCCTATGTATTAATGCTGAAGATTTATTATTTTAATATAAACTGTTTAATTTACCTGAATATATTTGTGGTTTTCTTGAAAATATTACCTCTCACAGATTTACCGGCAATCGCAAGATTCGGCGGCAATAATTAATTTGTTAACAAGTCATTTTTAGATATTATTTCTCCCAAAATTATTTCAAAACATATTAAATTATATATATTACAATATGGACGCATGTTATACCTTTGACAGTGAGAAACCTTTTAGGTAACCCAAAAGATAAACCGAACGACAACAAATGGGGAGGCTTGAATCATCGAGTGTTGCACAACACATTAATCATACTGGACATAAAATTAACATTGTGTACCTTGAACTATTGAAAAATGTAACTTCTTCGAGGGAAGTAGACGATTATGAAACCATGTATGTGAACATAATTATATAAGCTTTATTTATTAAAAAAAAAGTGAACGAAATTAAGAAAACTTCTAATAAATAATTCGCTTTTATTTAAGTTACTCACTGCCGCTGCTGCAAATCTTCTTATCAATTCAACTTTTGAGATCTAATATGTAAAAAATAAGTATAGATATGTACATGTCTACGAACAAACAATAATCAACCAGCAATCATTCCTCTATTCAGCAAAAGCGGCTTCCTGCGTCGGTGTATGAATGAACGATTATAAACTATACAAGCGAGTACCTACTAACAATCTCATTGTTTCCGCTTTCCGTTTTTTCGCGCATTTAAATAGCATCGCTGAAGCACCGAAACCGAATATTCAGTGATATAATCTTAAAATTCGCGCCATTGTTTCCAGGACGTTGAATACATCCGCAACACGCTCGACAATAGTGTGAAAAACGGATGTGACAGCCGTTTAGTAACATCAGCATTAACATTAATTGTGTAGTAAGTATACATTTATATTGAAATATCCTATATATTTTATTCTTGTTTAGTTAAGTTCTGGTAATCTTTTCTTTGTTTAACCAAATTTTTGTGAAATCGTATTATCATATCTGACGTAAAAGGTTATAATGATTTAAAATTGATTTTTATATAGAGGAAAGGTATCCCATGCAAGTGTTTATTAAAAAATGACACAATAAACAACGTACAAATGAATAAATTTATTAAATATTAAGTAGTAAAAATTATACATTTATTTATTTTAAATTTAAGATGTAAAACAAAATGTTTGTATGTTTTAGTTTATATATTTATAAATAATGTTACAATCATGAAATTTGTGCTTCGGGAGAAAAGTAATGATTTTCAATTTAAAAATGACATTTAAATAATAAATAATATAGGTGGTGTCATCTAACAATCACCAACTAAAGCATTACAGAAATCTGTAATGATTTCAGTCTTTACACCGATAAATTTTCTATTACGTTTCGGTTTGCACGCTTATTAAGTAAAATTTAAAACTTAAGGAGATTCCCGATAACAATATATCTACAATCGTTCGTATAAATCCAGATATATTCTAATAAGTTAAAAACGAATTATGTTGAACTGCAACGCCATCTCTTGCTCCCAGCCTTTTAAAGGTACCTCTTATTTATCAATATTCTTACCTTCCTAGATAATGTAACGTAGAAATCAAACGCCAAACAAAAGGATTTAGGTGAAACAAAAGGCAACTGCATTATTATCGGCTTTATAAACATTAAGTAACGACTAATGTAAGGAAGTACATTATACATTCTATTTATTATTATTTCTTTTTAAATTTAATAAATAATTGTATTGTAAAAGATTATAAATTAAAATTATAAATATTTTATAATTTAAACATAATTTAATGCAGGTGGCGCCCTCTGTTGCTAACTAGCTAGATTTTACAGAAATCTGTAATTTTCTAGAGATTCCTGCTTCATAAAGTAAAGTAACTCAACGTTTACAGAAATCTGTAATAACTTATAGACTTCTGCATTACAAACATAAAATATTTATATTTCTTTTCCATAGATAGCACCCTTACAATAACTTACATATTTTAAAAATTAAACAGGATAATAAAAATTATTGTTCTGTATAACTATACCATGCAACATAAAACACAAATATAAAATATTATTAAAAAGCTTAAATAATAAAGTGCTCTTCCATAATTTGATTTATTTACGTTAAAAAGTGTAAATAGGTTTCCTTTTAAGTGCGATTCTAGAATATCTATCTATATGTGCAAGGTTTGTAGCTTTTGTACGCTAGGTTGCACGTTAATTTTTATGGAACGCTGTGATAATACACGCTGCTTCTTCCTGATAATAAACCGATTTCCAAATATCGCCTGAATGGAATAGAATGTAAATTCAACGACGCTTATTATAGAGCCACCCATGCATAATCCGAAAGTGCCGCCAATTGTGCCTGCGGAAAATCACCTTAAAGTAATTAAATTAAAATGTTTGGCAAATCATTGTACCCAGTAAAGTATCCCAAGTTACAATAGCGGTTCTTTCTCTTTTAATACCTGCAACGCTACTGTAGTAAATATTAACGATACAGCTTTCATTGATTTGCGACCTAAAATTTATGATTTGATTTCATCCACTTAAACTTAAATCAGAATGATTTTACAGCCTCTTTCTTTCATGGTGGATTCTGTAGTCGACTTCCTCACAATCTGGTTGACAATAACAAAATTCGGAATTTTCAATACCGTGTTCCCGCATATATTTGATATCTAAAATGGTCGAGAATTAACGGCTATGGGGATTCCCCAAAGCTATTCGAACCTGTGTCTAAATCATCACTAAGCATTAGTGTCGCAAAATTCTTAGTGTTGGCTTCCAAGCAAGGGGTATCAAGGAATGAACAGAATCTGGTGTTTCCTGAAATGAAAACCATAAATTAATTTAACGTAAGATTGCGAAAAAGAGGAAGAAAACCTGTGGATGGATAATAGAAAGGTATGCAATTGCAGAGTTTAGCGATGTAATTCGCTTTGCATTCGTTGAAGCAAGTCTGACTGCTGTAGGAGTTTGTCCATTCCAAATTACCCTGAACAAAAAAAAAGAATAAAAGTTTTTAGAATGATATTTTTGTAATTTCTTTCACCTCATCTTTAAATAAACATCCTCTACTTTTAGGCTTCAAGTGTACTATGTCGGGATCACTGCTGAAGGAACTTTGCTCCACTTCCAATGAAACACTTTCACCACCAATTGCAGAATTGTAATGGATGCCTATTTGGGGATATTTATTACCGCTATGAGTAAATATCTAAGGAAGGCTTAACGATGCACTATCGAATTAAACTAGTATAATAAAGTATATGTGTACCGTAACTCCCGGTATGAGGTCGTCTCTGGAAATATATTCAGAAGCTTCAATATCTATGGTCAAACTTAGACCAGAACCCAAACCAGCTCCACCGGTGTAGAAGAGCCGTTGATTTTCTATTCTAAAGTCATTTTAGTCTTTAACTATATATTCCCACTGCTTAATTTCTATAATGTTGGTACACCTAATACTTACTGTTCATCTTTTGTAGCATAATAGTTAAAAGCACAACAATAGCCTACATTTGTTTTAATTAATTTGAATATGTCTGTGCATGAAATATTCTGCGATTGCCATTTGCATTTGGGCAACATACTAGTGCATGGGTGGGCTAACTAAAATACCTACACTAAATTAAAAAACATATTTCCAAAACATTTACTTATTACCTCTTTCATGATATTCGACATATCATAACCATAAACTTCTAATATCTCGTATAACTTAGATATTTTTACCGAATTAGAAATAACCGTCGCTTCAAAGCAATCATCACACGGCACTAAGTTCGGCAGGGCATTTAAAAACTCCTCAACGTCTTCATTTTCAGCGCCATTTTCTTTTCTAAAATCCCACAATTTAAAGCTCTCGAAGGAAATACCATAAATAAAACAAATATTATTTTAAAGTCCACGTACAAAATATCCACGATATTTCCAGTATTATTTCTATAGACGACATTGTGGTTGCAAACCACAACCGCCGGAAAAGGACTCTTCCAAACTGGATAACCGGTGGAGGTGATCACGTTCAGCACTGGAGTATCTTGAAACCTGTTCAGTTGTAGGAAAATCAAGTGTACACAAAATGTAAAACTTAATGATATCAGAATTATCCAAAGTATCGGTGCCAAGAAATTATATTGTTTATCCACGATATAACGGCATCCGTGCAGATGGGTACTGCTTAAGTAAGTGTCCAAAAGCTCGGTGAAGTTTTTGAAATTAAAATCTGCAAAAATAAACGAACAAATTTAATATACCGAATTGAAATTCTGAAATATTTTTTTTACGCATGCTTCTGCGGCTTATTTGACTATCCGCGTTCTTTCCAATTTTTTGAAGTGGAACTGCCATACTTAAGTTGTGTATCGCCTTGTCCTCTCACCGGTTGATCGCATGTTAATGAAGGTTTTTATTTGCATAATTTTACGTGTTTCAGTATCATATTATAATCACCTTGTCAATATCTCTTGTCTTTTTTGTCCTGGTGGCATGATTATACCTTTTTATCATTCCAAATCTATCGTGTTTGATGTTAAATTGCTTGTTCGCTTCCTTAATGTAAATAACAGCACCATTTCAAAAGAGATAATTGTAGATAATTGAAAATTAATGGTTTGTACGTGAAGTTCAGCTATTAACAGCGGTTTTCTATTCTTCCTAAACTTTATTGTATACACGGTGGGATTATGTACATTAACGGATTTATTTTATATTTTGGATCGAATACAAACAATTATATCGTTAAACATTCATAATTTAATAGGAATCGCTTTAATATCAATACTAATGTAAACAATTTTATTGATACTTAAATTGCATCTTTCTACCAAGCTTGGGCATAATCCACATCCATTTATCATGGATGGGCGATGGATTTATATACAGAGCGGGTATCTTCGAGCGATTGATGAATATAACAGTAACAGCTGGTCGATTGTAAACAGTTAAACTCATTCCGCGCTTATTTAAGTATACTGGTCTGAAAGATATTTGCTAAGTACAATTATTATTAGGTTTTTGCAGCATCAAATAGTTTCACTGATAGATTTCAATGACGTAATTCCTCACAGCTCCATAAATAACATAAAAAAAGTAAAAATCTATAAAACTTCGAAAGGCATAAGGGGTATTTTTAAAGATCAAAATATGGATCGATGTTTTACATTGCGAAACACATTGAGAAATTTGGTAACCCGAAACATAAACCCAATCACAACTGTATAATAAAGTTTACATTAGACAGACAAAACATGGAATTGGAACAAGATTTAAGGAGAACATATCGCATTCTCGCTATGGGAAGGTTAAATCATTCAGTGTTGCACGACACATAGATGATACTGGACATGAAATTAATAATAAAAACTTTGAACTACTGAAAAAATGAGTTCGATGGAATTAGACGCTTAGGATGTATAGGTAGATAATTTCATGCTTTAACCGTCTTTAACGATAAAGTTAAAGAAAATAATTGCCGAAAATTTAAATTTGTCTAAATAAGTATAGAATCACCTCTACTTTATCGGTAAAGACACTGCCTGGGCTAATTAAATGAGAGAGAACCACCAAATCAACCCATAATGCAGATTATGAACGAAAAGAAAGAAGCTGCCAATTGTTTTCAAATACAAAAGTAAATGGTAAAACCAAGCCGGCAGTTAGAAATATGTAGTTAGGTGTGATTACGTTAGAATATTACATTTTATCTCTGTTTACATTTTAAATTATTAATTATAAATTATACAGATTTGAACAATATTTTAAATATGAAAAAAAATGAAAAATTCAAGAAATTTTTGATATTCTAAACAAACAGAAAATTCACAATATTTACATTTGGCAAATAACAAGTTTTCTTTTTATTTTGAACATCAAATCCAATAATAAACATTTTTTTTTACATTTTTTAATAAAATTTACAAACATCCAATCTATTTATATCTTTTAGGACATATACTGCATACTACATCTTTGATATAACCATACAATTAATAAAAAATTAGACGGAATATCTACGAATGTTAGCTTTCTCTCCATGCTCACCGGTATACAAGGTGGCCTATATTCAAGGCAGTTCAATCTCGCTTAGTTTGACACCTGCTTCCACCTGTTGCGCGCATTAAAAATAACCACACAACACAAAACTCGAGTGAAATCGTTCCATTTCTACCACCACATTGCGCGTTCCGCACTCGCACACGCTGGATGACCAAGCTAAGTCCGGTTCGTGCGTTAACAGTGAGAAAAATACGTGCTGCAATGGCAAGAATCTCATTGACGTTTAATTAAATACGACCAATTGTTTCGCCGTGTATAACCTACGCTTAAGTGATATGCAATAGTGAATTCGCGTCGATCCGCGATGTTCATTACCTACGATTGAGAGAATCAACCACAGACGGGCAAGCTCTTCGACACTTCTTCAATATGTTATATTCCGTACTGCTACCAGTACGACCGACGGCCCAGAAGCAATTCTTATTCCCGACATCGTTCTGTTGAAACGTTACCTTTTTATTTTGTGTTTCGTTAATTTTGTGTTTTCTCTTCGTCGCTTCTCGTCCTGAGGTGTGCTTTTAAGTTGTTCTGTGCATTATCGTTTTGTGTTTTATTTATTAATCATCACCTATCAAGATGAAACGAAATTCCACCGTGAGAGAAGTGTTATTGTTGCTTTCTGTCGCTGTCCTATTCAAGGTAAGTTTTCGCTTCCTGTCCGTGTGAAATCGTGTGTCTTAAATTATATTATAACGACCCCAACATAGATAGTTTTATATCTAGTATGTAGTATATAAGTCTGTCCTGGGTTTGCCTTGGATATATTTTTAAAAACGCACATGTGGCTTTTAGATTTCGGTAGTTTAAAATCTTTTTATTCATCTTAGCGCCCGTGTCATCTGTTTAGATTTGTGGTATGGGCATAGATATTCTTGTCCTTAGATAGAGACTATTATGTTTCTTAAATTACCGAGAGATACCCATAAGCACACCAAGATTTACGTGATTAATTTTGCGAAACACTTTTAAAACAGCATCGAAAACTTTCCAAGTTTAAAGCAACAACTCGTCAGTTACATCATTCATTTATGTTTATGTAAATACCTATTCATCATCACTTAGGCTTTGAATAAAAAAAAACATGGTTTATGTAAAAGTTATTTATTATAGTGGAGTATTTAAAGGTGTTTTTTACAGAATGAATATTCTGAGAATCCCAATATTACATAAAATAAGCTCAAGCTTATTTTACACAGTAAAATAAATGGTGAATTAATTCATAAATTTATTCATGAAAAACTGCGTGAATAAATTGATAGGGTAGGGGTGGTTCAAACGTTGCAATTTTTACTAACTCTAAACTAGGGATTTATGCAATGCTAATATATTACAATTGTTAGTGTTGTTATCTTGACGTTTGACGTGTCGCGTAGATGCTGATGACATTCAAGATTTAAAAATTAAAGTAGGAAAAGTGAAGAAAGATACAAAAATGAAAGTACGAAAAGTAATAAAAATCGTGCTGCTTCGTGCACTTTAGCAGTTTACTTCGGAAGGTCGACGCAGCACGACAAGGCTATAACAATAACCTCAAAGTCACTCGGCAATTGGTACTTGGTACTGATTTATAAAACGAAATGTAACTAGAAATCCCCAAAAAAATTCGGGAAAAATTAGAACAATCTAATTTGTCAATTTATTCAACCTGTTCACGACAATTTTGAATATTACATGTAGCAATAAATTCAAGGTTACAAAATTCAACAATTTATTGAACCGTGTAAAGCAGCCTTAACAATTATGCAGATATTAGACGTGACGTTTACTATTGGCTATTGGCTTTTGATTCGTTAAGGTATGATTAACGTTCTTAGGTGGCGGTTGCAAAGTTGGAGAGAAAACTTATGTTTTAAAGTAGCTAAAATTAATGATTAGGACAACATGACCAAATATATAAAATAATAGATCAGATAAATAAGTAAATACTTATAGGTATGCATGTAATAGAAGCTATGGACTCGAAATGTCAAAAAATTCTTGGTTTTTTCTTATTCTAAATACAAACACTTTGTTCATTTCTCAATAAAAGGTTTAAATACGGGAATATTTCAAAAAATGCTTTTTCCAGGTTAGTCGGGGTTTTTTTTGAATCATGTAGTTTTATATAATTTCTAAAATTCTTTTTATCATGAACTTAATACAATACAATTTCATATGGCTTTGTATACTTACGTTTCCAACACATCTCTGCCTTTTAGAGCTAATCTAGTGGGAACTAATAAAATAAGTAGGTAATATTCCTTAAAAAAGTGTTCAAAATCTAATACATTTGTAAGAATACCTAACCTCTAAGTCAAAAAGTATTTTAAAAATTTGCCATTTGAGAGAGAAGTATGAAAAAGTATGGAAGTTGCATAGAATAAATAATAACATTTCTAAAAACTAATTTTCGATTTTTTACCAGAATCTTCACTTAAAATAAGTAGCTAATTTTAAAAACATTCCTTTTACAATCAAACACTTGCTTTAAATTGTTAAATGCGTTCTACTTTCTAAAACGCTTCGAATGTGTCACTTCTAAAACATGTCACCGTTTAACAATTTCAAAGCGAAGCTGTGACAAATCATTAAATCTTAGACCAGCAAAACGTCTATTATTCCCCTAAAGATCCTATTGATGAATAGAAAGCACTATAGTACGAGATTTTAAATCGCAAATCGGTGTTGGCCAATGTTGTTGATCTTATTGCTAGGATTACGAAGTATGGATTTACAAATTTAGAAAGTTGTCGATTTTATTGTAATAGTAAATGCCTGTCTGTTAATGGTTAATTCTGTATGCTCCATGTTGGTAAAGCCACACACAATGCGTATGTGTGTAAGTATGTACGTTACGTATGAGACTTCATCGTTTGTGAAAACCTTTTTGGCTTCAGGGATTGTGAATTGTTATGTTATTATTCGTTTTGAATTCTTTTTATAGTTGTTTTAGAGCGGTTTAGGTTTTTAAAGATTTACAGGTATGAATTTACCTATATAATGCTAGTAATCCTTTCATTTTCCACCAATTAATAAACAATAAAATGAACAATAATAAATACTAATTGCCTATAATAGGTATCCTACGCATTTTACGAGAATAGTATTTTAAAACATAAGTGTCACAATGACGTTTATGTAATGCGAGAGATTCAAAGTACGAGCATTACAAAGTCATTGTGAAACGAGTTTTTTTATAGTATTTTTTCCAATTTGCTCATTAATCGCATTTTTTTTTAACAAAAAATAATAATTTGGTGACTTATTATATGGCAGGTTGGTTACACTGACATCTCAAAATTGGAACTAAATTTATATTTCAACAATTTAAACTTGACATTATTGTATTTGACATTTCATTATAGGAAATTAATTGTTTTGTTAAAATTCATTAATTGTTTAAAATGAGTTCGGAGTTCCGGTTGCACTCCAACTGAAATTCGGCAAATTGCTGAAAATCTCGTTGTGGATTTGCTTCCTGAGAAGTCTCGTGATAGATATGAAAAACAATTCCTACATTTTGAAAAATGGCGCACTGAACACAAAATTCAAGGTGTTTCTCAAAATATTCTACTTGCCTATTTCGATATTCAACGCAAGAAATACAGTATTAGTCATAAGTATGGAATAGGCAATTTATCTCCGTAAATATGAACTTTATGACAAAATGTCATTAATAGAAGTTTTTTTACTAATTCTTTATCTCTTAGCCTGCTAGTTGTTTTTTTATGTCAACGCATTTCCATGGAAACGTAACTCTGTTCCCTTTTTTCCCGATATTGTACAATTATTTCCGGATGCAGATCGACAAGGAATGCCAAACCGAGATATTTGGTTTCAGCAAGACGGCGCTCCACCCCATTATGGGGTAGATGTTCGCCAATTTCTGAATAACATTTTTCCCCGTCGTTGGATAGGACGTCGGGGTTCTATTGAATGGCCTGCTAGGTCCCCCGATTTAAGCCCCTTAGATTTTTTCCTTTGGGGTCATTTAAAAACTACAATTTACAAAGAAAGACTCCAAAATTTGGAAGATCTGGAAGCCAGAATAAGGCATGAAATCGCACAAATACCACCTAATTGGCTGCAAAATTCATTACCCAATTTTTATGACAGATTAGGTTACTGTCAAGCTGCAGAGGGTCTTCAGTTTGAACATTTAATTTAAGTTAAAGATTATTTGATTGAATAAAATAATGGCCATTTTCTCTAAAATGTTGTTATCAAACTACACAAAAGAAATACCGGATCATTTCAAGGGAAAAAAGAGGAACAAAAATCAGCAAAAAAATTGGAAATGTGCCGAAGAAAATTGTCACTTTTCTTCAACTTTACACAGGCCACTTTAGAAGGTTTTGTGCTACCCATGTAGCAAACAGTGGAGGTGATCTGTTGACCATAAAATGGTTGGGTGGATGGAAAAGTTCAGCAGTTGCAGAAGGATATGTTGCTGCTTCTTTAAAAAATCAAATTGACATTTCAAAAATGTTTACACAAGAAAGAGCTGTTAACTTACCTGGATGTTCTACTGTATCAGAGTCTAAATTATGCGACAACCATTCAACTAAAAAACACGATTAGTGTCGCAGATAATAATACATTGGAAGAAAGTATTTCCCTGTCCACAGGACATGGTATAATAATTAACTCGGCTGATACTTCAACGGTTAATATTCAAGTATATAACAACTGTACATTCCAAAAGACTCCTTAAGTTAAACAATTTCTGATCCATTAAATAATAAAGCATTTCTTGATTTAATACAAAATACAAAACATTATTTATATAACCCCAACCTTGAAATAATAGTGTTACAAGAATGCAGGAAGGATGACATACTAATCCAAATAATGTCAGGTACCAGTGCGGCCAACTTAAAATATTCCGATAAAAGTCTTTTATAAATCTATTACAGCACAGTAAAGTAAAGTAATTCTTTTCAATCAGTAAGCAAAAAGTGCATAATTTGCAACCTGTGTAATAAAATACGATTAGAATGAAACGGTTTGGATTTTACTTTATTAAATGTTCAAAATGATGACCATTAACCTTCATACAATAGTACAATTTTGCTTCAAATGCTCTCCTGATATTTCGCAACATTTCTGAAGTTATTCGTTAGCATCCTTCAACAATTTCTTGGCGTAACTCTTGTAAGGAAGCCGAACTGGTTTGCTTACTGGTTAAGAAACATGATTTTTTGATACATGTTGCCGTTTTTGAGTGGTCACTATTCAAATTTTAAGGGAAAGAGTTATTTGAGATGACTCGTTTCAATTGAAATACCCTGTATATGCCTCTTCCTGTCATAAGATCGCAACTTTGTTGACTGGAAACCCCTAAACAATGGAAAGGAAACACTGACTCAATTTGTGTCTATTGTTCCGGCCTGAACGTCATTTTAGTTATGTTTGTATACCCTAGTACATTAGTGGCCTTCCTGTGTTAGCAAACTAAGTTTCCCTACTTCCTTACAACGATTTTGTACGTAGGAAGTTCGTGATCGCCATCTATACAAACATAAATTGAAAATATCCTGCTAAAAATGTGAATTTTCCTGAAATAATTTATTTAAATTTATATATGACTATAAAGATTAAAATAAAATACAAAGCAAATCCAACTAAACTTTACTGCGTCATATAATTTTACGACATCTTGCGATGATATCAGAAATTGAGATTGCTCTCGTCCCATAAAGACGTCTTTACGATGCTGCGCCGCAGTTCGCGATATGTGATTGCAAGCAAAGCAACAATTTACCCACTTACATATTTATATAAGATGTGCATAACAGCCGACGCGTATGTACAATGTATACCAACCTTACGTACTGAAAGATGAGTTTTGGACAAGTGAATTTATAATTGCCTTGTCCCAGGCATTGTTGAACTCCTGCCAAGTGTTCGCATACCCAGTTTATTCATGCGATACTAAACTGACGACGGTAGAAAATTCAATGAAAGTATTTTCGGAACCAAGTTATTATATCCGGGTAATACATCATACGTCAACTTTGTCCTAATAAATCAGCTTCAACATTTAATCGAATCCGTTTTTCAATGTAAGTAGTTTTGTTACTCTGATCAACAAATTTCCTGAATTTTATTTAATATTTATAATATATTAAAAACACACTTCAGAATTTCGCCTGTTATTGGACAGAATTGAAAAGTTGCACATATTTAGATTTCATTACACATTTCAATAAAACTTTTTGGCATACAATAAATTAAAATTAGCCCGTTCGTTCTAAATCAGAAGAAGGAAATACAACATCATCTCAGCTCTTATTATCGAAATGTAATCGTCTACATAAAGTGCTACTTCATCTGTTATGTGAGCGGGTAAATCATTTAAGAACAGTATGAATAAAGCAGGGCCCAGGATCGAACCTTGTGGGATTCCGATTGGCATATTAGATAACATTGAGCGATGACATTCTAAAATACCATTTTCATGGATGTGACGCATCTCTGGATCTGGATATTCTGATCGTTGATGTAAATGATATGATAGCTCTATAAAAAAAAAAGAAAAAGAAAAAATGTATTGATTTCCTATTATTGTAAAAAAAAAACAATTCCAATAAATATATGTTATATTACTAACCCTAATATATCCACGCATCAAAGTTTTTATCCTATATATAGTATATAACTTTATCTATCATATCTACAAGTGTGGCATAAGTTTAGTGTTTACATCGGTATCAACTTGCGGTTTAACAGTTTATCAAGCCGTGTCTAAAAGCCTTAAAGAAATGTTATTAATGACTCCATCACAACACATTTAAAGTGCTAATCACTTTAAGTTTGCATAGGCACATTTTCTACATCGAAATACCCAGGTAAAAGTTGCGCATACTATAAACTGGTATTTTGAATGATAAATATAATAGCCTTGTTCTTCTTTTTTTTAATTCTCTATTGGATTTTAGCACCAATATAGTGTATATATTCGAAAGGAAATGGTCGTTACATTCACAAACTTGCATTTTAATAATAAAAAAACCAAACCAGTTTTGACAGTAGCTAACTAACCTAACCTTACTTACTTGTTGTACTAGTAAATATGAACGTCACGGTAAATTTCCATACTTCAAGTATACAACATTTTATAAATCTATATTTAATCAATATTCAATGGTATCTTTTCATATTTATTAGTAATTTCGGATAAGTAGCAAAAATTTGTGGTAATTTCGAAAATATTTCAAATTACATAATCTAAAATTTTAAAAGCAGACATGTTAACTTTAAATTGGAGTTTGCCTCATCTTTAAAACCTTAAATCAACACAGTTTATGCCTACACCAATTATTAATAATCACGGAACCCTTTCTGCCTTATTTGCATAAGATTCGTATCGCATTATTTATACCTCCATTTATTTTAATACAAAAGGTGCAGCCAACATACACGGTAGAGGTAGGTAGGTAGGCATATCAGACCTAATTAAGCCCATTGCAACGATTCGCGCTTATTCACCGAGATCCGACGAAGTGGTAAATCGTGAGTAATGCTCTTATGAATATTAATTAATATTAACGCGGGCATTAAACGCGAATGGGTTTGTTTTAATTACGCGGAGAATGAAACTTTTGTTCTTTACTTTTAGAAGCTCGACTGATCATTACGATTCACCCATTTTACACGAACATATTCATCTAGAAAGCCGTTGAAATATCGAAGGAGCTACTTTCGATTGTTGACTTCAATAATATTTTTAATTGTTAGTATTATAACCTCAATTTACTTCTGAGTAAACGGAAGAATTTCCATATCAATATACAGGCTGATTGATCAAGACCGTCCATTAGAAAGATTGGGCCTCCTAGTAATAATTAATTTCTGTAAAGTTGCATACGTACATAGTGTAATAAAATCTATGCCCTGAAAATATTTTCAAGATGGCGGAACTTCCGGAAATACCGGAAATTGACATCGACTTTCTTATTTCAAATGGAATGGTATAGTTTTCTTTGCACTTTTGAAATCCAAACGTTATTTTGGAGAAACTCTTACTAGTATTCCCTATACCTAACAATAAGTGCAGCCGTTTTAGAGATTTTTCGACTTTTTCAAGTTATGAAGGTTTTTGATACATTTTAGAGGAAATTTTCTTAATAGTTAGCTATGCAAATAACAAATGTTCTTATTAATAACTGTCACTATAGCCTGTCAAGTCACGATTTTCTGTGGCGGCCACTGAAATGGATTTTGAAGGGTATTCAAACACAGATATCTTAAACTTATTTTATATTCATGGAGAATGTCACAGGATGTCCAGCATGTGCAAGCACATTTGACCATTTAACGTTCCGTCAATGAATAGGGGTCCCATGAGATGATACCAACCCATATATTAAGTTTCTGTTGCCTTTGTGTATGTGTTTCCCACATGAAATGGAGCTGCTTGGTGTTACCCCAATAACTGCAGTTGTGACGATTTACTTCTCCATTCGATTAATAAGATGATTCGATGTTAGATATTATATATATCGTTTCAATTGAATTAGCCTATATAGTAGTGAAAGACCACTTAATAATCCATCTTGACCTGTAGCAGATTTGTGGTAATCTTTGATAATTTTGACTTTACAAGATGTTCTTTCAACATTAGTAGTAGTAAAGGGTATAGTATAAAAAAAAAACTTCACTTTCGAGTGCACCAGATTTACTTTAACTCTAGATCAAACTACTCTTTGACAGATAATTCGCCGCTTAAGTAATTTCTTGCGATATTTAATAAATTCATATATTGAGAATATTTGTTATGAATAAATGTGCACACATTTATTTATTATATCTGTTTCGGCGCAAGTTAAAACAATTTTTGGGATAAGAATATCAATTAGACTGTTTAATTTTCCCATACTCTCAAATGTTTCATCAATTTGTCCAAATGCCGGATCAACTACAAAATTAAAAACATTAACTCTAACTAAGGTTTCAGTATCACATGTTCTATAATCACTCGAGAGTTAATCAAAATGCCTCTTAACCTTTGGTTGATATTTTTTGTATAATTTTGTGTTAATGCTCCACTTCTTGGACAAACTCTTACACTGAGAGAAATAGATAGTACTCTTTAACATAAATATAGTATACTTTAATATATTTTATAGCTCCTATAGGGACAATCATATTTTATATTACCGGTGACAATATCTGTATAGTAAATATCTGTGAATACTTTTTATTAACTCGTATGGTAAAGTGTACTATATTTGTATTATTAATTTAAGCATACATGTTAGTAAATGTGAAAAAAATGTCTAGTAGCGCTGACTATATTTGATAATAACTGTTAACAATGAAAACTATAATAAATATAGTTTAATAATTTTTAATTATAATTAATTAATATAATTTGATTAGCCGGTGACAGCCGGGCGAATTGCCGTCGTATCGGGCAGGATTGCGGGAATCAGACCGGCCCGTGTACTGTACAGTACTACCGGTATTGAAGCGCCTCGTAATTCTCATCTGTGGGCGATTGTCCACAGTACTTTTTACACGACGTTAACCATGTATAAGCATCATATAGATATTACGCAGCCACATTTACCGATCACAATTTACATTGAGTACGAATTTCAAAGATTATGAAACAAGCGTAGCGCCATCTTTACGACAAAAGCTGTAGTATCACATATTTATGTAGCTAAACCAATTATGAGTATTATGATATTCCTACTATATAGATATAAAACTATACAGCATTCATTTCATTCCATCTCATTATTAATGCCGTTTTCAATAATCAAAGTAAGGTGACTGTTGCAAGCACCTAACCTAACCTAAATAAACACAACACAGTAAATTTGCTACACCTGTTATTATAACTATCTTCACTACATTATATGCAATTTATTATATTCACTTGTTGTAAAATATTGTAAAACATTTCACTATATTTTGTAGAAGATTGTCACACAATATTTTTAAACAATTTTATTGCTTTTTTTGTAACCGTGATATAGGAAAATGCAACGCCGTTGTTCTAAAATTTTGCACAATAGTAGGAATTCTTACTACAATTTCCGTCAAACAGTGAAGTGTAAATATTACAACATGGATTTTTCTCTGTGCAGACACAAACATGCACCGACACGAATACGTACACCTGTATCACACGTACATAACACGTGTGAGTGGCAATACAGCTTATTGGTCGATTTCTTCGGTAAAGATCGACAATGAATAGAGCAAGGGGTGGGAAGAGCGTTACGAACATTTATGTTAGAAATTGAATATGCATCGAATACCTGGTAACATCCAGATTTTACCTCTTACTATAAGCATGGTAACATCTGGTTATTTTACTCTTAATACCCCACATATTGTCGTTTTGACAATAATTATGTTACTAATTAACATAAAGAGATTTACTATCTAATTTCTACAATCCATTTTTCTCAGTGTAGTTTCAACTTTTGCTTGGTCATAAGATCTTAGTGTCCTTACGACTTTTTCTCCTTGATTAAAACTTTTACACATTCATATAAATCTATACATACTTTGCTTTTTTAAAACTTTGAAATGACATTTATCTGTGAGATTTTTTTTTATTTATAAAATAACTGTATTAAATACAAATTCAAACATTTGCTTGTTATAATTACAGTGGTATCAAGTAATGAAGAAAGTTTTTTTAATACCTAATAACTGACATTCCCCCGCGGTCGGGGCTCTGGAGTATTGCATCAGTTTACCCCATCAATGGCTACGCCACTGGTTCCTAAATTTACTTATAGATTAATCCATTACTCAATATTTAGTATATACATTAGTTAGATGATGATAAAGTATAATCAATTGATTCATCGACGATGTTAGACATCCTCCATTCCTGTTCATGTTATAATCACAGTCTACTAATCCAACTGCTGACAATAAAATAGAATTTGAAGGTATGAAAGGTAAATGATAATGTGTGTAAGTTGACGTACACATTACAACTTGCACTTTTCTTAAACTTTGGTGAACACCGTATTATCTTGCTTACATAGAATATGTCTCGTACAGTAAACAAACACAATTATTGCAGCATCCAATAAGGGGTTATGTTGACAGGTCTTCCGATATGGAAAGTTTATCCTTGAATTATTCCTATTCATAGCACATACATAAACAAAATTAACATTTTAAAATAAACATAGTCCTGGCAGTTACTCACATAGACGGCCCCTGATTTATTAATCAGAAAATAAATTTATTTTCAAATATAAAGTGTTAGGGTAGGCATCTATTCCTTTATTTTTTCCCATAAACAAAATTATATTTAACGCAAACAATACGAAAATCCTATTTCCACAACGCATAAAATCCATTGGGAGCAAAAAAATCCAAATTTCCTCTCACGTTTTAGCGATTATAAAAGAGCTTTTAAGAAATAAAATCGTGGGTACCGGATGCCTACTGAAATCTACGACCCTAAGTTGCGTAACAAAAAAAAAAGCTATTCCATTGAAACAAAGCATCCAGGACCGCATTTCCCGATTCGAGAAAGGAGGACGCCTAACCTAACTAAAACTAAAAATATTCATTAGCTATTCCAGATTTAAATTATTTATCGTTACTCTGTCACCGTCTAAATATAGATTTTACTACTATTCTACAATCGTTACTGCGATCATTACTGCACCAGTAACACCCAACGTGTGCGGGGCAATAAAAATAATTTTAATCTTAACTCGGGTTCCCAGAAGTGATACGTTTGGACGATCGCCAGTCGCCAGGCGACAAACCCTCGACTTCTCATCTGTTTTTCTTTGATCTTAAAACGCCTGTCACGCGTCGACGATGACATAAATATTTATTTTATTGTTTATCGTAGTTTTCTTTATTTCTGATATAATTTACGGTTACACAGTGTGGCATATCTTAATCCTATTTTATTTGTCAAATCCGTTGCGCTATCTGCATACTAATTGTCGAATCAATAGATTTTTGAATTAACGATACTAAAACCGTTGAGTGAAGGAATTGTAAAGAGACGCAACTACATGGCAAAGTGCAGCTATCTATGAGTGATTTTTTGAACTAACCTTGTATTATTCGATACAGTTGCACAGGTTATTCAGATCTACAGAAATTAAAGGTTTATAAGCAGTAATACAGCTGAACGATTGGTATTACTGCTTGTAAACCTTTAATTTCGGTTGATCTGAATAACCTGTGCAACTGTATCGAATAATACACACAGAAGTTGTATATTTTTAAATCTTGTCTGTTATGTTGTTGTCAGGAAATATATCGTATTTTATCGTATCTTTTTAAATGGGAGAAAATCTTGTTTCGGACCAATTTATCGATATTTTGACGTTTGTGACGTAAGCAAAGGCGTATAACTATTCGCTATACTGAATATGTTGCCTCGCTGAGATCAGGTTATACCGAGATTGAAAAATCTGGAACCTCTCGGACCTTGTAGACATGACGCGCCATCTATATGTCGGACCTTTTTTTCGGTTTCATTAGTGCGTGTACAGTTGCATCTCTTTACTATTCCTTTATTCAACGCTAAAACTGAGAAATTCCATTCCAGTAAATGGGAAAGCAAAATCCACCAGAATTCCACGAACTATTTCCCCCAAACAAAGTAAAATAAATTATTAAAGAGTATAATAAAATAAAATAAATTACACATTACAAATAAATTTATCTATCTAAATGTTAAAAGAAAGCAAATTACGTCATCTTGCCGGAACTTCAGAAACTTAGAAATATTTTTAAGGATATTTTCATGTCTTATGATCACATTTAGGTAGTTACTACTATAATTGTTTTTCCTAAGTTCTAAGACCAACCGTTACCAAAATATGGCCGGTGCCCACCCTTAATGAATCTTCCTGTAAGTAAATGACATTTTTTTATATTTTACACCCACAATTTTCAATTATGTAATGTAATACGTCAAGTATTCATGAATCATTTTAGGATGAACCATTTTTGTTTTTTAGGACCACTGTACTATACTATTATCACAGATATACTATTCAAATAACCACAAATTTTACTGTACGCACTATAATAGCAAGCAAGGAGGCTATTCACAGATTTGGCTCCGCGCCGAGGATTAATGCCATGGCTGAAAACAATGCGTCTCCGTAAGTGCACGTGCACATTATACGGCTAATACGTATGGTTGGAGGCTTGCCGCCACAGTGAGATCCTACCCGATCGGCATGTTATCGTGCGTTACCGGTCGTAAAACGTTGCTACGGCACTGCCCATGCGACTCCAAGCTCCCAGTACTAATAACTTAAGAAGCGTTGGGTGAGTTTTGTTAGGTTACGCACACAAAATGGATAAAAGGAACGAAATTAGCATTTGCCAAGATATTGTCCACTAGTTGGTAAGAAATTCTTTTAGTTGTTTAAACCTAGAGACGAAATTACACATCGTACAAAACATTGAGAAACCACGGCCTAATTTATCTGTAGTATCTAACGACGGCAACCGGCAAAATCGTGGTTTTAGTTCATTATGGTACACTAAATGTGGTTGGTTAACTGGTTCAATTGAACGGGAAAGATTATTTTGTTGGCCATGTCTACTTTTTTGTAACCAAACCGAAACGTGGTCGAAATTAGGTTATACAGATTTAAAAAATCTACCGCGCGCTATTGAACGGCATTCTAAGTCTAAAGAACACATTTCATCGTTGTGCAAATTTAAATTATTTGGAAAACAAAATATTGCTACTGCTGTAGACAGCGCGCGCAAAGATGCAATTATTGCCTATAATAATAAAGTTAGAGAAAACCGCAAAAATTTAAGAAAATTAATAGACGTAACAATATTTTTAGTATCACAAGATTTAGCTTTTCGGGGACACAATGAGACTTCAGATTCTTTTAATCGTGGAAATTCTAAAGAATTACTCGAACTCTTTAGTAAATATGAACCTTATTGAAAGATTTTTGGAGGTTTTTGACGTATCATCCGGTCGAACAGTTGAAGATTTATTTAACCTTTTGTTAAATAACAGCGAAAAATATGATTTTTAAAAAAAATTAGTCGCTCAAACATATGATGGTGCATCTGTTATGGCAGAGCATTTAAATGGTTTACAAAGTAAAATAAAAACAATTGCACCTCAAGCTCTTATTGTATATTGTCATGCTCATGCCTTAAATTTAGTTTTGAGTAAAGCTTGTAATATAAACCAAGAATCTACAATTTTCTTTTCTAATTTAATTGTTATTGTTTTTAGAGTTTATTTTTGGTTTATTATTACGTTTATCAAGAGTTTATTTTTATTATCTTTTTACTTATCACCTCATCCATTTTCCTATACAGGCAAGATTTCACTCTCACCTCTACGTGGTCTTGCGAGACAATAAATTATATTTTATTTTAATCTATTTTTTTTTTTAAATTTTTATTCTACACTTACAATGCTACAATAATAACTATAAAAATATAATTTATTGACCGAGAAGGGTTACTTAGGCTACAGTAGCCTCCCTTGAACAAAACGTCTCGAGCCGCCACTGACTGCAAGTCGATTGCAGGCTGAGCAGTTTCCTAACAGGCCAACACCGGTTCCACAAAAATTCACCACTCTATAGTAATCCGTGCACGAGAAACTGATGTAAACACATCAAGGTCGAGATGATGGACCTGGCCGACGCCAATGAATTTCACAAAACCGTAAACAGCCTGTATATATATTTGCATAAGTGTATCGGTAAATAGTGGAGGGTTTAAGTGAATTATGTTCCACGTTTTATTTAGCAAAGAACTTTAACAAAAAAATAATAAATCTGGCAAATATAGCCAGTTTATTTACATTTTGCCCCAAAGCTTAGGGCTCTCCTGCATTGTGGTGAATTTTAAATAGGGAAGTGTAGCGTTGAAACGGGAATAAGTAAGCCGAGGAGGAATGAATAATAAACAGTTAATTAACAAGAAAGAGAAAACAGAGTCGGTTGGAAAATGTATATATAGGGATTTCGAGGGAAAGTTTTTGTGAGTTTGTATCGCGGTATTTTAGCAAGAATTGTAGGCGTATTTTCTCAGTAAGTTATTCTGATGATCATTTCGGATATTAGAAAGGATATTTCGAATAATTCCGTGCCTGCTTTCTTTTAAATTAAGTGAGAATAAAAACAAAGAAAGATGCAATTACATAACCCATTTATAAAATCATGAGTATATAGGAACTGTTTAGTGTTTGTATGATTCTCATTTATGATGTGAAAGTAATTAAAGTTTGCCGGGTAGCTAAGCGAAACTGTTTACATTTTACTCGTATTTCAATAAATGGTTGGAGTAATTGAATTCTTCACGATGTGAACATGTCGGATTTGTAACCAATAAAAATAGAAATATGGACAACATAATTTAGAATGGCAATATTCATTATGTAACAGAAAATATGCCGCGTAACAAATCCCATGCATCAACGAAACGTTTTTAATTTAACATAAACTGATAAACCGTACTTCCAGCGGGATTCAAACAGAGAAAAGAGAAAAAAAACTGCTGTGTAGGTTAGATTTAACTCTGATTAAAAGTATAATATTTTTACTCTTTACTACTACAACTTTTTTTCCGGCGTACACTTACTCAGATTAAACATATTATTACTCGAAGCGCACGGAAATAATTAACTAATTACGGGTAAAGGGGAGATTCTGCGCCTCCCTCATTCGTTTAATTACGGTAATATTAATTTTCGTATTCCGTGAAGTTTGTGAAGGTGAGTTGCACAGCGGATCTTCCATGCCGTCGGCACTCGCATCTGTCGTGCGAGTCTGGGAGTCATGTCATTGAACCACCCCTTTTTTTTACACGCTCGTTAATTAATAATGTTGTCTGAATATGAAATCGATATGGCATATACGGATGCAGTTGGCAACATGTGGAAGCTATCTTGACTGGCCCATGCGATATGCAGCTGTCGTAGGAAGCAAAAGAACTTTGGAAATTGACGCACCGACATTGCACGTGGCCTTGGGTGCATTAAATACGTCACCAAAATTAATAAATTATATGGATTATTTGTTCCCATGTCTTGGAAAGAAAATTTGTACCCCTCGCACGACTTTTACGTACCAAAACATATTTTCGCCCTTATTTTCTTCTACCTTGTTTTTCCCCTTTGAAAACATGCTTATTCATTGTTATCTCCGTATAAGGGTGTAAAGAAAAAGTTGTAATAGGAGTTCAATGACGTGTTGAAAACATCGCCGTGTTATATCATGGCATTCAGAAGATACAATGCATTATTTACGGGCGTCTACAAACAGTTATCGGTTCTGAGTTTGCATCAGACGTCCGATCGAATGGAAATGTGCTGCTTGGATGCACTCGCGGTATTACACGGACGCGGGAAAACAATCGATAACAACACACTGACTGTGGTGATGGTCGAGACAGGCTAGCTGCAATACAGCACAGCTTCAGTAGAATGCACAATTATTCTTTCTAATTTTCTCGATTTGGAGGAGTTTTACATGCAAAATATTATATGAAATTAAAAAACTCTTTGGATTAGGGTAAGACACAGATTTGACAAGCTACACACTAAAAAATATTTGCAATTCCTACGGAAAATTCCAGTCATGTATAGGGTAAATTGACCAAAAATTAGAAAATATACCTAAAGTTTTCTATTAAATTTCAAATTTTTTTAGTGTGTATCGACCGATTATTTATTTTAATGTTTTTTTTTGGCATTTACTTGGCAACTTACAAGTCAGTAGATTAATTACTCAAAATGTTTCAAACAGAACATAAAGTATCTATTAAATATCGTTACCCAAACACCTACCGTTTGGGTTGCAATGTTCCGCAGACGAATAATTGGGCCAATATTTTTTCAAGAAATCATAACTGGTGAAAGATATCGCAATCAAATACTTGAGCCTTTTATCAATCAATTGCACGATAATGAGCTAGGTAATGGATACTTTCAGCAAGATAAAGCGAGACTCTATGTTGCTGGAGCAATCATTGATTACTTAAGGCAATTTTATAATGGAAGATTAATATAAGACGTTATCCACCTAGGTCTTGCGATTTGAGTTCTTTAGACTATTTCTTATTCCCATTGATGAAGAATACTATTTTTTAACATTCTCGGCAAGAAATATTTGCATACTCATAGTGTTTCTAATCAGTATATGAATATTTTACCTCTAAATACATATATCCGGAATTGCGATTACAATTATGCCAGTGTTTTCATCGACGAAGCCTCATTCTATTTATCTACATGTTTATGTCAATACGCAAAACATTAGATTATGGAATGCAGATAATATCGCCTGTTTTCATCCGTTAAGAGATTGGATAATGAGCCGGAAGTAACAAGCATTTGAATAAAGTATAGGTTTTGTTACATACCCGTGATATAAACAGGTTTTTGCACAATTTAGTTGTGAGATTATCTTAAATAATAAGGATTAAAAAGAGATGATTTTATTCATATTAATTAATATTTTTACATTAATGAGATACAAAAATAGTGGAATCTGCATTGAAAATTACATCTCGATCAATATAGCGTCAATGTTTTTCTGTTGTTAAGTATTCTGTGTAGGTTAGTTGTTTTGGATTTTTTTTATGCTTATTATGGGGAAAGGGATCCTTCTTGATACTGTGCTTTAAGATCAGAGAAGTTTGTCCTGCGAAAAGTCGTAACAAAAATTGGGTTGCAGGAATCTGGAATTGTTGATCCAGCCACAAACCCAAACATCATTTCTCAAAGAACACAAGAAGGATCAAATTAACTGTCGCCCGTGCACTTTAGTATTCTGATGTTTGTAACATAGAAGCAGTGAACAATGATAAGCGACATCTATGATGTAGACGCAACACTACTGCCATTTATGTTGGTGCTGAAGAGGACGGTAATAATGAATTCTGTAGCCGGTATCTTTGTGATAAAAATATTTTTTGGGCTATTATATATTATATTTTTTGTTATTAAAAAGAAATATTAAAACTGCTATTTATAAAAAAAAGAAATACGTTTTATAGAACGTCACCATTCATTAAAATTAGCGATTTAAATTGTGTTTTATGAATTTTTTTTAATAAACTGTATTTTAACGTATACAATTTAAATTAAACAAGATAATATTTTTAACGGCTATTCAAGAAACGAAATACGTCAGGTAACACATTTTATGTATATTTTTGCATGGGTTATTATAACCTGTAACTAATAGCGTTTTCGACTTATTGCACTTTAAGCGTGGAGTATATCTATCTCCCGTACTAATATTATGTATTAAAATAAGATGGAAATACAATCAGTGGATAAAAGTGCAATAAGTCGAAAACGCTATAAAACACAAGCCATTACAAAAGTATTATTGCCTACATTCAATCAGTTAGTAGTCTCATTACTTTTTTACGATGTTGAGGTGCAATTTAACGCCCATTCCTTGTTATTAAATACGTTAAAATGGATGTCCTTGTTTGAAGGTCGTTTAAAACTCACAACCGGTGATTGAAAGCAACGAATGGGACAAGTTTTGGTTGTAATGCATACCTTTAAGCTGCTACCACGTGAAAATATAGTATTTTATAAACAATTCCTGCTGTATACCTCGCGTTTTTAGTATTGAAATATTGAAGAAAAACAATTCATTAAAGTATATTGTACGGATTTAATGCAAATGTATGTGTATACGTGATAAAATGTCGTTCTATATTTAATAGTTATTAATTATTATGTTTTCTTCGCCGTCCGATTTAGCACCAATCAATTGTTATAGCTAGGTTGGTATTTTTATAGATTATAGCTTCTATCTCCTATATAGTGAGACGGAAGTTTAAGAGCCACAAAGTGTCATTGTTTAATTGACTTGCGTGTTTAGAATAACATAATAAAATACTCATACATCATTATTACGAATGCTTAGCACAGTTTCAATTGTATGTATTTACGCAGTAAAATGTGCGGCAGAAAAATCTGACTATTTGAACATTTTTTTTTCAATTATCGCGTCTTCTATAGTTATTATATTCATGAAAAGTTTATGTCACGTAATATTTTATATTAAAATTTTCTACGAAAGTGATTTTTACATGCTGAATTATAAAACTGATCATTCTAGTTTGGTTGGTTAGCCGTCAAAATAAATGATTTGACAATTTTTTGATAATAGTCTGATAATATCAATCACAATGTTAACAGTTTTTAATAAATGGTTTTTCATTAAGAAATAGACCAGAGTTTATGGTGTTTTTGTGGGTATGAATCACCTTCTCGCAAAGCCATTGTAAACCTAATAGCAAAATTTGAACAAAATAGCCAACTTACTACTACTAAGATTAGTCCAAAACATTGCCGCGAACAACGACATACAACGTGAATAACAATCAGTACACAGTACAGTTAGTTAAAACAGAAAAACTAAAACCAAACTAAATTAAGATCAAAATCAAAGCATACTTAAATATAATTAACACTATTGGTTACTACAATTTATATGCCTGAAGCATCTACAAAAACTACCAGCAAAGCCCGTTTTACGTTATCAATAATTTGTTGTTATAAATATTATCATAATTGCAAATCTAATCTTGAGATTATTTTCTGTTCCTTTGTACACGAGAAATTTATGTTTGTCTCAAGTAATCAAAGTTCCGCTAAAAATCGCATGTTTTTGCTTTTAAATTGGCTATAAAATTCATATTTTTCATATAAAATCGCAAAGGTAATGCTTATTTTTCACTGATATCGTCTAAATTACCCTAATGTTTGTATAAGGTATGCTTTAGATACCCAATAATATAATATAATCGCACAATCTTTTCATTTACAAAATACGGTATCGCTAATAGTCCCTATAATTTCACTGATCACTCTCCACATATAGCACACCATCTTATTTACTTACATAACACAAAATCGCCAAGGATCAATGAAGCCTGTATAGCACCAACTCAAATCAAATTTCACTCTAATCATCATGCTAATAGTCCTTCTAAGGTACAGATCCCATTATTTTCGCCCTAACTTGGAGTCGTATTTAAATACCGCGCGACTACTTCGAGAATGTTCGAGCGATATCTCGGCGCTACTAGAATTTAATCGGGAATCATCGCGACTCTTCCATTTACGCGTTGTAAACAATAAGCTGCTCCGCCATCTGACGTTGCGTTCGTGAACTTACTAAATTATATTTTTATTTATCTTAAATTAGTAATTTTCTATCCTAAATTACTAGCCTCTTTCTGTCCTAAATGATATAAGTTATTTTACCCTTGATCTGTCCTGATTTGTAAGTTTTTATTTTAAATTAATTAAAATAAGAAAGTATCTTAAATAATATTATGAAAGCACTTTAGCCCTTTTGTATCCACTGATTTAATCAAATTGCAAAGTTGTTCTTTTCACTTTGGTTTAAAACGGTGTTTCTCCACAAAAAGAAGAAAAAAAATTAGATAAAAAGCTTTTCAAATGAATCCGGTTTTTGTACTGCTGGGAACTTGGAGTAATTGTGGTCGTAAATTGAATTTCCCGGAAACTATTGGCAATCTAGTGTGTCTGGCAGGAATTCACTTTATAGGAAATCCGAGGGTTTATTAAAATCGCCAGTTTGCAACTCGGCAGTTTGCAGCACGTAGTATTCCAAGTAATTTATTAGTTCGCTTACACAGCGTTGGATAAATGCCCGGAATAGTCAAGTTAGTAAGTAAGTAAGTAAGTAAGTAAGTAAGTTTATTTTCAAATGAAGTACATACATACACAATAGAAAAATAGTCAAAGAAAAGAACAGAACCTTAGCTAATAAATGAATGACAAATAATGACAAATAGTAACAACTTAATAAATAATAATAATACAGTGTAAATATAATTTAAATTGTGCTTTTATTAAAAAATTCGTACAAACTGTAATACGGTTTGTTTAATAAATCATGTTTCAACTTTATTTTAAATGAGTAAAGAGGTAATTTTTTTAATTCGGAAGAAAGGTTATTGTAAATCTTAATGCCCATACAGACTAAGCTCTTAGCCGTTAAAGTTAGTCTGTGGTTTGGTAGGTGTATCTCTGTATTTCTTATATTATAACTATGAGACGTGTTGTTAGTTTGAAACAACTCACGCTTGTTTTTGTGAATATATAGGGAGACTTCCAATATATAAAGCGACACAACTGTCAACAATTTAAGTTCCCGAAATAACGGCCGACAGGAGACAGTTCGCGATACACCAGTCATTACACGAAGAGCTTGTTTTTGAGTTAACAAGATTCTAGTAACATCCGTACTAGAACCCCACACAATTACGCCGTATCGTAAGCGCGATTCGATCTCAGTCATATAAACCATTTTTAGTACTTCCAAACTTACTATATTTTTTAAATGTCTAAGCTTATAAATCGATCTTGAGATAGAGGAGTTTACTTGCTGTATATGATTGTACCACTTTAAGTTGGATGACAACGTTATACCTAGAGATTTAATTGATGGTATATTCCCAATTGTGCTATTTCCTATGTGAACATGAAATTGAAGCGAGGCATTCGCCGGATTAGTGCTAAAGGTAATGTATTTAGTCTTGGAAATATTTAAGAATAGTTTATTTGAAACGAACCATTTATGCAATAGGGACAGCATCAAATTGGTTTTATCTTGGATGAGATTAGTCTGGTCATTTATTAAAACAGTGATATCGTCCGCGTACATTATTAGTTTATATTCTTGCAGAAAGGAGGCAAGATCGTTAATAAAAAGTGAAAATAAGACCGGGGACAATACGGCGCCCTGGGGCAGCCCCACTGTAACCGGTAGCAGATTTGAGTGAAACTTTTGCCTTTTAGCATCCTCTGTTGTTGCAATTTCTACAAATTTAAATCTATTTGACAAATAGGAGCGAAAAAGTTAATAACATCTACATACATTTGCCATATAATTCATTCACTTATTGTTGTATAGTTGTCATAATGAAGCAGTAAAATTACTTATTATTTTTTGTTTGTTTAAGTTATATCTGTGTTTGTCAAGATTTTTATTTAAGATTTCACAAAAAGGAGTGATATTTACAATGTAATAAAACAATTTACTAAGTACGTATTCATTTATTTTTTCCTTTCAGTATGTCATCAGTCATCAGGTTAAAAACTTTCACTTGAAAGTTTAGTGGAAAAAGAAAAATTCCCAGGAGTTTAAACAAACTTAATTACCTTTAGAAACATTATACATATGTAATTAATTACCAAGACTTATCTAACTGAATAATAAATACATCCATTTGAATATTCGAAAAATATTTTTCTCGAAACGGTATAATTGATTCGACCTACAAATTAAATAACCATACACAAGCTAACCAAGGTGAAATATTGTTGCTTTTGAATGGAGTATTTACAATCTACTTTTCGTATATTATCTTATTGTGGTAGCAACGCTATACAAATACGAAACAAAAACAATTTGAGCGTTAATTCTTAAATTGTGTCTGAAACAAATTTATCGCATTTACTAATTTACATAATTGTTGGTATCTTTTTTTTTCCGTAATTTTAATTATGTATAATAGCATTCTAACAGATAAATAAAATTTTTCGAAGAAATAACGAAATAGATAACCACAAAACTTTGACTTAACTGGGGGAATTTTATCTTGTGGCTTCCTCTTAAATTTGCGTAAGGATTTTAAATTCAAGGTCGAGGAATGAATATTAATGGTGTCTACTTGATTGCCTCTTCGCTTCATGTAGATTGCTCATATGTGGTTTGTAATTCTTTAATTTGCTTTTGAATCTAATATAGTTTGTGTGAGAATATAATGCGTTCACCATTTTTGTAGGATTCTATTAGTCTATTTATAACCTAATAACGATTCCAGAATTATGTATGAGTTTATGCGTCGTTTTAATAGTAAGAATAATAACAAATGAATAATATAGTAATTATATAAAACCAAAAAATTAAAGAGAATACACAACAATAACAATAACCTTGCAATTTGTGTATTTTTATTTCAAAAGGTTACCTAACTACAGAATTTTAAAAGCAGATAATTTAAAAAAAAGTTATTAAAGCAAATCGACTCCATTTATATTATTATAAAAAATTGATAAAAATAATAATAGCAATAATTTTATTATAATCTCTAAACATTTTCATAGAAATTCATCATAATCACGTATATGCTTTGGGCAGGTAAATAGTTCATAACAAATAAAGAATGGGGTCTAAATTAGAGCCTTGGAGCACCCCGAATAATGAATGCAATTTCCTGGAACGAAATTAAAAAGAAAAACAACATAATTATACCTAACTTCAATGATGTTGAATGAATTTAGACAAGTCAGAGGTGATGGTATTTATTCCAAAATATTATAAGTTTCTAAACAAAATTTGTCGGCCAATAAACCAAAGCTATAAACCAAAGGTACGAAGAATGATAAAAATATGATTCGTTCGTGAGCGAATCTTATTTCGATATGAATTATAAAGTACTGGAAACTAAAAAAATATTTATCACTCGGGAATTAATCGTATTTCGAGTCATTCCTGAATAGAATTGAAATATGTACTTGTGCATTGATGTATTTCTATATAGCTAATAAAAATGTTTAGCAGAATAGTCAGTCGCCGTAAGAGTGACTCATTCCATTGTTGCTTGTATATTAAAAGAAACATCCGTCATTAACGAAATAAGTTTCTTTTTAAATTCTGTAAAATTAGGAATATACAGTACGTCCGAAAAGTCTGGAAACACTCAAATAAAGTAATTAACGTTTTTTTTTTTTTTAGAAAAACCATAGAACATGCAAATTTCAAAAGGCTATCTTTTAATAATAGTTTCGTTGTTGCAACGATCTTGAAAAAGTTATGAAGTCATTTTTTCAAATGGCAATACAGAATTTTTGCTTCACTTTTGAAGCGTCTATCCAACTGTCATTTTGAATTGAAATTAATGGATTCTCAATGTTGTTATATTTTATTTTAATGTATAGTTTGGGTTTTAATTGCCTTAATTTGTATTTATTTATAATTTTCATCCGTAGCTTGAAAAAAACGGTGGTTATATACGTTGAAGCGTTGCAATAATGAACTAAGTTAAATAACGTAACAGCTCAATTTACCCATTTGTATTGCTATTGTCAATAAATGGAATTATTGTTATTATTGTTATTTATGTATATTTATCAATCTATATACAGTGTGTTAAAAAACGGTTGTCGGATATTTTACCCAATTGTAGTACTGGTGGCAATAAACAAAAAAGTCTTAGTCAACATGGGTCCGCAATTCAACTGTTTTTGACAAATAGTCGATTGCATATTGTTTTAGTAGGATTGGTAGGATAAAAATTTTCAAAGAAATTCTGATCGCAACGTAAATTAAACAAATGTTTATTTAAAATAAAACTAAAGAAATTGTGCTACATGTCCACCGTTCATTTCTAAGCACGCTTCACACCTTCTTATGAAAGATCGACGAATCTTTCGAAAATTCCTGGAGTCCTCCGAATTTCCTCGCAACAATTTACGATTCGTTGCCTGAGTTCTGCCAAATTGTTTACAGATCGTGCGTACACTAATTGTTTTAGATGCCCCCAAACATAGAAGTCTAGAGGTGTCAGGTCAGGGGACCTAGGAGGCCATGCAGTTGGTCCACCCCGTCCTATCCATCTCTCGTTGTAATCTTGATTTAAGAAATTTCTAACTACGCTGGAAAAATGCGCAGGAGCTCCACCGTGCATAAACCACATATTTAATGTGTTAAAAAGTGGCACGTCTTCCAACAAAACGGGTAATCCATTTCTTAAAAAATCCAAGTATACTTGTCCCGTTAAACGATTAGGGAGAAATACTGGACCAATTAAACAGTCTCCAAAAATAGCAAGCCAAACATTTAGCGAAAAACGGTTTTGGTGATGCAGTTCAATAACAGCATGGGGATTTTCATCTGCCCAGACGTGATTGTTATGAAAATTGAATTTTCCGTCTCTTGTAAACCCAGCCCCGTCACTAAATAAAATCTGAGTCGCAAAATTAGGAGTTTCTGCCAGCTTTCGTAAAACCCAATGACAAAAAACCCTACGTGCATCATAATCGAGAGGAGCAAGAACTTGCACGCGTTGAATGTGGTAGGGATAGAGCTGCTGTTCCCGCAGAATTCTCCAAATGAGAGGATGACTGACGTTCAGTTCTGCGGCAAGTCTTCGGGTGCTAATATTTGGGTTGTCTTCTACCCGTCTCAAAATATCTAATTCTACTGCGGGAGAAGAAACTGATCTAGGTCTACCAGAACCACCATTAATTTTAAATGAACCAGTTTCGGACAGCCGGATATGAAGTCTTGAGAAAATCTTATCACTCGGTAACAACCGATTTGGAAATTCTTCGGCATACATACGCCGTGCTTCAGTGGCATTACCATTCGCACGACCGTACATAAAATGCATATCGGCCATTTCTGCATTTGTGTACTTATGCATAATTTGAGAACAAAAAAAAATTTACGCAAATGATAAATAATCTGATGACAGATGTCTGACAGAACTAATTTTAAGTCACAATCAGTTGTTTGACAAAGGGAACTATTCTCAAAACCGAAAAATGTTTTTTTTTTTTATTTTAAAATATGCAATCGACTATATGTCAAAAACAGTTGAATTGCGGACCCATGTTGACTAAGACTTTTTTGTTTATTTCCACCAGTACTATAATTGGGTAAAATATCCGACAACCTTTTTTTAACAGGCTGTATATGTAGCAGAGCGCCTAATTTTATTAATTTTCCTTACCCTGGGTATAGAACACAACTCTGATGTCATAAATCATTGTAGAAGCAGGTTTTTAAGTAGAAACAAATTTAGTCCCATCACGCAGTAATAAATACAATACCTACACATATGATATCATTAAAATGATCTTCTTGCATCAATTAAATAAATTGTTCAGAGAATAACCTTTTCTGGATATCTATACGCCCGTTTTAAATTCCTATTTCTTGTGAAAACTAACGATTTCAATCACTGTGTCTTTTTTTCCATCGGTATTAGCTGATTAATTTAAGGAAATATGAAAAAAAAAATATGATTTGTCAAAGGTCAGAAAGTTGAACATCATGTCGTTAATTATTTCGACTGTTTAATTACTTAAACGATTTATTGACGTCAATTATTCTGCTTATCTGGTAGGGCATGTCAATTATTACTTTCTTAAATTTTTAACAAAGAAGAATCGTCTCTTGTTATCCAATCCAATAAAAGTTTATTGATTGTTATAATTATAACTCATCAAATTGTGCCGTATGGAAACTTATACTTAACGTCTTATTCTATATTAAACATAATATTTAACTAATATAATGTGCAATGAAATAAGAAATTATTATTATTGTATACCTAAATGAAATAAAAATATTGCGTTTTGAATTAGCCGTTTCTTATTCATTCTTACATTATCAAAATATTTTTAACTTTTCTAACATAACGTTGGAATCTGCCAGATTACAACTGCTTATACAAGTAAAGCATATTTACCAATAAAACTAAAAACAGGATATATGCTTTTTAAAAACATAAATACTGCAAGCCGCAGAACATTCCGTTCACCACAGAGCACAAACATTTTCCTGACACGTTTTTAATAATTTCCTGTCTCCCTGTCCTACTCTGCGATACAAATTAACATAATACTACTTTGAGTGTATTTTTGGCGTAACAATAGAATAGGAATTAACCCATGCAAATTTAAACAAACATTTATTTTGGAAAGAAAAAGAGACATAACTACAATGTTTTATTTTATGTTTCAGGTGTATAACTGTGCCGACCTCGTGATACACATTCCAGGAAATTTGGGCCATGATGGGGTGCTCTATCGGCTAGATTATACGCCCCCTCACGGGCATCCAGCACCCAACACCACTATAGCTTCCAAGGATATCAAAGAAGTAATCAAATTCTCTCAGGCTTTACCAGGGACCAATTACTATTTCTGGTTGTACTATTCTAATTCCACCCATAACACGTTGACGTGGACAGCAAATTTTACAACAGGTAATCTTTTTTTTTTGCATAATGCACAAAAATATCAGCTATTTATTGCTTTTAATTTTTACGTTCCTTTCCAGATTTTTCAATAAAAGAAATAAGTAAAAAAAATTCCACTAATAAGAGTGTTTTTATGTTGCATTGTTTTATATTTATGCATTCACATTGCAAATACTACATTTTATTTTACTTATAAATAACCTCTTTGCTATGCGCATACTTTTATAGTTTGTTACCAAGGAAAGCCTCATCGTTATTCCACGCGGTACTTGCGTCAGTTTATGAACCCCAATCTGTTTTGAAAACAGACATTAAATCCCCCCACTGTTACTTAACTGGTCTTTGTTTCGTCTTTTCTTTCTGTTTACTAGGCGGCAGAAACTCACAAACGAATACGTAAAACGTAACGTGCGGGTAACGAATAACATTCACATGCGGACGTACAAACGATTTCTCCACTTGTTTTGTTATTTTTACGCAGCTGTGTGAAGATGTGTGAACGATGACAAGCTTCAGAACAAAGTACGGATCGCGAATACACGGGAATGCACTCACAAATACGCATGCACTGGGTTATCAATGAACACGTCGTAAAAATATTTCAAATAGCGCGTAAAGTTATGGGATTTATCATTATTTAAAACATTCCTGTTAGGTACTAACAGAGTAAAGCGATAGCATCAGGGCAAGTTCTGTTTTCAGAAGAAGATGAAATTTTCATGTTCTCGCGTCCTTTTATCACGAAATCGTGATGTAATTTTCTATTACATCACGCTAAAAACTATGTCATATTCCAATCAAGCAACATAAAGGAAAATTCATTTTCAATAGAAATAGAATAGATAAAAGTTTATAGGTAATTCTATTTTAAGCGAAGCAAAATTTTAAAATGTGTCTTGTCAATTCGCTTGAAGACCCTTTGGGTAGCTGCTCACTCTTTAATCACCTAGAATTCATATGGGAATCTAAGATGTTTTAATTTTCATTTTTTTTAACCCTGTCTTTCTTTGAAAAACTCAAGCCTGCCTACGCGTCTCGTTGAATAAAATTGTGTCGTAAAATTATATAATAAATACGTAATATAACTACATGAATGTTATTAGTTACCTAACAGAATTGGAATTTTGCCTGCATATTCACAAACAAACATCATTATTATTAGATATAATCTACATCTATAGTGGCAACAACTGTTGTGACATAATTTTTTTTTCTATTTTTACACGAATAAAAATAATAAAAAAATCATATTTTGCGATTGCCAATTAACTTCTGCTTTCAGTACCTGATCCTCCATCCAATCTCTCCGTCTCGGTCCGTAGCGGCAAAGTAGTGGTCATCTCATGGAGTCCTCCGACGCAAGGCAGTTATTCCACGTTCAAACTGAAACTGACGGAATTCTCGAAAACCTCCAACAATTCTCCCAAGATCTTCAGGGACGTCTCTTCACCGTACGCCATAGAAAATCTAACACCAGGCGCCACGTATCAGATTTACGCGTCAACGATCTTCGAGAACAAAGAAAGCGTAGCCTACACCACGCGCAACTTCACTACCAGTAAGTCTCGAATCCTCCGCTTGCTTTACCCTCCGTCAGCTTGACGATGCTTAAACTTTGTTTTGCAGAGCCGAACACGCCGGGAAAGTTTATAGTGTGGTTCAGGAACGAAACCACGCTGCTAGTGCTTTGGCAACCGCCTTATCCGCCGGCTATATACACACATTACAGGGCCAGTATATACCCGCCAGATGCTCTAGAAAGCGTGCTTTTCGTAGAGAAAGAAGGTGAACCGCCCGGGCCGGCTCAAGCTGCTTTCAAGAGCTTAGTCCCTGGGAGGGCCTACAATATCTCTGTGCAGACCATGTCCGAGGATGAAGTATCAACACCGACTACGGCGCAATATAGAACAGTGCCATTGAGAGTATCTAACGTAACCATCGATAAAGATTCGATAACTTCTTATTCGTTCACCGTGCGATGGCAGAGACCCAATGGGGAATGGTAAAGTTCATTCGAGTTTTTTTGTTGGGCGAAAACTCAAAATTTTCAATTTCAGCGAATTTGACAAATACCAATTGACATTGAATAACACCACAAAGAAATTTCCACCAATCACCAGGCCCAAAACGGGTCCGTTGGTCGCTGAATTCAAAGACTTTTTAGAACCTGGCAGGACGTATACTCTATTGGTGAAATCTGTCTCGGGGAAAGTCACATCCTGGCCCATGACTGCCGAAGTTACCCTGAGTATATAAATGAGAAGCAGATTTTCTATATGCATTTTGTCCACTTTCTGTAATTTTCAAAAATCAACGAAAACTTACGGATTTGGGTTAATCTATCGAGAAAGTAAAAAATTGTAATATATAATAAAAAATACGTAGTCAGAAATCTAGCATTGATAATTTCAGACAAGAGGGACAAAGTAGTTTTATTCACAAAATTCGAAATAGCAACGTGGAACATTCTTGAAATCCATTTTTTTGGGATAGTGTCCCAGGCCATCAGTGCGGATTTCGGGCAAAACTTTATTCCAAACTCTTCTTTTTTGAGGAAGTTTCTTTAACTGATGTAAGTCTTCCTATCATTTCCACAGAGTTGCATCATAGTTCTAACAACTGACGCTCTGAATTCTGCTAATGGCATTGTAGATCTTTTAACTTTTCTATATAATAACCAAGCATTTATCAATGAAACATTCATGAAATAAAAGGCTATTCACATACAAAATTTCTTATTTTTAATAACATGAGGATACCACCCGTGAATTTATTATATTGAATTGTTGCTTGTGGTCTTCAAATGCCCACATATGCTTTTGTTTTTCTATCCCATCTACGCACGATATCTTGTGAATCCTTGCCAGCAAAACTTGAAATCATATGAACAATTTTATTATCTGCCCACTGTCCACATAATTATTGTTTCAGACTAGGAATTGATGACCAATACTGGTTTTTCAACAACCATAAAATTTCCAAGTTCATTGCCTTGTACTTTTTGTTTTCGAGGAAAGTCCTAAAATCTCTTATGTTATCTTCTGTAAGTTCATCACAACAAAGATCGTTACATATGTGCTTGCAGGTAAATAATTCCTAAATTTGGTTAGTGATCCGAGTGCCTTAAAAAAGGGAAACAAAATTAAGTTATTAATTAAAAACTAGTAATAATACTAATAAATCAGGTTATTTAACCTCAAAATCTTTTACAACGTACCTAACTCCATTGTTGTGCAGAGGCATTTATATTTATTTGTCTGCTGTGGTCACACAAAACTGTTCACAGTCACGACAAACAAAATGCAGTTTGCCAGCACTCAAGGAACAAAATGCTATTGTTGTTTTTCAACGTAGGACATACTACACATGGAATATTCAGCTAAAACGGATAAAATGCATATAGAATGCTTTTCAAATATCCACGTTTCTTGTTTATTTCTTGTAATCGAAAACAATTCCAGAACCTTTACCTGTCACCAACTTAAGAGATGAAATCGATCTTAGCGGGAATCTGTACATACATTGGAATGCTAATCCGGAGAGTTATCAGGAAGAGTATGTCATATCCTACCACGAAGTTGAGAGCACCATAGCGGATAGCAACACTGTAAGATCCAATACCACGACGTTGCTGTTAGATGGCCTTCTGCTCCCGGGCAGGAATTACTCAATTTCTGTCCAAGCCGTTTCCAAGAAGGCAGAATCCAACGAGAGCCACATCTTTGTCTTAACCAGACCTAGTGCTCCAATAATCGAAGATCTGCGACCGATTCCAGATGGGCTGAACATCAGTTGGAAATCCGACGTCAATTCCAGGCAGGATAAATACGAGGTGCAATGGATTAGAAACGATACTTTGCAGAAAGAAGAGAGGATTACCACCGGCTCGCATATTGTATTACATGGCCTATCTCCAGGTGCTGGATATATCATAAAAGTGTTTGCTATCTCGCATAATCTACCGAGCGAACCCCATGAGCATTTCCAACCTGTTTGTAAGTAATTAAAAAAAAAAAAATAGGTGTTGGTTTAAAAAAAAATGCTGTTTCCAGTCCCGAAACCTCCAACTAATTTAACGATCGAAAAATCTACAACAAACTCCATCATACTGCAATGGCAACCACCTATGGATTCTTTAGTGACTGAATATACCGTAAGGTATCGCACAGACTCTGATAGGATGTGGGCAAAATTGCCTTCTATCAACTACAATGGCGCTGAGATATCAGATATGACTCCAGGTGAACTTTACACCATAGAAGTCAACACGGTCAGCTATGGTTTGGAAAGTAGTGAACCTCAACAGCTCAATCACACAGTTCGTACGTATTTCGTTATTTTTATTACAAAAAAAAAGTGCAGAATAAATTCTATTTTTTTGTTCCAATGAAGCAATTTATTTCCTGTAGTTAATAGTTTCTATTGATTTCACAATTTTTTTTCTAGCTACATTAATTTTAAAAGTATTACTTTATCTTCTATTATAACACTTTGTTGTCTTTCTGCGTACAATCGCCAAATCCATGGCACACTAGATATCTAATAGAAGTTCAGAAATGCCATAATTAGTGTTGGGCAAGGTAGCGGAAAATAACAATAATCATTTCCCCTACCTTGCCCAACACTAGCCATAATATCTCCGTTCATATGTAAAATAAGTTTAGAGTGTAATATATTTTTGAAAAGCTTGCAGAATTTGGTATATGGGTATATTATAACCTACTAAACATGGCAACCATTAAAAAAAAAAAAAACGAAAGATATTAAAAAGTAGATTTCATATCCAAATCCCAAATAAAAAATATCTATACTATCTTTCGAAAATTTAAATGTTATTTTGTATACATAATCAAAATTGCAGAAAATCATTTTTTTTAAATATCTTAAATTTTATTTCGAAGAAGTAATCCTGGACTAGCTATTTCATTTTTCTTGTATCTCCGCTGCAAAGTGTATTTACCCATTGTATATATTTTTATATTTCAACCAATGTTCAGTCATAATGAAGTAATGCCAACAATTTAAATAAATGTCATATTCACAAAACTGAAAAATACACTTTTATGGATAAATAACGGCAGTTATTAAGCAATAATTAATTTATTTTTGTATTTTGTATTCTTTTTCAACAACGTTTCGACAAATGTTCTTCTCAAGCTACTTAAAAATGATATTTCGGCAGTGATTTTACTGCCGTCATCAGCGTAGCCTTGGAAAGGAAGTCAAAGTTAAATGTTTTTGGTTATAATGAATTTTTGACAAATAATTCACATTCCATTTTATTATAAATTGTTTAGCCTGAGGAAGACTATAGACAGTCGAAACGTTGCTGGAAGAGAAATTAGAATTTACAAAAATAAATATCGGCTCTAATTGGCCGTTTTTCCTTTCCCTTCATTAATCATTCATGAGCGAAGAATTTCAAGAACTAGAAAAAGATACTCAAATTAACCGCAGTTTCTTCATAGGAAATTTTTAGGAATGATTATTTTTTTGTTTGAACAGGGCCTAACCCCGTTTCAAATATAGCACCGCTCGTGGACTCTAATAATGTCACATTAGAGTGGCCCAAACCCGAAGGGCGTGTCGAAAGGTACGTTGTGTCGTGGAAGGAATCCTCTGAAGACCGAAACGAACCTACCAACATCAGAAACGTAACGCAGAACCAGAACGATGTCGGCCCAGTTAGAACTTTGGTTGGAAATTTGATGCCTGGTGTGGAATACACGTTCAACATCCAGGCGATCTCGTACGACTTGGAAAGTGACGTCACGACTTTCATGACAAGGACCAGTAAGTTAAATTGAGCTGGTTAGCAAAACATACGTGTATGGTTTATATATACTTGCTACTTTACGATTATTTGGTTTTTGGCTAGCCTATCTACAACTCAACAAGAATTTTGTTTCAGTGCCTCTAATCCAATCAGAAATCATAATGGTAAATAACAAATCGACGGATTCCATCAGTTTGAAATACACCCCGACACCTCAAACCCTTTGTAAATTCGACCACTACAGATTTTCCCTATCAGAGCCGAACATTCCCGATCAAGAGAAGGCTGCCAACGACACCGATCGCCTAGTCACGTTTACGAATCTGGTACCTGGGAGGCTCTACAACATCACAATGTGGACGGTTTCGCAAAACGTGACGAGTCAACCGGTTCAGAGACAAGACAGATTGTGTAAGTAACACCGTTAATCATCGTACCACCAGGCAATCTTAACTGTGTCGATTCTTCAGTTCCAGAACCCATAACCGGAATGAACGCTAGCTACATTGGCGGGAACGAAGTAAAATTGAATTGGTCCCCGCCTCACGGTGACCACACCGATTTCGAAGTGCAATATCTGACCGCGGAGAACGCTTTAAATCAGGAAATCACTATGGTGTCTTCGATAAGATTGATTCATTTAAAACCGCATCGGAATTACACTTTTACCGTAACTGTGCGGAGCGGAACCGAATCGAGTATTCTGCGGAGGTCGACTCCCGTCTCTGACACTTTTACTACTGAAGAAGCCGCACCCGGGAAGGTAGAAACGTTCACGCCCATCGATATACAACCCAGTGAAATCACCTTCAAATGGTCGTTACCGCAAAGCGAACAAAACGGGATCATCCGAAAATTCACGATCACTTACGGATTGGAGGTACGAATTTGTTGCATTGTCTGAGCTGATTCCGATCTGATCAAATTCTTTCTGTAGGGATCTCCGCATACGCAGCAAAAAGATTTTGGACCGCAAGAATTCAGGGGGCATATTAAACAGTTGATACCGGGCAGGACTTACGTTTTTATAATACAAGCTGAAACCAGAGTGGGTTACGGCGAGAATTCCACATATATACAGAAAATGCCTATTTTAGCACCGCCTAAACCTAGCATGCAAGTGGTACCGACTGAAGTTTGCAAGAGTTCCACTACGATCCAAATCCGATTTAGGAAGAATTATTTCAGCGAGCAAAATGGGCCGGTAAATCAGAGAATTCTTAAATAGAAACGATATTTTCACTTTCTATCTGCTTATAGGTTATTTCCTATACAGTCGTAGTTGCTGAAGACGACTCGAAAAACGCGTCTGGATTAGAAATGCCTTCTTGGCGCGATGTGCAAGCGTACTCAATATGGCCACCATATCAAGTGATGGAACCCTATTACCCATTCCAAAATACTTCAGTCGAAGACTTCACCATAGGCTTAGATTCTTGTGATATACGACAATTAGGTTACTGCAATGGACCGCTCAAGTCCGGCTCAACATACCGAGTGAAAATAAGAGCCTTTACAGCTCCGGACAAATTCACAGATACCAGCTATAGCTTCCCTATAACTACAGGTAAGTCTAAATGACAAATGACGATTAAGTATAACTACATAACTAAATTAAAGTTATTTTCCAATCTTTACTAACTAAAGGATTATTGCGAGTTGGTGAGTGGTTATATAAAAACGTCAGGGTCGATATGATCTTAATAAAACGATGTTCTATTTTGTTTTCAGATCAAGACAACACCCCGATAATTTTGGGAATTGTTATACCGATCATACTGATTGTTCTACTTTTCATCACGATCATAATCATCAGAAGGAGAAGATCTGACAATCGAAAAACAACTGATATCAGGCCGAATGACAATATGTCACTGCCAGATTCGGTCATAGAAACCAACAGGCCAATTAGGAGGGAGAATTTCTCGAACCATTATCGAGTGATGTCAGCTGATTCTGACTTTAGGTATGAATTTCATTAAGCTTCTAACAATGTTGTACCAACTTAAATCTTGTTAAATTTATTGCCGGATAACAAATATGCAAAGTATTAATTTTAAATGCATTTCTGTACAGATTTAGTGAAGAATTTGAAGAATTAAAACACGTAGGTCGAGAACAACCATGCACTGCAGCGGATCTGCCTTGCAATAGGCCCAAAAACAGGTTCACCAACATACTACCGTACGATCACTCACGATTCAAACTGCAACCGGTTGATGATGAAGAAGGATCCGATTATATCAACGCAAATTACGTTCCGGTAAGTTACAAGACGAATTTTTTGCGAATTTTGATTTTCGTGGAAATTCCAGTGGCGTACCGTTGAAATATATGCAAAGTAAAATAATAGTTAACGTGACCCTTTGTCGAACGAGCAGCCAATGCTAACCAACGCGTTCGATAAAGAGACTTTACTGCCGTGGCGCAAACAATATTTTTGCGATTACCACTTACCATAGTGTTAAAAATTCTAATACGTAGTTGCTTTTTTCCAAATTGCATTGCATATACACTTCTTACAGTTTTTATGTGTAATGCAAACCTACATAATGTAAAAATGAAAAATATGGCATGTTCTTTATTATAGGGCTGATGTTTGTAACAGTTATCTGCACTGAATTTACTGAAATCTGCCCTGTAACTTTTCAATAAGATGCAGAACATGCGCAAATGTATGAAATTTTCTCTCAGAAAAAAAGAATTCAATTGGCGCGAATGCCAATTTTCATGTAATTTTGTTAAAATACAAATTGTTGGAAGGAATTAACATGAGTGTGAATCCCACTCCCACTAAGAGAATACAGCTTTAAGAAGCGAAGCACTTGCATGTAGAACCAATTATGTTAAAAAATATTTTTTTATTGACATTTCCAGTGGCGTCACGTTAAAATAAGTTGACAAATTAATAAAATATTTATATTGTTTACTTATGCTTTTAGAAGAGTTTTAAACGCTTAGGTTGTCGTGTAATAGATTTTCTTTATGTCCTCCAGTCTCGTAGCGTTACTATAGATGTATAAAATTTGACAAAAAAATGGCCTCAGCTCTAAAGAAGCGTTTCAAATACTTGTATGTCAATATTTTGGTGGAAATTTCCAATGGCATGCCGTCGAAATATGTTGAAAAAATAAATTAAATATATATTTCTTTTAATATTCGAGTTTTAAGAAGCGTTTTAAATATTTGCAAATAAAAATAGCAATTCATTCCATTGTTAATGACCACTCCATTTCTAATTATAGGGACACAATTCACCGCGAGAATTCATAGTAACCCAAGGGCCGTTGCATTCTACCAGAGACGATTTCTGGAGGATGTGTTGGGAATCGAACTCGAGGGCTATAATCATGTTGACCAGATGCGTGGAAAAGGGGCGGGAAAAATGCGACCATTACTGGCCTTACGATACGATGCCGGTGTACTATGGTGACATCTCTGTACAAATATTAAACGAAACTAGATACCCAGATTGGAATATTTCGGAGTTTATGGTCTGCAGGGTAAGTTTTTCAACTTACTTGCTGTAAAATGATAATTTTGACTACTACATCTGTGTTTATGCTTCAGGGTGATACACAACGGGTAATAAGGCACTTCCACTTTACAACGTGGCCAGATTTCGGCGTTCCAAACCCGCCACACACATTGGTGAGGTTCGTTAGAGCATTCCGTGAGAAAGTAGGTGCTGATCAACGACCTATAGTCGTACATTGCAGGTAAAATTATCCCTTGGATAAAATTATTACATAAAAAAACTGTTATATATTAATATTTTCTTGGTATTTAGGTCTTTCAAAGTTTAAAAATTGAAAACTTCAAAAATAGAATCATTGAACAATTGATAAATTGAAAAAATTAACAAGTTTTCCAAATCGAGACGCGTCCAAAAAAAAAATTAATTGGAAAAAACGTAAAAGCCGAGAAAGTATTGCAAATTATGCACTTTTTTGATACATGTTGCCCTGTATATAATTTTGATCCAGATAAATTCAAAACATGTTTTAATTCACGTTTTTTTCATTATTTTATTCCCTTGTTTATAGCGCTGGCGTTGGCAGATCAGGAACCTTCATCTGTTTAGATAGAATTTTACAACAAATAGCCGTATCTGATTACGTAGACATATTCGGTATTGTATACGCCATGAGAAAAGAACGAGTTTGGATGGTACAGACGGAACAGCAATATATCTGCATACACCAGTGCCTATTGACAGTATTAGAGGGAAAAGAACTGACAGGCTCGCCTAGGGAAATCCACGAAAATCAGGGCTTCGAAGGTAGGTGTGACCATAACGGCCGATTTCTCTTAATTGCTTTTTTTTATCGCTGTGTGATTTGTATTTAGCTTCTCTTACAATTACGTTATCACATAAACCTTGTACATACTAAAATAACTAAAATTATAAATTAGTAAAGAAACTTCCACATTTTTTTCCTTAATCCACATTTTCTGTAACAGAAATAAATTGACATGTTTTTCTTTTTGTAAGTTTGATTCTATGGTTCAGGTAAGGGTGTTGGCAAGGGTACAGTAGAACCTCCATTAGAACCCGGTGAGAAGGAAAGGTAGTCTCAAGCTCTGGAGCAATAACAACAAATAGCATACGACTGTTATTTAATTTGGTAACTGCTTCATCCTTTTTTGCATGATAGTATCTGAGTAGAGGTAGGATGTTTTGGTTGCTTTTTGTGTTGCATAATTTATTAAGTGGTAATTGTAGATATAAATAGGGTGGGGAGAACGCGCTTCGGCGAGTTTGCATTTTTTAGAGTGCTCGTCAAACGCAACAGGTGTCTATAGAAGTGTAACTACATTTTGATTTGTTTTTTCATCAACTTCTGCAAAATCAAAAGTTGATTCCTAGCAATCAGATTCAGACAACATGAAAAATTAAATTTAGTATTTTACAATGATAAAATACATTTTTTTTATAAATTTCGCTCTTACCGAAAGCATAATCGATTTCGAAATTTTAGCTATAACAACTGTAAATTTTTGCATATTTGACTTTTACGTAATTTTCTGAATCCAAAATTGCTACTCGACTACCAAAAATTTAAATTGAAAGTATTGTTTTTTAATCTTGGGTGCCACGAATACACGAAACTGTCAAAATAACACCAAGAAAATACGTAACAATGTACACTTTGACAGGTTTTTTTTCATGAAAACTCTAATTTTTCTTTTAAATGTGTTAATTTAAAAGTGTAATATTTTTAATGTCATGTTGGCAATTACAAAGGTTTTTCGTGTGTTGACAGCACGGTAAGATTACAAAATAAATTTTCAAAGTTGTGGCGATCATGAAAATGAGAACCAGCATATGAAATGTTTTGAGAAAATCACATAAATTTCAAATATGGAATGCCATACAAGATGTTCCATTTCAAATTCCAAAATTGACCAAAACACACCAAAAGTGTGCTGATTTTTCACGTAAATTTAAATAATTCTTCTAACACAAAGCACCTATAAAGGGTTTTACCAATTTACGTTTTTGTATTTTAGTGGTTATATTAATTAGGAATACTTTGAACAGATTAGGTGTTAATATAAATGTGGAATGCATGAAGGTGCTTCATAAAAAAGCAAATTTAGTTTTTGTTTTTAAGTTGATTTTAAAGGGTGTACAAACTTTCTACATTGTGACAATTCTTCAAAAGTCCATAACAAAGAAAACCCATATGGTGCGTACTTTTTGACACACGCTGTATATATTCATATTACAATACCATATATTCGAAATGATATGGGGTTATTCCACTTTAAATTAAATATCCCGCATTCACCAACTTTCAAAGTAGCCGCTTTGATAAATGGAAGAACCATTTAAACTTGAAGCGCATTCTCCCCATCCTATATACTATTTCTATGTAATTGGCTTGATATGCTGTAGTTTTGCTTAAGTACTAGGAATTAACAATACTTTTAAACGTTCCTAATTCCTAATAAGTTCATATTTTCGTATGTTAATACTGTTATCTAATGGCTCTTACTATATAGACCATCCAAGCCCACATGCAAATACAGCGCTTATGAGGGTTACATAGATTGTTGTTGAATCTCCTCTTTTTGAAATATGTGGATTTATGGCGATGAATTCTTCGCGAATTTATTTGAATAAGATGAAAGTAACACAAAAATTACTAAAAAATAATTAATATAACTATAATCTCAATCTCACAACACGATTTGAGTTAATATATTCGGCTTCTAAACAATTTTATCACACTAATGAAACTATAAAGAGGCAAATTAATTAGGATAAAGTCAATTATCAATTCTTTCGACGGATCACATCGTATATCCCTAAATCTATAAATAAAAGTTAAGGTTAAATGCATTGCTAACTTAAATTTTGCAAAAAAAAAACGGAAAACAACATAAGTTCGTAAGGTTAACTATAAGAACCTTGTACTTGCAAGTTGTCATGGATCCTCTATAGTACTTTTGAACTTCAAAGAATGATTGTGTACTAAAACACACTAAATTATATTTCATTATGTACTTGCATGTGAAAACTAACTATTAAATTATTGAGTGTTGCTACACTAATATCTACTACATATTATAAGTAAGTTTTTTTTTTTAGTAATTATGTACTTGCTATTGTCTGAAACCTAACATTTCTTCTTTGTACGAAATGTATTTTTTACATTTGCATAATGATATCACTTGAATTTTATTTATTTATTCAATTTATTTGTACCACTTTCAGATGACGAGGGCATAGCGGAATCCGGAATTTAGAAACACAAGTTAGGATATTATTTATTACAAAATGGAAGCTTGCAATTGAATTATACCTACCTATATAGGCAATTATGTAGTTGTACTACTTTTATTACCCTATTGTATAAGTAAGAAAACAAATTATATTTTTATTTTATATAGTTTATATTAATTATAATATACAAACATATATTATATATTTTATTATCTATTTGATACGATTTTTATAGGCCTTTTTAATATTGTAGGCATTTACGCCTTTGTACAGTAATATTATTATTAGTAGTAAGTAATTGTAAGTTGCTCGCCTATTTCCTGAAGTGACAAGGTAGAATAAGAACAAATTTTTGGAAATGGGCAAACTCATACACGCAAATACAAAATGTCGAACTACCGTGTTATATTTGCAAATGTATTCGTTGTATTCCAATATTATATACTTAAATAGTTAAATATAAAGCTGTATATTTTACTATGATAATGTCATATATACAGTTTGTACATTTTTTTTTAAATGTTCAAATTAGCACTTTCTGTGATAATCATAGGATTTTTGGTTGTATATGTTTTATATAGCCGTATTTTCTCCATTTTTATTTGATTATTTTCTCGAAATTGGAACTTAAAAACTCACTATATCAGTGAATCTCTGTGTACTTAATTTTTTTGTTTTAGTATTGAAAATATAAACTTGTTTTGTTTATTAATTCTATCGTTTGATTTTATTCTGTAAGAAATGCTGATGTGCCATAAACAAGAAACAATGTGCAAGGTAAGAATTTAAAACTAATTCTAATATTGCCTTATAAATAAAGCGATAACTATATTTATATTTATTTATCAATTACTTTCCTGAACTTCCCTGTAACCAACAATTGCCCCTCTGAGAATATCAAATTCCAGCAACAATTGCGATAGACCAAACAGGGATTTGAAACCAGAACCTGCCTTGCTTACTTAAGCGTTGTTAGATCAAAATAAAATTCGAATTCAAAGTTCCTCCATTATACAAGTAAATAAGATGGAAGGAGAAACATATTTAACAGGAGATCATTATCCCTTCCGCAACATGGCAAAATATATTTTCCCTATTGTTCAAAAACTCCCGCTGAATCTCTGATTTTTTTTTTAAATATCGAATATTACGTGTGCGTTTACAGATTTATGTTATCACAGCGTGGCAGCACTGATTATATGGTGTTATATCATTTGACAATTTGAGGTTATGATTAGATTAACTGTCAAGTGTCAATAAAAATATTCTATTATATTAAATAGATACCAATGAATCATCATGTTCATTAATCAATTAAAATTTATAGAGGTGACCAACCGATACATAATTCCCTACATTAAAAATGCTAACATAACATGATAAAACCTTAATGCATGCACTTATATTACAATACCTCGGAGCTCGTTTTTTAAACTTTAATACATATACGAAACTAGTTTTTTATTTTACTCTTCTATTTATATATTACACCTCCAACTGAGGTCACGTGACATATTTAATAAAACTAAAAGCATTTCTCTTCTTTCTGCACAAAGGAATAATTAATATTGCCCGCACATTTTAAGTTTTTACTTCCTATACGGTCAACATTCTTGACCCAAGTAATCCGAACAGTAATTATGGGAACCGACAGTTTACCTTTATGTATTTTTATCACCCACTACGCCATCAAAATTAATTAAAATAGCTGTTTCTAAGACTACGACATTTCCATCAATAAATTTTCCCGGTTTCGGCGAGGTTTAATCAAATTCATTGCGTCAAAATTTTACGCGTCTCTTCCGGAACAAAATTTTCGTCGAGAATGCAGGGTAGGTATTGTGTTCCAGATTGCCGGCATCGATATCGGCCACAATGGGTTCGAATCGCACGAGGGCAATTCCTAATACGTCAATAAAATCGGCTATATTCGAGCCCCTGACAGGCAGTCACGACACAGCGCAATTTTTTCCCTACTTTCATTTCCTCTCTCGCAGAACACGCGAACCCATAAAACCGGGAAAAGGCCGGCCCCGATCGGTGCCCTAATGCATTTCTGATACATTTCTCCGACGAAACGTAGGTACTATGTTGAGTCAAGATATAAATTTCGCGAGTATGTCCGAATAAAATTGAATTACTTATGCGTATAACAAAAGTTTTTATGTACGCGGCTTCGGAGTTTTCAACTGCTTGTTTTTGGATGTTTTAGATTTCGAGTACGTTGTTGAGAGGAAGGAACAGGCGAAGATATGCTTCGGAACTACTTGCGATAGACAAACCGGAAGCTCGTTCAAGTATAGTAAAGTCAGCCCATGTTCGTATGATATTAAGTCTGGATTGTTTGAATTTCTCAATAAGGTGCGTACTATGTAGCGATTTTATAAAAATTGCAGGCATTAAAGTTTAAAATCAACCAAAGTCGTGCTTTTTTTTTAAATACACACATTTTAGCTTAATTCCTGGAAATAGTTTTAATATTGAATTACTTTTTAATATTATCAGTTGAAAATTTAACTTCCTTGTGCTATGTATTTCTTATTTAAAAAAATAATATCAACACTTACATATATTATAAATTGCTGTATTGGTAAGCCGCTGTATTTTCTACACTATATAATTGGTTTATTAGTTCACTATGGGAAAGTACACCAACACCACCTAAGAATATCACGCACAAAAACTTAACATAATCCCAAAAAATAATCCATTAGTTTCAAGCTCAATCAAAACGTCAGAAGCAGTCACAAGTCAAACAGACATTTCGTTACGTTTAGTGCCAAAATAATAAAATAAAAAAATGATTGACATCGCGGTGAAATTAATGGCGTAATGTTTCAAATTTCCCTAGGTATAAAAAATAAATATCTCTATTTTGTATAAGGATTGATCTATTATGCTTACTATATTGATTATAATTTTATTGCTAATTAGCTGCTCTGAATTTTATGAAAGTTACTATAATCTGTTATTCTTATTCAATGATGAGGCTACCAATTACGATTTTGTTAACGTGAAAAATACGAAATCGCTTTAACTTTACTGATCACGTGATTGGTATAAAATAAATGGACTGCAAAAAATACGTGAAATAAAGTGAGTTCTCAATTAACCAAACTTAAAAATTTCTTTATTAACTTCAACGTTGAAATGAAATATGGAGTCATCTGACATCTTGCATTATATTATTAGTTATTTTAATATCTTGAAAGTTACTAAAAATAATTGCGGTAAATTTAAATTTGAATATTTGGATTTTTAAATTAAAAATGAAATGTGAATTAATAATTACTTAGCCATTTACATAGGTACGGAGTAGAAAGGGATGTGGCTCCATAGCAAACGGCTCTCCTAGATTCGATGAGAAAATCCGCGATCACGCTCCATCTCCTACGAGATACAACCTAGCGCTAAAATGGCCGCCCAATGTAGAGGGCGCCGCCCCATTCGGATCCAAAACCAAACGGAAACCGCTTTACGAAAGCGATAATCCGGGGTAATTTGCATTTCCACTTTTACTGAACCGAATATCTAAAAACGAAGAAGAAACTTCCAGGCCGGGCACCTATGACAGATGCGCGAGACAGTGTAGGAGATCCCGTTTCGACTACAATTTCGGCAGGCCGAAGAGGCTAGATTGTGTCGAGGAGTTTTGCATTGCCAAGCCTGTGGATACGTGTAATAAATGTACGGAATTATGTCAGGGAGATTATTGGCATATAAATTATACGGAGTTTCTTTGTCAAATATGCATGACCGAGGAGAAAGCGCTGCACGAGATGTATACGGCTGAACAGTTGAAATTATTTAAGGTAATGCGAGTAAAAAGGAATTTATTACGTTGGTCACATTGCAGCAGTCATTCATTTTAGTAACATTGTCACAATTTGAGGTTATGATTACATTGACTGTCAATAATTTTATTATTTGTCAAAGAAACATTATTTTCATTTATTAATCAACCAAATGTTACCAATCCCACATAATAATTCTCAATATTATCAAACCTTTTATTAAAAAAAAAAAAAAAACATTTTAAACACGAATTCGCGATTTATGAAGCAAAAAAACTGTAAAAGCCTCCGTAATTTTCAATTTCTATTTTATTTCTCAATTAATTTTTTAAAAGCCCACTTTTTAGGTGTTGAGTGATTCTAATTCTTTATATTATTCTTAAGCCTATGTTATTTATTATTCATTAACTAAACAATTTATTTCTTCTTTGCTTCAGAAAATGCGAAATTGTGGGTATATGCATCAGCACGAAGGTACAACAGCAGCTATTAGACTATTGCCGGCAAAAACGATTAGAAAAAAGAAAAGGTTAGAGAACTACCTTGATTTGTATATAACTTGTTGATTTGTTAAAATAAATATAAAATGTTTTTTTTTCTCTCTCTTGTATTCTTGTCTCCGAAAGATTTCAGAAGTTTTGGTGATAGATCTTAAGTTTGCCAGGTGAAAAAAAGACAATCATCCTTCTGAGACCATTCAACATCACATTTCCGAAAATTAAAAAAAATCGACGGTTTGTTGTGTTCATTTTACTTTTACTTTTTCACCGTTCTAAATTAAAAATGACATTTATGTTTGGCACAAAGCCTTTTTGTGCTCAGGCAGGAATAATTGTAAGAAGCGTGCATAAAACTGTGCACATGAAGTATAATGTATAACTGCTTCTAATTAGCATAATTTCCTCTTTTTTTCAATTATTTTAAAATCGCAACGGGACGCTACTGGTTCGCCGACGAAAAAGCGCAGCTTATATCTATAACTCTTCGAAAAATCGAATGATAAATCACCAGAAACAATAGGATTATTAGGATTGAATATGCGCGCCAAACAGAGATAAATGATATTAAATCAGGTATAAAGTTGCATAACAATTAAATCTTCGTAAATAGTTTTTCATTTTATTTAATACATTAATTATAATTAAGTACAATAAAACATTAAAATATAATGTAGCAATAAATAAAATATAAAATATCAACACTAATCACTTCAACATTGACTTTACAATAAAATAAGTGACCAATAACACGTCATAAAAAAAAACACTTTCCGCTGTTGTTTATTCCTATACAATCGAAATCTATAGACAATTTACCGTTAACATTAAATAACCATAGAAAAATTTGTAGTGACTGCAGTACATCTTCCTAAAAGCTATTTTAAACAGTCTAAAAACATTTTTATCTATCCTAAAATACTAATTGAAAAGAAAGACGATATTAAAAACCGACACAACTTAAAGAATGAAAAAAAAAAACAATCATAAAATTTGTAATCCTCGAGGGTCGCGTATCTTTTTTGAAATGCCTAATTAGTTTTTGTGCTTACTTTTTACTCTATTAAAATAAATTCCTACAGCTATGTATCACTAGAACTACAATCAAGATTTATCAACTTAACAGCAGCATCGTCAGGTGTATTACCAGCGCCATCTGGTCGGTATCTATTGAGCAACAAATCACTATTACTACTGGTTGAGCTGGCGCTGATTACGTCACAACGCTTGTTAGTTACGAAGGCAGTACGTAAATTTGTGTTAGAATTATTATCGGAAGAAACGTCATCAATTGAAATAGGATCTATGTTTTTCTTAATATCCTTTAAGATCTCATCCGAGGCAGGATTTGAGCAATCTTGTTTCGCTGAACAGCCCGATACGTAGCGCCCATCGAATACTTCAGTTTCGTTATGATTCAGCAGACTCAATTTCTCGAGTAACGTGTCGATCTTCTGCCTGCCCTCTATCAGTTGTTTGTCCAGATGACCCACGAAACTCAAACTATTGTGACTGTCAGTGCAGACGTTTAAGCTTGGCAACGTCGTGGAATTATCGTCGCTGCCTTGATTCCTGTTAACATTATCTTTCGCATCGGCATTCGAATATATAAAATTGCCACCTTGTATCTGCAATAGGGCGTTAGACGCTATCTGCGTTTCTACCCTGTCCATCTGATCTTCAAAATTGATCATATCGTAGTCGTCTTCCACGCATAAAGTGTTTATATCGCGTTCGAACTCGTCTGCCAGTTCGTCATTGGAAGCATCGGGTTCCTCATTCGTGACGTGCGAAAGTCGCAGTTTCAAACGCTGCGTTATCTCGTCTAGTTCTGTGAATTTCCGTTTCAACGCCCTACTCAATACTTCCCCGGGTTCGTCGGTTTTTTCCGATTGGATTTCCTGCGACATTTTATTAGGATCTGCGCATGATGTGGGCTTAGTTTGAATCGGCAGTGAAAAAGGAACTTTGCACCGTGTAAATCTTTTTATATTCTCGAGAGGTGTGACACTTATCTATTTATGGAAAAAAAAGAACTCGAATAAAATTCAACATCTTGTACGACATGGAGATTTTTATTACCTTAATCTGCCCATTGCACTTATTTGAAAAGTCCATGATGTTGAACCATCCTGAAACTGTTGGCATACCGGCCAGTAGGACGGTTAGATCTAAAGCTGCGAATCCTAGCACTGTATCAGATTCGAAGTTCGGTTCTAATTGGGGAAGGTTGCTCGATTTCTTCCATACTTTGAAAATGAGACGTTTTTGATTCTGTAATTTGTAAAGTTGGAGTACATCATGGTAAAGATAAAGTTTGATTGGAAAATTTTAGCTTAGATCAATGACGTAAGTTTACTGGCTAAAAGTTGAAAGTGAAAAGAATTTGAAAATAATACTAAAACGATTGATGGGTGCACGAGAAACTATAGCATTCATATTTATTATAATGAATATGAATGCTATAATATAATAATTATATAATTAATCATATAATGCAACATGGCACCCAGTAGCACTGATGAGCCTTGATAAGGCGAAACGTGTCTGCTAATAACGACAGTTGTTTACCAAATTGTATTTACCGAATATAATGTGCATTAGAAACTGCAAATTTACTGGCTTACCATTGACCTACGTGTTGTTATTTACTAACATGTTGTAGAAATAGTTCGACAGTATAGCATAATATCTTCACGAATTTAATGAGTTTTCAATCGTGTTTCGTACATACTTTTTTAACTGTGATCAATAAAGACGGAGTTGAGTACCTATTGTCATTTATGGTTACGGGTCCACGGACACTTAAACAACATTAGAAATGTGGGAACGAAAAATGTTGAAAAGGATATTTCGAGGAAAACATAGTATGGAAACAGGAAAATTGATGATGGAACTATATATCAGCCAGTTAAAGGATTAATGATAAGAAATTATGCTCCTCAATGTATTATTTTGAAAGGAAAGTAAAGCAAAAGACATGAAAAGCACTTATGAAAAAGAAAAGGAAAGTTTAACCAAGAGAAATTTCATGTCAACAAGTGTAGTAGGATTTACAATACAATTATAAGAAACCTCCAAAACTTATTTTAGACCCGTTTAAAAAATAAATTTAACTACGTACTATGCATTGAAATTAGTATTAAACATGTGTGAATTAAACAGAGTATGATCTTAAAATAGGTTTATTTTCTGATTAGGTATATTATACGGGCTGTCCCAAAAATACCGGGACGGTAAAATATCTCGAGATATACACATCGAATCGAAAAATAAAAAAACACGTCTTTAATCAATTTCAAAAGTATATCCAAGAAAACCAAACACAACCCTCAAGACGGCAACTTTGAAATCTGAAATGGAAACTCCTATTTTTTATTGCAGATTCGGATTTTACGTCTGCATTGATAGACTAAACGCATGGTTTAGTTAGTTTTTCTAATCGAAATTTTGACGGTTCCGACACTTCTCTTCAAAACTTCGATAAAAATGTTTCAGACAAACCTCCATATTTTGATACGTAGAATCCGAATCTACAATAAAGAATGAGGGTGGTTTCCATATAAGATTCCAAAGTTGCCACCTGTTTCGCTTCTAGAGGTGGAGGTGGAGGGTCGTGTTGGTGTCCTTAGGTAGATTTTTGGAAATGATTTAAGGCGTTTCTTTGTCTTTCGATTCGATGTGTATTTCTGGAGATATTTGACCGTCCCGGAACTTTTGGAACACCCGGTATAAGTGATCTTTTTATTACATTTCCTGATTTTTTTTTAAACTTGAATTAATGCAAAATCTATTTCATTTTATTATTGCTAGAACTTAAACTTTTATTACAAAGTAATTGTGTAGATCTCTGGTTGTTATATTATCTTTTGTTTCTTATTTATTGAATTAATTTTAATCAAATAAATATGGGGTCATCATAAAGTAAGGGGTGCACTTTAAAGTCTTACATAATTTTAAGAAATCAAGCTAGCAGCAAAAAATAAATGGAATCTGGTTGCTTTTGGCTTTGGATTTGGCTGTATCTATGGAAAACAAAAGAGTTGTCGTGTCAATTGCTGATACAAGTGTCAAATAAATCATGGCGATTTTAAGAATTGTTCTTAAAACAAAACCCATGTAAACGTCCATTGAAACGATTCAAACTTTCAGAACATGGATCTACAAACAAGAATTGGTTTAGTTCAATGTTATTACGAATGCAGTAGAAATTACACTGCCGAAGATTCCGAAGATTTCGTTCGAAAATGAGATTAAAATTAGGGCGCTGTCGTATGAAAGCCAGAAACGGTTGGTAATTGTACAGCCGCAAAATGGTCGACATATCGAAAATTTGCGTTGATCACGGTTGGAAATAAAAAAACCCCATTATTCAAGCAATCGAATTTCTTTAACATATTATGCTTAACTTAATTTGTTTAAAATTTGACTTTTTCGTAAATTAACACCGGAAAAAACCGGTTATCGTAGATGACCAGAGTAAGATTTCAACTCGCCACTTGACTATCAGCCGAAATAAATTTTGAAATGCGCGACTTTAGAGTGCACTAAATTCACACGCTTACATATAAATGATAAAGTTCAATTTAATTTACTCACATTCGTGAGAAGATCAGCTTGCAACTCCACGTCGCAACTAAAATCCCACTCGGGATTCTTGTTTTCCTCGACAATTTTCGTGACTTTCAATTCTGAATTCGTTTCGAACGAAACATAAACACTAGGCAGCAGTTCTTCGAAACGGGACTTCCCCTTACCAGTCTTCGCGGTACACTTTGTCCGGCTAGGTAAATGCAAGGCGTTTTCTACTACGATATGCGCTTTAAAAGTGTCTGTTCGCTTGGAATTTCGCATGTTAAAAGGAGGCGGTGCTGGATTTATCGCTAAAGCTTGCTGTAAGGAATCCAGCAAATCTGACGTTCTTCTAATCTTTACATTATCGAAATTTGGTTGCTCCACAGGAGCATCGTGATGCTTATATTCAGTGTTCGTGGAAGTTTCGACGTAATTCTTTTGTTTTTGTTGGAGCAATTGAGTTAGAAATGCGCCTAGAACGTCTGATGATGTTTGTGTGACATTTTTAGTGTTCTCTTGCGAATCCCCCATGTTTATTTCAGATTGTATTGCAACATCTACGGATTTTTGCTTGGTTTTTTGTGATCGTTTAACGTCTGTAGTTTTAATCTTATTTGGGGATTTGTTCTCATAGGTAGACGTTTCGATAATTCTATTTTTTGCAGGGCGAATTTGCTGTACTTTTTCCGTACTCCTTTTATGCAATTCTTGCTTATTATCTGCCACTTTTTTGCTGATACCTAACGATCTGGGTGATTTCGCGACGATAGATTCACTTTCGAACCCCCTTTCCCGTCTCAAGTTGTGTATTTGCACGTCCGCCCCCAGTGCGACTAAAATCTCAACTTGGCCGTAAACCTCGCCGTTCAAAGGATTGCATATCGGTTCCCAATGATCGCAACCGATAACTGGTAACTGGATAATACGGAGTCAAACTTTATCTCGTTGAGAGATTAGAAAATAAAAAAAAAACTCACCTTGTTTCTGTGTAGGTACTTCGTAATTATGGGATTGCGAAAGGCCACGTAAAATTGATGCAGGGATACCTTCGATATGCCTATCAGATTGTCTTGTTCGTTTATCTTCTCCCAAAATTCGAATACCATATAATTATCGCGTAGTTTGTTTAGGAAGATATCATCGTAAACAAATGGTAACACCTAAAAAATTCACACTGAATTATGGCTGAAAAGTGGGCAAATACTAAGAACATAATTGCAAAGTTTTAAAGAATGACAGGCTATTGCAAAATATTGATAATTAAAAATAGAATTAATAGTGATAAAGAAATACATGGACACAACTGCAAACTATGAAGTGGTTGAAATAATTGTGGAAGAAATAACGATAGCTTTATAGCTAAGCTTTAATAATTTATTTAAATCATGAAGTGCTTCGCCTTACCAAGGCTCGTCAGTGCTACTGGACGATTGATTGGAATCAATGCGATCAGATGTACATAATGAAAAATAAGTTGAAAGCATACCACCAATCAAGGTTATACGATGTTAAAAGTCATTGTTTTGCGAAGATTTTGCTAAATTTTCAATTTAAGTCTACAAATATGTTCTAATTCAGAACTACAATTTTAAAGTAACAAGTTTAATTCGGCAAAATATTGTGTTTTGTTGCAATTTAAGTAAGTAATTTTATATTAAAAATAAGAAAACTTGTAATCGAGGTTATTGCCCGATGTTCAGAAAAAATTATATTTGGGATCAACGTCTAAGTTTGACTACGCGATGGCACCAGCAAAAAAATACGTTCCTGGGTGTGACCATTGGTTTCTTAATCACATAATGTTGTGTCAATGTTGTGGCTATTGAACAATTACACTAACGTAAATGTTCAATAGCGAAGCGTCAAAAAAATATATCGTAGATATTGATATCGCACCCCAACAAACACTGTTATACAGGGTGAATCTCAATATATGCGACAAAATTTACGAGCTGATTCCTGAGGTTATTTCGATCATTAAAGTTCATATATATGTCCAAAACGGTTTGGTTTAAAAGTTATTGAATGTTTAATAATAAATTATGAACTATGACTAACACGATATAATATCACAGTTGGTTCTTCAAAATCAATTGTGTTGAGAGGGAATTGTTTGTCATTTCAATATTTGACAGTAGTTGTCAGAGTATTCATTCAGTTTATTGTCAGTTTCTGTTTTCTAAAATGAATTAAACGAATGCTGAGATGGGTGATATGCATTTTGTTTTCGGTTTTGCCAATGGAAATTCGCGCGCTGCTAGACGTCTTTATGAAGAACGATACCCGAACCGTATCATACCGCATCATTTAATATTTGCCCGTCTTCAGCAACGTCTTAGTGAAATGGGAAGTTTTAAAAAACAGACGACTGATAACGGGCACCCATTTACAGTGAGAACTCCACAAGTTGAAGAAATGGTACTAAATGAAATTGAGGAACATCCTACTACAAGCACCAGGAAAACTGCGTTTGCTTTAAACATTAGTCAAGCCACAGTTTGGAGAATATTGAAAGATCAACTGTTGTACCCATATCACACTCAAAGAGTGGCTTTTTGTCAATGGGTGCATCACAAAATCGCACAAATTCCTGACTATTTGGCTCAAATATTCTTCATCGACGAGGCTACTTTCTCTAGAAACGCGATTATTAATTTTCATAATAATCACATATGAGCCGAAGAAAATCCGCACGCAATAGCGAATGCAATGTGTGGGCCGGAATTGTTGGAGATCACTTGATAGGTGCACATTTTTTACCGATGCGGTTAAATGGCGAGGTATACCGCAATTTTCTTGAAGAGGAGCTACTACTGCTGCAAGAAGTTTCCTTACAGTTAAGATTACAAATGTATTTTATGCATAACGGTGCTCCAGCGTATTTTAGTTTAGTTGCTCGCGAATTTTTGAACAATACGTATCCAAATCGGTGGATAGGACGGGGAGGTACACAAGCGTGGCCTCCTCGGTCTCCAGACTTAAATAGTTTGGACTTTTTTCTCTGGGGTCACCTTAAATATTTAGTTTATACGACTCCCATTGAAAATGTCGATGAACTGAGAAATCGTATTATCGCAGCTTTTCAAACAATTCGAAATATCCCTGGCATTTTCGAACGGACTCGCCAGTCAATACAACGGAGGATAGAAGCTTGTATTGCAGTTGGGGGCGGTCATTTTCAACAGTTACTATAAGTTAATTTTGTTTTACTAATTACTTTGTTAATTTATAATAAAAACATTAATTATGTTAACTTACTATTAAAAATTGTATAACTTTAGAAATAAGCAGTTTTGGACATATGTTCTTATGAACTTTTATGATCAAAATAACCTCAGCAATCAGCTCCTAAAGTTTGTCACATATATCGAGATTCACCCTGTATACTATCTATTAAAATACAATTTATTTTTTGTTCCTAAATGCTCAACCAACACTGCTCTATTTCACTTTATTAATGAAATTTACAAATCTTTTGACAATCGTACACCCTTGTATGGTAAAGCTTATTGAGCTCTCTACTTAAAGCGTTTGATTATGTTGATAATTCGATATTTCTATAAAATAAATAAGTTGGAAAGGTACGCTATTTGCGGACCAACCTTGAAACGGTTTAAGTCATTAAGTGGCCGACACCAAAAAGTAATATTTAATTTTGTTGCAATCGGATAAATGTAGCACTTTAGCTGGGGTGCCTCAGGGATCCGTTTTAGGGCCAATGCTTTTTTTAATTTCTATAAATGATTTTTCTTTATTAAACATAAGCATAACATTACTCGCATAATTACGTTGTATGCTGATGATATCAGTATTTTGCTTCCTTCCTAGACCCTCGCTTAACTTTTTGATGAAAGAGCAATGGACAAATAAGATATTGATTTATACACCTCAAAATAAGAGAAGAAAGCAGGATCGATTCCCTGCAGCCTTAAATAAGGAAGCATATAAAATCCAGTTATTGAAGATTGAAATTATGGGAAAAAAATACTAAACAATAGAAAATTGTATTTCTTACCTGATCAAAATTATAATACGGATTTGAACTATGGTGGATTAGCCTACTAAAAAGCACATCATCCTGGCAAAAAGGCTGGCAAGTTACAAATGTATTCTCCTTCACTGCGACAAACTGAGCTTCTCCAACGCATACAAATCCAAATAAAACTTGTTTCTGAAACATAAATTAAATTACAAAGGCAAATTCATTACCTACATGACAATAATACATCTGTATCATGCGTTCTTAAATCTGTTATCAGGACTTTCTTCGAACTTTTTTCCTTATTTGGGCTGTGCAGTTGTAATCTGCTTGAATCTTCTTTCGCTTCTTTGAGTGGAGAAGTATCTGTCACATGCGATCTTTGTGTTGTGATTTCAGAAGCATTCAAATTTTTCTTAGTTATGATATCATAGTTTTTATCACAGAATTCAGAGTCTTTAGACAAGAGTGAAGCTTCACTATTGTGATGTTTGGTATCGTCTTGATAAACATTAAGTCCACTGTCAATGTTACTTTTTCTATTCTCTTTATTTGAACAAATCGCTTCTAGAATCATTTGGATGAATACAAGTAAAAATTATTAATTTTTTTTTATGTTTTACCAATAAATTCTTTCCCAAAGTATAGTTGACCACAACCTAATTGTAGTGAAACCTTTAATGTGCCAATTATGATAGGTGCTTCGCTATTAAGCATTACGAGTAGATTTTGATTAATCAACAAATTCTTGGTATTTACAAACGACCCCATGTTAAATATTGCATACCCCAAGACATCACTACTTTTTTTCTTCAATGTTCGACAACTCACTTGAAATTTTATATATACCGCGGACAAATCGATTTGATCTAAATTTGTTATATCGTGCAATGAAATTTGTTTAAAATATATTGCTATAAAAAAAAAGCTTCATTTTATTTTAAGTTTAATGAAATTTTATTATTTAATAAATTACAATGTCTACTAACCTTCATTCTGTAATTTTTTCGAACACATCCTTACCAACTTATGTGAATCTAAACCGGAATCAACTTTTGATTTGCTCCGTAAAAGTAATTTAGTGATAATTTCCGGTATTTGATACTCAATGAAGTAAGTATGAGTTATGCTGGTGGGTAATTTAATTTTTTTATCTATAGAACTATCATAAACCCTTTTATTTCCTTCTTGATTTAACACTAAACTATGTACGGAAATTTTCAACGAGTCAACATATTTTAAATTCTCTATCATAGCTTTTGAAATAACATTTGACGTACCGATTTGTTGCCGATCTTTATACTTCAAATTTAGATTCAGATCCAAAGGTGGCACGTTATTATGTCTATCTTTACACAAAAGCGTCGACGAATGGTTAAAATCACAGCTCAAATTATGTTTATAATATGCTTTACATGTATCACAGCAACAGCTATAATCGGAATTGTAAGATCGTTCAGTAGCATCACAGATATCAGCGTTGGACATTGTTCGAAAAGTATCCAAAGCTTTTCGTTCGTCGCTCCGTGTCATTTGTTTTCCCCTCAAATAAGCTAAAAATTGATGTTTATCTTCTAAGGTTAACGACTTTGTACCCCGCTGATTATCCGTGCTAATAACATGCAAAGGTTTTAAAGCGTCTGTCTCGCTGTAGCTTTTGAAGTTTCTAGTTTTTACAACATCAATATTGAAAGGATCGTTATTTAAAATTGTCTGAACCATCGCCGCCCTTAATCTTTGCCCTTGCTCTAAAATTTGCTCTACCAGATTTATATCACTTTGTAAACTACACAGAGAATTTCTAGTAGTCATTTCAAAAATGGAAAAGGATATTTTCAAAATGTTTGTTTTCCCGAATCGAATAACAACTGTCAAAACGATTGGCTAATTTCACAAACATAGAGAAACAAAAGTTTCAATAACCACAACAAAGCCCAAATAAGGAATTAAAAGCGGTTTCCCTGATATGAACGATGTAATTTATAGTATTTTTGAGTGAAGTAAATAACAGTAGATTGTAACAAATCTAAGAAATAGTGTAAACTTTGATAAATTACCTTTTTTAAATATAAACACACATCACCATGTCTTTTCTACCAACTTTGCAACAAGAAAAATCAAAACAACAAAACTAAAAATCGAAAAATATATACAGGATGTTCAGAAAACATAACTATAGTTCGTAATTCGAAAGCAACTCGTTAATATTATTTGATATTTGAGATGCATTTCAATGGTTTATGCTCGTAAAATAGTAGCATATAAAGCAGCATACCTACTGTTAACAAATGTTCCAGTTTTAGATAAGAAAATGCAGATTTCATCTGTACGGATTCACGATATTTGATGCACACAGAACAAATATAATGTTGATGTAAACACAAAATCTGGGTCATTTACATATATAGTATTGACCAAACAAATTTGCATATGAACGCTATTTCAGAATTTCAATATCTACATTTATGTGTATGTATGTATTAATACACAATATAATGCAATTATAATCAACTTTGAACAAATGAAGTATTTGTATGAATACCATAAGAGCAAATCAACAAAATTTCCAAGAATTATTTCAAAGAAATATGATATTAAAATGTCGTATAATTTGTTTGATTAATGAACATCCGTTATTACATTTATCTTTCATAAACAATAAAAGAAAAAAAATAATTTTGAATCTAGTGGTTGGTACAACATATAAGTGCGTTCAACTCGAGTGTGGTAGCGCTTTTCTCTGTGGTGGGGTCAACAAGCGTTCAGTTAAATATATATAAGGTATATGTGTTGTGTTGTGTGTATTGATTGTGTGAGTTTTAATTGTAAACAAAGTGCAAATCCTTTTAAATACCACTAAACTATTTTTCTGAAAGGTAAATACTTTAGTTCTTTCATAATGCAACGTCCCTGACATCGTGTTCGTTTTTTTGTTCACCGGCCGTTGAACACCAACTATGATCTAAATCGATATTTGAATTTGTTTTTTTTTATTTATTTATATCTATTTAATCTCATTCAACGCATGCATGAGAAGAATCGTGAAGTGTATATTATATTTACCCGCTTTAAATATACTTCCTCCCTGCTATAATTATCTTAATTGTCCCTCAAGATGAATACACCCAATGGTGATACAGATGGAAAAACCGACGACAAAAAAGTTATAGAAATCGAGGAGCGAGAAAAAATGTTGAATGAGGAGAACAAAGCTCAAGAGAAAATATTGGAACTCGAATCTGTCCAGCCTTCAGAGTGCGAAAATGAAGGGTCCAAAATTAAGACTGATTTTAAAGAGGGTAGAGAGGTAAAACCAAAGAAGATACCAATTGGGGGTATACAAATGCCAGGATTTTTTACGAGGAGTCGATCAAAAGAGAAATGCAAAGTAAGTAGATATCTAATTTATGAATGTATGCATAATATTTGTGTGGTATTAAATCTGATATGTGAAAAATATACTTTGAAAATAATAGTTGTTGGTTTCTTTGACATTGAAGACTATTTTTAACTGCGGTTAAGATATCAATTATTATATGTATCATTCGTTATAATACATGTGTATGAAGAATATGTTAAAAATAATATTTTTACAGTGAATTTTATTTAATAAAATTTAAAATCATGAAGTAATAAATTGCTAAATAATTTATTAATCAAAAGTACTCTTGAAAATTCTTTTTGTAGTCAATTTATACATATGTATTAACATTTTTAAGAATATAGATCTAAACTTTTTTTGTTTGTATTAATTGTACATTCTTATTGCATCTGGAACAATCCAGATATAATTCTAAAAACATTTTCACTTGCTTTGCAAATTACAATGATGAATTTTAAAATATGTTTTAAATTTAGAGATAATATTCAAATAAACTAGAGTGTGGAATTTTATTTCTAATTTTGTATATAGGGTGTTCAAAAACGTTTGTTATAAATTCCTATATACGGAATTATTAGTGATTGCAATTAGAAAAGAGCCAGTATAGGGTAAAATTGTTGACAAATCATTTGATACAATTGAATTTTCGAATTTCGTATTATTAATTTGACATAGGAAAATTACTGGTAGAAAATTCTGCATTACATTCTGCTACCACACGATGAAATGTCACTCTGACAGCGGTGAAAATAACATAAAAATTACTAAAACTAATTGCGGGAAATTTCAATTTTACTTCGAATAATAAATCTTTAAGGACGGAGATTCCGATCACCAAGGTGACATAGAAGGAGCAGAATTGCTAGACCAAAAAGACAAAGAGAAACCTGACGATTCCCTAATGAACCAACCCAGAGTTAAATTACCGAATCCGTTTAGAAAATCTCGAGCTATGGATGAAGAAGGTACATACGATTTTGTATAATTTCTGCGATTTGCTTCTTACATTGTTAATTTAACAGTTGAGAAAGGATCTGAGCCCAAGGAAAAAAAGAAATTCGTCGATAGCATTTGTTTGCCGTTGGTGTCGGTGTTTCCGAAAAAGAAAAAAGAAGAGCTAAATTTGGAAAATCAGACCGCTGGATTGGCGTCTGTCGAAACTTTAGACGAAAATGATAAGAGTGCTGACAAGGAAGATTCTAAGACCGTAAGATTAAGAATTAACATATTCTTGATGAATATTTGTAATTTTAGTCATTGCAGGATAAAGGAGTAGTTGAGAAATCTTCATGTAAAGATTCAATAAAGGCCTATCGCGTTGTAATTAGTAAGTAATTAACTAATTAATAAAAAAAAAACGTTTACTAACTTCATTTTTATCTTACAGGTGCCTTAATCATATTCAGCCTCCTTTTAATAATTATAATAATGATCGCAGTTCCCGGTAAACACAATTTGCTCCAAGTCTCTTCTAACACCGTCAAAACAGACACTATAACAAGTTGTGGAGAAGTCAAAGGGTAAATAATGGGATTCCCCTAATCTTTCATAACAAATTCCTATATATTTACTTCCTTTTGCAGAATATTAGAAGATGATGCCGTAGCATTTCGGGGAATACCCTACGCTTTACCGCCCTTAGGTGATCTACGTTTCAAGGGTGCACGATCCCAAAATCACATGTCGCATTGTTGGAACGATACATTCCTCGCTTACAATTCTACAAATTCTTGCCTTCAAATTTACGGAAACGGCACCGTCACTGGAGATGAAGATTGCTTAACTTTGGACGTCATCACGCCATATGTTCGCTACTACTCCCCATTACCAGTTATCGTGTTGATCGGCGCTGAAAGTTTTCTAGGGGCTTCCCCTGGTAAGATGCGCCCCTCCACGCGATACGCGAGATCTAAGGACGTGGTGTTTGTAAGGCCTAACTTCCGAATGGGTACTTTGGGCTTTCTCGCCACCAAGTCTTTGAGTGACGCAGATTATCCGCACGTTTCGGGAAATTACGCCCTGTCTGATATTATACAGGCTTTGGAATGGGTCCGGTTGAATATTGAACACTTCGGGGGAAACTCGTCTGCCGTTACTCTATTTGGACATCGGGCAGGTAATTTTAATATTAAAACAATATTTTTGAATAATGCTACTACAATTTATTATTTTTAAATTGAAATTCAGTTTTATACAGCTTCGATTAGTTTCTGAAAAGGTATTTTTAATTATCATGAATTCTTAATATAAACTTGGAGTTTTCGTTAAAATCTATAAGATAGTAATGGCGGAAAAAATCGTAGATAACACAGGAAATTATTAGATCATAAAAATGTGTCTTAATAGATTATTATAAATATGATAACCCTGTCTTAAAAATAAGCAATGAATAATGAAGATAAATGATGTAGTTCTAGTACCTTCACGTCATGTCATGGGAATGCCACCAGGATTCGTATTAGGTCCTTTATTATTTAATATTTTTTATTATTATGACGACTTTTTGGGTTATTTTCGTAAAAAAAAATGTGGTAATTTTAAAAAGCCAGCAATAAAATTTAAAAGCAAAATCGTGGATTTAGTAACAAATTTAAATGCAAATAAGAACATTTGAAAATTTCACGAGGGTTCATCACTCATCGAGCCAGCGATAAAATTTAAAAGCAAAATCGTGGATTTAGTAACAAATTTAAATGCAAAAAAGAACATTTGAAAATTTCACGAGGGTTCATCACTGTTTGAAAATTTATGTTTTTTTTTTTTTTGGATTATTTTACATATGAAGAAGAAAAGATTCAATTCTTTGTTTATTTAAATCTTTTATGAGAACATGTCTCGGTTGAACGCCATCTTCAGGATGGTCTTCAAAATACGTCTATTAGGAAAAACAACAAAATTTGTCGTTATTGATTTAAAATCATTTAGTTCTATACAATTACGACTAATTTAGTTGTTTTTCCTAATAGACGTGTAGGTGATTTTCAAACTACGGGTAGTTTGATTAGTTCAAATTTTTGAATTTCCTGGATGCATTAAATGATAAAAAAGAATCTATAACCACTATTTTAATTAAATGCGAAATAATAACGACTCATACATCTACCAAGCGAGATCAATAGACTTTTAAAAAAATCACAAATTTGCATTCTACAGTTGGTAGTATTTACCTTGCTTGCACAATGTACTATCGCTTGGGTGGGGGTATCGCTTATAATGCCCCCACCCAATCGAAAAAGCTTCGTCAATATACAAATCCTGATAAAACGACACTATGGAAACTAATTTACTTGGATTGCATTTTTCAACTCTAATGTGGCACAGAAATCCATATTATGGTGTGATATGGAGAAACACACAAACTACCTTCATCAGGGTTACAACTATAAAAAAATGGCAATTTCGGGCTGAAATATTTATATATTTTATATATTTTCCTCCCTTTCATTTGCAAAAGAACACCATTACTTATTCGAAATTATATTGAGAATAGTATATGCATAAGCTACAATTGCTTTATCGTAAATAGTTTTTGCTCCATTTTTTAATTGACCGTTACCCATCCAGAATAGGTAGGGTTTCTTCAAACCGAAACCATATAGCATTTCTTCTGTTCTTTACTTTAACCATGCTCTTATGCGTTCACCTGGTATAAAAGAAATTAACTACACTGAAATAACTCCCAAACACAAATTTTTTACTTCCACTAGTTTTTTTAATTTTTGATAGGTGCCACTTTAGTTACCGCCTTAGTGACTATGCCAGGAAAGAAGAATTTCGCTAGAGCCTGGGCCACCTCCGGCGGCGCCATATTCCCAACAAAACCCTTAGGAGAGTCTGAGAAAGAAAACGAAGAATTCCTAGCCGCAATGCAGTGCGCTATTAACGATTACAACTGCCTTAGAGATGCGGATGCTAGCGCGTTGATGTCCTCAATTCCCGACACTTGGCGGAAACCCCAGCCCGATTTACCGCAAAAAACCGAAGATCCTAGAAGACGACACGAGTGGTTAGTATTGGACGGGAAGATCTTGATAGACGAATCTCTTTACAACGAATGGGAAATGGGCGTTGCTCAAGTCCCTTTGGTTCTGGGTACGACAGCGCATGCGTCGGCCACTGATAAGCTGTTAAATAAATATACGTCTTGGACGGAAGATTTGGTGATAAAACACGTTAAAGAATCGATTTTACCCGAATTGAGACTAGCGGAAGAAGTGTTGGACATGTATCCAAAGACGTACAAAGGATTGACGGCTATGATTTCAGATTTGCGCACGATATGCCCCTTGTACGACTTCTACAACCGCACGGACAATACTTTCTTTTACGTGGTGACGCAACCTAGGGGTCCTCAAAATATAGCTGACATCGACTCAGACGTAGACGCAATCTTAGGCCGATATGAGCCGAAGACACCCGAACAACGACGATATTTCACGGCGATTCAACAGCTGTTCTATCACTACGTCTGGCACGGCAAGATAGACGAGAAGGCGTTGAACGGGCGAAACGTTTTGATCATCGAACAAGACGTTAGAGCCGAAACTGAATACTCTGAATGTGATTTTTGGATAGAGAAGAATCTCACCGCTTACGGACAGCTGGATTAATGTTATTTCTCTTATCGATTAACTCTCTTTATCGTCTGTATTCGCAATGTAGTTGTAAAATTTGATACGACTGATTTTTTTATTATCGAAACGTCACGATTATACACAGTGGGTGCTTACAGTTTTTATAACGGATAATGTCTTCAGAATATTCACTTTTGATCGATGGTGGCTTGCGTGGATATTGTCACGTTTTTAAAACTTTTCGCGCAAACTGTATATACAACTATAGAAATTTTACATTTAAAAGTAACTAAAGTCGTTTGTTTCAATCGACTGAATTATTGCTTTAATGCGTATTTTTTTAGTACTTATTAATTGTGATTATTGCATCGATATTGTCTATTATTATGCTATTAGTTATTATATATACAGTGTCACAAGAAAGTTAATGCCGGATAACAAAGATTTTTATTTGTGGATTTAAAATATAAGATGTGAGAATAATTTATGGTTATCTATGAATTAATTTTCGAATACACTTTTTTGTGGTCACTGTATATTTAGATTTAGTATTTAAATTTAGATTTTTACTATATTTTCGATTTCATGGTTTTGTGTGAAGAGTTTTATTTATAAGAAGATTCCATTTCTTACAAATAATTGATCGAAAGGAAATTACTTATATATAAATTGAAAATAAAATGTTTTTTCTGATGAGCTGAAGTTGAGATTTGAAAATTTGACGAAGGCAGCTATAGTTTGCATTTTGATATTAAAATTGTGATATTGACAAAGATATAACTACGACGTAAATATTTATCTTCTTATTAATAAAATACTCAAACCATCCTCAACTATTTAAATTATAATGTACAATAATTTATTATAGACATTAATTTATCTTTTTGGTATAAACATATCATTGTTGAAATTAATTCTATCGATACTTTTTATATCAAGATTTCGAATCCTAGTTTTCGATGTCAGCTGTTTTAATAGTATTAATTCTAGGTAATAATATTTATAAATACTGGATGTCCCATCGAAGACTGGTTTGTATATTCTAGTTAATTTTTTTTTTTCATTTTAGGAGAAAAATCTTGTGCGAAAGTTCTATAAAATTTAATATTGCATCATCTAAAACTATTTTCGACTACCTATACTGAATACTCCGAATGTAAGTTCAAAGTTTTAAAACAGAACGTGTTTTCCTTCCATCTAGAAAAGAAACCACGTTTCATTTAGAAGCTCATAACTTGTATAATGTATCTGCCGCATGACTGCCGTCATGTTTAACAATGAAATCTAAAACTAATGGCAATTAATGTATCGCTATTTAAGAAGTATTACAATCAAATCTTCTTTGCCATACTTAAGTGGAATGATCACCATATAAAATATCAACACAAATAATTGAAACATTTTTCGATGATTAAAACGTTGTCGGACTTTAAATATATTAAGTTAAATTGATTGATTTACACTCTTAAAATCTATTTAAAAATTAAATAAAGTCAACCAAAACACCTAAACTAAATAAAATCAAATTATCACCAATTACTGATAGAACGCTTAATAATTGAACACTTAAATGACTATTCATTTATTAACGTTCACTGATTTATTTCAGTGAATCTGCCCAATCGCAGCGTTGTATTTAAATCACGCGCGGACACTTCTAGTAACTTTTCGTGCCACCTCGACGTTTCTCGCATTAATACCGATACTTCCATATTTACGCGTTGTATACAGAAAACCTGATGTCTCGCATGTGAACTTCGTTTCTCGATTCATTGACCGTTGGCGCCATCTGTAAGTGCACAATGTAAACTAGCGCTCTTGGCAATAAAATTAACAATTAAAATGTTTGGGATCTGTCATTTTTCTGTTAATTAAGAAGAGCCAAATGTGAATTTTGTTATAGTTTCATAAAAATTAATGGTTTAACTTCAAGTTTAGGGCGAAACACGCATCTTCTTAAACCTTTCTCGCCCTAATTTCTCAGTGGGTATGTCTAATCTTTTTTCATTAATGACATTTCAAATTCTTTCCAGTAAAATTCTAAAAAATTATTCTTTAATTTTTAGTTTTTTCCGTTTTCAAAGCGGATATTCTGATATTCTAAATCGATTGATCTTGGTGAGATGCGTTACAATTGATGCAATTAAATACTGTTCAGTTTGCTCTTCTTATGTCTTCAATTATTCTTTGCTTCACAGTATCAACGGAAATAATGTTTTTCTAAATTTTACGAAATCATCTTTCCTGAGCTGCTTATTAAATAATCTTTTAAGGCAGAGCAGTAATGTGAGCTTAGCTCCGTTAACTAAACAGTTTTCTATGTTTTCAGAAAATCGATGCTCGCTGTGGCCTCAAATAGGTAAATTTTCTCTTGCCAAAAATATGGTAATGCCCAATTAATTAATTGCTATTAATGCAAAATATCATTGAATTGACGAAGAGCATCAAAAATTAAAATTTTGTTATTTTTACAACTTAAATATAAATATCTGCCTCGTCCACGTTCTCTTGGTACGCCACTGATTACGATGGATGCATTTTCAAACTCGGCAAGTTCATGTAAGAGAAGATTCTTTGAACTCTTTATTTCCATTATTTAAATTATTAAGGATTGATATAAATATTCTGGTATAGGTTTGCTTTCAAAGTAAAACCGTGTGAAACTACAGAGTAATGAAATATATGTTTGGTAAATTTTATTCACTTTGAATGAATTAATATTTCCATTGTTGATGATTAAATAGAAATGCCTACATTATTAGTACTAACATTAAATTTTAAAGTTCCTGCCAAATATGACGGCAACAGATGTGTAAGTTAATCACCATTGTAAACTTTGTCAAGATAATTTCCTTTGTTAATAGTCAATTACTACAGTTAATAAAAAATAAATAACATAAAAAATAGGTGAAACTGTAAGTCGACTTTAAATAAAAAAGAGAATCGCAGAAGTTGACCGATATACGAAGTCAATATGCTTTTAGGACGCCTTATATAATGGGAAAATATTTTTAGGTTATGCAACATTAAATTACATAAATTTTTTTACTATAAAGATTTTTTCTAGAATGAAAAATAAATCTACATAATATTTAAAATTCAGTCTTCAGTAGGATAACCTATATATACAGTTTTCTTCGTGCTAATCTTTTAATTTCCGCTAATAACAATTGTAGATATATAGTACATAATTTGTAGTTCTTGATATACCATATACTCTTTAGTTACCTTTAAATGTCCTTTTTTTGATAGTATATCTGCTCTTTTTCGTTTGATTTACACATTATAAAGACTGCATTTACACTTGCCAAATTTTCTACTACAACGTATTTCTCGTACGAAAATTTTTGATCTCTCATATTTTATGTAAATAATAACGAAACTTTAGATGTCTAAAATGAAAATTAAGGAAATGTAAGATATATTTTTAATAATTTATTTGTTAAGAATAATCGTATTAGTGTACTCATTATAAGTAGATTATGTTTTTTACGAGATTTTTTATAAACGCTTCGTATTGAAGGCGTATTATCGAGCCCAAGCTGAACTAATTAACTATAAGATACAAGGAAATTATTCGCAAGACGAAAAATACTCACCATCCAAAGAGATTATCACCCGATTTATGTGTAGATGTACGATGTAATACTGTTCAACATGTTTATTATCAAATTCCCTTTATTAAAATTACTATCTATGCGCAGTAACAATTACTTTTAGTGATATTTAACCGATATTAATTGATATTAAAAATTGTAACATTTGATTATAACTGGAAATATGTTTTTTTTTTGTATAATTTTTGTGGCTTTATTGAAATATATAAATATATTATACACACACATTCAAATGATTTGATTTCATTCCACTAAGCAAATTTAAAACGTAATAATTAAATAATCAGGAATTATATAAATGGAAATAAATGGTCATCGTCATGAAAACGTCCTTAAAGATAGCTGCTACCGTTCCAAAGATTATTTGGTTTTCGTATATTTTCTAAACTTTTCGCGCACCCTGTAAGCTGTAATTAAGTGCTTTCAGAAGAAAACATCGGAATGATATTTTGTTAACAATAATAAAAGTAACAAGAATATTCATTATCAGAAATTTGAGATGCCATATTCTTTTTTTGTCGAGCATACAGGGTAAGCCAAAAGTTCTGAACATTTATAAAAGTGCAATTATCTTTGGAACGATAACAAATATCAATTTGTGGTTTTGAACTTTTCGAGAAAATCGTAGTACAAACGCTATCTAGTTTCCATTAAAGCTGTAGAGCAAACAGTATTATTCATGCTCTTCAGGTACTTGATATTCTCTTCACATTATCACAATAAATCCAATCACATTTACTAATGTTGCAGGAATAACAGGTAACTGTCATAAAATAAACTTATAGATAATTATGACCTTTACCTTACTTTAGATTTATCTTTCACCAACCTTAAGGTAAGTTTCCAGAACAGCGGCAGGCGGATTTTTTTTAGCGGATTTCACATTAGTTGTTGCAAAATAATCAAAATGTCAGTGGCGCGAAATACTTGCGGACAGTTTAACATTTTGCGGTGCCGCAGTTTATGTTAAATATTTTTTAAGTTTCTAGCGGATTTTAGCTTCCATCTTTGTTTGTACTAGTCGGCGTCGGTCAGGCGTTAGCTTGTGAGTATGCTCGTGGCGATCAAGTAACTGCCTGGAGGTTATGCTATGGTTTGTTTCTTGTATTTATTACCGGTGGGTTCTGCCGAAACAGAGGTAATTTATACGTGTCCTCATCAAAGATTAAACAACAAACAAGCTTGTCAAAACTAAGAAATTGCAGATTCCAGATTGTATAACTTTGTAAAATGAAATATGAAATGTTGCTAGAATTCACCAGAAATGCTTCGCGTATCTGAAAACGATATTAATTTTTTATGTAATCTCCTCTGCGGATTTTAATTCACCCTTAATGTTGAAAAATTATTAAAAATAAAATAAACTACGCCATCTTACGGGTACTTTAGAATCTTAAAAAATATTTTTAAGGACGTTTCCAAGAGTACAGTTTCTATAGTATAATTTCTTGCTCTAAGCATAGGATGAATAAATAAAATCACATACACAGATATTGTGGGTGGAGGGGAAAAATGTCGGATGAAAATGGAATAAAATATATACCGTATGCGAGATACAACTATACTCAATGGTGCACGAACCCTAAGCAACAACGAGAATGTACGATATAGGGTACCAAATTAAGGCGTTATTAAAAAAAAATCCATTATTTTATGGGCTGTATCGTACTCTGTATGAGGTTTGTGTATCATCGAATGACCATACTTGTATCTCGCGTACGGTATATTCATTTCTGTTGAATATAAACTGTATATTTTTTAATTGTTTTTTTTTTTGCGTCAATATTTTGTAGAACGGTTTGTGGTGGAGGTGCCTGTAAAATCATACTTAAAAATCAAGTAATTAGGAATCAGTTAAAATTAAAGATTACAGGTGTCAAAATTCATTTATTAAAAAAAACATAGTGAATCTTATAAAATAATAAAGTCTAAATAAAATGAAGAATCTTGGAGATCTTAAAACGAATATTTGGCTTGATAATTGTATAAGAATATTTTTTTATTATTATTTTAAAAAGCAAATTCAGTCTTATCGTTAACAATGTTACAATTTCGCTGAGGTAATAATATGACAAACAGAAATGAGAAAGACAAACATCATATACAAAAAGTAAACGAAAAAAAGGCAATTTTTAAAATGGCATAACATTTTGGCACTTTTAAGTAAATTTAATGTATAAAGGCTTCATCAGCAGTTATTAATCTTAAGTGATAATAAATTAATGGCAAACATGTGCTTACTTTTAAATTAATAAATAATAACATAAATTATAACTTTGGTAATACAAAACTCGTTTTAACTCGCATTTCTTTCTCTCAACGGGCTTAAGACGTGGCTGTTGTTCAAAGAACGATTCGGACTGTTTATGTTTTCTTTATCGACGATATTTTGTTTCTTCGGTGCTTTTGTAAGGGCTGCGATTTGCTTCTGCAATTTGTCGATGGTTTTGAGGTGACTCCGCAGTTTGGATTCCATGCCAGCCTTAACCTGCAGTTTAATTAAACATCATATTTATATTAACGTAATAAAATGCATTATTTTTTTGTTTTACCTCCATCAATTCGTAGTTCTTGCGCTTCAGATCTACTAAGTGCTTGATTTTCTGTTTCTGATTTTGGTGACCTAAAATCTGCGCGTATTTAATCCCCATGATTCTAGCTTCATTTTCGGCGTCGTGTTTTTGACTTATCAGAGCCGATCGTTCCAAGTCGTACGCTTCTAGCTGTTCTCGGAATGGTCCTATTAGAGATTCTTGTACCTCCACCTATTTAAAATAATTTTTGCACATTTAAAATGGCAGATATTATCATTAGGAAAATAATTCATAATATATGTAGAGAAAAAGAAGAAAACAAATTGCTATTTATTCAAGTTAAAAATATTGAGAAAAATATCTGGCGTCAAGTTTGAAAATTGTAGATCATAAAATCCATCGATTTTTGAATAAAAACGATTAAAAATTCATTGGATTTTTGTACATAATGGTACAATCGAGCGGAATTATGTTCAAAATACTATAAACGAGACACGGAAAGCGTGGAAACAAGCATGAACTAGAAGTTTGTTTTTCAATTGTTGCTACTTTAGATAAATTGATGATTTTTCATGTTATTTTAAACACACATTAACACTGTGTCTTTTCGATTGAGAGTTTTCTCTAAAAGTTATTAGGTCAAAAGAAAAAAAATGTTTTAAAATTTGAGGCTATTTTCTTTATGTCCGTAAATTGTTAATTATATCCATATTTTCATTTATTTTTTTATAACCCCAATCTTAAATATAACTTAATTGATAAAGATTCATAGGAATTAGGAATAATTAAAATATCTTCAGCCTTTATCCCAAGAAAAACGTATCTTCATGCAAAAAACAACAAAATTTACTCTGATTTTTCTAGAAGTATAACGACATTAGAAATTCATTATTTCCTTTTTTTCTAAATTCATACTAAAGACCTTTTTTTCTTCTTCAAAAAACCATAATATAAATAGTTTAAAAGTAAAGCAAGTGTGATTGCTCGAGAGCAGTTTGTTTTCCTATAAGGTTTGTGTGCTCTTAAACATTGTGAAATAATGAACATTAGATCAATAATAATTTACCGTTTTCGCCAATTCTGCATTCCTTGTTTGGAGCGACTCGAATTTCTGAAGGAGTTCATCGTATTTTCCACTTTGGTCGATGTAGTTTTTCTGTATCACATTTAAATCCTCAATTTCCTTTTCGTATTCGATAGTCTTGCACTTATAGTATTCGCAATATTTATAATACGAATCGCTCTTCTCTTGTAAATGGTTCATTTGTATAACCAACGTATGGACTTCTTCATTCTTCAATTCAGCTTGCGCGAGCTTTTCTTCAAGTTTACCACTACGAATGATTTGATCCTGCAACTGCTCACGAAGTTCCCTTTTAGTTTCTCCTGTTTCAGTAATCGTCCTCCTTGCATCCTCCAACTCCTCCGATAACGAAGAAATTTTATCTTCCAATTCGCCATTGCGTCTTTCATATCGCTCTAACTCCAAAGATACCTCAGAGAGCAGACTTTCCGCCTCAGAATTTAAAATCTGTTGCTGGTGCAATTGTTCTTTCATCTGATCGATTTCCTCAATTTTTAGCTGCACTTCTTTATTGCTCTTCACGATGGAATCTTCGATTATCTTTTTATATTGATCTACTTCACCTGTAAGGATTTTTTCCACATCCGATATTTTAATTTCGCATTGTTTAAGATTTGATTCACACTGAAATTCCATGTCCTCGCAGAGTTTCCTTGTCGCCTCTAGTTCTCGCATCAATAGGTTGCATTTATCTTCGACTTGCAATTTTGCTTTTTCACAGGCTTCGAGTTCTGATTTTAGCTGCTCAACATCCCTGTCAGAGTCCATTAGTCGTTTTGTGAGGGCTTCGACAGTTTTTCGTGTTTTCGTTATTGTTATATCGAATGTGTGCTTTTCAGCAAGTAAATTTTGTATCTCATCTTTATGTAATTCCCTCTCTTCGATTAGTTGTTTTTGGATGCATTCTAAATTTGTGATGACTTCATTATAAGTTGTTTTTAATTGATTATAAGAAGTTTCAATGTTGTTTTTCTCAGATAGGTACTTTTCTTGGAACCCTCTGGAATTTTCTAATTCATCTAATGCCTCTGCCAACTTATTATTTGCATCATTCTTTTCCAATTCACACTGGATTATGTTATATTCACTAATCGCTTGGCATTCTTTCAGTATCTCACCAGATTCTTTTATTTGGTCTTCAATTTTCATTTTCCAAGCATTTTCCACTGCTTGGATCTTCCCAGACATTTCTTCCTCTAGATGTTCTTTTTCAATTTTGAGCTGTGTCAAATGGAAATCATGTAATTCTTTGCATTCCTCCAGGAGCTTTTCTGACTGTTCTTTTTGCTCTTTCAACTTTACTTTCCATTCATTTTCGACACAAATGCATCTTTCATCAGATATTCTATTGTTTCCAGCGATTTCTTTTGTTTGTAATTCAATTTTTTCCTGCATTTGTTTGCGGGTGTTCTCCAAATTTATTAACTGAGTTTTGTGCGTTGATTCCAAAGATTTCTTTTCAGATTCCAATTTATTTTGTATTTCAGTTATCGTTTTGAGCATTTCATATTCAATATCTTCAATTTCAAGCTTGTGTTTTAGCTGTAATTCATCGATTTCTTTCTTGTGGGTTTCCTTCAATCGGTTTAGTTGCTCCTTTAAGCCACTACTTATCTGGGATTCTCTGGTGATGATTTCTTCTTTAACTTTAAGCTCTTCATTGTAGGTTTTTATTAACGTATCATTTAAATTTTGGAAGTCGCTGATGTTTTTTAACATATCCTCGATATCTCTTCGATTTTCCTGCCTCAATTTATCCCAGTCCTTTTTTGTGGACATCATTTGGTGATTGACTTTGTTGATTTGTTCGTTCCACTCAGTTCCTTCATTTGTACGATGGATTCCAAGATTCTCCACTTCTAATTTGTGCTCTTCTCTAATTTTCTTTATAAATTCTTCGTACTTATTCTTTAAATTATTGCTCTGTAGTTCCTCGCGCTCCTTTAACATTAATTCTAACTTGACATCAGTGTTGGCAATTTGTTCTTTTAAAAATCCTTCTTGTTTATGATGTTTCATTTCTATATTCTCCATTTCCACCTTATGCTCATCCTGTAGTCGCTTGAGGAAGTTTTCAAAGTTAATTTTCTCATCTTCTATCTCGTCCTTTTCTGAATGCAACTTGCTCAATTGCGTCTTCAATTCTTCGATTTGTTCAGTCAATTCTTTGATATATGCGTCTTTGTTGCTACACTCTACGATTTTCTCCTTCAAAGCCTCATTGCTCGAGTCTGCCTCGGCAAATATATCTGAAGATTTTACTTTCGTAAGTGAAGAAGGTAACTGCTTTTTTTTCTTTGGTAAAGTTGGCTAGAGGAATTAAAACATTTAACACATTTTGCAAGTATTTTATAATTTACTAACTTACAGTTCGGAAACATGTACTATTTAAAGAGTACATCGAGACATTATCAGATACAGCAGGACTTTTAGCTTCTACAAACCTTCCTGCGTTTGAAATAACAGCACCAGTAACGCGACTTTTAATTTTGGGATTATAGTCTGCCGGAGAAGGTGTGCTATCTTAAAATTAACATTAAAGTAGTAAAACGTGGTATGAGAAGTTATAAAAAAAAATATAAAAAAATCTACTCACTGTGTGCTTCGTTAAATCGTTGTAATTTTGCTCGTGGAAAAGACATTATTAAATTGTACACTTAAGATAAATTATTAAAAACTAAAAGTAAGTCACAGACATAAACTAATAATAAAGCTTGGAGTTAAGTATTCGTTATGGCGGGATTTTAAATCAACTGACGGTTATTTGAAGAAGTAGGGATAACCAATCAGGTGGTCACAAAACAGCTGTCACTAAAAAATATTGGCCGCGTTCAGCAGATTTACCAGTAAGTTCATACAAAATAAATTTACGGGTAACTTACGGATTAGTATTACCAGTATCTATTTCATTCAATGAATTATAATATGGTAAATCTAACAGGTATGGGGTTTATGCCTTTCATATAAAATTGCCGAATTATAATATCGGTAAGTCACTGAAAAGTATGCTGAATGCGACTATTGTGCAATTATATTCCAGTAATCTTCATTAATTTAATTAAATTAATTATATTAAAATGTATATTACTTTATTTGTATTTACATTATAAATATACATTTATTGCCAAATAGTAATAGTAGTAAAATTTAACTTTTATTATGAGTAAAATTTGTTGCCTATATTCAGGGTAAAAATAAGCTTAGGTTTAAAGGTTATAATAGATGGCGCCAGTAACACTTATTTCCATATATGCTTATTTCTAACAATAAGCTTAGAACAGGCAATTAAACTTTTCATGTTAAAATGATTGTTTTCTTTTTTTTTTAATGGGATTAAAATTTCCATATTATAAAATTATGCAATGGCGAAAGACAATAATACTGAACAAAATGACAACTGAATAATAGCGTAATGTCAGGTAACGTAGTGTATATGATTTATTGACCATTAGATTATTTCAAATGTTCTGATTGCAATGAGTCACACCTACATGTATGTAAACGTGAAAGTAGAATATTACAAGAAAATAATTGATCTAATTAAAATAGAAACAACATAATAATATTGCCATTGATTTAAAGTTTATTTACTTTAGAATAACTTTTTAATTTCACATTATTTTTATCATTACATTGATGGTTTCCTATTTGAATGTGGATTTGCAAATACGGATAAAAAATAAAAGTATGTATGATACTTCTAAAAAAACACCTTGAATCCTAAACCGAAATTACCCTTTTTTGCATTGCCAAACTTTAAATAAAGGGGTAAATTTAAATTTTCGAATACTATTCTCGGAAATTTGGATCTTTGGCTCAGATTGTTTTAATAATTTTTGCTTGTAATTCTGTATTCATATTCTACGTATAAAATGCAAAAAGAACAACATTAAATATCTACTTTCAGAAGTGTATACCTGTTAGCATAATTTTTTAATTGTTGGTTTCGGAACGGTTACCACCGCATACCAACTTTAATGAAAGCAATCACCTTTAATTAATTTATTCATCTGCATAGATTATCGTCTTTGGTCTTGGTACAAGCATTCAGATGCGATGTCTTTTATTACGAGTAATCTACGTACATACAGTTTTTCATCTGATTCTCGGTCTACTGAGTCGCAACATCGGATTGATTTATATATATTTTATATTACATGTACAAGGTAAGTACGTATACATACATACATGGTAGAGCTTTCTATTAGATGTGGTCTATACATATTATCCTTATCCATAATTTCTGTCGGAGTAAAATACATAAGGCATACTATCTATGAATTAATTGCAAGAAATATATGTAAGTATAAGAACAAATATATATAAATGCATCGAGAGTTCAGGTATCCAACGTCATTTGGCTTGAACTCCGATAACATTTTTAACAGCGAAAAACGTTACAGTATTTTAAATATGAGTGGAGATATGGCGTTTCTAAATTTTTAATTATGACAGATACACGGGGAAAGTCAACAAAGTGTCATAATAGAAGATAGAAATAACTAATAAATTAGGCATTAAGTAATAAATGCAAATTGCTGTTGGCAATATTTGGGTTGCCATTAGTGTTGTTCAGGAGCGCGTCGAAGGGGTGTGATGATCATCGGTGTTGCTTAGAAACGAGCATAAGAAATGAGATGAGCGCTGGTGTCGATCAGAATGCATTGATCTTCTTCAGGAGCAAGCTAAAGGGGTGGCATGCGCATTAGTATTGTTCAGAAACTAACAGTAGGGATGTAATGGATGTCACTATTGTTTAAAATGCAAACCAATTATCCAATATCAATTATATATAACGAAAAAAGAAGCGAATTCAACTTTCTCTAAAATTCTTTCTTAACATAGTCTGTTTACTAATCTTCGATATTTAATAGTCAAATGGTTTTTACAAGTGGAATATATATAAAAGTTTATTATATTTAAGAGCAGATTTAGCGTTAACTGAAAGATTGTCGGTTGTCAATCTACGTACAATTAACTGATCTTTTCTTAATTTTTTTATTTATTTTTATTTGTTCAATACTATTTAGTAAATAGGTAACATGAGACATACATAAGTCGATATTTTTAGGACTAGTGTAATAAGTATTTATTAACCAAATAAAGATCGGAAACCTCTAAATGTAACTATTCTTTTGTGTCACATCGTATATGCATTTACTTGTATACTGTAAAAAATAATAAATTGCTTGGTTTAAATGTTGTTTTGAATTTTAAAATCACTTACCGGTATTTATGCTCTATTCTCAGGGTTTAAGTAGGTCTCTTTGTTTCTTTTTTTTTTTTTTTATGTTGTTGAAATAAATAAGTTTTTTTAAAAATAATCAAAACAGTTTTATTTAATATTAAAAGATTACTGTCGGCAAAGAAGGATTAGTGGATTTGTTCAGGTTCTTAACCTTAGATGTCGCTTTGTTTCAGCCAAATTTAGCGTTTGTATCTTTTTTTTTTTCAATTGATTTACTCCTCGATCGTTAACCTTACCGATGGATAAATTTAATTTCCAAAAAAAAACCAAATGGTAAAATTCTAATTAATACTAAGCCAAAAATTAATAAATAGATAAATGTTTTAAAAAAATTAACGTCTTTTTGAATGTTACCGCGTAAAGTATAAATCAGCTCACATTAAACCACATGTAACGGTGAAAACTATAACAGGTATGTACTGTTAGAAAAATATGGTTAAATAATAAATGAATTAGAACTCTATTAACTTTATTTTTGTCTCCGGAGGGATAATTATTCTGGGACTGACCTTATCCGTTTGTACGTTCGTACGCAATAGGTTCGGAGTAGGATTTTTGGGTCGTACGGGATACCTCTTCCTTGTTGAGATCTTGAATCGATTGAGGAATCAGGAGAGTGGTCCTTGTCGTAACAGGTAGGTGAATGAATTTCTTGACAGGTAATAAATAGTATTCCAGTAAACACGACTTGTTATTTTGACAGATGGTTTGTAATTCTTGGTTTTTTTTTTATTTTAGGTTATGTTTACTCTCGAACAGCGCAACAATTTTTTAACGTGTTTACGCTTCGATGGATTATACAAGAATCGCGTTCTTTTGTTGCGATGTTTCCTCGGAAAAATTCAAATTCTTGAAAGTCCATTGGTGGAATTTGAACGACGTTTGAAAAATAAATGAAATTCGTTTTTTTGATGTCAAACTTCGAAAATTAATTCGAAAATCCTTTTTTGAATAAGGAAATGATGTGGAAATTCAGATTCCTCGTACGTTTGTTAGTCTAAATACCAATTTTGGTAAATTAATTCTGTTTCTTTCTAGATTCGAAATTATGATGATACTTTTGTAAATTCTGTTAGAAAATGCTTATTTTAAAGTATTTTGATGTCTGGATTTTTTTTTCTAACATTGTCTGGATTAATTTGAGCTATCTTATGTATACTGAAACATGTTGGTTTGGTTTTAAACATTATTGGAATTTTTGCTGAAATACACCTTTGATGTCACAAATCCTTCCTTGGAAATTACAATGGTTGTTACAATTGGATGTAATTCTTAACTAGAGGTACAATTTTTCTTATTTTACTGATTTACACTCATTTTCTTATCTCGTAGATGAAATTCTTATCGAGGCGAAGCAACTATGACAGTTAACGTTCCTTGGAGCTGGTCTTGGAATTTCATGTATTTAAAAGATTTTTTTAAGAACAATTAAATGGCTGTTTGATACCTTTTTTTTTTTAAAAAAAAGTAGGATATTAATTCATTTGCTTTGTGTACATTGAAATGTAAAGATTCATCCTCTCGGAATGAGGAAGAATTGTCAATTTTTAGAATGATTGATTGTGAAACGATTGCTTTTGTAATTTGTTTTTCTGAGCTTCATGTGATTATCACATTCGCCCTCCTCTGCAGATAAAAAAAAATTGAAAAGATTTTTTTTTTTTTTTTTTAAGTGAATGAAAGTGTTGAGTGTCTTGTGAATGCATGTATCTGTCTTTGTTTTTTCTTTAAGATGTGCTAATTTACATGTAATAAGGCATAAGAAGATTTATGTGATATTTTCCTTTATCAAATTGATTTATGTGATCATGTATTAAGTATGTGCTGTTACCAACGATCTTTTTAACTGTGTAAGGTCCCGAATAAGGTTTAACAAATTTAGCTACTTTCTTTTTGGATTTGTCTGTTAATTTAACGCTTTTGATTAGAACTAAGTCTCCTATTTTGAATGTGTGAGTGTGTTTGAGTTTTTGTTTTTGTCTGTGTTCCCATTGTTGTCTCTTCTTTTGTATCTTCCTCCTGGCCTCTTCCAGTTTTTCCTGCATGTCACTTATCTCTTCTGGAATCCATGGTCTTTGTGGTGTTCGTTCCATCATTAATACATACGGTGTTTCTTCATGTACCGTAGAGGGTGTATTGTTTAGTACGTATTCTACCTTAGCTAAATTCTTGCACCAAAGATGATGATTGTCTCCTAGTAAAATTCTTAGGAATTTAATGGTTTCTTTGATCGCGCGTTCACACGGATTCGCTTGTGGATGGCGTATACTTGTGTAGTATGTGGTGATTTGTAAATTGTGTAATGTGTCTTGATATCTAGGATTGGTGAAATATGTGGCGTTGTCTGATAAAATGATGGTCGGTTTTCCTACTTCCTGTATGTATTGATTTATTGCATAAAGTGTTGAGTCAGTATCGCATCTGTGAGTTGGGTAAAGTTTTGTATATTTTGTAAAAAGGTCATAAATTACTAAAACGTTTCGGCATCTTTTTGAACTGGGTGGTAAATTAGAAAGATAATCAATGGCGACTATATGTAATTTGTAAGTGGGTATTATACTCATTGGTATGTTGTGTAGTGTGGTGTTGCGTTCTTTAGAAATTTGGCATGTGTGGCATGTTTTAATGTAATTTTTAATGATTTTTGAGTCATGTGTACAATAGAATGCTTCTCTGAATAAAAGCCAACATTTTCTTGGACCTATGTGTTGATATGTGGTGTGTAAATGATGTATTATGTGTTGTACTAAGTTTTCCGTGATAACGTATACAAATGTTTTACCTATTTTCTTCATTAGCAGGTTCTGGTGTAATGTGTATCCAGGTTTCTTTAATGTTCCCTCTCTAAGTTCTTGGACTGTCTTTTGTATTCGTTCATCTCGTTGGTCTTCTTCTACTTTCAATCTTGAACATACTCCTGTACGTTTGAGTGTGATGTTGGAAATTAGTATGCTTGTTGGTTTCTGTAGAGGGTATTTTCGACTGAGAACATCCGCTGTAATCATTTTCTTTCCAGAAATATGCTTGATTTCGAAAGTGTATTCATTTAATAACAGACTCCATCGATAAATGCGGTTGTTGTTGATTCTTTTGTGTATTATGCTCGTCAATGCAACGTGATCTGTTTCAATTGTAAATGGTTTTCCTAGCAAATAATACCTTAATCTTTCAACACTATACACGATCGCTAACATTTCCTTTTCTGTGGTGCAGTAGCGTAGTTCAGCATCTTTTAATACCCTTGAGACGAATTGGATCGGTACTTCTTTTTCCTCTTGAATTTGAACAAGTTCTGCGGCGATTGCATTATGTGAGGCGTCGGTTCGAAGAATGAATGGTAAATTAAAATCTGGATGATATAAAGATAACGATTCTACAAAAATTGTTCTTAAGAAATTTGAATGCCTCTTCCTGTTCATTTTCCCATTTCCATTTTTGATTTTTCTTTAATAGTTTCAATAGGGGTAATGTTTTCCGTGCGTAGTTTGTAATAAATCTCTTGTAATAATTCAACATTCCCAAAAATGCTCGTAAGTCTTTTATTTTCCTTGGCTTGGGATAGTCCTTGATTTCTTGCAATCTTTCTTGATCTAACAAAATTCCCTTTTCATTTACATTGTACCCCAAAAATTTTACCTGTTGCTTGAAAAATTGGCATTTCTGTAAGTTTATCTTCATTCCATTTTCATGAAGTACTCGTAATATAGTTTCTAAATCTCTTATGTGTGTCTCTTGGTCTTTTGAAAAAATAAGTATGTCATCAAAATAAAATGTACAAAATGTATTATAAGAACTGAGTATTTTGTTGAGAAATCTTATGAGAGCAGAGGGACTGTCTCTAACTCCAAATGCTGCAACGTTAAAATGGTATACATTTCCATTAATACTAAAAGCACAGTATTTCTTGGATTCTTCTTCTAATCTTATTAACCAAAATGCTGATTTTAAATCTAACTTTGAATAAACTTTGCTACCATAACACTGTGAAATTAAAATCTCTATTGTTTGTGGATTTTCATATCCTGGCTTTATCCTTTTGTTTATTTCCCTTGCGTCTAAACAAATTCTTAAGTTTCCATCAGATTTCTTTACTATTACGATGGGGTTGATATAACACGAATTCGATCTTTCAATGATACCTTCCACCATTAACTTACGTATTTCTTCTTGTATTTGAGTTCTAAACTGGTACGGAATAGGATAAGTTTTACAATGAAACGGAGTTTCTTCTGTGACTTCAATACGGTGTTTATATCCTTTCGCAAACGTTACTTCTGAATTATACAATCTTTTCAATTCCATCAACATAACTTCTAACTTTCCCTTCATTCTTTCTTCAATAAGCCATTCCTTTAATAACGAGCGTACTATTTCAACCTCGTTAAATGTTTTTTTTTTTCCCTATATATTCATCATTAAATAATATTCCCATTTCTTCATTATCATCATTATCCCTCATATTTTCCCATATATCTTCATTATAATCATTTTCCCCTTCCACCATTTCTTCTGTATTCCTATTAAACATCAATACCTTTCCATCTTCTGTCAAATCCTCTTCCCTCAATTCCACTTCTTTCGTACTTTCCATTCTATAATATTCATTTAGCTTTCCCATTACTATTTCATTCCCTTTAAGATTTATTGTAAAACTTTCTAAATTAATCTTTGCGTCGTGCATGTACAAGTTATCTATTCCAATTAAACAATCATATTTCATACCAGCTAGTATATAAAATTCCATTAAATATGTTTTTCCGTTTACTTCGACGGATGTGCATATTTTCTTCGAAATTGTTCCTATCTTCTTGTGACTTGTTGTTATTAAATTCTGTTGTTGTATAGGTATCAGTTCTGTTTTCAGCTCAGGTATGGATCTCATTATGTGTTCGCTTATTAAAGATATTTCAGCAGCTGTGTCAATGATAGCTGTTAATCTTTTACCACTAATTTTGAAAAATATGAAAGGTATACCCGGTTCTGTGGATTCTATATAATCATTTTCTATCGTCAAAAACTTATGTGAATTGTCGTAAAATCGGTTGTAGTCTGTCCGGGTGATTTGTCCTATTAGGTAACCGTCTTTTATTGTTTGGAAGTGCTCGGTTGTGAAATCGGAGTTTTTTTTTCTTCCGAGTTGGTACCGTGATGTTCACGAGAATCTCTTGTTTCTGACGGTGTGCGTTGTGTTGAAACCGGTGAGTTTTCTCGACTGTTCCTTCTACTTCTTGGCGGTGATCCTCGTCTTGTGAAATTTACTCTTCGATTGTTATAAGTATTGTTGTTCGGGTAATTGTTGTTTCGATTGTTTTGTGTGGTTGGTGAATTGTTGTTTCGATTGTAATTGTGGTTGTATGATGAATTGTTGTTTCGAGGATAGTTGTTGTAATTTGGGTTTTGGTTTGTGGAGTAATTGTTTCGATTATTGTTGTGGTTGTATGATGAATTATTGTTTCGGTTGTAATTATTGTTGTTGTATCTTGGGTAATTGTATTGGTTGTTTTGATTGTAATTGTGGTTGTAATGTGGATTTTGTGTGTATGTATTATACCTGTTATTTGGAGATCTGTTGTGACTTTCGATCCTCTCATTGCGTTGAGTTTCTGTGTAATCATCCAATCTCTTCAGTAACTCCATTAGTTCATCAATGTTTTGAATCTTCTGACTCATTACCACTGTGTTGTCCGTGTCGATGAAATGTCTTAAAATGTTGTTAACTATTTCCGTTTCTTCAAGTCCATTGATGTACTTGCACTTGTTGTATAAGTCACAAGCGTAGTTACATCTACTTCCTTGACTTGTTCGATACTTTCCTGTCATTAATGATATTTTCTGTCTGTTCTGTTCATCCCAATTCCAAAATTTCCTTATGAATTCTTGTTTGAACTGTTCCAGTGTATGGCATTTTTCTGATACCATTTCATACCATTCTAGAGCCCTTTCTTCTAAAGTTAAACTCACTAAGGTCATTGCCTGTTTCTCATCCCTGATGTCTTCTGTCAGTCGTAAGATGTTTTTCAAATAGGTCATCGCATGTACTTTGTCTTTGTTTCCCCGGTATTTCGGCCACATTTCTGGTTTTATCGGAATTTGGGTTTTGGTTTGTGGAGTAATTGTTTCGATTATTGTTGTGGTTGTATGATGAATTATTGTTTCGGTTGTAATTATTGTTGTTGTATCTTGGGTAATTGTATTGGTTGTTTTGATTGTAATTGTGGTTGTAATGTGGATTTTGTGTGTATGTATTATACCTGTTATTTGGAGATCTGTTGTGACTTTCGATCCTCTCATTGCGTTGAGTTTCTGTGTAATCATCCAATCTCTTCAGTAACTCCATTAGTTCATCAATGTTTTGAATCTTCTGACTCATTACCACTGTGTTGTCCGTGTCGATGAAATGTCTTAAAATGTTGTTAACTATTTCCGTTTCTTCAAGTCCATTGATGTACTTGCACTTGTTGTATAAGTCACAAGCGTAGTTACATCTACTTCCTTGACTTGTTCGATACTTTCCTGTCATTAATGATATTTTCTGTCTGTTCTGTTCATCCCAATTCCAAAATTTCCTTATGAATTCTTGTTTGAACTGTTCCAGTGTATGGCATTTTTCTGATACCATTTCATACCATTCTAGAGCCCTTTCTTCTAAAGTTAAACTCACTAAGGTCATTGCCTGTTTCTCATCCCTGATGTCTTCTGTCAGTCGTAAGATGTTTTTCAAATAGGTCATCGCATGTACTTTGTCTTTGTTTCCCCGGTATTTCGGCCACATTTCTGGTTTTATCGGGTTGTGATAATTCATCATCTGTCCTCCATGAATCATTACAGGTGGTTGGTTCTTGTACCGCTCCATTTCTTTCTTGAGTTGACTCATCATGTGTTGAACATGTTCATTTTCTTGCTCAATTTTCTCGTGTATGGATTTCCCTATGATGTCGATTTTCCCGGAGTTCTGTATTGCATGTTGCTCTACATAATCTATTTTACAATTGTAGTCCGTCCTTATATTCTCGAATTCTGATTTGGTGTTGTCTTTTAATTGTGTAATTTGTTCTTGTGTGTCTTGTTTTAATTCGTTTATGTGTAATTGAGTGATTTCCGTGTGTAATTGTAATTTGTCTGAAATGTGTGCAATCTCGTGTGTATGTTCTTCATGTTTTGTGTTTAATTGTTGTATTTGTGTGAAAAATTGTGCTTGTATAGTGTGTATTTGTATGTCTAGACCTTGTAATCCCCCTCTTATTTCTTCCCTTGTTTTTTCCTGAATTTCTTTTAATTCATCTCTTGTTTTCTCTTGATTAGCTTTTAATTCTGCTTGGCTTTCCTTTAATTCCTCTTGACTTCTCTTGTTTTGACTTAATAATTCTAAGATCAGAGCTAGTTGATCTTCGGTTTTGGTGTCAGTGTTGGGTTTTGTGTGTGTGTCACCTGCAGATTGGTCTGTAGTTTGTGTTTCTTCCGTTGTCTTTGTTGCCTCCTGTTCTCGTGTCTGTGAGCGAGTTCTAGGTCTGTGTTCTGGTTGTGTTGGCTGCATGTTGGTTTTTGTGTTTGTGTGGAGACAATTAACAAAATACGTCGAATAAAAGCAATAACAAATGGTTGTAGCAGGATTTTATTTAAAAAACTTTTTTTTTTGTTCTGTTCTTTTTGATGAAAATTGTTTTAAAGAAATCGTTGTTTGTATTTTTGGTAAAAGAAACAAATCGAGCCCCACGTTCTGCGCCAAAATGTAATAAATAATAAATTGCTTGGTTTAAATGTTGTTTTGAATTTTAAAATCACTTACCGGTATTTATGCTCTATTCTCAGGGTTTAAGTAGGTCTCTTTGTTTCTTTTTTTTTTTTTTTATGTTGTTGAAATAAATAAGTTTTTTTAAAAATAATCAAAACAGTTTTATTTAATATTAAAAGATTACTGTCGGCAAAGAAGGATTAGTGGATTTGTTCAGGTTCTTAACCTTAGATGTCGCTTTGTTTCAGCCAAATTTAGCGTTTGTATCTTTTTTTTTTTCAATTGATTTACTCCTCGATCGTTAACCTTACCGATGGATAAATTTAATTTCCAAAAAAAAACCAAATGGTAAAATTCTAATTAATACTAAGCCAAAAATTAATAAATAGATAAATGTTTTAAAAAAATTAACGTCTTTTTGAATGTTACCGCGTAAAGTATAAATCAGCTCACATTAAACCACATGTAACGGTGAAAACTATAACAGGTATGTACTGTTAGAAAAATATGGTTAAATAATAAATGAATTAGAACTCTATTAACTTTATTTTTGTCTCCGGAGGGATAATTATTCTGGGACTGACCTTATCCGTTTGTACGTTCGTACGCAATAGGTTCGGAGTAGGATTTTTGGGTCGTACGGGATACCTCTTCCTTGTTGAGATCTTGAATCGATTGAGGAATCAGGAGAGTGGTCCTTGTCGTAACAGGTAGGTGAATGAATTTCTTGACAGGTAATAAATAGTATTCCAGTAAACACGACTTGTTATTTTGACAGATGGTTTGTAATTCTTGGTTTTTTTTTTATTTTAGGTTATGTTTACTCTCGAACAGCGCGACAATTTTAACGTGTTTACGCTTCGATGGATTATACAAGAATCGCGTTCTTTTGTTGCGATGTTTCCTCGGAAAAATTCAAATTCTTGAAAGTCCATTGGTGGAATTTGAACGACGTTTGAAAAATAAATGAAATTCGTTTTTTGATGTCAAACTTCGAAAATTAATTCGAAAATCCTTTTTTGAAAAAGGAAATGATGTGGAAATTCAGATTCCTCGTACGTTTGTTAGTCTAAATACCAATTTTGGTAAATTAATTATGTTTCTTTCTAGATTCGAAATTATGATGATGCTTTTGTAAATTCTGTTAGAAAATGCTTATTTTAAAGTATTTTGATGTCTGGATTTTTTTTCTAACATTGTCTGGATTAATTTGAGCTATCTTATGTATACTGAAACATGTTGGTTTGGTTTTAAACATTATTGGAATTTTTGCTGAAATACACCTTTGATGTCACAAATCCTTCCTTGGAAATTACAATGATTGTTACAATTGGATGTAATTCTTAACTAGAGGTACAATTTTTCTTATTTTACTGATTTACACTCATTTTCTTATCTCGTAGATGAAATTCTTATCGAGGCGAAGCAACTATGACAGTTAACGTTTCTTGGAGCTGGTCTTGGAATTTCATGTATTTAAAAGATTTTTAAGAACAATTAAATGGCTGTTTGAGACCTTTTTTTTTAAAAGTAGGATATTAATTCATTTGCTTTGTGTACATTGAAATGTAAAGATTCATCCTCTCGGAATGAGGAAGAATTGTCAATTTTTTTAGAATGATTGATTGTGAAACGATTGCTTTTGTAATTTGATTTTCTGAGCTTCATGTGATTATCACAATACCTACGAGTATCTTATGGGTATTAGTATCGACCTTCTGGTGTGGCAAGCCTTTGCCCATATATGGAAGCTACCACCGCCCCCGTTGATCCGCCCTCGGAATATGTATGCGTGCCTAAAGAGAAAGAATTGACCCGAGCGAAAACATCTACATGTACGCAAGGGAAAATATTTACTCAACTAATAAATAGGCAGATACATACCTGGCGTCCCGCAGTATCCAACGGTCAATAAAATCCATATACAGGTATATTCTACACCGGGAGCAATTTATATCGAAAATATACGACTTTAGTTAACAAATTCAAATTGTCAAATCGGCCCATATAGAGAGCACAATGCTTATTGCACTGTTGTGAGTGCATATTATAGTTGAGCGCTCGGAAGAAAGAATAGGGAGAAGAAAATGGGAAAGACCCGTTTATCCATATCGGAATAATCAGACGGATAATCTACAATTCGCGTTAGCGTAGGGTAATGATGGAAGAATTGTCCCTATTTGCGCGAATGTATGAAAGTAGAACATAATAAACGGTATGCAAATAACATTTTTTTGACAAGTTTGGCTGTGGTGATGGTGAATCAACTTGAAATGAGGTTGTACCGAATCTAGTTGCTCTAAAATATTGTTCTGTCGAACTGTGTTTTATTAACATTACTATATAGTACAGTGACATTTATATGTTGTAAAGTGCCACTTTAATAAACGATTTTGAATTTAGTAAAGTAGCTTATTATCAGTCAAAATGCGAAAAACCCGTATGCATTTGTTGCCTATATGTAGAGTTAGAGTATATTTTTTGTTTTCCGCTATTATCCAATTTTTAGGTTATGCTCGTACTTTGAATCTCTCGCCGCTACGCGGCTCGAGATTCAAACTTGTACTCGCATTACATAAACGTCATTGTGACACTTGTGTTTTAAAATACTATTTTCTAATTGGATGTTGCAAACAAACGACGACGCAGTGTTGATATGAATATTAAAACACAAGTGTCACAATGACACGAGTTGTAAATGAAATTTGAAATATAGAGGATGATTCATGTAAGTGCAGTGCAAAGTAAATGCTCTTTTTTAAATTAAACAATTCAGGAAATCCTCATCACGCCATTATTTATTAAACTGTCAAGGCCACTTGTCACTTGTCACTCTATTTAGACATTTGTTCTTTTATATTTTATATTGTTTATTGATTATTTTGGGGGATTATAAATAGTTCTTTTTTGCAACTAACGTGCCGTAAGGAGTGAGAAAGTAGGTCTAAGTACTTGTACAATACTTTTTATTTGTCAAGAAAACTTTCCCGTGTGTATATTTATGAACAAAACGATGTCCTGAGCACGATCAAGGTTTTCATTGAAATCATCTGATAAGGGCATTACGGTAAACGTATTGAATGTCAGCAACAGCTTCTAATTGTTGTTTTCGGTCGTATAAGAAGGAAAGTGTATATAAGAGTGTACATGAAGAAGAAATATCGAAGCAAAAAAACTGAAAATTATTAAGTACTTAAATTCCTTTTTGGAAGAGAAATTGGTTTCTTTGTTATTGATTTTGTTCTCATGATGAGTTTGAATTCAAAAAATATATATCCCAAAAATAGTATATTTGTAGGCCTAACATTTTTATTTGTAAGAAATATGAATCAGCAACAAAGAGTAAGAATATACTATGAGAATATACATTTTTACTTGGAGAATTCCACATTTTTTGCGCTGTATAGTTATGGCCTTTTTTATATTATTTGCGTGGGCCATTGTGGTTTCAAACACGTTTATTACACAACATGTATTATGCATTTCATGTTATATATCAATATTATTTACAACTGGTATTATGGAACACTTAAATTTATAATCGAGTGTTACTCATACAAAATGCACATATAATAGGATTTTATTCAAATTAATATGAGTCAATTTATATGTAAATCAAGGAGTTATGAGGAGTGAATACTCGATCTCTCTTAAGTTGTTACAGTAAACATTTCATAAGATACTAGATAGGCACTAACAATACCTATTTTATAATACATACCTTCAAGTGTATACAACTGATACAACTTTACGAGTTATAGTTATAATAAGTTTTATCCTCGTTCTTGTGGTATTTAAACATATTTTTTATTACCTTTAGCGTTTGTTTCCACAATAGGTCGGTCTTTAGAGGCTATGTACACACGAGGGGACTATCAGCCGACGTAAATACGTTGCTATTAAATAGGTATCGTAATTAACTTAACCGCGAGGTGGGTATAAATTGAAACGTAAACACGAATTTATAAGTCTATTCAGTGTCAATTTGGGTTTTATTCACGGCATGTCGCCTATATTTTACGACGTGTCGTTCTTGGAGTATATGCATGTTGTGGTAGGTAATGTTTATGCACACAATCGTTGAGGATTTAAAGTTAAATTGGAGGCATGCAGAGTTGTGCAAGAGAAGTTGGTGAAATACTTATTGTTAGTTAATGTATGCGGGAACTTTAATGGGATAACGATGAACTTCTATTAAAGCCAGAGTTGGTGACCGTTTGATGCATCTATACTTTGTTTTTTTTTTTTATATAATAACGCGGATCGCCCTTCAAATTACGCGGTAAATTCTGACGCTGTAACTGGTAAATTGCCGTAATGGCAATTTATCACTAAAGAATTATTCCTACATGTTTAATCAGCTATTGTAGTTATATGGATACCGCTCACTTAAAAGGAGCCAACCGCCAAAATCGCAGAAATGAGACGGCACCAAGCGACACGCATATCCATAAAGTATATTTTGTTAAAACTCGAAAACGGTCCAGCCTATGTTGCGCCAGTCATGATAGAAAGACCCAAGCACCCGAATTTATAATTCAAGTACCAAGGTAAGCTAAAAAGAACCAAGCGCCAAGTTGGTTCTTTCCCGCTAAACTGACATAATCAAACTTGGTGTTTGGATCTACATAACCTAAAAATTTTCAGGGTTTACAAAAGAGTGTCGTATTGTTGTGAGTGTATTGTGAGACTGTATTTACTTTGTAATAAGAAAATGTTATATATTATTGTGGTTATTGCTATGTTTTCGCATAGCAGTTTAAACGTTAATATCTCATTCCCGGTCGTAGCTGTTTGCCCAATGACACTGATTTTAGTGAAATTGAAAGGGGTGTAAAGTACCAGTTGCGGGTTTACGCAATAGAAGACTTCAAACATATTGTTCTGTTCTAAAAAAGGGAGTTTGTAGCTACGGAAATGAAAACAAAAGATTTGTATGGTGTTGAAGAGATAGAAAAGTTCATCGCTAACAGAAAACTACTAGAAACAGGGGAAATAGTAGATTGGCTAAATACACGAGTGATTAAAATAACCTAAAAAGAGCCTTATAGCATCTTTTTCAAACACTCTCATTGTGATACTAAGGAGTTTAAAGAATTAAAGATTGAGAAAAGGACAAAAAATAATAGATTAACATAGTTAACCGGAAATTTTGATACAAAATTTAAAATATTACATCACAAGGGTAAGCCAATTTCAGAAAAAAAAACTCCGGATGAATTTAAAAGTTTTTTTGCCACAAATTTGGGCCAGACTGCTGATTTTGAGGACGATTTGGAAGGGTTTGGGCAACAAGTCGATTTTGAAATTGAAGAAAATAGATTCTGCAACCCTGATTTGTTTGTAATAATAATATATGTGTTAATAATATTCTTTAAATAAATACGTTTTTGAACCAATATTTGGCTTTTTTTTTTAATATTAAATATAGATCCAAGGGACAAAACAACCGTTTGCTTTATTTTGCAGTTTTTTTTCAAAAAGAAATTTTGAAGACGAGAAATATTTTCAATTTTCCTCAAAACTCCAAAAAATCACATGGCTTCTTTTAGATACGCGGTATCCATATGTTCTATTGTATTTGTGCATAATTATTTAAGATTCATTATCTTTTTCTTATTGTTTACTGAGAGTAAAACATGCATTCAATACGCAGCACAAATGGAAATTATGGAAATATTCTTTTTGGCATCATTTTGTTTCTATCTATTTTCCACTTTTATTCTGTTCCTTGTTATACTGATTTATAGTGAATGCCAATAAATATTATATTATTATTATTATTGTTATCATTAAAGTAAGTTAACATTTACAAGTGATTAAAATCGGATAAAAGATTTGTAGCTTCCGGAAGCAAGAGGTTAATAAAAAAAAAATAATAAAAATATAACATCTTGCTCCAGAGAGCTACCCCATTAAAAATCTTTAATGGAAAGGGGTACCTATCGAATAATACCTCATTTTAATGGTTTTTTGAAACACTACATTTTGGCGTTTAGATTTTTGAAATTGATCGATTTATATCGATATATCGAAATTTTTAAGAAAAGCTTTTGGTTTGTTTACATTTTAAGCAGTTAAAGCGTGTTTCAATATTGATTTTTGTTCCGATTTTTCTAAAATAGTTTATTTCTATTTTAGGAAGATCGGAACAAAAATCAATATTAAAAACACACTTTAACTGTTTAAAATATTTCATTTTCCTTTTCAAAGTTATTTAAGAATTCAAATATTTCTTTTGCAAAAAAGCCAATGCAATAATTGTTCGAAATGTTGCCCGTTATTTAATAAACAATGGTTCTTCAAAGTTGCGGCGCACATTTTCAAAAACATCTCTTTGAATTCCACGGCAGGTTGCTGTAATCCTCTGACGAAGTTCTTTTAAATTTTCAGGTTGAGGGGTAAATAGAAGAGATTTTAAATAACCCCATAGAAAAACAGTCTAGTGGCGTCAAATCAGGCGATCTGGCTGGTCATTCTATAGGTCCTCTTCGTCTAGGCATTTATTTCGAAATACATTCTTTAATCAATGCCGTACTCGAGGAATACAGCGAGGAGAAGTTCCATCTTCATAAAGTAGGGTATTGCCATCTCTTTGCAGTTGATTTTCGAGAGCATTATTATTAATTAGCGGATTTAGATTAACATTGAAAAACAATGGCCTGATCACTTGGTCGCCCAAAATGACCGCCAATCACTTGATCGCCCCATTCTGGGTATGATTTTCTACATATACCGATGACAGGTTTCGTTACTCCAGTATTTGCAACTATGTGCCTTTGCAAATCCATGTAAATATAAAGTACAACATTCATCACTGAAGTAGACATTTTTTACAAATGCATTGTTATTATTAATTATAGTGGTAATTTGTTCACAAAGCTCCACTTTTCTGTCGAAATCGTCTTCAGTTAGCTCTTGACATATTTTCAATTTATAAGGATGGAATTTATGAAGCTTCGTAACTTTATGGACAGAACCCAAGCAAATCCCGGTTGCCATGCATTTTTATTTACTAAATAACTGCAAACAGGTTGACAAATATTCTGCATTAAACATAATTCAAGACTTAAATAACCATACGGTTATTTATTTTCCTTGTTTCCCAGAAAGTTTTTAATATTGGTTTTTGTTCCGATGCTCTTAAAATAGCTTGACTACTTAGAAATAGGGAAAACAAAACAAACCAAAAGATTTTCTTAAAAATTTCGAAAACCAATCAATCAATTCCAAAAAAAGCTAGACGTCAAAATGTAGTGTTTGAAAAGACCATTACAATGAGTTATTACTCGATATCCCTTCCTATTTAAGATTTTTAAGGGGGTAGGAAGTTAAAGTGGCAGAGTCAATTTTTGCACCAAAAGCTATCGCCCGCAATAGTACTTCTTACGTGTTTCAGGAAATTTTTCATAAATTTCCAATCAATTTAGACTCGGAAGTTTTCAAATGAACACCAGTATATACAAATATGCCCAAACCATCTTTCGATTTTTTCTTAATATGCCAGCAGTATCCTCCTTTCATTATGTCAAAACTACATAATATAGTGATGCGTCTTTAATTGCCAAAAAAACCCAGCATCATTCGTAGATCCTATTCAATCCTATTTTATCGATACAGCGCAACGTTAAGTCATATCATAACCATCCACGCCTATATTATTATGTGTATGATCGAAATGTTAGTTGCTGTGGTCGCGTGTGGGCGGGTGCCGCGAGGTCAACGAATCGGCCAGGTGCGTATTTCCACCTGATCTGATTTATGTCCTCTCACCGTTTGCCTCTGCCTCTGCGCTTCTCCAAAACAAATAAACACGATGGCCGTATAAGGAAGATCGTTTTCGGACATCGGTTTTTATTGTTATTACTTAGCTGTACAATCGTTGAGATGTGGAGGATGTATGTTTTGTATATGGTGTTTAAAATATTATTTTGAAAAATGGATTTCTTCTACGCAAACGACTGTATCCTCTTTTTAGTCCGGTTATTCCGATAGTTATTAGAATTTTGTAATTTTTCAAAGCAACAGTTAATGAAATACAGTTTGCGACAAAACGCCATAATTTAACACTATACATAATTTTTCAATGAATAAAGATCTGATGAAATGAAAAATAAGTGTTGTTCTCTCGAAACTGTATTTAAATATTTGTGAGCTACACCGTTCAAAAGTATTTGGGCATCCAAAGTTTTAGGAAAAATGATTTAAAAGGCGAATTAAAAAGCGAACACATTATTTATTTACAGACTATGGTGCTATCCGTGTTTAATTATTGCGCGCCGGTGTATGGCCCATGCCTGGACTCTGTTGATGTTCAACGGGTACAAAAGGTTCAAAATACCTGCTTGCGTTATATATTTGGTCTTAGAAAATACGACCATATCTCACAAAAACTTCGAGACCTGCATTGGTTGAACATGGAGCACCGCAGATTACTTCAGTGTCTGTGCTTGTATTATAATATAATATCCCATAAATCGCCACCGTATCTGTACGACAGAATCACCTTTAGCACGGATGTACATAATATCAATGTCAGAAACAAAAATTTAATTACACCACCCCTTCACAACTCTGCTCTCTATGAAAGATCATTCACTTTCTGTATTTACAAAGTATTTAATCCCTTACCTTCATACCTGAAGCAGGGTCCTATTGGTGTGTTCAGGCGCGCGATCCGCGAATTACTTTTTGATGGCCAGTGATTAAGAATTCAAAATTTATTTATATATATATTTTTTGAGATGTTGATATACTGCGTGCATTAGCGCGGTTCATTGCAGAATTAGGTTAAGTTAGATGTAGGATTTAGACATTAAGCATTTCTTTATTTTTCTCTATTTCTGTGATTCCAAGGTTAGGTGGTAGAACAGGGGGCAGCGCTATTTGCTGCCTTGTGATTTCTTTTTAGTTATATTTTTCTTTTTATTCGCTGCATTTATTTCTCTTTACAATCTGTATTATTTTCTTATTGTACATGTAATTAAGATAAAAAGAAATAAAGACTATTATTATTATATACATATATAATTGCATACGTGACGGTAGAATTACACATAGACGAATCAGAAGTGTTAGATATAACACTTCTGATTCGTCTATGTGACCTCCTTTATTTATCATAATGGCAGCACACAATCGTGGCATTCTTGCAATTAGTTTTGCCATGTGTTATCTGGGCTCATGCTTCTTGCAGCTTCTTTCCATATATCACCCTTCGATGTTGGTATTGATGTTCGGACCTCCCGATCAAGTTCTTCTCACAGTAGTTCGATGGGGTTTAGATCGGGACTCTGGGGGCCCCACTTCAGTGCTGTAAATAGTATTTGCACAGTTTAGATGTGTGTTTTGGGTCATTATCTTGTTGAAATACAAAATTCGGACCCAAAGTTCTCATTCCTGAAGGAATAGCACTGTTCTCTAAAATGTTTATGTACTGTTCTTTCTTTAAAATACCCTTGATCTTCGCAATATGACACACGTCCCTCGGGGCTGCCAAAGCAACCCCAGATTAACTGTAGGAACAATACAGTGTTCTGTTGCACGTTCATCTACAGATCTCCGAGAGAAAACTAGTTTTCTTGAACTGTACTCCGTCCATTAGATAATATATACATTAATGACGATGGATGCGAAAAGTTATTTACTGAGTTGGGGGTTAGAACCGTTGGTAAGCATTTTTGAAGGTAAGACATTGAAATATATCTTGAATACAATAGTATAGGCGTGTATATATATATTTAGCATTAAATTGTTTCTCTTTACCTGTGTAATTACCTATTACTCGTGCTGCCATGTGTTTATATACATACAATTACCTATAGAGGGTAAATGTAATAGGTAATTCTTGGGTTGTCTGGAATCTATCATAATAACAAATAATTATAATATTATTAACGCACGTTTATTGTGTTATCATAACCGTACAAGTTCTTTCTATTGTCCATATATCGGTGGCTTTTACACCTTTTACTGATGTGTAATAATTTCCAGACAGTGCAATTTTCTAACTTTCTGTTACATATAGTTGAAATCGCAATACACAATCGCAAATTACAAAACTTAATTTGCATTTATTGCCAGAATATTACTGACTTGCATCTAGAGCTACAGTGGCGGGCAGAGAATAACGCCAGATTTCAGTTTCCAGTACAAGAGATACCTACCAATAATAGTTGGAGAACTTCTTAATGTAACGGACTCATACGTATGCACTTTATATCAAACATCAAGTAGATACACCATTAAAAGCCGTGGATGCATGTTTGCATTGGGTGCTGAGTATCCAATAGAATGCGATCAAGGACATTTTAGTTTCATTCAAGAAATCAGTAAAAAATATTTGTGGTTCAAGTTAGTATCTTTTTCAATAAAAATGTGTTACGTTGAAAATGTTGTCTAGTAAATGTATTTTTCAATAAAATTCTTGTTTTTATTAATTTCTATTTCCTTACATACATATTGCTGTGATAATTATGAAAATGTGAAATATTTAAAATTAAATTAATGCTTGTGACCAAATGTCTGAAATTAATTATTAAGTTGAGCGCCAACTCTAAAATAGAGTAAAAATTTCTTGAAGAGCATGGGATTCAAAATCCCAGTGGTCACCTTCTGAAGGTAAACCTTAAGAAACTGAAAGTGGGTGAAAAAAAAAAAACCACGATGTGGGGAAACAAATTAAAACAACAAAATTTGAATTTTGAAATTAATTAGATCTTTAATAAAAAAAAACAAATAGGAAGAAATTTAAAACCTTAGATTAATTAAAATCCAGGCTTAAAAGAAAACTCCCTATATTTAACGTGAAAATAACAAGATTAAGAAAATTTAGAAATATAAAATTTTATACACCACGTGTAAATCGAAAAATGGCGTTCTCAGGTGAACGTCTTTACCTTTAAATACTGAAAACTGCTCAAATGTAGTCAGCAATTACAAAGCAAGGTAAAAATACCTTCAAAACAGTGAACTACAATCAAATCTAATTGAAAAGGAAAAAGAATGAATCAAAAATTAATTAAATATCAAATAAAAAAAAAATAACTCTCAAAAAGTAAAATTAAATCAGCTATAACAAACTATTTGGAATTCCAAATATTATACAAAGAAAATTAACTGAATTGAGTGTAAGATGCCTCTACTAAGGTTAGATTTGTAAAAATCAAATGACACGCGGAAACAAAAATGTCTTCAAACGACATACATTTACAGCGCTCAGGAAAATGATCTTACCTTCGCAGAGTCTAATTGTACACTACTTTCTCTCTCCCGCAAGCGAGCAGTCGCCGGCCCAAAAGAGAAGCGCACGCAAACGCGGCGAACTTACACGGTGACATGACTTAACCCAGGCAAACAAACATGAAATGAAAAACTGAGCTAAATGAAAATTACATAGCGGTAAAACAAAACTAAAAATGATATTAATAAGAATTTTTCAACATGTTTCAAAGTAACTTAATACTAACTTAACTTTTACGAAAAATTTAGTGTCTTTTAAAAATCTTCTCGAAACAGCTGACTTGGACGAAGGGGTCAACGCACTCACGCACAGTTTTTCATCCCCTTTTTCCACAGCACATCTCCCGATTATAAAAGAAAAAAATTGCACTTGAAAAGTGTCATTGTTTTGCTTTTGAAATCGCACGCACACAAAAGAAAAAACAAAAATTGACAGTCCGAACAACGGAAAATAAAAAAAAATAAAAATCCTGTCTCCGCACACAGGGGTGAAAACGTCACTTCCGGGCGGCGAACTACCCGGGGTCGTGGTGAAAGTTCTGGAGGGCAGAGATGTGGTACCGACCTTTGTTCTGGGTACCGTCCAAAGTGCGCAGTTCGTAGGTGACCCCATCAAACACACGGGCCACTCTGTACGGTCCAACAAACGGAAGTTCCAGCTTTTGGCAGGTTTGCTGGTCACGTCTTCCCAAACGATATCGACGCACCAGGACTTGGTCGCCGACATTGAACCGGGTACGCTTGGTGATCTTGGCATTTTCTTGGCGGACATAACGTTGTCCCCTGAGTTGAAGCTTCCTTCTGGCTTCCTCTGTACGTGCCTCCACGTATACATCCTCCTCGAGAAGGTTCCACGGGCGACTAGGCAACCTTCCATACATTAAAGTGTATGGGCACTCCTCCGTGGTGTTGTTGGGAGTGTTGTTTATCCAATTTTCGATGTTTTGTACGTGGCGGACCCAATCAGGATGGCGTTGATGGGTTTGCATCCTGAGAAACTTGACGACTTCCTGGATGTATCTCTCGCAAGGATTCCCACAAGGATGACGTATAGAACAGAAAGAAACATTAATATCACGCTCATTCATGGCGTCAACAAAACGATGCGTGTTGAAATAAGTGGCATTGTCAGCAAGAATGCGGCGCATTTTCCCTTGATTTCGTATAAAATTGTCAATGCAACGGATTGCTGTATCAGTGTTGTAATATCTGGTGGGAAAGAGTCTTACGTATTTGGTGAAAACATCTACCATGACGAAAATGTTGCGGTAGCCAAAATGTCCAGGTATGAGATTTCCAAGAAAGTCGACGGCGACGAGGTCGAGTTTGTTCTCTACAACGATGCTCTTGATGACATTCTGGCAGGTGCGGTTTTTTGATTTTCCCAGTTGACATTGAAGACATGTGCGGACGATGGATTTGGCAATGGTCTTGTCTCTTGTTGCGAAGAAAGCTTCTCGGAAGGTGAGCCAAAGTTTGTGACCTCCAACGTGTCCAAGAGATTGATGTAGCTCCTGCATTGCTTGACGTGCGAATGCTTCGGTGAGTACGACATTGAACTGGTCTCGTATCCTTTTCATTAGAATACCATCTCTGATGACAAAATCCTTGTACTCATCCTGGTGGACTAATGCCTCTCGTATTCGATCGAAACAATCATCTTGTTGCACCTCGTTGATCCTGACAAAGTCAAACAACCCCTCGGCTTCATACATGTTGTATGTGTTTACCTCAACATGGTTGAAATGGCTTTTCAGATTGTGCATACGAGACAAAGCATCAGCTGTTACATTCAAATCTCCTCTTATGTGTCTTATCTCAAAAACATATTCTGATAATAATAAAGACCAACGATAAATTCGGTTGTTTGAGAACCGAGTTGACATTAAAGATGTTAATGCAGCATGATCTGACTCAATTATGAATTTCTTGCCTAGTAAATAAAATCTTAACTTGTTTACTGCATGGACTACAGCTAGCATTTCTTTTTCTGACACAGTGTATTTTAACTCATAATTTTTCAAAATCCTTGAGACAAAACAAATTGGTTCTTCTCCAGTCCTGCCAATTTGAATCAAGACACCACTGATGGCTGTGTCACTGGCATCGACACGTAACAAAAATTCTTTAGTAAAATCTGGCAATAATAAACATAATGATTTGTGAAATTCAGACTTTACATTTTCAAATGCTTCTAATCTTTCATTTGTCCATTTAAATTTTTCATTCTTTCTCAACAATTCAAATAAAGGTGCACTGATGTGCGCTAATCTCGGAACAAACCTTTTGTAGTAGTTGACTACACCAAGAAATCCTCTCAAAAGCTTTATGTTGCTAGGTCTAGGGTACTTTTTGATGACGTCTAGCCTAGATTCATCTACTCTGACATAATTCTCTGTTAAATCATATCCTAAAAACTTTACTTCATGCTTTACAAACTCACATTTTCCTAAATTTACTTTTAAACCATTCCTTGCTAAAACTTCAACAACTTTGCGCAAATGCACTAAATGTTCATCTAAACTCTGACTAAAAATTAAAATATCATCGATGTAATGAGCTACAAACGAATTGTATGGTTCTAAAATCTGTTGCATTGCCCGTATCAACGCGGCAGCCGAACTACTTAAACCATAAGGTACAACCTTAAACTGATACACATTTCCATCAACCATAAATCCACAAAACTTTCTAGATTCTTTGTTCAACGGTACCAACCAAAAAGAGCTCTTTAAATCTAGCTTTGTAAAATAATTCGCATTTGTACACCTTGCCAACAATGTTTCAACCGTGACTGGAGTTTCGAACTGCGGTCGTGTGCGTTCATTCAGACGTCGGGCATCAAGACACAAACGGATGTCTCCATTCTTCTTTTGGACGACGACTAAAGGATTGACGTACCTTGTTCTTCCACGTTCAATTATCCCATCTTGAAGCATTTGGGATACCTCAACTCTGACTTTTTCTTGCATGTTTTTGGGAATTGGATAGTTCTTGATTTTGAAAGGTTTCGATTCATCTACTTCTAAAGAATGTTCATAACCAACTGCTAAACTTGGGAATTTGTCTACTAAGGATATGTACTGCTTTAAAATTTCTTTGACTTTAAATTCAAACTTTTCATCACAATCAATCTTAAATTCATTTAAATCATCTGGGAATTCAATCTGGGAATTGTTTGCTTCTAATTCTACTACATCATCAACAACATCTACTTCTTTAACCTCATCAACTAATTCACTACCCTGTATACTATCACATTCAACAACTTTTCCATAACTCTGTATATCATTCTTAAAACAATCATTTTCTCTCTCTTTTCTTATACAATTAACAATTTTCTCCTCATTAGGAGTCTCATCACACCAATTAACTATCTCCTCTCCTATCTGAATTAGTCTCTTATCAACATCTACCACCGCTCTCATCTTATCTAACAAATCAATCCCAATAATTCCATCTCTTTTTAAACCTTTTAATGAAATAAACTCTCCCAGAAAAGTTGAATTTTGTAATTTGAATTCTACGACAAAAACTCTGTTGATGGCAGCAATTATCTTTTTTGTAGCAGTAATGATTGTAATTTTTCGAGTTGGAATGAATTTCCCTACTTTTTCTTTCTCTAGCAATTTTACTTTCTCTTCGTCTAAAATTGAAACCTCACTTCCCGTATCTACTAAACATCTTAAAACATTCTTTCCAAACATTGCATTTACATGTGGCAAATCTGAATTGATCGATCTTAAATCATTTTGTAAAATGGTGTACAATTCTTTCTTTTTGGTTGGATTTTCTAAAAATCCTGCCCACGAGCTTCATCGAGTAGTTCTTTCGGCTTTGTTTGAACCTTTTGCTCATTTAAATTAGACCTAGTGTCTTTGTGAATTGCGCCAGTGCTGTTTGATATCTGATTTGTTTGAATTTGATTAACGTAGCGATTTGAATTCCACTGCACAGAATCTCTAGGCAAAACTTTGTCAGCTGACTTATTTGAATTCTGATTTTGTGGGGAAGCCACTTGATTGACGTTTGACCTTGTCTGGACATCGTGACGGTCATTTTGGTGCGTTGTGGATACCTGAGGCACATTCTGATTGTTTGAATTTTGACTCTGACGTCCACCATTTCTAGGAGTGAAAGACTGTCTCCTGTTGAAATAGGGAGCTGGTCTCGGATTTACATTAGCTCGCGAATACTGTTGACGGTTGAAACCATCATTACTCGAACTGCCAGTTGCCTGATTGTGGTTGACATGGCCTTCAGGACTTCGCGAATTGCTAGGATTTACCTTGCATTGTTCCGCTTGATCTAATCTCTTCATTAGTTCCAACAATTGACTAACAGAGGTTATATTTTGCATCGCAATGGCTTGAGTGACCTCAGGCTCAAAATGCCTGGATAATTGCGTGATCAAATCAGATTCCAAAACGGGTGGTGTTAAAAATTTGAGAATATTGATTTTCTTTATGACATAGGCTTCTCTACTATCTAATCCGCACTTATTATAAGAACCTAAGAATAAATTTGTTCTCACCCTTTGTTGAATCGCTTGACTCCAGTATTGTCGTTGAAATACATCTTGGAAGTGGTCCCAGGAATTGATCGTATCTGCGACGAAGTCAAACCAGGATCTCGCTTCATCCTTCATGGCGTTGCGGGCGATCCGCAGCTTGTTTCTTTCTCCCGGTACGGATTCTAAAAATTCGTTCAAATTTCTTAGAAACGCCATTGGATTGGGCGTTACCGAACCAAAAAATTTCGGTAACTGTTCCATTTGAACAGGCATTGACAAAATACTGTTGCCAAACTGATTGACATTGGGAATTTCTTGAATTGATGAAATTTTTCTGTTTATTTGTTCTTCTGCTCTTTCCACACTCTCAGCAATCTTTTCCTTCACTTCGCATTCTATTTTTCTGACTCTTTCTTCAACCACATATTCTCTCTCATCCCATTTATTTTTCATTCCTTTTATCTCTATCTGACAATGTTTAATTGCTATTTCATTAGCTGTTGATCTAATTGTATTATCTAATACTTTACTCTCTACTTTCTTAACGTTTTCATCTACTCTTATGGTTTCTGATCTAAAATCACTCCTTATCTCATCAATCTGTCTCTGTATCCCTTTTGTTACATTCATAATCTCATTATTAGAAACAACAATCTCATTATTAGAAACAATAAGCTGTCTAATCATCATCATCACATCTTTCATTCCTATACTTTCCTGAGTTTTTCCTGTCTCACTCTGCTCCAACGTCTCGATGTGGGACTCCCTCACATCCGTCAAAAGTGCTTGTGGAAGCTCCATCTGCTTGCTCTCCTTTTCCTCAGGAAATGAATCCTCCGAATACGTCTTGTTTAGCACGGTTGCCACAGATTCCTCGCTCGTGTACCTGGGTTGCTCCCTCCAGGTTCCTTCTGGGACGAACAATTTGTCCTGTGCTTGGTTCTCTCCGGACATTTCGACGATGTTCAAAAATTTTAAACACAACAGGTATTAGTTTCCCCGAAACAGTTGAAAAATTCACGAAACCTCGTGCAGGGAAAATTACAAAGTAAATCGTGGCCAAAAATGAATCAAAACAACAATGAATCGTGAGCCCCACGTTGGGCGCCAAATAATTATGCTGTGATAATTATGAAAATGTGAAATATTTAAAATTAAATTAATGCTTGTGACCAAATGTCTGAAATTAATTATTAAGTTGAGCGCCAACTCTAAAATAGAGTAAAAATTTCTTGAAGAGCATGGGATTCAAAATCCCAGTGGTCACCTTCTGAAGGTAAACCTTAAGAAACTGAAAGTGGGTGAAAAAAAAAAAACCACGATGTGGGGAAACAAATTAAAACAACAAAATTTGAATTTTGAAATTAATTAGATCTTTAATAAAAAAAAACAAATAGGAAGAAATTTAAAACCTTAGATTAATTAAAATCCAGGCTTAAAAGAAAACTCCCTATATTTAACGTGAAAATAACAAGATTAAGAAAATTTAGAAATATAAAATTTTATACACCACGTGTAAATCGAAAAATGGCGTTCTCAGGTGAACGTCTTTACCTTTAAATACTGAAAACTGCTCAAATGTAGTCAGCAATTACAAAGCAAGGTAAAAATACCTTCAAAACAGTGAACTACAATCAAATCTAATTGAAAAGGAAAAAGAATGAATCAAAAATTAATTAAATATCAAATAAAAAAAAAATAACTCTCAAAAAGTAAAATTAAATCAGCTATAACAAACTATTTGGAATTCCAAATATTATACAAAGAAAATTAACTGAATTGAGTGTAAGATGCCTCTACTAAGGTTAGATTTGTAAAAATCAAATGACACGCGGAAACAAAAATGTCTTCAAACGACATACATTTACAGCGCTCAGGAAAATGATCTTACCTTCGCAGAGTCTAATTGTACACTACTTTCTCTCTCCCGCAAGCGAGCAGTCGCCGGCCCAAAAGAGAAGCGCACGCAAACGCGGCGAACTTACACGGTGACATGACTTAACCCAGGCAAACAAACATGAAATGAAAAACTGAGCTAAATGAAAATTACATAGCGGTAAAACAAAACTAAAAATGATATTAATAAGAATTTTTCAACATGTTTCAAAGTAACTTAATACTAACTTAACTTTTACGAAAAATTTAGTGTCTTTTAAAAATCTTCTCGAAACAGCTGACTTGGACGAAGGGGTCAACGCACTCACGCACAGTTTTTCATCCCCTTTTTCCACAGCAATATGTATAATGTTCTTACAACTAATAGAATAACTATTTGGTTGTGCAAATATAGGATTTACCAGCGTAAGTATATACCTATATAAAATTGTAGTAGTTTTTACAACAGTTCCTTACTAAATAGTAATATATTTCGTGAAAAGCGTTAGATGCTATAGTGATAATCATTACTACAATTTCTAGTAATTTATAGTTTTCATTGTTTACTGCGCAACAGCTTTTTACCTCAAATTCTAGCATTACACAAGTACAAACGTTCTCAATAAATATAGTACGAATCGCCATTTTTTGTGGCAGAGTTTCTCAAATATTCTTTTACTTAGTGTTATAATTTGTAGCACAACTTACGAGTGCATATTACAAAGTGTAAAAATTACAACAACTTTGTGGATTCAGTCTTATTTATTTTGAGAAATTGTCTCGCAGAGAAATTGTATAAAGTATTACAATATTGTAGTAAGCTCTCTTAAAAATAAAATGACCGTACTGACTATATTGTTGTCGCAAATTTTTTCACAAATTGTAATACACATTCTTATACACGTTAGACACAATTTTGTGTGACTTTTCATTACAAATTTCGCCTGGTGCATATATTACTGTAATTTGTAGCGATATGGAATAAAATTGTAAAAAAATTTGCAAGTTTTTTTTTTTGGGTGTATATTTGACCATTTTTATATATTTTGACATTATGAACCTGAGGATGGCCCTAAGAGGCCGAAATATGTAGCTAACAAATCTTTAAATACAGTTTGCACAGAACAACACTTAGTTTTTATTTCATCGCCATTTATCCCATTATTTAAATATAAAATATGAATCGAATAAAGATCTATTTGCTTGAAAAATGAAAGTTATAAACTCTTTCATTGGAACTTAACATGTATCTGTCAAAAGGTATATGTCTTGTAACAAATAAAAATACCATTATCGGGCACGAAACCTAATAAAATCTATATCGAGCAAACTTCTTGTAATTATAGGTTACTAGCAGTAAGTGGATTAATCAGAATTATTAAATTGGTGCACGAATAATTCCGTAACATGTTATAATTGCTTAATCATGCGTGGAATTTCTCTTAAAGTTGAACACGTGGGTTGATTGTGTGCCAGATATTAATTTCTCGGAATTAATCTGATGAATTTCAGAAGACTTTCAATCAAAATTAATCGTTTTATTTAGTAGGCATATATTTCCTATACTATTAACGAATCCAAAACATCTCTAATCCGTATTGGCCAATCAGATTCTATTAAATATACCTGCATCGCCTAAATATATATATGTTAAAAAAAAATAATAAATTCCTTGTCCAACCCACAGATTTTCTTATTGTCTACATTTGCTTAAAATGAAAACAGTCGCATATGGCGTCATCCATTTTCATTTTTAAAGAAACAAACATCTATGTATATGTAATTAATACCGGCCATAACACTACAAATGGTATTTTCGCGTAGGTGCAATTCCGAAAGAAATGTTGAACAATAAACCGGTCGCATCAGTATTGATGGCCGAATATTCTCCAGGAGACAGGTAGATTTATAAAGGTATATCGAATCGTAATACAACAAGTTTTTTGGTCGAGTTTCTTCTCATAACTTATAACCAACCATTGGAGTATTATTCCAACTCGGAAATTTTAAGTTATATAAAAAAATATGTGCGAATTCGTTTAATGTTTAATATTTCGCTGTATATAATGGTCGTTCATTTAAAAACGTCATCAAGTGATCTGTGATTTTTTCATAGAATAAGATAACTTGGCCCTTGTTCCAAATTTTGCTGTTAACTATATGCAGTTTAAAAAAAAATTAGATAGAGCCAAGTCTGTTTCATGAGCTAGTAACCTCCTGTGAAAATATGGCGGTGGAGCACCGATGAAACATTCTGAAATTGATGCCAATGCTCAACAAATGATGGATGATGCACCGAGCATATCTATTAGGCAATTGAGATGAAGCATAGTTTCACCTATCATGATTTGTGAGCTCCCAACACATCAGAATTTGGAGTATGTAAACCCACACAAAATAATTTAACAATCGCTACGTCTTGAAAAAATAGGTGTGTGGAAAAAGAAATATACTAAAAATGACTCTTAATTAAAATGTAGAAATCTATTCGTTGGGGTTCGATTGAACGATACAAGATAGCACTACTTACCTTGAAAATATTTAAATATAGCTTATTTTCCGCCTTATTTGGAAACCTTTTACGTTGGTCACCATGAAAAATTACGGTTAAATTGAAAACAACGAATTGTCGCCGCCAAATCTTAATTCTCATTGCCGGAAAATCGGTGAGATGTGTAATAACGTGATGGATATTTTCAAAGAAACCACAAATATAATCAGGTAAATGAAACAGTGGTTCAAGAGAAACAGTAAAATCAACTCTTTTAACAAGGAAACGTTTGACTTAATTTATAATTATTGAATTCGAGCTCCGTTTAACTGTAAAACTATGTAAATCATTTTAAAAATTCTAGGTTCTGAACTATTATATAAAAAGAAATAAATGGCCTTAAATGGTTTCGATAAATACATTTGACGTAATATGGAAAATTATCTTATGACTAATAATCTATACAGCAAAAACAATGATATTCCTACGTTCCTCAAGATAAAATACCTTTAAAAAATTGTGTAAACACTACTCGCTGTTAGTTTTTTACGTCTTTAATCATAGCTGTGAGCTTGAATAGTCTTGTAATTAATAAAATTCTGGTACCAGCTTGGTATCCCGATAGAACTTCTTCTCTCTAGGAATGGGCAGTTAGCTCGACGTTTGTAATTGAGTTGTTACTTGGTCGTACCCTCAGCAATGATGTCTGCTTTACCGGATATTAAAAAATCCTCCAGATCCGTTTCTTCTTGAAATAAGTTTCGATCTCGAGAAAAACACTATTACTTTCGGGTGAGTATCCACCATTAAAGCTTTAACAGTTGGTTATATAACACTCAGTTAAATTTAACTGATATTCACCAACGTAAAACAAAACTCTGTTAACAAACTGACTGGGTAAAGGCATTTCCGGTTCTGTTGGCAACTCTCGCCGCTGTTTTTTGGAAATTTTTTTCAGCCTCAGTCAATAATTATTTAAGATAACAGTTGTTGTAAGATATCTACCGGATTTACATGAAGAATTAAACCGAACTGAATGCAATCTCAGCACATTTAAATTTTAGTTCATATAAAGAAGCAGAAAAATGGATTGAAGTTGTGTTAAACAACTTTAAATAGATACGGTGACAGCTCTGTCAAAATGACATATGTCATATCGCACCAATCTTTTTATTTTTGTTATCTGCTTGTAAAGAACACTAAAATATATCGTACAACATGCTAATAAAATAACGATTCACAATTCTGCTTGATTCTGTTTGTAAAATTTTGAATTATGACATTTATTCTGATTTTTAAAATTGTCAATACATTTGTAGTGTCGCAGATAAATGTTTGTATTTAATTTTTAAAATTAATTATTTGCTTAGTACTTGTAATGACCTGAGAGATAATTATATCACACTACATTATAGAAAAATCTAGTTAAATCCATGACTTGCAAGACATTTATTCATTCAGTTCAACGGCAACAAAAGCCGATTTATTATATGATTATCTGCACCTTGTTCTGTTCATAATTTACAGGATTGGTAAGAAAAAATGTATTATAAGGTAAGTGTCGCCGATAAGTGGGTGATAAATCTATTTCCCCATTTGTCAACGTTAAAGTGATAGGTCGTGCTGTATATATAGTGCGTTAATATCTTTCTGTGTTCAGTTTTAAAAGAACAAATCAAGGCGTTAGAGAATGTACATTAATATTCACATCTGTACTAAATACTGCATTCATATCCTGTTTGTCTTTAAAATGTAAAATGTATTGTCATTTAAGTATTATAATTCTTTAGTTTGTCGTGGTTTAGCGGCAAATTATATGAATAAGATTCTGAACGAATAATTAAAGTATTATTAATTATTTCGCCAATATATACATACTTTGGCTTTTTCAAAATTGTCCAATATGCTTATTATAATTTAATATTTTATTATGAAGATCTGTCGATTCTTCATTGTGCCTTGGTGTAGATGTAATTTTGGAAGTTTGTTGAAGGCCCAGAAATTTTTTGTCTATAGATGTCATGTTTCTCTTTTAAGGATATGGGTGACATTATCTGTTTTTCCATCTTTTCAATTCTTTGCAAATTTGGCTCAACAACCTATGAAATAAACAAACTATCTTCATTCTATTAAAATGTAAACTGTAGATGGCACGACTTTATGCTTGTTTAAAATGTAAAACGGATTACTTTCTTATTTATCTTGCTAGCTTATTAAATAGGTTATAGTTATTGCTGGGTCCATTTCTATTTATCATGTTTAGACAAATAAATATACGCATGCATAATACTTAAAGTCTGTTTTTCTTATGCACGTATGTAAGTAACATATTCATATTTTGATAAATAATTAATATTTTTATCACTGAAAGATCTCATCCACTTTTGTATAGACGCAGGTATAAATCTATGTAAGGACCCCATACATATATGGATTGAATGTATTTGATCCATGTATATCAATTCGCGCCAACTTATTAGCATTCTTTAGAAAGGCGTGATGAAGATCTAAAGGTATGGACTGGTGGGAGAGAGAGCTAACATAAGTTGCGCGCCTCGTGTTAGTGGTGGGGATAGCGGTGTCGGGGATAAAAACGCAGATAGAACACTGGTCCACCCACGTGGACACTTGACAGGTCCACGCAACATCCGTACCACCATTTACACGGAGCCGTTCCGCAACGCGACTTGCTCATTTACCTTGGAACGTGACTATTCCACCAACGAAAACTCTAGCGTAGGTATATAGGAGCAATATCACTGGAAAGAAGTAGATGAAATGGTAGGAGTTATTGGTCCAAACTGCCGATTTTCGGTAGGATTAGAACAATCCCCGATTAGTTTTCATCAAGAAATATTAACCATAATTGTGCCCAGGAGAACCTCAAGAAATGAAACAGAGGTGCCAATATTTATACAACTTTCATTTTATCCAAATGGAGTGCTAACCACACTATAGGTTTGCGGAAGTAACTCGGGATTTATTTGCTAATTTCCCCGAAAGTCAAATTCCCAATGCAAGCACCATTCGTAGGACCGTTAATCGATTTGAAACTACATTTTTTTAGTAAATAATAAAAAGTTATTCCGGATAAAAATGTAAGCGATATAGAAATTCGAGTATGTGCTTTAGTATATAAATCCCACTATGTCATCTCGACAAATTGCTCGCGAATTAGGTATCTCTAAAACGGTTCATAAGATTTTACGTACTAATAAATATCGTTCATACAAATTTACAAGTTCACAAGTACTTCTTCCCGATGATTATTATCGCCGAATGGAATTTTGCGAAAGAATGATAAATAAATATCACGATAACCAATTTTTTTTTAACAACGTATTGTTCACAGATGAAAAAACATTTTACCTACACGGGCATCATAACCGCCCAGTTTGTCGTTACTGGTCGCGTAAAAATCTACATTTAAATATACCAACGCGAACGCAGTATCCACAGAAGCTAACTGTATGGGCAGGTATCATTGGAAATCATATAATTGGGCCTTTTTTCATTGACGGTAATTTCAACGGAAATAGATACCTACAGTTACTTGAAAATAATATTATTCCGGCAATACGGGAGCGATTTAATATAAATGAAGTTTGGTTTCAGCAAGATGGTTGCCCAGCACACAATACACGCACTGTAACAACCTTTATAAACGCGGTTTTTGAAAACAGATAGATCGGTAACTCGGGCCCTATTAAATGGCCAGCGCGGTCCCCTGATCCAATCGATTTCTTTTTATGGCCCTTTTTACATAATACAATATACGGATACGGTGATCAACGGCCATCAAACCTAGAGGAACTGCGCGCGAGAATTATTGAAATCAGTAATACTGTCACGGCAGATATGTTAACAAATGTTCGTCGAAATTTTTATGATCGGTTGGGTTACTGTTCTTATCAAGAGGGAGGTTTATTTGAACACTTAATAAATTAATTTACTTCAAATTTTATTATTGTTTAAGAATAATATTCTCTTTTAGCTAATTGCAGGTTTATTGCAATGTTGAATACAATTCTGTTTTAAGAATTAAATATTTTATTTTCCATTATTCTATTATAGTTGCGTTTTTAGATTTTATACTTGTTGAACAATATTATTTTAGTTTTTATTTTAAAGTTTAGGAGTTCTGATTATTTGATTTTTTATGTTGTTTATGAGGCTGTGATGAATTACTTCACTGACATGTTATCAGTGATTATCTGATGCTTCAAACAACTAAAAATATTTACTTATATCGGGAACACACTACCTCTAACAGTGCTTTTTATTTTTCAGGAATAGTATTTTCTACCACATGTAATGTTATTAATCACTTATGCTATAACATAGAACTCTAAAAGACTTTGATTTGCCTATATGCCCCAATACATTTATACGTGTAACTTATAATACGTCCGCTATCGTTTGTAAATGCCATCCGCGTGCCGCTAAGTAGGCGTGGCAATTCAAGGTGGCACGCCCATTTATAGTCGACCAGTAGTTACTAATCCATGCATCGTGCTATAAACGGTTGCCACACTGTATAATAATGTTTTTTGTAGTTAGTTGTTGGTTTTCTATAAATACTGTATTCAAATGTATCTTTTCTGTGAATTTGTGTATCGTACAAAATTAGACATCTTCTAGTGCTAGCTAATTTGAAAATTAACCTATGGTTTTTTTTTTCTTTTTTAGTGTTGTGTGTTATGAAGAATTAGGGAAATCCGCTGTCAGAACGAATAACCGTGGTGGAATTCTCTCGTCTTTTAATGCCCGCCCTGAATGAAAACCTACACATTCTCAGCGTATTTACGTGATTAATGCAGTAAATTGAACCTTGCAATGGAAAGGAGACGCGTTTTCTGCTGAGCCCGTCTCTTCGTCCATGCCGTTGGTCGTCGCGCGTTCGACGGGCTTCGATTTTTCGTGAACGTCACAAAACCGCTGAAACGTGAAAACCGAAAAGTTCGCGGCCAACCGCGGCGACCGCTCAGCGATGAGACGCGACGTACGACGTTCTTCTATTGTTTACCTCCTGCTGATGTGGTCTCTTCTTTGCCGTGCGTCGTCTTCCCGTTCGCCGCCGGCGTCGTTGTGATCAGTGCGTCGCGGTGACGTGATGATCATAGAACTACTAGTGATGACGACGATCGATTGGTCTATTTTGACAGGTAGAGAAGTGCGTCAGAACGGCTGGGATTCCGTGACAGATTTTAGTGCGCGAGTGACGTTATGACTTGATATTCTTCCGGAGAATATTCCATTAGCTAACATATATTTACGATGGATCTCTATGAGTTTCTTAAGGTAAATTTAATTTGGTTAATTGACGGGAGTTTCTTCAAAAAAACTGGTGCCAAAATAAAGAAGAAACTTTTGAATCTGTGGTAGAATGTAGCTGTGGCCAAAATGAATCCGACGAGTTATTCCACCTATCGCTTAACACTGAGAGAAATACTGGTCGTAATACCAATAATCTTCATTTATTGAGTGAAAAGTTATGATAGCTAATGATTCACTAAGTATATAAAGAAACTTGGCCCTATACTGACTAGAAACCAATGAAATGCAGTTATTTGCATTCCTATAATAAACTATATTCATTGATGATGAAAACGTTCACTATAAAACTGGTGTTCTTTACAACAATAACATATTGAGTCAATCAAGCCTTCATTTCATTTTCAATGGCTTTATGGTTTCATTAATAGAATGAATACTAGTTCATTACCCAATAAATTCTTCGTACTTTAATAATATCTTTTCCAGTGATTTAATGAACTTGTTCTTCGGACTAACTTTAATGCATTATTTCGTGTCAACAATGACTTTCTTCGAGTTTCAGGAGCCATTTTTGGTTCAGTAAATGTTATGCGCAAGCAAGCTTTCAAAACTGCTCCGAAATATCTTATTCCCAACTCATGAAGAAATGTAATTCATAAACTAAGTTCATATATTCAAAGAATTTAATATTATGAAAAATTGTGATTTTTTTTAGTTCTGTAGATTCTATATCCACACAAGTATTTAATTTAGTTACCAGAGAAGAAACCATTCTCGAAAAATTCTATTAAGCAAAATTTTACTATAAGTATAACAAGATTGACTCTGTACTATTTTATGCGTACAAAGTTTACAGACTTTTTAATCTATTCAGTGACAGTTATCGAATTTTGGCAGCTGTCGCAGTGTCATATTTATTCAAGTATCGCGTCATTGCTCTCCCTTTAACGTCTAGTTACACCAGTTCCCTTTAATAGCAAAACTTAGTTAAGTGGAGGCTTAGCTAAAGGTAAACCTTAAGGTTAAGACGTTTTGCACTGTAAAAACCTTAGATAAATATTGGAAATAGCTAGTGTCAGTTAAAAAATTATGTGTAACCAAGGCAACGAACAGTTTTTAACAGAAAGACTATTGACAAATGGGTACTGCCAAAATCGCCGATACCTACAGTCACACTAAAAAATGTAAGTCAAATGTATGAAAATAATCTGCCCTCTCATAAGCTTTTCTAGGCACCCGTAATAGATTATAAATAAATGACTCATCCAGTTTGTCGCCATCTTCATCATGTTATCTATTAAGCTGCTACGTGCCATTTTGTTGCACAGGTATAGAAATAATAAATATCTTTACAACAGTTACTAAAACACCTTGAAAAATCGTTAATACCAAATGAATTCTCCTCTCACATACTTACAACGTTGCTCTTGCTATAGTGTCATAAAAAACCAAAAAAAAAGGTAGATAACTCAACCTTTTTTTTTGTTTTTTTTTTTAAAGGTTTACCTTAGGAAAGTCTGTTATTACTTAGAAAACCAAGCAAGCAATACATAATAGTTATTTGTGTATCAAGGCCAAAAGTTGGCGTTTTTTGGTTCGAGTTTGCACTTAAACTAAACTTAGAAAGCAGTCGAGGACGAAAAATTATACGTAAAAAATTCCTGCCGGAGGTTAGAACTTCATCGGATTCGGAAAAAATTCAGTAGGGATTCCACCACTAAAGCTTCGTCTAGCAAGCTTCCAACTTGTTGGATTTTTATTTATAATTTATTGATATAATTATTTATACCAACTGAAGAATTGTACATATTTGTTAAATGTCAAAAATTATCGATAGATGACGCCACCTTACAGCGGCTACAAGAGTGCATTTATAGTTATACACTTTTGCATTGGGTGATGACAACTTAAGCTGGTCGTGTTCGAAGGATACATTTTAATCCAGGTGGTCATGAGTGTCATTCAATTTATGCATGACATCTGTAACTGCAATAAGACCATTTGTCTATTTTAAGTTTCGTAAAAGCATGTCATCGATTTTCATTTGTGTATGAAATAAATCAGTACCTACTTCGGGATTAAATTAAAATTCATAAAAAAAGTATTTGCGCGTGTATTGACATTATTTTGACATATCTTGTCACATTGACAGACACACCAATTACTTTATCTCGTAGATCTTCCACTGGATTGCTCACTACCTATCTTGGTTTAAACGGGTTAAACGAAGCCATTGTCAACATGTAAAAGCGCATATGTTGTGAAGGATACATTTATATACAGAAAAGGATAAATATATATTTCTATTTTATAGGATTAGTTTCACTTAATTACTAGGAATGAGCAGTCAATTAGTATTAGTAAAAGGTTTATGCTTTATGTTTAAAAATTGTTGATGCAAAAACAACTTCTGTGTCAATATGACAACAACTGTCAAACATACGTGCGAATCATTGCACCTTAACAAGCATTCAACTGTATCATTTAATAAGATATACAAAAGCGACACGACAATATTTCACGACTGACGGGTTCAACAAATTAAATAGCGTACTATTTGAATAATGTAGTGCTACTACTATCCTTGTCGCACTTGAGTTTCAATATAGGTCTCTGCTGTGAGACAAGCGCAAATTTTCTTTCCTTCTTCAGCAGTGGTACTTTAAAACACGAAATAGCCAAGGTGTATGTGAGATAGGAAAATGCCATATTGCTGTTTTGGCCAGCAGCCATACATTTTTCTCATGTTTAATTGTTTTGGATTTGAATTTTACTGATGTCCAATATCGTCCGAATAAATCCATAAGATATCCGTCGATCCTCTTCAAGTATTATTGCTCGAATACTGGGAATATTCTCACCAGTGGCAGTAGTTCTTGCACCTCCGAAATTTATCACTCTATAGGAAAAAATCAATCTCTTTTGAATTCGTTGTATCAATTTTAAGTTGTTGTCTTAGATAGGGTTTTTTCGCCAAATCCATTTCTAAACAGATCTTCACATTGTTTAGCCGTTGATAATAATATAAAATCATACATACTGTCTAAATTACAGTAAGATAACATTGAATCATAAGCGATCTTCTGCCCTTTGATCACTATTAACTATGGGCTTCTCTAGATATTGAAATTGTTTATTGTAACCAGTTTTCAGTCCAAAGTATTTTGTTGACCAAAATATAACTATCAGACCATAAACCAGAAGTTCCATTTGGCTGTCCTCTTTGATGATCCTTTTCGTGCCAAATTGGCTTGCAACGGAAACTTCAACAAATTACCAAAAATATTCCAAACAAATTTGAAACCTCAAGATTTTCAAATACATAAATATAAATGAAATTTTTAAATTCGAATGTACAATAATATTGTATTTGACACCTAACGAACATAAACTTCAACGTAACATCCTAACAAATCATCATACAAACTCCATATAATGTTTGCTCTTTAAAAGCATATTTCCAATCGAACATTACAACAGCCATTAACCCAAATGGCGTTCTATTGGGAATAAAGGCTAACGGTTATTTATATAAGGACATATTACGCAAAGGAAACATAAATTTTGTAATATTCCAAAGCGCACAGATGCGTTGTTGTTGTTCGGTGCGTTGGAAGAACCAGATACTTGTGTGAAGACTCGGCAATCGAAAATAATAATTAACACTTAGCAACGGCCCACGTATATGACACGTTCTTAAGCATTTTATGGATATCTGTTAGATTCAATAGATACATACGATTTAAGAAGAGTTAAATATGTTGCATAATATCTATGGACGGCAAAATTGTCTTGTTATTTATATATTGTGGTTTGTGGCGTTTGTTACATAAATTGCAATGTGCAAGAAGAAAATTTGCCATAAACATTTCTCAACTACTTTTGTCTATATATATATATATATATACATTTTGTACATGTATACAAAACTTATTCCCTATTATATCATTTAGTTTGCAGAAATGCCTGCTCTCCCACTTGCGATCTACCAAGAACGGATTTCTGTACTTTTAATGGATTAGGAGCAGGTGCAACTTGGAAGCAATTACGTTAATATAATATAATACCAACCCTGACTGCGTCTAACGAACATAACGAGCCGTGCACTTTATATATTACTCGTAATTAGATTTATAGCAGATGACAAATAGCGCATTATGAATTCCGATTATGTAATACATAATTTAATGTAAAGTGACGCCCAAACGATTTTGTTTTGTTATGGTATTCGTAATTAAATGCAGGGGCGTGAACTGCTCTTTTTCTAGAGACCTGGATGCATAATGCATGATGCGTCCGACACTTTTAAGTTGCAGGAGGAATAAAAATGTTTTATAATATTGTTTTCTACTGTTTTAATTGTAGAAGATGGTATTAAAAAATTATATTGCTCTTATTTTTATCTAATTATAATTCGTTTTTAAATTTTTTTGAACCTTTTATATACTATTATACTTTTGACATTGTTGATCCAAATCAGCATGATTTTTTTTTTGTCTATACTTAAGCAGTACTTTTGACTGCATTAATTTTACTTTCTAAATTGCATAACTTTGGGATTAGAGGAATCTTACCTTTCTGGCAGTAAGTAGACTGTTCCATTGTCACATCTTGATAGTAATGCACGAGCCAATATTAAATCAGAACCCTTCAGGGGTTGATATGTGAGTACTTAGGGGCAGGGCTCCATACTGGGTCCTGTACTCTTTTTATTGTATGTTGCAGATTTTGGTTTGCGTTCTGCGTTTAATAAATTAATCAAAAACTTGGAGGATACTGTAACGAGTATCATTAATAGAAACACAAGCGATCCCAGAACTATTAAAGGCCTTAGAAAGAAAAATTGTTTTTATCTAAAAGCGTACAAAGGAAACAAGATAGTCATTTTGGATAAGCCAGATTATTTCGTCCGCGCCAACAATTTACTTTCGTCGGGAGCTTAGAAGTATTTGAAATATTACTAGCAATAATAAGAGAAACCAAAGAGAGTATCAAAAGTTGCCTTAACTTAATCAGCGCGAGCCTAAAGTTTAAATTGTCTCGAATCCAACGGTACCGAAAATGTATTGCTTGCCTAAAATTCATAAACCCGGAAAATTTAATGACACGTTACAGGTTCACGCGCGCTAAAATTGTTCAAATGGCTAAAGACTAACGTCCCTATGCATGTATCAAAATGTTGAACAGACAAAGCGGACAATCGGAACTAGATTTAAGGAACACATTGCACATTATCGATACGGGAGACTTGATAAATCCAGGGTGGCACAGTATATTAATGGTACGGCCCATAAAATTAACATGGAGAACCTCCAACTACTAAAAAGTGTAACATCCTCGAATAAATTAAACGCTTTTGAAAGCATTTATATTAAAACAGAATCTAAAAATTTCTTGAATAGAGAATATGCCCCATTGTACCATTCGGTGCTGATGGATTTATTAGGGTAAAAACACATCTTTCGCAGTTACTTTTCATATGAGTTCAGAATTCGCAGAATTCTAGCAGGTCAAAAGTAGGCGGTAAAAGGAAAAAATCACTTGCAAATATAAATTTAGGGTAGGTATAACGAAGCATGTTTATATATTTGATCGTTTCTTAGTTCATTCGGTCTTTGTTTGAAAACGGAAATCCACAAATTTACGGAATAATTGCCCCGAATTAATTGAATTGGTGTAGAGCTGAGTGATCGGATATCTTGTGTGTGTATTACTATATGCTACAGTCCTTGCATATCTTTGTTTATTTCATTGGAACAAGTAAAGTATTGACTTACAATAACTACTTCAAGTTACAATAAGTAGTTTACCAGTTTTGTCGTGGCAGATCACAGTTATTAATAACAAAATCATTCAAATAGTTGGTATACGATAAGCGAAATACTGTAGCAAATATTCTAACTTATGCTGACGTGTTGTGTCACTCTTCAACAATAAACAGTAAATATTCACGTTGTCACATTACTCAACTACCATTTTAAGTATAAGGCGTAATTAGTACATAATGTAAAAGTGTTCTTAGGAGTTATTATTGCTTTAAATATGCAAACGAATATGTTACAAGGATTTACAGCGAACACGTAGGTTTCGAATTTGCATACACTCGATCTAACCTAAATTTCTAGATCACACCACTGTAGGAAAAGAAAAAAACATTTTTAAAAAGCATTTCGCCAACTGAAATTTCCAAATTAGCTTGGAGTCTGGGCGTTAAATAGACCTTTTTGGCATAAGCGTGACTGTTGACAAACACGGCGATATCTTACGTGGGTTTCCATATACCTGAAATCCGGTGCATATGAAAGCCGTGGACTTCCTTGAAAACGATGTACATAATATGGATGTAGTAAGTTAAGTACATACCTTTTGTTTGTTGTGTTTGCATACCACGCTCGCTAGACGCTTTCGGTAAAAAAGCGGCAGCCGTTTTTAAAATGCCAACGGATTAATTGCTGGCCGTGCCTTTTACGATAGATAAGTCGAATGATAGAATGCTGCTGAATGTCAGGCGTGGGAGGGTTTACTTCGTAGTCATTCGAGCTGAGACCGGTCGAAGAGGATATTGTAACATCTAGATTAATTGCAGTGATTTCGTGTAATTGAACGATGCTCTGGCATTAACAAAAATACTGTCTTCAGATCCCTTGTATTCAACTATGGCAATATTCCCACAGCCTGAGCGAAATTATGTTTTTGTTTTCATATTGAGACAAAATTTATTACATTTTCTCAATCTCCACATAAGTTTCTATTTATTCGAATCATTGAGTTGTAGACTCGGGCATTTAGAGCTTTCGTAAAATGTTTGTAGAAACTTTTTTTGTTATTGTTAGCATTGCTAGAGGATTAATTTTTGTTAAGAAAATTTTTCCTACTTCAAACGGTTACGAAGATATATGCCCATATTGACATTAAGCATGAGAGTAAAACCCTCTTCAGGTAACTTTGAGAAAAAAGTGGCATAGGCGAATAGAAGCTGGTACCAAATGTAGCAAACATTTCAAAGAAAATCGTTAGAGCCATTTTCGAGAATAAGCAAAAAAACGTAAGAGTGAACTTATCTAACCCTTAGGCGCTTTTTAACCAAAATCTTGCTAGCATGTCCTCTAAGGATACCTAACGCAAATATCAAATAAGAATGCTCTCGTTTTTGAAATAAAAACTTCGGCAAGTGAAGTGTTAACAAATGAAAATTTGTACATAAACCAACACCTTCGTATAAGCGTATGACGCCAATGCTATTTCATTTAAATATACGCAGCCTTCGTTATAAAATATGGTCCTTGGAAGCTGTTCCTTTTGAGCAAATGTTGCCTGCCGTAGTTTGTCTATCGGAGCATTGGTTGGCTAGCGATGAGATAGTATCCTATTCTTTAAACAATTACAACCTAGTATCTAGTTTTTCACGAACGGACTCAAGATGGGGTGGTACAGCTATATATGCCAAGCATGGAGCTACAACCAATTTGATTCAGTCTGCTGTTACACCAATTGAGAAGGAATTTGAATATACCTGCGCAACAGTACAGCTAGAATCTTTAAAATATGTAGTAATATGTATATATAGGTCTCCTACTGCGAAATTTGAAGCATTTTTTGAAAATCTTTTTAACTTGCTTGACGAAGTATATAATCCTGGTAATGCAGTGCTTGTGTGTGGGGATTTTAATATAAATTTTAATGTTGACTCGATTGGAAAACAAAATTTATTAAATATTTTTGCTTGCTTTAATTTAATTCCATATGTTTCTGAGCCCACTCGTGTTACCACTGATTCTTGCACCTTGATCGAGAATGTTTTTGCGGATGACTGTGTAAATACTTATCACTGCGTTGTAGGGATATCCGATATGTCTGATCATAGACATCTGTGTCTGCATGCGAGGAACGTTTTGGTAAATCATGAGCAAAAATACTGTCTTCTTCGTTCATTTTCGGAAAATAACATTTTGAAATTTAAAGAACGAATAGCAGGCGAAGAATGGACGGACGTACATAGCAATGACAACGCTGAAGTTCAATTTGAAAGTTTTTATAATACGTTCTTGCATCATTTTAATATGTGCTTCCCGTTAAAAAAAAAAAAACGTTTAGTAAAAAGAAATAGATAAATTAAAGAAACATCAGTACAATATTCAAATAGAGAAAACTAAAAAGAAATTTTATAATAACCTATTTTAAACTCTAAGAATAAATCTAAAACAACTTGGAACATTATAAAAGATGTCATAAATCCGTACGAATCTTCAAGAATAGTATCACTTTGTAACAGCCATGACGGATTAGTGGAAGAACCTGCCGAGGTGGCAGACTTGCTCAAATTTTTTTTTTGCTGATGTAACTATTAAAAGCGCACATAGTGCTTAACAACTAAAAATGCCAGTAGCAATTTGTATTTAGTACCTACCGATACAAGTGAAATTAAATTAATCATCCGAGAGATCAGTATAAAGAGTTCTGCTGGGATCGATGAAATTGGTTGCTCGCTTTCAAAGCATGTTTCTGACTGTGTTGCTGATCCTCTTGCACATGTATTAAATAGGTGTTTAGTAGAAGGTACTTTCCCAGGCATGTTAAAAACATCGAAAGTAATTCCAGTCCATAAGAAGGGAAGTACAAAAGAAGTCAGTAATTACAGACCGATAGCTCTACCATCTGTATTTTCCAAAATCTTTGAAAAAATCATTAATAAAAGGTTAATATCTTACTTAGACAAATTCCAATTATTAAATGCCAGTCAATTTGGGTTCACACGTGGAAAGTCGACCTGTGACGCAGTAAACCGTTGTAAATAGGTATAGGGAAAGTCATAGCGAATCGATGCAGAATTAAATTCTGCATCTGATCATCGAATAATATACAGCGTGTTCTATTTGAAAAAAAGGACTTTTTCAACTTTGAAGATTTTGTAATTGGTCATGCAGTTTTGGACACCCTGTATGCGACAAATCAATTCTCAATGTGGATTTCGAAAGTGTCATTCTTGTACTTCCATCTACCCTAGAAGTGTTTATTACCAGTCGAAAATGGGCAAGAGATACTGTGTTGCAAATAACGCTACATCTTTCAAAATGTTCAAAAAAATCAAGATATCTAAGTAGCACTTGCAAATAGGTATAGGGAAACCTATTAGAACTCATCATAAAATTTTCTCAGGAATTTAAAAATGAAATAATATACAGGCTGTTCCATTTAAAATAAGAAAGTTTATGGCGACTTCCGGTATAACCGGAAGTGGTAAGACCCTGAAAATCTTTTAAAATGAAAGAGAATCTTGAATAGCTCCGGATTCCAAAAATTCAGAGTTCCAGGTTTTTTCTAACCTCGGAAACTTCTAACGAACGGCTACCGTGGAAAACCCTGTATAATGTACTAGACAATGTTTTTGAAAGTTTGGATCAGAAGCATGTGTTATTGGCTTGTTTTTTTTTTTTTCGTCTAAAAAAGGCATTCGACACACTTGATCACACCATTTTACTGCGGAAAAGCTATCTTGGTCTAAGAGCATTAAATTATAACTTACTTGGTATAAGAGCATAAAATTATAACTTACTTAAATCCTTCTTGTCAGGTAGAAAATCGTTGGTATGATAGTAGTGACATACTGACCGACGACACAAGTTGTGTTATTTCTGATGATCAAGAGCATGTTTCAAACACGGCAAATTCAGTAGTTAGTGGGATGATTGCATGGTGTGATAATCAGGGATTTACTTTAAACCGAAATAAGACAGAGCTTATTCATTTCAAAAATGGCAAATCAGCTTGCCCAAGCAGCCTTTACATAAAATGCGATGGTATATCAATCCAGGAGGTTTTTATCAGCGGCATTTTTGGGAGTCTGTGTTGATCCGAACCTGAAGTGGTGTGATCATTCATCATCAAATAAAAGTTTATCTAGATCGTTTTATGCTCTTAGGAACCTACGACAATGCTGTGATTTAGAAGCACTAAAGTCTTTTTATTTCGCTTGTGTGCTCTATATACTAGCCCTACTAATATTTCGGTCTCCTTAACTGAGAAATTACAGCATCTAACCCTCTTTTCCATATTTTTTTATACAATTTCACTAAATTTTATAGAATATTTCAACTTTTAAGTAGAGATTCTATTACAAGCATAACATCACACAAGATTTTTACCATTTTTACGCCCTATATTCTATATTTGCATAAATCGACGCATGCGCATGTCCATTTTCGTTACCAACTTTAGACTCTGTACAGTTTATACCGAGTATTACTATACTGGGATGCCAAGTGACTTGCAGAACGCTAACGTTTCTATACCCAGAATTACTGTTAGATAATTTTATTCTTGGTGTAATTATTCCATGCCTTATACTAGCATTGTAGAACCGGCCTCTAGTCTCTTTTTACCGATTTACTATGTATAGTATATAGTAAATAGTATCTGTATTAACACACAGAATTTTTGCATTATCAAAACTCAAAACTCCGTACCTGCTATATAATTATACCCACATAAGGAATCACTATAAAAAATTGATTTGTCGCAAGCAAACACAAATCAAATTAATCTTCCTGCATTCATTTCCATCAATCAATCAAACAGGCAGTAGCCGCCATACCTGAATGTTAATCTACTTATAACTCATCTGTCATAATGCATACAGAGACTCATTTGTAAGACATATTTGTGTAAGTACACGATCCGCGATATAAAAGAGGAACATATAGAAGATGTTAAAGAAGTATTTGTAAGATTAACTTCTCATACACCTATACTATTATGACTATTATAAGTAAAAATATCTTTGCAGCAAATTTTTTTTTCAAATAGATTCAGAGTTAAGAATGTGAAAATATCAAACGCAAAAGTAACATAATCTAAAACTATAAAGTGGGATTTTTATGTCTGTAAGTGTAGCGTGTTCCATGTTATTGGCAAGGAAACAAGATGTAATACACGCTTCGTATTTTTTCATCCTAACGTTTATAGTATAGTAGAAATTATTTGATGCAAATATCCGCAATTTATTTCTTAGAACTAATCGAGTTATGACCTTTAAATGCAGGAAAGATATTTAAAAGAGTTTATTTGTGTATTTCGGAATAGAATTAGTGTTGTATAACGTGAATAGAAATCACCGATGCGAGTTTACTTTTAAATATTGGAACAATCATGAATTGTTCGCATTCTTGTTTTATCTGAAATACAGTTTAAATATATCTATCTTCATCACTCTTACATGACAAATACTCACAATTATGCTTTAATTGTGCAAAAAAGCTTACTATGTTCTTGCCTTGGAAACTTGGAAAAGTTTTACATAATTGTTACAGCTTTAGAATAACGATTATATACAGGGCATTTCAAATGAAACGAGACACCACAAATAACGGGCCTGATTTTTTCTCTGAAAGCATCTTAATTCGCAGGTGTATGCCACATGTTCAGCTTTCTTACACGAGTTACGCCGAAAGATTATTGAAGAATGTCAACGAATAGCTCCAGAAATGTTGCGAAATGTCAGGAGAGCATTTGATGCAAGATTGTTCTATTGTATGGAGGTTAATGGTCATCATTTTGAAACATTTAATAAAGTACAATACAAACCATTTCATTCTAATCGTACGTAGTGCTTACGTACTGATTAAAAAAAAATGATTTTTTGATACATGTTACCGTAAAGACAATTAAAAGAATTAGAAGACTGTTCCGTATTTATATTTTACATAAATCACAGCATGTAAAAAGTTATTTCAGGTGGCTCATTGCAATTGAAATTCCCTGTATATATGTTTTCATATGTTGGTTTCTTACAGTATTAATAACATACGAAAGTAATATTGGCATTACAAATCAAATTGAGGCCTGTCTGTTGTCTAATAATGAAAATGCATATTTTATGCGGTTGTAAACAATTCAGTGCGAAGTTTAAATAAAACTAATACGCTAAATGTTTGCGATTGCACACCTCCGCACGGATTACTAATGACAATTGGCCATGTTCAGTGTTAGCACTAATTTTCCCTATCTCTAGCCGAAGGAATTCGAAAAAAATACGTACATACGTATACCTAGCTGGTGACACCCACGTATTTTGGTCTATGCGTGGCCAATACGATAACCAGCAATACCTAATATAAAACGTATGTACTATAACCAGAGGATTTATAGCCGTAAATTAACCGGACTCGGGAACGCTCTTTGTGTTTAAAACCAGAAAAAATCCCTGCCTGCTTATGCATGCATACATATTTATTACTAGATTAACAGCGTACGGCCGTATTATGCACGTGTTAGTGTATTTATAGTAGGTACAACCTATAGCGATATATATTTATTAAAATTATCACCTTATCGTTATGACAGCTTTAAAATGATTTATCACACGCAAAGAAAGCTGTTCTAACATGTTGTTGCGTGTCAGTTATTTCATTAAAATTCAATACGCGCGGAATTTTAATATACAGATGATCACAGTTTATTGCGATAATAGACGGTGACGTGTGGTAATGCGATTGGCTTACAGCGACGGGAGGGACAAACGCTGCAAGCGCGGTTAAAGGTTAAGCCAAACAATCATGTTATCGTTCATCACCCTCCATCGCTATTGATATCACAATAATAATCTGCCAATATAACTGCTGACAAACTATATAATTTATTTTATTATGTAACGTTGAAAATGAGAGAAAAATGTTAATGTATGTGAGTTAGAATTTGTGCTATTTGCATTTTGTGGTCGTTACACACATGAAAAACAGCTGATCAGAGTTGCATTAACTTCACCTTCTTCAGACCAAACAAACTTCCACTTTCCTTAAACCAAATATATTGCATACAGTAGACAAATACGCTTGATGATAGCAGCATCGAATAAGGGGTTATGTTGGTAGGTCTTCCGATATGGAAACTTTATCCTTGAATTATTTCTATTCAGAGCACACAGACAATAAAATTCACGAAAGCAATACACCCCAACACATTTCTGCAACCATATATGTGTATATCCATTTCTTACACCTTTTGAAAATAACACAAACATGTCAACAACAATATGCATCCCTTCATTGGTCGCTTATTCTATTTAGTTAAGTTCTTTATAATATCACATTACACTTAATTACAATTTACAAAATAATACTATATAATATACAGGGTGTTTACGGACTTGTGATTTTATTTGCAAGGGGTGATTAAACATCTTAAAAGAAGGTTAGGTATTAATATAAAAATATCTTAACAAAAGTTGCATAATAAGAGAGGTATTAATGTTAAACAAGTTGTATCATCGTGTTGTTGAACGCAAAGTCTCGCTCGATGTATCCACGAATTTACGGAAAATTTACGTCAAACCACCTAGTGCCAAACTAATGAAAGAGCTTGACAGATGGGAAAAGATACGGACATCAGCCCACTTAGTAAAAAATTCATTAACCTATCGTTTACATTTACTTTGTACAAGTTGTTGATCAATCGTTTGAGCATGAAAAACCTTTTGTTTATGGTGGTTAATCACTCTTTAAAAATAAAATCGCAAGATCATAATATAATAATAATTAATAAAAATAAATAAAGAATTTTCTTCAGAAATCTGCTTTGTGTCCTTATTATTTGAGTGATCAATAATTTAAATAAAAGATTGCTGAAATCTACTTCTAAAACAATCAATAAACTTTTTACATTAAATTTTTTTCTTGAACATCTGATATGAAAATCGTAGCAATTTTTAACCGATGACAAATAATTTGCTCTTTACATGTACAGTTAACAACGAACAAACCATATTTCTTGCGTGCATATCGTCGTGACAACAAAACTACAAGACGCAATCTCGATATATAATGAATGTGTCTATCTATTATCTATCCCCATGTATATGACAAACTAGGAAGAGAAGCAAGCGAATACATGCAACCAGGCACGGCACGTTCGATGCTGAACAGTTTGGCACGTGCATATAAATCTCCCAGACAAGTTTATGGTGATTTGTTTCCCTCATTATTAACTGCTTCAGCGTGAGTACAGTGTACTCCAGATATACCTATAATTACACGCTCTAATCTGAGGTCCGTCAAGTTGGTTACCCCACTTTTGTTTTTTCAAAATTTGACTATGCCATTGTTTTGTGCTGATTTGTGGTGTAAAGAAAAAAATATACACGTATAGCACAATCATTTTCTGTTGGCGGAAATCCCGCCCACACGCACAACTTACGTCTCGAGCTCGAAGAGGCAGGCGAAGCTAGCTGAATGAACAGCTTCCCATACTGCGTATACATAAACACACAATAAAAACTGAATTTCGTATTTTGTACGAATCGCGAAGATTGCGTATTGAGTATTGCGAAAAGATAGTATCCGCACGGGTCGATTATCCGTCCTGCGTAGGTGCTATCTGAGTTTGCCGTGACCTGTAAGGACAAAAACTATTACTTTGAAATTTTTACGGTCAGAATTAAGTAGTTCCTTTGTTCTGACAAGATTAGGTGAAATGCACGCTTTCGCATGTACCAAACCAGGACAATTGTCCCAATGTTCAAGCACCTTTTGATTTGCCCAGGCGTTGATTTGTCGTTTAGCTACCATAGGTGCTATGCCAATGGCAGGTTCAGGTAATTGGAAATGCCATTTTTGCGAGAGTGTCTGCTTCCTCGTTGCCATGAATGAGTGAGTGCCCAGGTACCCAGATTAGGGATACGTTATTAGCCATCCCCACTGTATTTAGGGCGTTTTTACAGCTCCAGATCAGCCTCGAGTTGCATTTATTTATAAATGAGAGATGTGTGCTAAATCAATAAAAATTTTATTGATTTAGCACACATCTAAATAGCGTAGATTACAGCCTGAAAAATCGTTGTGTGTTGTCCAAGATTGTAGTATTTTCCAACTGTCCATATCTCTATGTTTGGAAAGGAGGTAGTGAAGGTAGTGTATCGATCATTGGTCGAGTACACATCATATCCGATGGCATTCCCAGCATACTGTCGGAAGTAACCGTTTCCAGCAGCTTATTGGCCACAAAGATATGAGTATGCGGCGATTGAGTCGCAATGTGCCATAGGCGAAATGTGGTTAACCTGGCCTACCTTCCCACAACGATGTGTAAGGGTGGTACGTCCAGAACAATTTCCAATGGAATGACGGGGAAGAAGACATTTCTCCCGTAATTGCCATAGTTGTAATCACCATGCACCATGCTATTGCTCCATAGGTTATGGTTGCACGTACTATCACCACATGAGGCTAATGGATTAGCTTTGGAGAGATCCCTCAAGATTTCTCATATATTGTTCAGCAAGTCCATAAGAATAACCTTGCCTTGTGAGTAATCTTTCCCATGTGTGGATTCCAGGTTAGTGCTTTACCAAATAGGACGCCTAGATGTTTTACTTTACCTGCAAATTGGAATATCACACCTTGGACAGTGGGTGGTACCACGTACTCCACTGTCCTCTTCTGGGTTAAGGTAATTGTTTTGCAAGGAACAATACGGATATTTACAAAATAAGTCAACGATACAAATAGTTGTTAACTAATTGTTGCAGTTATCAGCAGTTTCGATGGGAAAGAAAATGCCTCCGCAACAATGTTAGATTTATCTAAAGTATTTGACTGTGTTTCCCACAAAATTTTAATTGAAAAGTTAAAATTTAACGGTGTCAGAGGTGATTCTTTCTAATTGTTTCAATCAGACCTTACCAAGAATTAATAGTGATGTCTCACAATAAACATTCAAAAGATAAATACATGGATTGTGGAGTACCGCAAGGATCAAAACTAGGACCAATGTTATTTCTTATTTATTATAACAATTATGTTTGCCGATGATACGACCTCGGTATTTAAAGCAAAAACTGCAGAAGATTTGGCCGAATTGCAGTCAGTGGGCAGTGATTCCGTCTGTGGTTGTAAAATTCAGAGTTCATGTTTGAGGCTGGTGTTTGGTATACGCAGGTGTTGTCATGTCAGTCACAAATTGAGGGATATTAAGTGGTTGAATATGCGCAATCGTAGGTTACTACATTCTGCATGTTTATTTCACAAAATTATAACTACTGGTAAACCTGAGTATTTGTCTAGTAAAATAACTTTCAGGACGGATGTCCATAATTTGAACATCCGGTTAAAGGGCACCCTTGCACCACCGATACACAGGACTCAATTTTTTAAAAAGTCGTACTCTTATCAAATAACTAGAGTGTACAATCCGATTCCGTTTGATACTCGGCACTCACGGTCTTTGAGGGCATTTAGGGATTCGTTCTCGCGCTTTTTGTTTGACGCACAAGTGGGACAGTAATTCATTACTTAATTAACGATATATTATATTGTACCGTTACAAGATTTGGGGTTGCTCTATGCGGTGCAATGGGTGTGAGCTTTTTCCTTTTTTGTTTTGTTTTTGGTTTTAGTATGTAGTTGCAATGGGTCGCATGGAAGATCGATTTCCTTCGATTACATTTTTTTTTGTTCTGTTTGTTGGCAGGATTTTACTTGTTATATTATTATTATTGTATTAATACGGAAGGAATAAATAAATAAATAAATATCGGATGTGGAAAAATGGTTTAGATATTATATTAGGAGGGCAGTGTACATTTTATAATAAGCGATTTTACCTTAGAACAAAAAATTCAACCGCGAGGATCGGCTTTAGGACCGTTTCTTCTTGTTATTTGTGGTATTCATTACATTATAGATATAACAGATTATTTCATTTCTTTTATTCGTACATCGACAATCTAATCCATGTTAGTTTTGCAAACTTCAAAATAAACTTACATTCCTACCACATAAATTTCTTCGTGATTGAGCATTAAACCGTAAAAATCCACGTACAGATTTGTATTTTATATCCTTCCCTTTAACGTTGCACTTAAGGCAATGATGTGAATAAACATCTGCGACGTGCAACGATCCCAAACACGTATATAAGATTATTAATTTCGAATTGAAATAGCTTGCACCACTTTTGGGCACAATGGCGATATAGCCTACGCCTAATGGCGAGCATGGTTACGGCCCACAATAGAGGATATGTCCATAAGCAGAACATCAGTCGGCCGTCCTTTATTGCACCGAACGATACCTCGAACTTGGAACGTGCTACCGCTGCGTTGTGGCAGCTTTCGAATGGTTTTTAACACTTCCACTATACGGAATAGGAATGGACGCGTAGGCGATAACTACATGACGAAGTGCGTTAATGTTTTTTCTTGGTCTTTTTTGTCGTGTCAATATGTTTCGAACTGTATAGAGAGGCTGCATGTATCTTACTTTCTCTAGCGCAGAGATATCGATGGAAAAAATATGCCGTTTACTTTCGTAGATCTGAATATAGGCGAGTCTAGATAAGTCAGTTGTTGTTTCGTGTATACCTAGATTGTTTTGGCGATGGAGCGAATTGGTTCCAATAAATTAGCATGTGAAGTTAGTAACGTGTCGTCATTCATTTCATTACTCTTGCTTCGGAAAATAAGTAGATAATCTCTGGTTTTTGACTTTCAAAATTGGTTTTGTTTTTGTTTCATTGATTGATCACATGTTGCTTAGAGCAAGTTCATTTGGAATGAGTCCCGCTTTCAGTAGCTTAGTATCATCGTATAGAATCAATTGGGTCTACTTCAATTGCACGGTCGGGAATTCCTCAAGGATCTAACCTGGATCCCTTACTTTATGTTGCTTACATTAATGATCTTCTTAATACACTGCGCTGCTTAGTTTTAGCTTATGCATATGACTATCACACTGACAAAAGTCAATGCTAGGTTTTTCCACTATCACCAAACAACAATGCACAATCTCTCGACGCGCGTTTCGCTAACCAAGTTATCATCATCAGGAGATGATTAATAGTAAAGTAAAATTATTAAAACTACGATAATATATACAACAACGTTCCTGTACAGGCGCATTTTTAACGGGGAGGGGATGCGAGCCAACCCTCCGTTAAAAAATTCGTCGGTTCCAAGAGTTACTCTAATTACCGATGTCGTAAAAGTATACGATCTTTAGAAAGGTCGGTAGAATGACTATATAAGGAAACATCTGTGCAAACAAGTGTTATACTAGGCACTTACCCGTCTAGTAATTTATACAATAACTTTCTGGAATTGGCCCATTGTATAGATTACTAGAAGGGTAAGTGCCTAGTATAACACTTGTTTGCACAGATGTTTCCTTATATAGTCATTCTACCGACCTTTCTAAAGATCGTATACTTTTACGACATCGGTAATTAGAGTAACTCTTGGAACCGACGAATTTTTTAACGGAGGGTTGGCTCGCATCCCCTCCCCGTTAAAAATGCGCCTGTACAGGAACGTTGTTGTATATATTATCGTAGTTTTAATAATTTTACTTTACTATTAATCATCCCCTGATGATGCTAACTTGGTTAGCGAAACGCGCGTCGAGAGATTGTGCATTGTTGTTTGGTGATAGTGGAAAAACCTAGCATTGACTTTTGTCAGTGTGATAGTTATTGTTACACCAAAGGTTCCAAAACCCAATTACTGGATTATGCATATGATATTAAAATTTATTAATTCAGCATTGCAACATGATTTGGATGATCTCGCCGGTTAGTGTTTTACTAATTCGCTTCAGATTAATGTCAGCAAGTGCTGTGTTTCCTTCCTTTATCTCATACGATTAACAACATCCCATTTGAAAAACTTGATGAAGTTAAAGATTTGGGTATATTATTTGATACCTACAATTTTTTTAGTGGATCTTCGGGAACTACAAAATTTGTTAAATTTTTGTTAATTTTAACAAATTTTTATATATTTGAAAATGTAGAATGGCTTTAATAATGCTACATACATAAAAAATACTTAATATTTGCATGAGTATTTTCTATTATTCTGTAGTGTAAAATAAAACTAAAATTAACTGTTTGATTAGGTGTATTTATTTATAAGCAAAGAATTCTTGTGGCGTTTCATTTTTTAAACTTAAATTTTAATTTTGCAGTTTGGCCAAGTATGCTATACTTATATCCTTTCTTTGCGCATGGTAGGAGTTAAGGAAATATTTTTTTGGAAAGCACGTTGTTGTGCAGTTGTATTTGTATAATACAATACGAATATCTAACATACCGAATTATATAAAAATAATGGTATTGCGGGAAAGGAGCCAACATTCTGAATATATGTGTTTTAGTAAATATACTTTCGTTAATTAACCGTGTCCACAAAAAGCTAATGAGAATGAATTCATTTCATTTTGTAGGCGAATGTTAAATATATCCACTCCATATTGTGTTATGTCATAGTGCCCTAACGTATTTTATTTATTTTTATACTTCTTGGCTTAATATTCATAGGAACTTCTATACAATTTCTCTACGTTAATAAATGCATTTTATCAAATGTCAGTTTACCACTCACAATCAACCTGCTTGTAATGTTTAGATAATTTTATGACTGATGCAGGTGAAACAGGATAAAATATGTGTTGTATAAAAGGTGTTCGAAATGCCCACCATCAACTCGAATACAAGCATCAATTCGGCGACGAAAGTTGTTACGTACACTCGTAAGATTTAACGTTTCCTCGCACGGAGAAAAAAAGATGTTACCACGTATTATTATATTATAAATATAATAAATGGTATTAACTCAAGGACAACAACACGTTATCTAGTATCCAGTATTCATCCATGTATTACTGTTTATTAGGAAGATGGTACGCTCTAATATAATTATAATACAACCAACTATAAAGTTAGTTGTCCCTATTGTTACTATCTATTTTTCTCAGTGCGCGAATGCGTTGAGCTCCTAAGAAAACACGGTTTTGCAGATCTTCGGCATTTTCTATGTCAGGGCGATGATCATACACTAAACTTTTCACGTATCCCCACAGAAAGAAGTCTAGGAGATTTAGATCGGGGGTGGCCACGGAATGTGACTTCCACGTAAAATCCAATGTGGGAATGTCCGGTTTAAAAATTGTTGAACAACCCTACTACTATGCACGGGTGCTCCATCGTGCATGAACCATAATTGTAGGCGTGTCGCTAGTGGTATGTCGTCCAAATATTCAGGCAATTCATTCTGAAGAAACAGTAAATAAGATTCCGCATTTAACCGTGCTGGGAGCACATGTGGTCCAAGTAAATGATCCCCTACTAGCCCTGCCCAAACATTGACGGATATCCTAACTGAGGGGAGCCTTGGTTAATATCATGGGGGTTTTCATACTACTTACTCCGGGATTCGCTTCTACGATATTTAAAATTTCCTCTTCGGCTTGTAGCACTCTGCGTGATCTTTAATGCCCACGACCTTCAAAACGTGGAATTACTGATCCTGTGTCTCGAAGTCGATACACGGCTCTTACAAATGTTTCAGGCGAAAGATGACGTCGATGCCGGAAACGTTCTACGTACAAATTCCTTGCTGCAACATTATTCTGTCCTGTTTCACCGTAAATTAAGATCATGTCAGTGTATTCGATATTCGTATACGCTGCCATTGCAAACGCACGCATCCTAAATTCACGCTAAATGTAAATTCCAACGTTCAAAGTATAGCGACGACCGGTGATTCACCAGTTTCGAATAAAGAAAAATTATTTTCTCGGTACTACGTGCACTTTAGAACCGCAATTTTTTGTATGTAGGCATTGCTCATGTTTATCTTTCACACCTTTCTTTATTTCGTACTATACAAGAATAACCCTGTATATTAATTTTCTTCAATAGTAGATGTATTGGTTTTAAATTAAACGTCATAATTTTTCTAAATAATCTCAAATATTTCTCAACACTAAAACAAATGTTTATATAATTGCTGTATTCGATTAATTTTTTTTACTTTAATATAATTATATGCGAGTTAATGAATTTACACTTGGTTAATCTTTTTTAAATTTCCCTCCAAAAACCTAACAGCAAAATTTTTCTGGTGTGATTGGGTCTTTCCAGTTTACTCCTCCGAATTAAAAAAAAAACATACTACAGTGCACATTGAATTTCGTTTACTCTGTACATAAATCTTTCCTCAAATTAACAGCGACGACATCTAGGAAGGCATGTATTACATAATAATGTTTGACTTATCCACCGACCAAGCGCTCACACTTCTTCACTTACCGTGCTTGTTCGCGCACAAAACCCTAACGTCTTGCTGTACATATTGTCGTTGTAGTTGTATTGTATGGCGTTCTTCAATTTTATATTTACGTATGCAGCCAGCGGCCAAACCACAGCAAATTCGGCTGCAAAACGAATTGGAGCGTCTATTTATACTGTATACGAGATGAACTAATGCCTCTTTGATGGAATCGCTAAAACTATTTTTAAATGGGTTTGCTTTTTTCCTGTGCGTTCGCTACCGATACCGCCGCCACAGCAATACCTACCATGTGTTCATTTCTTCTCCGGACGTTTATTATTAGGTTAAACTTATTTCGGGTAAGGTATTCGCAATACTCGAGCATAGATCTGCGCGAAGTACCGCAGTCGCTCAGGTTGTCTTTCTTCCTCTAATTTATATGAGATGTATATAAATCGACTGCTGCACGCCTCGACGCTTTGCTAATCTTACGGTGGAGATATTTCAAAAAGTATGTATGAGATAAACACATGTATTTAATGTGTTATTAACGAAGTGAAACTTAGAGCCATTTCATTTCGTGGAGGTATTTAAATGATCTTTTTTTTCAAATATAGCATTTTAAGAATGTCAGCGTTGCACCATGAATTCGACGAAAATTTGCCAAACTTATATACTCAGAATTACTCACCGGGTATCTACGAATTCGACAAAAATTCGCCAACGCGATCCAGAGTTCGACGAAAATTCATTAATTTAGTTCAAAATTTAGCTGTTTATCTTGAAGTGAATATTAAAGTTAATATTTCTTAGAAGTACTTCAGTGATGTGTTCTTAATTAAAATTAAGAACGTCATCGCCAGATCGGAAATTCGACGAAAATCCGGCAACCTAACCAAGAATTCGACAAAAATTCATCAACCTCATGTAGAATTCGATATGAATCCACCAATTGACGCAGAATTCGACCAAATTTCGCCAACTTGACAGAGAATTCGATAAAAATCCGTCAATCTGACACAGAATTCGAAGAAAATCCGCTAACTAGACAAAGAACCCGATAAAAATCCGCCAACCTGATCCAGAATTGGACAAAAATCCATCAAACTAACCAAACATTCAATGTAAATTGAACACCCCGATCAAGAATTTAACGAAAATCCGCAAATTTGGTAAAAAAATTCTAGGAAAATCCGTCATGCTGACCCAGAATACGACTAACTAACTCAATATCGGGAATTTGACGAAGAATTCGATAAGAATCCGTCAACCTGATACAGAATTGAACAAATATCCGCCAATCTAATCAAAAATTTGATGCAAATTCACCAACCTGATCAAGAATTTAACGAAAATCCCCTAGAATACGACTAAAATTTGCTAATCTGATATAGAATTTAGCTGGTTATGTTTGAAATGATTATTAAAATTAACAATTCTTGCAGGTATTTAAATGACACGTACTCAATTGTAATTAAAATTAAGAAGCAAGAAGAAAATTAGCGCAAGACTAGGAATTTGAAGAAAATCCGCCAACACACAATTATTCCATTCCCTTGTGCAACCAAAATTAATTTTCTTTGAAATATTCAAATAATCTGATTTTGATTATAACTAGAATTCGACGTAGATCCGCCAAGACCATCTAAAATTCGATGATAATCCGCCAATCTGCTCGATATACTTAAACAAATACCCAGTAGTCAGACCCCGGCAACTTGGCCGAGATTTGAACGCTGAAATGTGATTTAAAATTCGACGAAAATCTGCCAATCAGACTGAATTACATTTTCCCCAAACAATACTTTATCGCGTATTTTTTTTTTTATAGAATGTTATATACACACTAAAGAAGCATTTCAACTAGGATACGGGCGCCAGTCGACTTCGCAGTGGTTTTATTTCTACTGTAAAGAAACTATTTTTACGTTTAAAAGTAGCATAGCATAATAATGATCTCGTTTTAAAGTTATTTTATGTTATTTTTCATGTATGTATGTAATTCCTTTTTTTTTGTTCTTTGGATTGGTACCAAAAAATCCCAGTTTTGCTTCTATTCTAGAACAAAAAAAAAATACATTAGATTTTTATTAAATTTAAACTGTTTTATTTTAAAATTATTTACGTTTTATAGGATCTAAGAAAATACAGTCTGCTGAAAAGGTAGCGTAATCTAAATACTATTTTCATGGAAAAATCTTCATCTAATGAAAGATGTTTGGTAATCTATTTCGTATATTTATTGATATAACGGCAGTTGCCTCATCTTCAACCAACCGACTTTTTTTTTTAAATGGCAATTAATTTTTTCCTTTATACTCTGAAAGAGCATTATGTCTTCTATGCAGCCATGATTGTTTTCAATATCATTTATTCACAAAAATTACGAGAAAGCTGGCTAAATTACTTCAACCATGTTTATCAGTCACTTTTAGGCGTCAACTGCTGTAAATTTACTTAAAGCTTAAATAAGAATATCATGGCTCATCTCAGTGAAACGGAACGTGTCGAATTTCTGATGACGGTGGAATTCGGTGTTAGGACAGGATTAAGTTTCACGTCGAAGATTGTATAATATTTAACTATTTGTATCCAGTCAGGACTATTAATTCTTCTACGGTTATGCTCGTAAAGAAGTTTAGGGGCACTAGTACCGTCAAAGAATGGAGGAAGATCAGATAGTGGACTCATTCATGTATATAGGTATTATCTTACAGAAGAACAATGATAGGTCCGTAGAAGTATCGAAGAGAATACATGCAGGTCATAGAGTATACTATAGATACAAAAAATATATAATAAGTAAAAAGTTAAGTGATAAAACACAGTTAAAGATATATCAAGCAGCAATGAAACCTGTAATAATATACGGGGCAGAAACAATAAATTAACAAACAGGGACGAAGAAAAATGAAGAATTTTTGAGAGAAAGGCAATCAGGCCGATATATGGACCAATAAAAACGAGAGAAGAAGAAATAAGATGATTAATGAACTACGAAATAACAAATATAATAGAAGAAGACGACATTGTTGGAATGGTAAAGCCCAAAGGATAAGGTGGTATGGTCATATACAGCCTGTTCAAAATAAGATTCATATTCTTATCTTGAACAAGCTGTATATAGGAAAAAAAAAGAAAATAATTAAATCTTCAATGACTTGGTCCTCCCCTCTTGGACTTTGGGTTGCCCTCTGTCATATCTTCCACTGGTTTTCATCTTGTTATTTTTCTAAACCGAATGAAAACAAGTTAAAGATTAATTGTAAGATGTATGGGGATTGCGAGACACAGAAAAATTGAGAAGAGTAGTGCAGGAGGTGCAGATCACAGCAAGCTATAGTAAATGGCGAATAGAAGAATTTCTCTCTCATCTATTCAAATGTTTATTGAAATGAAATTCATAATAACATACTGCCACGGAAAGTTCCATTATGCGTTAATGAAAGCCCCTGTTGAAATGACTTTAGTTAACACATGTTATGGTAGTACTGATAGGATAAGTCTCATCCCCGTGATAATACAGACGTATTAAGCTACGTTAATTGCACACACAGCAAGTAACACCAGGGCAAACTTCATTCGAGTAGATATATCGAAACGACCGAATGTGTGTACTGTGTACAATCGGATAGGACTAAACTATCCCATATTAATAAATATAAAATAAGGGTTAATTAGGAAATGTCAATTGTATCTATGATGTTATTATAATTTTTATTGTATTGTGTACAGTGTTGGGTGTCATTGAATAATCTTTCATTTAAATAATTATTTGGATTAAAATTAAATTAATAGATTACTGAAATAAATTTACTTTAGGTGTATGCACACATATTTGTTCAGTAGCTACTATATCTGTTTCTTAATTCATTCGGTCTTCCGTTGAAAATGCAAATCCACGAATTTTAGAAACAATTGTACGGAATTAAATAAATCGTGTAGCGCCGAGTGATCGGATATTTTGTATGTCTAGTATGGTTAATGTTATAAATGTTAACCCGAAAAATCGTAGCCGATAATGTTACTCATATGGTATATATACAACGTTCGCTTAGATAACCCAATTTCCCCATTCAAAACAGAAATAGGTATGCGCGAAGACGGATATATACCTATTATAAATATTTTTAAACACAACACATAACGCATACATGCAGAGAGAAGCGAACGCGGCACCGCGGGCCTGCGGGTGGACGTTCAGCCCAAGCGACCGGCCTATCCTTCCTCGTATGACGAACGCCCGAGATTTGAAATACAATTCCGTGTTGAGAAATAAGCCAGGCGGGCGACTCGGCCAGCAAAGAAGAAGGTTTAATAATAAACCGGGCGCGCGTCCCGACATCGCGCAGTTCCAAATATGGTTCAATCTCGAGTTACAGCCACGTCCAAATTCAGAATATAGCCGACATACACACACACACACACAAACAAGAGGCGGTAAGTGGAGAGGGCGTCGTGGCGGTTATTTCCGACGCCGCGACGCCTATTACGGAAAACGTAAGGCCAGCAGAGCGAACGGCATCTGCATCGGCTTCAGCGCGAACCTCTATATTCCATCCCGGTTCGACGAAAATCGACAATAAACAAAACGGTAACGCGAAATAATAACGCTCATATTAAAATAGTGAAAGTAATGGCCCCAAAATAGACACCTGCGGAAAGATTCGATCATCGATCGTTAACGTGTTTGTGCATCGATAATCTCTGGACAAAATATATGTATTTGAAAAAGTGCGCCAGAATATGAAAATCAACAATAAGGATTGGTTGTGACAGCGTCATAGATGGGTGTAAGTTGTTTTTAGTATTAATAAAATTATAAACTATCAGATAGAAGCTCACTTATAACGTAAGTGCAACCCCCGTCGAATATGAAACGTCAATTTGATACGTCAAATAACTGTCAAAATATTAAGACGCACTTACACCAATTATAACACAACGTTACCGTTATTTATGAAACAATTCGAATTTATATCAATGATCCGATGAAGCAACACATTTCTTTTTTTCTGGCGCCAATTCAAATATGTAAATACCACATACAATACGAAATACGTACAATGGTGAGCTTCTAAAATTACCTTTAAATCCAGAAAAAGCTATTTCAATCCTATATATCGAAGAGGTTTCTGATTTCCTCTTTACATAATTTAAAATCTGTTCGCATATCTCGCGCATTGCAATTTATTTTATAAATAAAACTTCGTTCCTCCGGCGGTAATGTTGTTTATATTTGCGTCTTAATGAGTGAGTAAGTTCGTTTTGCCGGACGGTAGAACTGTATGCACGCGGTTATTATTAATCACTAGACGTTTTGTGATTCAAGGTAACGTTTTCGAGAGTCCGCAAAAAAAAGGAGGCAGAAAGATCCAATGTGCGAATTTTAGTTGCAGTTGTATAGCGCGATGTGTCATAGGAGTTAAACAGGAAAACTAAAGTCACGCTTTGATCTAGCGTTGTAAATCTATTTCGAAACTGTGAAGTTGTAAAGTTGCAGAGATTGATCGATGTAAAGAAACATTAACGCGGTTATTCGGAAGAGTAATTACGTTGCGTCAGTTTTTAATTGTTTATGTTTAATTATGATGTCTTATTTTATGGTCTACAATTCTGGTTGATTTTCATTATTTAAAAAAAAAGGACAATCTAACTAGAGCTACTATGAAAATTATCATGTACCCATAAAGTGAATTAAACTACAAATTAGTGATGGGTAGTTAATATTTGCTTTGATGTTTGCGTAACATAGGAAATTTGGAATTTTAATAGTGGCAACTATTTATTTTTTAATAATACAAAAATTACAATGACATGTGCGAAACTACTATAGTCCTTCAATTTAGGCACCAGCATTGCCAACAACTTGTTACCAGCAATTTGGATGTCGTAAAATGCCTTTAGCAACAACGCATGTTGTGTTTACGGTTCTGATGGAGCGATGTATTGCCTGCCTAATTTCAATTAGGATCAGTCACATGGACTCAAATCCGGTGAATATGGAGCATAAAAAAGTACTGCCCAGTCCTTCAAGTACAGAGCGTGCCGTATAAGCACTAACTTTATCCTGGAAAATGATTGGAGGATTTTGAAAGTGTGCCCACTTTCTTCGCAGCCTATGTTCTGAAAACTATAGAAAATATTGTGCATTAATAGTCTCTATCACACTGACAAAAGTCAATGCTAGGTTTCTCCACTATCACCAAACAACAATGCACAATCTCTCGACGCGCGTTTCGCTAACCAAGTTAGCATCATCAGGAGATGATTAATAGTAAAGTAAAATTATTAAAACTACGATAATATATACAACAACGTTCCTGTACAGGCGCATTTTTAACGGGGAGGGGATGCGAGCCAACCCTCCGTTAAAAATTCGTCGGTTCCAAGAGTTACTCTAATTACCGATGTCGTAAAAGTATACGATCTTTAGAAAGGTCGGTAGAATGACTATATAAGGAAACATCTGTGCAAACAAGTGTTATACTAGGCACTTACCCGTCTAGTAATCTATACAATACACTTTCTGGAATTGGCCCATTGTCGGCATTCATATTGACCTTGCGTTTGGCGATTTCTACACTTTCATAGGCATCTAATTTATAACTCTTGTTTACATTCTTTAGTAATTTCAAATTTTCTAGGCTAATTCTATGATTGTTGTTAGAAGCATGGTGGGCAACGCTTGATTTTTCTAAACGTCCATACTTTAAATGTGCCATGTGTTCTTTAAATCTCGTTAAAATTGATCGTTTTGTTTGCCCAACATATTCTAAATTACAATCTTTACAACTAATAGCATATATCCCTGATTTTTCTAATGTTTCTATAGTATCCTTAGGGTTCCCAAGAATTCTTTGCAGTTTGTTTCCTGAATTATACACTAAACTGATGTTAACCTTTTTAAAAATCTTACTTAAACCGCGCGTAACATCAGTTTAGTGTATAATTCCAATTCCAGAAAGTGTATTGTATAGATTACTAGACGGGTAAGTGCCTAGTATAACACTTGTTTGCACAGATGTTTCCTTATATAGTCATTCTACCGACCTTTCTAAAGATCGTATACTTTTACGACATCGGTAATTAGAGTAACTCTTGGAACCGACGAATTTTTAACGGAGGGTTGGCTCGCATCCCCTCCCCGTTAAAAATGCGCCTGTACAGGAACGTTGTTGTATATATTATCGTAGTTTTAATAATTTTACTTTACTATTAATCATCTCCTGATGATGCTAACTTGGTTAGCGAAACGCGCGTCGAGAGATTGTGCATTGTTGTTTGGTGATAGTGGAAAAACCTAGCATTGACTTTTGTCAGTGTGATAGTTATTGTTACACCAAAGGTTCCAAAACCCAATTACTGGATCATTAATAGTCTGCCGTTGCGGTACGGCATGCACTAGTATGACTCCATGACAGTTCTACACAAGAAAATTTAAAACTTTCACGTTAGTAGGAGTAGGATGAAATATCGTTTGACGTTGTGACCCACAATGACGCTAGTCTTTGGATTGGCACTTTAGTTTTGATCGTACGTTCTGGCTCATGTCTTATCAACCATAATAATGCGACCTAAGGAAGCGTCTCCTTTATAACCAAAACGCTCCAAGTGATTTTGAGCGGCCTTATTCATTGCCGCATTTCTGTCAAGTTTAGTGTTTAGTGAGGAATTTACCCCAAATGCAATTTCCCTCATTCCTATGCCATTCTTTTGAATTTGCAATGCCGTTTGCGACAATTCTATCTCGTGGCCTAATTCACGAATCATCCGACGTGGAAACAGCCCAGCGCTTGCTCTTAATTGACACCGGGGCGACTTGGTCTAGTCACATTTGTCACCCATATCACATTGAAAGCTTTAATCCATCTTGCCACTGTTCGATATGATAACGCTATTTCCCCAGATTATTCAATAAGACTTTCATGATATTGTCTTGTGCGACTACGAGCACTTTCAATTTTTCAACCAATTTCGCTGTTCTTTTTTTCTGAACATGGCGAAAACACATAACGACAGTTTAGATCGGTAACTCACGCAAGACTATCTTTTTCTCGCTATAAATTATAATGTAGGTAAGGCATAGGCTAATATGTGATCAATAAAAATTAAATGAATCCTAAAGTTATAGTGGTCCAACAATTGCAATTGATTTGAAAATAGGCACATTGAAAAAGTTAATCCCAAAATAGTAAATAATGTAGTGTAAACTTACGTTAATGAAAAGAATTGTAAATGTAGATTAGAATTCGCGAAAGCTACTGGGAAGACGTGACTTCGCGGATGGAACTAAATTTAATGTTTTTGGCATCTACCAGAAACGTGGTACCTATATTGAAAACAGTACATAACTGTAATTTATTTATCAAAATGTTTTTATTATCTGTACATACGTAATGATTCAGTTATTTCAGTTTATAATCCTTTTTATCTAGCTTCACATACGTAGTGATCTTTCAGAAAGATGAAATCTTTTATATTGTATTCTCCTGTTTATAACCTATATCAACTTTTAACAGTCACATCGAAGCATGGGAAAATCGTATTCAAAACTGTACTACTAAACACCGTTCAACTACGTAACGTATGTATATGTTGTATATTGTATGTTTGTGCCGCTACAAGCTACATTATGAGTCACTATTGCTCTTAGGTAATGTTTATAGTCTATTTAACACAAGACCGTCTTGCTATTATCAACATTGCGTATATGTGGTATTACAATTCGCAAAACAATAATTTTAACTAATAAAATGATGAAAGTAACGACCAACAAGTTTGAATGACAGGCTAAACACAATATTTAACGCATTTAACGTGGAAACGTTTACGAATACCTCCTACAGATAACTGTAGAGGTTGCCGTGTAGAGGGCGTCCTTGCCTAGGTGATGGCTAGATGCGATTTAAATAAAACATAAACGGATTTATGTAAAATCAAACGAATTTAAGCGATGCAGATATTGTAGCTGATGTGGATTCGGGTGAAATATTAATTTTAAATATGATTTGATCAGATAATTAATAAAAATGATAATAATATGGTCATTTGTGATTTTGTATTTGGTAGAATTGACATTTGACAGAAAAGTTATGACTATATGGCTGGCACTATTGACTGACAATTGAGTGTTGTACTACATAACCTATCTTACCTATACACACATGCGTAAAATAGATGATAAATTCAAATTATTTTTATAGGACTGTCCCAGAATTAGCGCAATATTTTTCATGTAGTTATTCCCTTTCTTGTTTTCTGAACGAAAGCAAAACATATGAAATGAACAACTTTTAAGTTTGTTGTTGGCTCCTTAAAAGCAAGTCTTTGTGACATTAGTTTTTGCAATTCTTAAACATGGAGAGAAATTTATATAATATTAAATAGTAGTAATAATTACTGAAGTGTAATGCTAAATAATGCAAGATATGTAAGATAAATATGGTTAATATGGTTTCAAACGACTTCACCTATCAACCGTACAAAACTTTACATTGCTCTGTCAAACAGCTTGTACATATGGATGTAAGTACGGAACTATGAATTGTACGAAAGTCGAGGACTCCCTGTAATAATAATTTCTCGATGTCAAATCTTATGATCATCCAGATATTCTTTTGGTGGTTAACATTTGCGATTTTATTTTAACGATTGCCAACCCTTTTTTTTAATAAAGATTACCATCTTTCAGCCAACAAAAAAATAAGTTCTATACTTACCTACTATCACATCACAAGATATGATTGGTGCAAATTTGATTTCCGAGAAGTCCAAATTATTATTTTCGAAAACATTGTCTTCACTTGTATCGATTCTTTTAATTTAAAAAATATTGAAATATCCAGGGATTTCTGGTCAAAACTTCTACAAATTTCTCATGCAACTGCACCAGAAATATTTTTAAAGATATTTTGAGATTTTCAATTATATTAATGACGTTTGTTAATGGCAGTCCTCGTGTTTCAAATGTACAATTGCGTTCAACTAAAATTTTAAAATGCATCGTAATAAAAATTAAATTTTGTTTAAAGAGATATTTGACGAAAGCTATGAATGGCGTTTCAGCCACCAGTTTTTCGAAATATGGGAAAGTATGTGTTCATTTCAATTCTGACAGAAATTGAGAGTTTATTTAATTTTTATATATTTAAAAAGCACTTTACTCATCTGGCATTATGTTTTGGAGTTTTTACTATCGTAAATTGACCAAATCTTGTAAATGTGCCAATATATACAGCGCAAATTTTTAACGTGATCCTGTTGATGGTACTTTACAAATTGCTTATTTCTTATGAATACTCGGCGCTTGCCAATGTGAGAGGAAACATGTGGATCTCATCAGGATAATGATATGGTGTAGACCTATTATTCGGTTATCTCATGCGCGATAAATGCATAAGGATAATACATGTAATCGTTTATTCGTATATGTTGCATATATGTATAGTTAAACGTAGTTACATTACATTGCAATATACATACTTACATACATATTTATAAACGAAATCTAATTTACTGTTGATTAAACTTCTCCAAATGGAGTCGCAGATGCTACTCCAATGCATTTGTTACGTAGGGACTAAGCAGCAGATACCTTTTACGACTATGCGAATCGCGAAGTAGATGTTGAGATATAAACTCAATTTACTCTTAAGCATTTGTTACAGTATTGAACTCTAACAGCTGAATTAATTCTTTTCTCTGTCTTTCATAGGAGGGACAACGATGCAGTCAGAAGATTTAGAAAAGCTAGCGAGTTCCTTGGAGGTGTCTTCATCCAAGAGTGAAATGACATACAGCGAGAACGTGACAGATTCTTCATCGCCGGTAAATCAATCGCAAGATTCCGATAATCTAAAGTAAATATACGAACTCGCAAGTACGCCACATTCACCTTTCGATTATTTGCAGGAATTATCAACAGGAGAATATTCTACCAGAAGTCGATCTCAAAATGATACCCGATTCTCCAAAATCCCTGTCAGAAAACGCGTTGGATACGGTGAAATTCGACAACACCAGGCAAACGGATTCGCTGCAAAGCAAAAACCAGCAATTGGAAAAGACAACGTTGGAGCAAGGGGAACCTCCTAGTAATGAATCCATCCGCAACTGGCTCCAAAGGATAACCCAAATGCAGACGGAGATCCAGAGGAAACTCAGTTTGGAACAATCGTCGCCTCTGAATCCATTTTCGGAGTTTCCATTGAAGACTAGCAGTGGTATTAGTAGTAGTTGCGTTACCACGTCGAATTCCGTTCAAAATTCCACGAGTTCTAGGGTGGTGAAGTACCAGGACTTACCTTATATGGGAGAAATGACTTTAGACAATTCTAAACCCAGGCGAGGTCGCAAACCTAAGAAGGCCGACATCTGCCATTTGATTTATAAGAATTACGGCACCATTTATCCGGGGACACCGAATCCGAAGAGCCTGGTCGATCGAGAAGCATCTGTCAAGAAGACTACTGATGGCAGCAAATTTCGCGAATCACCACTACCAGACGCCTTCAATAGGAGCGACGTCCAAAACAGGATCATCAGCAGTTTACTGGAGAAGAGGCTGACGCAAGAATCTAAAAGGCAAAAGGAGACAACCACAACCAGCCGAGTTGAAACCGATCAAAATCAACCGCTGAATTTGTGCATTAGAGATCTCAACCAGCTCAAAATTAGGCTGCATAGGAAGCACGATAATATTTACTCTTCCGAGAATGCTGTAGATGTAAAATCTGAACCTGCAAGTGATGACGACGTAGAATTCGTGCATGAAACTCCATCGCCGAGTTCGACAACCAGCAGTAGAGAATTAAAATTTCCCAATTTGGAATTGCCTCCGAGACTTGAAGGAGACGCTGCGAAACTTGCAGAGAACGGAGGAGCGCCTGCAGGTTATGTTTACTGGCCTAACGCTGGGATTTTCATTCATCCCATGGCGTTGCAACAGCATTTAATGTACTACCAGAAAATGGCTGCTAATAACAGTTATACTTTACCCAATAATCTGCCAGCAACTCAAGCGGAATCGAACCAAAACAATGAGTCGCCCGAATTGAGGAAATTAGCTCCGAAAGTCAAAGTGAAAAAATCAGAAACCCCAGATGAGGGTGGTGAAGCATCTACGGAACAAAAGTCTAAACGGAACGCTTCGGGTAGTTCCGATAAGACACCGACCAAGAGGAAAAGATCGGCCATATTTATTCCACCCATTCCAGCTGAGAATCAAACAAATCCCGCAACGGAAGTCAGCATATGCAAGTTCAAATTCACTGGTGGCGCCAAACCTAGCTTGCAAGAGAAGAAAATGTTGTCGGTGGATTCCGGCGGGAACTTCCGATATTACAACGGAACCGGTGATAAGAGCATGAGGGGATACGAGTTTTTCCCTCGCGAAACCTTACAACAACAGATAAACGCGCAAGGATCCAGTACGGGGGCATTCCTCCAAGCCAGCGGTGAGAAAATCTTCCCTCTGAACTCTAACGATTTCCCCGGCAAGGCGCAACATGAATTCCTCTTAACGCCAGAGCTGCAGACGCAAAGTTTACCTACCACCCCAGATCTGGGATCGCGTCTCAAAAAGAGGAAATCTAGGAAATCATTGCAACGGGAGAAATTGGAGCAGACCTTCAAGGAAAAGGGTTTTCTGATACAGACCCAACAACTTGAATCTGCCGAAGGTGCCACCTATTGCAAGTTTAGGCAACTGAGGAAATTCACTAGGTATTTATTCAGGAGTTGGAAGGATTATCTGCCCGGAATTGCGAATGAAGAGGATAGAGCGCAAGATAATGAAGAGAATGAGAATGATGTAGACATTGAGAACGCTTCGACGTTATCGGACAGTGAGTTGAAGGTGAGATATGTCAGTGACGATGAGAAACTAAGAGTGTTTAGAATTGTGCCAAAGGATGTGAAATAGATTGGTTATTGTGGGGTGCGGTGGCTTTGTGTGAGAAAATAGGATGTCTAAGGTCTATTGATCATATTAGAAAAACAATAATTACTTAATTTTTAACTGGTGTGATAATTTATAACATTATTTAAACTACATCGCCTTTGGATTAAAATTCATCCAAAAATATACCACACCAATTCATTTGAAGGTTAGAAATCTGTTAGAGTTTCACTCCAATTGCTGCTTAATAAGGCATTTTTATGAAAAAAAAAAAAAAATAAACATGAAAAATCCCATTCTTGTTGCTGCTTTGGTTTTTTATTTTATTATTTATTATGCATTTCTTAAATTGAGCCATTTCTTCTTCTTTTCTTCGTTCATCATCATCTCATTCCCAAAGAAGAAATGGATCGTCCATTTCTTCATTTTCGTACCTTTTAATACATAATAGATTTCGAAAAAGTAGTTCTAGGGCATTTCTTTTTTTTTCTTTTCTATTTTTCATTTTATTAGTTATTAAATATTGTTTATATTGTAACTTTATACCCTCACGTTATGCGCACCAAAAGGAAGCTGTGACTATATTTCGTAACGAAAGATGGCTAACCATGCAGTCGGAATATCTTCAGTAAATTAAAACTTGACTCTTATAGTTATCGAGTAAATGAGAAATATATAAACATAGCTGACAAATTTACTTGTTGTCTGCTCAGGTTCTATAATACTGTCACGAGATTTTTGCAGACATTCCGACTGGCTAGCTATATCTCATTTCGTTCTCAAAACTTTCTTAATCCTCTGGTCTTTCTTGTCATATAACTTCACATATTATCTGCACTGGTGTAGGACAATCCATTCCTGTTTTTCCTGTTTTATATTTTCGTTTATTTGGTGCCATTCTATTTCTTTGTTACTCTTGTTCTTTTTGTTTAGTTCTTCAAATGTAGTAGCTTATTATTAAACTAACGAACTGGAATACCTATAACTTATTTGAAGATAATTTGCATTATTGCAATATTTACCAATTCAGTTGTGTCAGTCAAGTTTTGACAGCTGAGCTATGTTTTTTTTTTTTCACCTATTGATTAATATTGGACGTATTCAGCAGACGCAAACAATCGCCAACAGATTTCAGCGCAACTCCTGGATGTGTATGTTACCTAACATTCGAATGATACATCAAAAACTGCTGAGAATAAATAATAGCCATATTTTACAACGAACTTTTGTTACGCTACTAGCACTATGCTGTCTGACATACACTTAGGTGGTGAATCCCAACGATTACCTTTTATTTTTGCCGTTAATTGTTGCTCGTCCATGATTTTAACATTTTAAGTATCGGTGCATACAGAAGATTTTTTTATGTGATGCGTTTTCAGCAACTGTTAACAATAGCCGAGGAAAATCTTTTGTTAAACGTGACTGTTCTTTGACAGTTATATATATATATAAAAAATTTAGATTAGTCGTGCCTCTTTTACAAATTTGAAGAGGCCTCATGACTTGAGGCGTGTAAAAAGTACGTTTCAGTGCATGCGTTTTCTGTTGGCGGGAACCCCGCCCTCACGCGCATTTTACGTCAGCAGCTTGAAAAGGCGGGTGGAACTCGCTGAACGAACAGCAATACTGCAGATATATCTTACAATAAAAACTGAATTTCGTATTTTGTACACCGAGAAAAAGAGATTTGTTGATTGAAACATTTGTCGAGTGAACCAATAATTGGTTCACTCGACAAATGTTTGTATTTAAATATACTCAAAGCACCGGAATGTTTAAATCAATTACGCAGAATTAGTTGTTGAAACAACTTACCATTAATAACCTGAATGTTGCCTGAACCATTTTGGTTAAAAATTGAAAGTATAGATTTAACCAATGACAATAGCACGTGTCAACGAAAATTTAAGGGTACTTTATTCTAAATACACTGTTTGAGTTAATAATCAATATATTTCTTTCCGTATTTTTAGTTTTGTGTGAAACAACATGAAAGGTTGTTCGAACAAACACATTTAATAACATCCGCATTTAATGAACTAATTTTATAGTTTCACTGACGTTTAAAGTAAATAATTGCTTGAATTAACATATATACTTAATTCAACTAAAATATCAATTTTCTTCCAACCAGGTTACTGTTTTCGAATAAAATTGTTGATTTAAACCAAAGTAAACTATTTGAATGAATGCAAAAAATTCAAAATAATAATTTTTGTTGTGCCGATAATTTTTCTCACTATACGAATTGCTAAAATAATGGGAGCCATTATGTTCTTACGTGCGATTTATAACGATTCTCTGTATTTGTCAGGTGTGTCTCACTCCATTGAGTACACACTCTCGCTATCGCGTATTCGCCAGCTGTAATTATTGTAAAATCAGAATATTTTAAGCGACATGATTCCTCATTTACTGCTGTAAATGCCTTGTAAATTATAAGCACTTTCTCCTCAGTAAAACTAAAACAAAACCTATACGTCAACCGTTTGAAGAAATAAATAATAACGCTCATTTTTTAAGATTCCGACACTGATCTTTTGCATAAAATCACTATTAGTATCACCATTCCTCTTTCTAATTTCCACATCCTCATCTCCTATTCAAATACGTTTTGAAATAGCGTCCAGGCAATTATTCTAGACATTAGACATCCTAGGTTAAGCTAAGTACTGACAGCATGTTAATTCTCTTCCGTCTAATACATAATTTATTTAAATTTACATGATGTATTTAGTAAGCATATATTATGCTATATACATATGTTACTTATTTAGTGAGAAAATGTGCCTTATAAAGTAAGGGTACCTGAACTTTAATAAATAATATGATGTAAAATAACTTTATGATAAGTATGTTGTAAAATGCATTTTGAATGTGTGTATCTGAAGATGATAATGGACATTATTAAGTAGATACGTGAAAATGGTATTTTTGAATATCTTGATCTTTTCTAGGTTATTATATTTTAATTATCACATAGTAATTTATTTTAATACGACGCCTCTCTAGTCTTTATGAGTGTTTTAGGAACGAAGGATTACCTATATTTTCCAATTTTACGATATAAAAGTTGTTATGTTTTTTTTTCTGATTATTATAAAATGTAATAAAATTGAAATAAAATATATTTTATTTATTTTGTCTACTTATTAAGAAAGATGGTGTTTAAGTACTTGAATTTGAATAAATCGTTATTTCCTCTATGGTAAGTGGGTTTTCATCATAACATGTTTTGGAAGTTTTTTCTTAATTCCCATATCTGGAAAATATTGTCTTATCAGTACCTACCTAAAACAATGCATTGCAGTGAAAGTTAGCACCTATTCTGAGCAGTTCTTCTTCTTCAATATCATCATATGGACAGGTAACGTGGTAGCCCAGTGTATGCATGTACTTATCTGCCCTTCAAGTCCGTGTGAAGGGATTTAAACGCAACCTAAAACATTTTTATGACCGTTATCCTCCACGTTTGTCAATGACAAACTGAGAAAATTCGCGTCTTCCAATATTTTCCTTAATTAAATTAAATCTGGCTTGAAAAGCTGTACCTTATTTTAAAATGTTTAATCACCTTGTGAAAACAAAATCACAAAACCGTAGACACCTTGTATATAACAATAAATAGTCAGAATGCTAGAGGCCAAGAATTATAAACACGCACAAGGCATGCCCCGCCCTTACGCGCATCTAGCGTCATCGGCTGGAAGAAGCGAGTGGAGCCGAGTTAATGACTGGCGTATAGTAATGCTGGATACATATTACAATAAAAACTGAATTTCGTATTTTGTACGAAGATAGTGGGGGTTGCTATATTCTCATGTGCGAGCTATAACGTTTCTGTATACTTCTTCGGGTGTGTCTCACACCATTGAGCACGCTCTCTTGGTATTGCGCATCCGCCACCTGAAATCCCCTGATCTGTAGTTCCTTATTTATTTAGATGATCAATGGCTTCAGAGTATATAATTCATAGGGATTTTGTTTTTACTCTTTGGATTATAAATGAATACACGTTAACGGATTAGATTGCACAACAAACAAATAACGTTCAACCGTTGAGTGAGAGAATCTTTCGCTCGAAACGTGAAGTACTAAACTAAACAAGCTGGAAACATGAACTGCTTTAACGGAATAGGTTTTAAGGTTAAAGTTTTTACTATGCATTTCTTATTATTTGGTTGCAATTTTTTTCGATTGCTACCGCCCCTTCTCTGTCTACAAACATATTCTAGCCAATAAAAGTGAAGTAGTGCGGCCTTATGCAGGTGGCCTCGTGCACTCGGAAATAAACAAAATGTTTGTTTAAAGATTTAAAATTGTTTGTTTATTTTTTAGTGTTTGGTCTAATAAATTTTTTTTTTTAAGTGAAGTAGCTAAAGTAATATTATTTACTTTATCTGTTAATTATTTAATATGCCAATTACACTAATTGTCGGTGTTAGTCGAGGCGAATTTTTTAATAATCCAGGAGTTAATTTCTCCATAGTATTTCGTTTTTTTTTTTGTCAAAGTTAGCGGTAATTATTGCCACAGTTTGCCGAGTGGAAAGTATATTAAAGCTTTCATTTCAAATAAATAAATCATTGTCGTCACTTAAAGGTTGATTTTTTTTCAGGCAATTTGCTTGCATTATAGGTACCGCAATTTTCTAAAGAAATTTTCAAATCAAAACAAATTTATTTCAACTGTAATACATCTGAGAATTTTTTATTATCACTTTATTTTCTATAAATTAAATCAAAATTGACATCTGCATCTCAGTAAAGTTTATAGTAATTGTTTCTAATAAAATTGAATAATAAATCGCCTAAATACAGTAATAAATATATCAGATTATTTTAGAAATATTACGTGTAATTTTGACGTTTGTGTTTTTCGGTAAGGTATTAAGTTTTAAATCTCTTTTAATAAAAGACGTCAAAAAGAAACCATAATTTGTAAACCATTTATTTCATAATATTTATAATTACAACTCAGTAAAGTAAAGCCTATAATATTACTAAATATTACGGTATTGCACTGAGAAGAAGAGCTCTAAAAGTTCTATTTCAACAATTATTATAATGTTTCCTTTGTTCTCTCCTTCATTTCTTTACATTTTTCTCACATTTCCCTTATTTTATTATATTCATCTCCTGTCACCTAGTGAGCTTGCCCATTTTATTTTTTATTTCCCTATAAATCTTAAGTTATCGGTAATTTTATTTTATTTACAATAGTAATCATTATTATTATCGATAAAAATCTTCATTTTAACACGGTGCTCGTTGAAAAAAAGTGCTAAGAAGCCGAAGAATATTGAAAATCGTTCACAGATATGTCCTTACAGTAATGGCAAAATCGTTCGTTAATCAAGTACTTAATTATATAATATATAATATATTTTTTTTTACACAATATCGTAGAGAGAAACATCAGATAATATGGCCACTAATAACAGGTTCATTTAGCGGCGTAAAAATTAACGAATCCAAAACGCAATGGGATCTCTATAATAAACCGTATTAGCAAGCGTATTAACTTTTTAAAATTCTTCCATTCTTATGTAAATTATATAAATTCCTCTTTGCCCACGTTTTCTATCGTTCGTTATGGCATAGCAACTGTTATTGGAAAAGTTAATATGCTTGTAACTCTTTTTTTCTCACGAATAAATTAGGCCAGTAAACGTACAGCAGCCTACGCGCTAAAACACGTTCAAATCATTCACATTATAGACTAGAATATACTTTATATTTATAGGAAAAAACATTATAATAGAGGCAACTACGGTTTGTGATTGAATGCCAATATACATAGAACGTAGGGCACTTACAACTTTATTTTGAAATGGTAGGAGATTAGTAATGTGGAAACAATTTCTCGGTTCTCATGGATTGTTTAAAAATGCCGGTAATTCTCGAATAAAAATTCATTTTTACAACCTTCTTACTTTTCTGCCAACACACTATTAAAAACATTTGCAAAACAACTTTTTTTAGGCATTTTTAAACAAGCCTTTTTATGCTTTACAACTCATAAATATTTCTAACTTAAGTAAGAAACACAGAAAGTTTATAACAGTAACAATATGATCTATTTCCATGATATGCTGAAGAGTATTGACAATTTGTATGTGATATTTTAGCCTGGTGTGTTATACAATGAGCACAGTATGGAAATGACGATATCGTATTTTTGCTGTCAAATAGTTGTTTGACATTTTGAGACAAATTGACCGAGTTTCGTTTATATTTTTAAAAAAGATGTAGTGTTTTTATAATGGTTTAATCAATGAACATTGAGTTAAATTAACCTAAAATACACACCTATTTAAATGTTTCGAGATCTTAATTGAAGATGGAAGTAAACCAGAGGGTTCACTTCCATCTTTAGTTAAGTTAACTTGTCTTTTAACAATACTAATACAATTTTAATGTGGGAAATGGTTTTGTCCGTGACTCATTGTATATTTATGGAAAATAATGATCGATGACATAGTGAAATCGTTCTAACATATCGTGAAAATAATCACACCATTTGGTAGATCACAAAAAATTATCGATGAATTAAAAGTTTATGATTCACACCATTACTTATTCCGTTGAAACTTACACGACTAATATGCACAGATCTACTTATAAATCTAATAACACTACTTATAAGTACGTTGTGTCTGTAAAGGTAAGATAACACTGTTTTTCTTTAGAGATTATGGAATTATTTTATTGAGATCTTTCATGGCGAAAATGACCTACGTTGTGATTGTTGAAACTGCGTGACCAATGTGACCTTTTTTCTTTTATACAACGAATGAATAAATATGTAATAATATATTTGTGCATATATAATAAATCCATTTTTTTTTTGGTCCATTTTGCTTCGAATTTCACACGTTGAAACCGGGGAAGATATGTTAACTATATAGGTGATGCGCGAAGATATGTCGTGAACTCTTAAACTGTTTTGAAATATCTAACACAAAATGAGGGATATGTTATTTTAAAGCAAATCTTATATACTTTTATGACCGCTCTAATTTTAATAAGTGGTTGGAAGTTTCCATGAGCAATTTATGATTGAAGATATGAGCTTTTATCTACGAGGATATATATATTTCATTGCTCTATAGGCTGCATTTTCTTTTAATTGTCTATAGGATAAATATCGCCGCGTTTCAGTTACAGTAGATCCAACGTTCAAGTAGACAGACGGTTTATATAATCTGAGTCGTCTGTCTACCTGTTTAAGCTGTCTGCCTGGGCCGTTGGAACAGGTATACCCACTGTAATGTGGAAAATGTAAATTTTCTATACATAAGCAAAATTAATTTTGTGTTCAATTCTTTAATATAAAGGTTGGTATGAAAGTTATCTGTCATACGTATTACGTCAACAGTTTAATAAAGTATTCTACAACGGTATTCCTCACGAATACCTTACGATTGTCATAGTAGCAAATTCAACAATAAATTTTCAGTATACTTCCTAGCTATACAGTACAACTATTGTATAACTCTAGTTATTGCTTTACAAAATGTATTAAAATAACAGATAACCTGTCTTAGTTTGTAGAAATGGGCGACTAATACTGTTTATAACAAAATATTTTTTCTTTGATTGTATTTGAATAAGTTCATCCGTAATACTGTTATTAAAGCAATTCTGTTTAATATTAATTACTGGTGTTAAGAGTTGATAATAAAAAACTAGTTTCATAAGACACGTTTCAAATGTCGCATTCAAATTAGAAAAGAAAAAAAAATTATTGTAACGTGCTTTATGAAACATGTTTTTATCATGTAATTTTTTTTTTGTATAATTAACGTATTTAATACGATCGTTAATGTATTTGAATTTTTGATTTAGTTGAATAAATGGACATGCTTCATTGACAATTTGTTGACAGTCGATTTAACTATAACCTCAAATTATCAAATTGACCCAATTTGGTAAACTTAAAAGTTTAGTTAAATGTTCCATCATAACGGTATTGAATACGCTAATTAGAAAGAAACTATTTACTAGGTACATATACACTAGGGGACAATCAAAGTGACCGGTATTTTGATTGCCTCATCAGTGTAATTATAGTAGTACATAGAATTCGCTTCTTATATACAGGCTGAGTTAGAATAACATTTCAAAATTTGAAAAAATTATAGAGGGCGTTAAATTAATGTTTTTTTTTATAATAAACTTATCTCATATAATTTCCTAAAATTTTGAAATGTTATTCTGACTCACCCTGTATAGTAAAATCAAATTGCTATTTTGAATAAGGGAAACGGTTCTGATTTTCAAGCCTTTAATTTCGATGAAATGTTAAAAATTTGTGCAATTAATGAGGATTGCTTTGTTGGTTCAAAGATTATGGTTAGAATAAAGAAAGGAAAGAGAAATTCAGTTATTCAAAGCTGTCTTATTTTTATGTTTTTAACGATTATCATAAAATATATTGCGATTTTTTTAATTTAATAGTAATAATATAAATTAATAAATCTTTAGCCTTTTCTGAAGAGCCGTCACTGATCAGGGAAGATCGTCAACAAAAAGTATAAATAACAGAGGTCTCAAAACAAAACCCCGCGGCACACCAATATATTTTGATTAAAACTATACGATCTCGTACTGCCAATCTTAACAAAAGCTTTACGTTTTGATAAATACGATTGCATCCACTTATTTATATTGCCCCTGGTACCCAAACTATTCAGTTAGGTTAATAATATATAGAATGATTCACCGAATCAAAAGCCTTAGGTAAATCAAATAATAAGGCAGCAACTTTTAAATTTCTTATTCAGTTACTTTTTTCAGTTACACTTATGCATTGCACAAACTTAGTACAGGCAGTTTCAGTCGAAGAACCTATATAGGTATATATTATATATTTTAATAAAACAATTTAGTATTAAGTTGGTAGAAATAGGTTTACTTGGAGCACCATCGTCAAAGTACTGTTATGTACTTTTTTTTCATATGCATATTTTCAGATACATGTTAATGTAACTATTTGGGATGTTTAAAGCATAATAATGATCCGACCTCAGATATCTTATACATCCGAATTACATCTGCGTTTATTAGTCAAATTGCATACGGATATACAAAATAGTTTTCAACAGTACCTTTTCAAGAGGCGCCTTTCATGTTTGTATCGTCGAAAAATTAACGATAGCGGTAATACAATATTTTACCACCAGATTAATTTACACCAATAACGATTGTTAGATAAGGAACTAAACTCAAACGCACGCGAAAAATAATCTAACTACATAACTATGATAGGAGAAAAACTAAGAAACGTATCATAACTACATAACTATGATATAATAGGTTTCTTAGTTTTTCTCTTTGACGACGAATAACTTCCAACCACAAACCAATTCGATATCTTGTATGGACTGTATTTAAAACTGAAGTGTAACGAAATTTATATTAAATTAAATAATTACTCTCAACGACTTTCATGATCAACGTCAGAACAATGATTATAAATCAACAGATTGCTGAAATTACCCCCAAAATTTAAAAATGACAAGTGACCATTCTTGGTCTTGTCTGTTCGCTGACTTTACTTTTCATTACTGTTCTGCATGAAAAGGTTATGTTCGATACGTCAAGCAATGTAAATAGATAAACAATAAAAAAATAATGTCATTAGTAGTGTTAATTTAAAATAAATTACACATAAAGTAATATATTTTAAGATGTATTTTTCACATATAGATTTAAGTCTACACTAAAAGCCAATAAGGCCAAAAAACGACTATAAATAATTCCGGAAGATTTGAATTCTACTGCTTCGGATGTTATAAACAGCATAAAATATAAATATTTAGTGTTGCGCTATGGCAGCAGTATGTTTCTTTATTTAAATTTATTTTCCATAATTATTTTTATCAACATTTTTAAAATGGAATTATATTAATTTTATATTTTATTCGATAGTTTCAAAACAGTTACAGAGTATTTCACATACAAAGGATATTTTTACATATCGTTCTATCTCATCCTACTTTGCGCTTCTATAGCAGTTTAAAATGACTATAATTATTTGAATTCTTAGATTTCTTCAGATTAATTTATTCGTCACCTATTTTATTTTTCCTCATCTCCAGGGCTTCTCTTGGTACGGAAGGTCAATTTGGTCCTAATTACTTTAAGATTAACTTTATTTATTTAATTCGGCTTACAACACGGGTACAAAGAATAAATAGTTGAATGGAGATCACAGATAAGAGGCACTCCGTAACAATTAAATATAACGAACAGTATTTCAACAACGAAAAAACAAAATCGGATCACATTCTGGTATCCCATATCGTTTAATGAGATCCAGAATGACATGAAACCGTTTTAATTTTTTAATTAATCTTTTTAATTTTTACATATTTACAGAGAACAAAATTTACATAACAAGTAGAATATTTGGAAATTACGAAATCACAATTTTATATAGGAAAGTATAGATAGATTTTTTTTTAAACTTGTATGTTTCTTTTTTTTTTGTTTTGGACCCTATCTTTAAGATCTATTGCAAAAATGCCGTCCATAACCACACGAAAATTATTTTTTATTTATCTTTTTTTACCATAATATACAGGATGTTATGTAAATATGATGATAATTTAAATTACCTAATTATTGACTACCTTATCTATAATTATTATTTATTTCACCTAATTTAAGAAATGTATAATTTTCTTATTGTTAATTCTTTGATGCTTAAAATTATTATTAAGAAAGTGATATAATCATTTATTTATGTAATATATTATATCTAATTATGATGCGTTAAAAGATGTGATACGATATACTTTGTTACAATGTTATGAAATATATCATTTTAATGGTAGACCAAGCAATATCTGTTGAACATTTGATTTAATCAATTTCGATTCTTTGATTAATTTCCATAGCAACTGAGATTCAAGATTTCGCCCTGTATCTCAAAAACTAGGGCGGCTAGGAAAATTCTGTTTGCGCCATATTTTGTTTTACAAAAAACTAGGACACTGTCACGTAAATCACAACTCTGTATCTTCATTAATAACTGAGTTACCCTGCCAAAGTGTCAAAAAATGGGACATTTCTGTACATGTAAATATATTTTATATAAAGTAGCAGATTACATATCAATATAATTTCAAATATTCAACGGATATTAATTAAATATTTACCTTACAGAGATAAGTATTTATTATATTATTTACATTACACGAAAGACCATAACTTTTGTTTTAATATCAATTGTACAATGTAAAAGGTGTTTAGATGTGTGTGTTTGTATACATGTGTTGTGGAAAATGAGAGAAATTTAAGGTAAATATTGTATATATCACTACTAAATAGGCACAATCTATATATGTATATGTATTTTAAGTAATATTTATATATTTATATTGAGTTGAGAATACGTCTTTTCTAATTTATAATATGTACTGTGCCCCCAAGATACCATGACAAAGTTCGCTTATTTATTTATATATTACAATTATCTTTATTGACTCTGTTTAGAAATGTTTTTTTTCATTTGTTTTGTTCGTTTTAAAGTCATATAATATAAAAAACGAATTTAATTTATAGTAAGCAGATATATTAAAAGTAACGTATGAGCACGTTAAATTTAAATTTTCGAATTTAAAAACGTATTCCACCAAAATATAAACCAGCGGAAATATAGTGGTTCTCTTTTTGATCTTCTGAAGCAATTTCTCGTTGAAAAGTCGTCTACCGCACAAAAGTTTGCATCAACTTTTAATTAAAATCGTATGCACGATACGTTACTTCTAACGGATTACGCTCAACTGCAATTCAAAACACAATTAATCATCATTAGTAAAATAAACTACGTATAACGAAACTCCTGTCGGAACAACAGAAAATGTAAACGCTTCAACGCCCTCTGTCCGACGAAAATTTAACTAATTTTCTCAATAACGTAAGCAGTCCGTATAAACGTAATTTAATATCGTTGTTAAATTATGATTTTATGTAAGATTCCAATGTACAGGGTGATGTGTAGAATTAGCGGTGATTATACGGTTCAATTGATGTAAAAATAAATATTTTTTCTCTTTCGTTTAATGACAAAGCTATGGTGAAATATTGGAAATTGCAACACTTATCAAATCATTATAATGTCGAAGGTTTCTTTTAGTGCAATCTAAGCAGATGAAATCACTTATTTTAAATTATTCAATCGCCGATCAATTAGAATACTGAATAACTATTCTACTGGTTGTTGTGATTGGCGCACTTAAAAGCAAAAAAAAAATCGGAATCTCATTTGTTGCAGAAGCTGTTAAAGTCTACGTATGTCATTCAAGACTTTATATTTGGATTTAAATAATATAGCAACATTAGTTGAAAGTTTTCAAAAAATATTTGGTTTAACTAAGTGTGTAAGTACGTTGACAAATATGACAGAATTTTATTTAACTATAATCAGCATTATTGCCATGATGTGATCGGCATTGTTAATAACTGTCACATGAATATTACTGTTCTTCTGTTAACAATAAGTTTGAATCCATAAAACGAATAAGACTAAGCACCCAAAAGAACAGTTGCAAACATTATAATGGTGACAGACGTTATTCTATACCTTGTGTCCCAGCTCATAGGTTAGCCGAGATCTATGAGCTGGAACACCCGGTATAAAATAACGGGAAATAGTTGAGTGTTGCTAATATCTTTATTTGACAATTTAATACCAAAAGCCCCCAATGACAAATTTTCAGCATTCAATTAGTAATAATTCCCAATATTCCGCCAACCGACGGTTTTTAGAAATCTGTGTTATTCATGTAGATATAATACACACAAATTGATTCACCCTGTACATACTCAACTATCAACCCAAAATGTTAGGGGTTCAAATCTTCTTTTCTATAACATATCGATTTCTGGTTGAAATCTAGCGCGGAAGAAACAGAAAAGTTTTATAAAGTATTGCAGCACGTCGTTTGCTTATCACATGCGTTATTTTAACGGCGAGATCTACTCGAGAACTCCAATCCTTTGCGCGCTCGAGTGGATACTTGAAATTTCCCTACTATTTACGCATCCCGCACGTCGTATGCTTGTTAAAAGGCGAAACGTAAAAATGCCACTTATGAGTAGATCGTGAACGGGGAGTTCATTCCTCGACACTTCGTCCTGCACGTCGTCTCTAGCTTATTGCTTACTTGGAAAATACGCCGAGGAAAACGGTGTGTTTTATGGACTGTATGTGATATATTTTGCATGTGTTATTATATTGGTAATGTCGTCTAATAAAAAGCGTTTGTCTATTCGTTCAGTATGTGCTTAAGTCGTTTAGTGATCTTCTCCCGTCCAACACCCGGTCGACGTGAAGTGAGGTTATGTACAGATTTCCTAAGAAGGATGCCGCCCGCCATTAGGGCGTTTAGCCTGATTCAGACATCGTCCTCGACGCTCCTCAGGGTTATCTGTTGTTTTTGGGCTAGGGCGTTCACGATGTAGGTTAAGGAATCCAATTTCTTGTCCATGTTGCCCAGCTGGAATCAGAAGAAAAAGATATTTTTGAATTTACGTTTAAAGTTAAGGGAAGGCAAATTGTTTTTGCGAAACCCATACTTGAGTTTTCTTTTTAAATATACGCTGTACTTTATATTATGTGTTGTTCTAAAGAAAAGATCCTGCAGTGAATAGTTGATTGCATGTTTTTCGCAGTTCTAATTCTAATTAATGAAATTATGCAAAAATATGACAAGTACCTACCTAACCAATTTTCTTTTATATTGCAAACCTTTCAAATGAATTAAGTTTAGAAAGGAGAAGTAAATATAAAAGGCGTTTCTAAAAATATCGACTAGGTCACGGTCACATTAGCATCATTTCTCTTCTGCTGCTCTTCTGTCATAACTCATAACTGTCATTGTCGTTGACAAAAATTTATTGAATTTTCTTACATAAAAGCTTTTTTTGAAAGCTATACTTTGTTAGTTGTTAATTGTTATTACGCGTGTATATATGTTACATGATCTAATTTGTTTAAAAGTTAGAATATTGGAGCCACTGGCCTCAACAACTTCTACTATCACCGAGGGGGATTATTTTCCGTGACATCGGCTGGTAATAAGAAGATAAAATATTATTCACAAAATGCCTGGGAAATCGTGTTGAATGTTTATAAATATTTTAAGAAACAATTATCGACAAGTTCTTACCCAATATAACCTATCATGCAGTGTTTATATTGTTACGGGCGCCAGTTTAAATTGTATTTTCAATGAGTACTCATAGATGCCGCTAACAGAGAGTGAATTAAATAAGGAAGTTTACGTTCGATACATCAGAAGGCCGAATAATTTTCTGTCCACATCGCGTAATTAGAAGAATCGGGATTAATGCGAGAAGCGTTGAGGTGGTCTGAAAAGTTTCTGGAAATGAAATGCATATATTTGTGCAAATCTGTCACTTTTTCTATTAATCAAGTTCGAAATAGGTTTTTATCTATCCCTTAATATTTATATCGTGCAAGTTGGTGCTATGAGAAAGTGCACGGACTCAAAAAAAAAAAACAATAATATTGGAAACGATTTTTTTTTGAAGACAGTATTTTAGAGATGCTATACTCAATTAGCAACACACATTACTTCATGATAGAGCTAATACAGTGCACAATACGGAAATAATAATACCAGTGGCGGACTAAGGGAGGGGCAGCAGGGGCGGTCCGCCCCTGGCCCTACCAGCACGGGGCCCATTTTGAGGTTAAAAAATGCAGTAAGTACTATGAGGGGCCGAGTATTAAAGATCGCCACTGTTTACCGCCACAAATTTACCATTTGTAAAATATTCTGTTGATTTCTATCCAAATTCCGGTTACCGTAAACATTACGCGGCTTGGTAAACGATCCATACTCGACGAAGTTTCTATCAAGATCTAGGAAAATAGTACGATACGGTTGTCGTCGTGTACTAGTTATTGTTGCATTTCGATTCGATGAATAAAAAATACATAACATATCTCGTTTCTCTTCGTTAGTATACGACATTTTTCTATCACTAATGCAGCGATAAGTGATTGACAGTTCGAAATTTCATGGCTACCTTATTTAATCTTAAATTGAATTCTTCCTGAGTTACAGCATAATATAAAAAACTTTTGTCAACATGCTACACATGGTTGAAATCAGAAAAAAAGACTTTCTAACGGTGTCAAAATCCAATATGGCGCCCATAAGAAATAAGAAAGTTGATGATAACCAGAAAAAAACGAAACGTCGTATAAAAATTTCAAGTACATCATTACATAGAACATTAAAAGTGGCTTTGAGAACGTGTCTCTAGTTTTTCTCTGTAAGGCCAAATAAAAGTGCTAGAGGCAAAATAAGAAAATAAGATTTTTCCGTTTTTTCAAAAAAATTTCAAACGTCATTTGTTCTAAGTCTACTTTCTTTTCGGGATCACAACTTGCGTCTTTAACTATCTATACGTGTATGTACTGCTGAATATACTACACCTATTTCAACGTCCTTTTAAGTTCATCAATTTTTTTAAACCTAGAATAAATCAACTTTTTTACCGCACGAGAGATTAGTACTTCCAAAACCAAATTGTAAAGAATTACTTAACAAAGAAAAATTGACAAATAACTTCATTGCAATGTTTCCAGATATCCCGGCAGTTACTAAACAGGTGTTTTTCTAAATGGCAACCCCGTTTTTTTAACATAATTTGGAAAATCTCAATAAGAAGCAAAAACGCATAAGGTAATTTATACAAGGCAATTTCATAGGCAATTATGGAATTAGCAAGCAACAGTCTTTATTACGACTACCCTAATGACGGCAATAGAACCACTGTCGAAACGTCGGATTTCGACAATCCAAGAGACGACGGAAACAGTCAACACCAACTCATATTCATTTCAAACTTGTCGAGAAAATTAATTTTCCACTAGTTTTGAAATAAAACTGTAGTGAGCACCTTAAATTTCATCTTCTCATAAAACTGGTGGACATACTATTACTTAGCGTAGATCAAGTTAATATTTTCCGCGACCAAGTTTCCAATAAGAATACTGAAATTCTGTCGTAAATTCTCATCCAACACTAACCGCAATTTATTTTATCCTCGGAGCGTTTAAACATTAACCAGGTGCTTGCCTAGTCCTTCCCATGCCGACTCGAATAATTTATGACGCCGCCTAAAATATGGATGTTCCCCTTTTATAACCCCCTCTGCACTGTAGTAGCAGCGGTACAGGTGACTTCATCTTCCGTTTTGCTTGTCGTCTTGCATTATCGAAGGATATCTCGCAGTCTAGACGAGAAAAGGACACAGGTTTCTAATCCTACACGGCCAAGATGCACGGCACTCTAATGTTGGTCTTTATTTGCCGGAATGGAGGCAGTTTTATAGTGTGCTGCTGCTTGCGTATCTAGCGGATGTACTCGAGAAATGAGCATGTGGGTTTAACTCTGTACGGGGTTACGTCATTAGTGGAGATATTGTGTTATACATTCGCCATTAGCAGCGGGATAAATAAAATATCCATGTTTGCACTTAAAGTAGACGACGCTAGTGCTGCTAAATATTTGACGAAATAAATATTTTATAGGTTGATATAGCTGACTGCTTTTGCAGCTTAATATTCAGATTTAGGTATTAAAATTGCTAATGGGTTTGTTGAATACCTAAACATACGCAAAATATAAACAGCACGCAGATGTAGAACTTCTCTGGGAAAACTCGCAGACGACAAAAAAAAAACACTTTTTGACGAATGTTGCACGAAAATTTATTATGCACGTTTCTAAATAAAAATATTTTAATAATATATATGCAACGAACAGTGGACATTTACAATGTCACTTTTCGCCGTCGAAAATCGCACAAAAGAAAAACACACCTCACTCGTATTTGCCAAATGAAATAAATTAAATTAAGGCATTAAGGCTATGAGAAAATGTTCTGCATTTACTTCTTGGCAATAACCTAATCTATAGTGAAACTCTTCTCTAACTTTTTATAAAACTTGAGGTGAAATATTCCTTATTTTACGTTTGTATTTTTTGTTTGAGATCATTAATTTGGCTTTGTTGCATACACTTTATTTTTGAGATTCCCCCATAAAAAAATCCATAGGTGGAAGATCTGGTGATCTACTTAGCCACTCAGTTCCACCCTCTTGGACTTATCCATTTATTAGGAAACGTGTCATTTAAATAGCTTCTTATAATACATCAAAACGGGGTGTTACCCCATCTTGCTCAAACCAAACATTTTCACTTGGTAAGGTCGGATCTATCAAATTGGGATATAAATTTGCCAAAACAGGAACAACTGCATTCTACGATCTGGATTGTCTTCGGTTAATTCCGGTACAAACATCATCTTAATATAGGCATGAAGTTTTTGTTGATGGAAACATTTTAAAACAGCTGGATGGCTAACGTTCTTTTCTCGGGATATTTCGCGTCAACTTGTTGTTGGATTCTCTACAACACTTAATAAAATGTTTACTTTCACATCGTCTTCCACAAAATTGGGATTTCTTTTTATCGGGGGCACATGTCCAAGTTCTCTAAACTGTGAATGAATTTTGGAAGCGGATCCGTGCGAAATATAGGGCAATTCAGGATACTTCTCATTAAAGATATCAGCAACTTCCACTTAATTGGTACACCTATTTCCGTAACCGATCATCATCAAAATTTTATTACGATAACTATCTGTTAAATATCGCATTGTTTATCAAGGATAGAATAATGAAAAAATAAAACCAAAATGTTTCTGTCCTTGTAGAACTGTAGACTATGATGTCATACTGACTTTATTTTATTATTTCGTTCTCTATATATATATATTCAGCCCTGCGGCCTCTTGTGCCTATGGCTTTGTTACAAATTCTTCTCCATTCTGGTTTATTCCATATCAGTCTCTTCCAACCTCTGACTCCCACTTCCATCAGATCCCTTTCCACCGCTTCGAACCATTTCGTTCTTCTTCCCAATATGCCTCCCTCCAGAACCTGTTGTGTTGGCCTCGAGTCTGCTAACCTCGCAACACGTCCCAGCCATCTCATTCTTTGGGCCCTTATCACCTTAACAATCGAGGGTTGTCCATATATTTGCATGAGTTCTTCATTGGTTCTACGTCTCCACTGGTTATCTCTCTCACCCTTCCATATATTTTTCTCAACACCCTCCTCTCCCATACTGCCACTGCTTCCGCCTCGTTTTGGTTAATCTTCCATAGCTCACTGCCATACATCACAACTGTTGCCTGACGATTGTTTTATAGACGTTAAATTTCACTTTTCTCGTTACCAACTTTGATTTAAACATTCTTCCGACCCCTGCCAAACATCTCATTCCTTTTGATATCCATTCTTGTATTTCCGTTCTTTCCTCTACTTTATTGGTTATAGTTACTCCCAGATAGTTAAATTGGCCAACTTCTTCACATTTGTATTGTGTCCCGTCCTCTGCTATAAATTCTAGCGATTCGTTGTCGAGGTTATTTTTATTTTGGTGCAAGCGGCAATGAAGATTCGTATAACAAATGTTTTTTTTTCCAAATACTAGGTGAAAATGTTTTAACGTGGTGTTAATCTTTGCCGTTCTTCTTTTGGAGACGTGAGAAAAAAACGGTTTACGCATAAATGCCTAGGCCAAAAGTTTGTAATAATTTCAGCCATATCCAACGGAACAGATATTTTAAAAGACGAATATTCGTCTGATCGTTTAGATTCCAGTTTCTCTATGTTGAGATTAAAAACAAATCGACTATTTAGATGATGTATCAAATCCTCAATTTTCGTGTTAGGATGTAGTCGAGACACATGGTAACTGACATTTTTTGTGACTTCCTTTATAATATTGGATTCATCTGTAGTGGCAGTCTCTTCAATTGCATTAAATTTTCATTGCCTAACAGCAGATTTCTGTCGCGATGGGTCTTTTGTTTTACCATCAATCCTGTATTCAAAGTATACATTTTTGAGTCTCGTTCAATTTCTTTAAGTGGTTTCCCCTTTTCTATTTTTTAGATGGGATTTTTAACTTATCGGCAAACGTGATCTTGCGTGTGGTATTTGTATTGTCCACGGATAAATTTTCGTAAACTACGGTTTCATTTATATTTGTTTCATTTATTTTCATATTAGAAAAGAATAGAATAGAATAGAATATACCTTTATTTCATAGTACTACAGAGTATGAAATAAGTCAAGAGAAAAAAAAATTATTAGTTAATAATTTTATTAATTCGATATTTGTTTCGCGAAGTAGCAATTTCATTGTGTAACGACGCCGTTTCGCTTCCAAGCAGCGATGCCACTATTTTCGTGAACTCCGGACTTTTTAACAACCATTAACGCGAATATAAAACAACCGCACAACCGCACATGATACTTCTTGTCCTATCACATTAGCTTATTTTAAACGCATGTCTCCTCTAAAGTACTCATTGGCAACGCATGCATAAGTTTCCTATATTTTTTTTATAAGTAAAAGCAGAGAAATTATAACTGCTTTAGCTTATGAAACAAGATGGTCACGTTTGTCCAAAGATCAAATAACACTTTTAAATGTATTTCTAATAGCACACCAACACTTTCTTTTCATATCTATGGCAGATACTGTACCTATGTAAATTTGGCATTTCAAAGCAATCCCTTTAATTTTCCCCCAGAATAAATCTTTTTATACATCTGCGCCATTGCTTTCATGTTTAATGTTGCACACAAAGAACAGTTTTAAAAGTATTTCCGTAGTTATGCGAACAACCTTAAAAGCTTTTCATCGATTTGATAAAGCCGTAGAAAAATAAGCAAGCTGTGGAAAAAAAATTTAGGGTGCTAGTGATATTCGGAAAGGTCTAACGAAACGAAATACAATTGAAAGCAGTTTTATTTCTGACGTGTAAATATGCTAAAAGGAAACACTACTTATTATATGGGTACGCATTTATTTTTCATCTAATCGCGTTGGATACGATCAGGAATATTCGGGTCGACTGAATGCTCGGTGGATGAATAAAAAAGCGGGAGAGGAGACGGGGAGCAGATGGGTCAGTCACTAGTATCCAATTTCCCTCGGTGTATATTTACGTCTCTTTCGATGTGTCCCTAATCGAATCCCGGCAACCGAGGGGACGACTTCAATACGAATTATCTACTCGCACACAGATTTTTACGGGGCAGCATTTGGAAAATTGATTAGGGAATTGCTCCGACTGCGGGCACGGAAATAACTTCTGATAACGTTTACTTTAAGCGAAGTAAAACGGCTGCGATGGCAAAGTAATGATATCGAAGTGTTATGGAGCAAGATTAGCAGTAAATGGTTACGTAATTATCTGATTAAAACATACCAATTATACGAATACTAAATCATTAAGCCTCTGCAGATTTAATGATGTTAAATATTCATTATGTATATTGCTAGGAAACTCCTGGAGAATATTTCTTAATTTTAATTATTTCAGAACTTAAATACCTGTTTAATTCAGTTAAATACCACCCAAAGTCATCTGTGATACTCTTTAATAAATTCACTAATAAACCAGACCTCAATTTGCAGGTGGCCCTGGCTGTAAATTGTAAATTTCTCCCCTCTCGATTGATTTTGCTCTCCTATTAACGGAAAAACGAATTTAACTTAGTAACTATCAAGATATGATCAGAGATATATCGCTGTCAATTCTACTCCCTATAAATACTCTCACTGCTCATTAATATTAAATGAATTGTACTGGGATTCTTCTGTAATAGTTAAGTGATGTATTTCTAACTTTTTATTAAATAAAAACAAATTTCTTGAGAATTATAAATTTTATTCGTGCCACTGCAATTTTAACGAAAATGTGACAAAGAAATAGTTTTTCAACATATGATCTCAGGTGAGTAGGTTCATTTACTATATAATACAATAACAAATATTTATTTTATCTTAATTCAGAATAGTACCCAATTGAATCGTTTCAAATTATATTAAACAATTTAAATTTCTCACAAAAATTTTAACAGCCTTTCATAATTCAATACGCCAACATATGAGAAAAGTGCTTGGCAATATCTGATGCCACGACATCGATAAAACATGCAAAGTATCAAGAAGACATATTTCTTTTTCATTAGCGTTGACAATCTGCGAATCATTCATAGTTTCCAATATCATGGCATGCATTTCTCTTCGATAATATACTTTCATTATCCTAATTATGCACTGGTCACATGGTTGAATAATAGATGTGTTATGGGCGGGTAAAAAGACTACCTTTATATACTTTACAGAAACATCAATCGAATGCGCGGGACAATTATCTATTAGTAAAAGAACATTACGATCTAGTCTGCTATCCTATTTTACTAGTCATTCATTAAATATGGATGCAGTCATCCAAGCGTTTCTGTTAGCATAATATTCCACCGGTAATTTCTTTACACCTTTGACACATCGTGGATTTGCGCTTTTTCCAATGACCAGTAACTCCTTTTTCTCGCCTCGCATATCAACGCAACACAGTACTGTCACACGTTCTTTTACAATCTTTCCACTTTTAGCACCTTCGTGTTTATATAAGAATGTATGCTCAGGTAATGATCGATAGTGCAAAGCCGTTTCATCGGCGTTAAATATGTTTTCTGGAGATTATTGAACAGATGGTGTTTGCCATTCATTCCAAAACCAATTCTCAGCGCCCACAAAATCGGCATCTTTTTGCTCCCCATGTGTTCGTTTGTATACGATACCTTCACGTTTCCTCCATTATTTTCACCAACCATCCGTTGCCTTAAAATTTGTTTTTCCTATTGTTCTTGCTAAATTTATGCGAGCAACTCGATCTCGAACATCTGTGAACCAACGTTTTAATGCTGTTTCAACTTGTTGATCTTTACCATTACGTCTGCTCCTACACTTCATATCCTTGTTTCTACTTGCTGCTTGCTTAATAGCATCTCTATCTTTTAACATCTTGCATAAAAGGGGCTGTGATATGTTTAATTGTATTGCTGCTTTTCGTTAGCTCACATTCACCAATTTCTCACATTTTTCTTTAGGTTTCTTTAAGTGTTAAATCTCCTAGTTTCCCAGATTTAAACATTTTTTTATAAATATCTTATTCTCACGAGTATCTAAACACAACTGTCGAAAATGAAAAGTAAAATGCTTCGTCTACCGTTAACGAATCATCCACACGCATTAATATAAAAATAAGCCAAACAGCGTTCTAAAAGAAATTTTTATGCATATACATAGAGAAATTTAGACGTTTTTGTTCATAACATACGATAATATAAACCGATATTTTGATTATAATAACAGATTCTTTTTCCGTTACTTACTTATATAACCCATCTGGACATCGTATAATTGATAATATTAGGCGATTGATATCATTATCCGTGATCATATTAACCGGCTTCTGCTGTATATGTATTTCTTTCGAATAAATAACTAAAGACTAGTTTTCATTCTAGACACCTTAGTTTTCTACCACAGCATTAATCTTTCACAGAACCTATCGATCTATCACTGTCAACTTCACATTTTCCCTCTATCTCAACGCTTTCCACAATGCAAATTGCGAATATATGCATGGATATCCATCAAAGGTAAGACATGAAAATATGCGATTTTTGACAACAATTGCTTGCGCTTAGGAAATCCTAAATTTTGCATAGGACTAACAACAAAGAAATTCAAAGCCATAATGAAATTTTATTTCTACAGGGTACGTATTTACATACAAAAAAATGCGATGAAAAGAAATTTCCTAGTATCCTATAAAACTATTACCGATTATATTTTTCTTTCGACTACCACATCGGAAAATAGAATTTTGCTACACTCATTCGAAGATAGAAAACTTTATCGAATTGAACGGTCAACGCGTCAGTTCTGTCACTTTACCGTCCATGGACAGTAGAGTACAATAATTACATACCGAATTGAAGTACCGATTTGACGTCGTCCAATAATATACCCACACCAGCTGTCTACTGACAACGAATGGAAAGCAACAATCATACCAGGAGAATACAAGCGAGATGATGATAGGTACAGTAAAACTGAAATTTTGTAACTTAAATAAAAATCGTTATTAAATTAGGCATTGGCCCCTAACAGAAACATGTCTATCTCGTTCCGTGACCAGAGGAAGAATGACCAGTACCTCTCGGTTGAAGTTATAACAGTTATTTTCAAAGGAAAATAATTTCGATTATTTCACCAACCGAACCACAATGATATGCCCCGAATAATACCCTAGTTACTAATTAAATTGTTATTAAATTCGGCATTGACACCTTACAGAAACATGTCTACCTCGTTCGGTGACCAGAGAAAGAATGACCAGTACCTCTCGTTTGAAATTATAACAGTTGTTTTCAAAGGAAAATGCTTTCGATCATTTCACCAACCGAACCACAATTAGATGCCCCGAATAATGCCTTAGTCACAAATTAAATTGAGAGCAATAACGGCAAAAGACAAATATAAGTATTGAAATACACACACGGGCATACGACACGGAAACAAATTAAAGCAAAATTTTGAGGAAATTAATTTCTAGATTTATAAATTAAGGTAAGTACATAAATTATATTTTACAATTTACACATTCGTGTTAAATTTATTAATATTTATTATTAGTGCTTTTTATCTGATATGGCGTAACTATCACACTGACAAGTCAATGCTAGGTTTTTCCACTATCACCAAACAACAATGCACAATCTCTCGACGCGCGTTTCGCTAACCAAGTTAGCATCATCATTGATGATGCTAATATGTTGTTTGGTGATAGTGGAAAAACCTAGCATTGACTTGTCAGTGTGATAGTTATTGTTACACCAAAGGTTCCAAAACCCAATTACTGACATGGCGTATTTCAATTGAAAATCTTAAGAAGTAATACAAATTTTGATAGTTCCAGTATGCAATTCAACACAAACAAATTTTAAAGAATTTAAAATTAGAATCAGGGTGATTCAGTTTCCTTTTGGGGGGAAACTAGAAAATGAAACATTTTTGGATATACATTTATTTGAAGTTTTTACACCAGTATGGCGGATAGAATAGAAAGTTTCCCAAAAAAAACTAAATCACCCTGTAGAATGATAAATTAGAATATATTAATAGATTAAAATTCTAGTACAGTCGTTACTTACCTGTTGCTCCACTCTGTATAATCGCGCCCCGACCGTCATCGGCTTTACGTTACCGACCCTGTCGATCCCCGCCAGGTAGCTGCCCGGCTTACCCAGCGTTTGATCGAGTCGTCTTTGTAGCTCCTGCGAATGAAAAAAAATAAAAACGACGAATTGAAAAACACGACCGCTATAGGAGGTCCTCAGCTATTCATAAAGCTTGTTTGCATATCAGACGGATACACACGAAGTAAAGTCAACAAGCAGTCACTCAGCCATCCAGAATCCTCGCGCGTTACTACGTTTACTATACACATATATATATATACACCCACCTTTATCCGTACCATCATGTTGAGGTGGCCCTGGCTGTACTGTTCTATTACGTCACGGACGTCGTACGGTTTCCTCGCCTGTTGGAATTTCCGCCGCGCTACGAAATATTTTATTTTCCGTATCGCTCGGATGGCGTTCTTGTGGGCTTCTGTTAATCTGTGGACGGACGAGAAATAATGGATGAAGTTGACGCGCGATTTGTGAATTGTCGCGCTGGGATGGCGCCAAAGTTACTTCGCTTGTGAAAACTTCTAAATATTTGAATAAAGTTGCATAACCTCAAGGATAAATATGCAATATAACTGAAGTAATTGTAAGTGACGTTGTTTTGACAATAAAATACTAGCAAAAAGATTTTGACATTGACATATTTGACATTTCAAACAATAAGTGACGAGAAAGAAAAAGCATTTCAAGTGCCATTCAAAACATGTTTTATCAACAGGAAAAAGAAAAAAAAACAGATATAGTGTGTAGATTTATTACTTTCAAGAAAGTTACTTGCAAAAAATAGTTATTTATGTATCAGGACGGTAAAGTGGCACTTTATCGAACGAATTTGGAGACTGTGCCAGAAATCAAACATTATCTCACAAGTGAGATAAAAGGAGTGTATATTATATGTTGCAATATTCGCCCTGAACTGCCCTGAACAGAATAAGTTTGACGTCACAGAATAGTCCAGGATTAAAATAAGCACTTGTCCAGAAAGTACTAACGAACACATTTTTGACAGAAATTTCGTATTGTTGTTAGGCTGCCAGGTGGCAATAAATATGAATAAAAATTTAATATAGGTTACCCCTTAATTCGTCAATACAATCGTTTACAATCGGTTCGTTTCAATTGAAATACCCTATATATATTATGCGTGTACCTATTTTGCAATGCCAGGGTTGATTAAACATTTTTTAACTGGCACGATATGATTAACTAAAAAGTGCTTGCTTAATTTTTCTTAAAATTTATGTACCTACATATGTATGGCTTAAATAACATCATTGACAGATAAGGTTAGGTTGTTTTTTGAATTAAATATAAACGACTATACTTTATCTCAAAATTGAAGTGCGGTTTTAATAACATACCTAATTCAAAGCGAAACAGACAGAGGATAGCGATAAATTTTAATTTAACTATAACCTGACATAATTACAGATGCGTATCTAACCTTATAAAGCAACATGAAAAGGTTAAAATACCGGAGTCTTAAATGAAGATTAACTCAATGAAATTAACAGGATTTTCAGAATAGTATTTTAAAACACAAGTGTCACAATGGCGTTTATGTAATGCGAGTAGAAGTAAAAGTACGAGCATTACATGTTTGCTACACGTTTTTTACAGTATTTTTCTAATTTGCACATTAATCGCCTATATTACGTTCCGGCAAGAGTTCCCCCCACCACGTTAATATCTCATTACAGTACAGTATGCTGTAATAGCCATATCAGCACTGCGTCGTCTTTTGTTTTAGCTTTATTACAACATCCAATTGGAAAAATATATTTATGTAATTTTAATTATTTATTTAAGCAATATTGTTGACAACGCACGTTGTCAGTTTAAATAAATAATTAGGCGATAAAGATTTCCGGAATATTCAATCGTAAAGCGTTCCTTTTGACGGAATCGTCCTTCCTAATTTTGAGACAAAGTATAAATCTTTTGACATTGACATATGACATTTCAAATAAGACGTGGCGCCATCTCATAAACTTTCCCTTTAAACTAAATTCAAGCGCTCAATTCAAACCTAATGGAATGAGCTGAAATTCCCTCAAACTTAATTAAAGCGATTTGTACGCACGTTAACGCGTAGAGGCATCGCAAGTAAACGTGTATACGGCTTGTGTGTGCATATGTATATATACGTATATTTGTCTCTTACTGTGTCACCCTTGGAAGCTCTCCGTCTAGGTCGTCGATTTCGTCGCTGGCCGCTTCAGTCACCGTGCTCGTCTGGCTGGTGAAGATGGCGCCCCTGGCGCTCTCCCGTTCGCCCCTTCGCACCCTGTTTGGCGTACCTACGGAGACGTACACAAATGAGATTCTAAATATAGCCGAGGATCTTCGGTAACTCGGAGACGCGGTTCGAGGCGCTCGGGTTACCGAAAATTCGCCGGGAATCTTCCGAATTTTCTGAATCGAAGAAGGGGGTTCGGGTACAATTTCCTCCATTTCGTCCGCCTAATCCGTGCGGTAGAAACGAGAGGAGGGATATTAAGAAAAGTTATTTCCTTTTGTGGGTTAAGAATTAGGACGATGTCTGGGTGCAGTGATGGTAGAAGAAATGCTTCTGTAAACTTCACAGAAGCACTTCTAGTCAGAAGGAAACCTGTGTTGATGAGATTTTAACGTCAATGCTTTTCACCACCCACAGTTTGTAAGGCTGTATGGGTATTATTTTAATTGTTCGGCGGCAGTTGCTGAAGAATAACAACAGAGATGGTTCTTGAGTTACTTTTTATTATATTAATTGCGTATACAAAAACCGAATTGGTTTTACAAGTGTGTCTATAGTTTATTTTTTATTTAGGAGGAGTGTTTAAAATGGAGCGTTAAAAAATGGGTCCAGTTTTCGGCAAAAATCACACTAGCGAGATTTGATATATTGCCGCCCGCCATATTGTTACAACAGCTGATTATTTCCCATCAAGGCACTCGCTAAGAAACCATGCAATTTCCACTGATTTTTTTTAGTTTATAGCAGGATTTCGAAGACTTTGCTACATACCGAAAGAACTGATAATAAAACTAAATCAGTTTTAAATTTTAAGATAAGTTTAAAAATTAAATTGAAGAGCCCAAATTCTCCATAAAGTTGAAACAATTACAGACTAAATAATATATATTAGCGACCAATAAAATACTGCATCCATTAAGGACTTTAAAACACTAACCCCATTATGGGATTTTATGCTATGCAATATGCACTAGGTATAGTGAACCCAAAATGAGAAGTATACATGTCGTCATATCCGTTTTGAGCGCTGGAATTGTAGGACGAGTCTATTATATTAGCTTTAGAAGTGTATGCGTTGTTGAGTTCAAGAGCGTAGGAACATTAGATCTGTGGAAATCCAAGTGCAATTTTGAATTTTGACTGATGTTCCGTCTTTGAACCCCTACGAATCGGTCGAATATTTGTCTTGTTGGGTATTTAGTAATAAATTCTTGTATATATCCAAAACTACCTCTTTGAAGACATTTAGAAGGAGTTAAGCGTGACAGTAATTTTGAATAACCGTAAACAATATAGCAATAAGTCATTAAAGAAAGTTGCGTCACTTTCGACGTTCTAATGATGATATATGTACTTCTCCTTTTTAGTTAGCTATACCATCAGCAGTATTTCATCAGTAATTTAATATACCCCGAATTGATACTGACCTGCTTTCGGTTCCTCCACATAGAATACGACATCCGCCTCGGAATCACAGCGTGGGGGTGCGTCGCCTTGGGGTGTGCCCGGCGTGTCCATCCTGTTCCTAGATTTTCGCCTTTTGAGCACGGATGCTTTCTTAGCAACCTGTAATATCAGGGACTGACCCAACCCATGCAGACTTAACACCAAGACACCGAACACTGCATCTAGAACTAGCCTAACAGAACAAAACACTAACGTCCAAATTACCAATTTCTGATTTGCGGAAATGAAACACGACTTATATTTCTATTTACTGATGCACGAATAACCACTGATAATTACAGGTCCGGCTACGGACCTGTAATCTCTTTGGGAATCGAAATCGTGTTTCTTCTCACCCTAATGACGATTTTATTTTTCTTCCGATGATTTTAATGAAGTATTCAAATATTTTAATCGTACAATAGAAGAGAGAAGCTTTAAGGAGTGATTTGGACGCGAGTTTAGCTTAACGTAGCTTGGACTTCAATTATTTTGTTCATAACTCTCAAAACAAGATGCACACAATCTTAATTTTATAAACAGCATACATGTACAACGAAATAGGGGTGGGGGATATTTTAAGGAAATTGTTGGATGCATATCCTCGGATGGATGCTCTTCAATATAAGATTTTCGCTTTGAAAAAGAAAATAATCATAGATTCAACCGCATTTGACTTGTTTAAATGAAAATGATTTAGCTTCAATAAATTTTCGTTGAGAATATTCTAAAGCTGAACAATTTTTTTTTTTGGTATTACTTTCAGCATGATCTCTAATGATTTTGTAAACTTCAAGTTGTGGATTTTTCATAGTTTTAGCCTTCCTAATAATGTTTTTCGATTTACACATTCTTGTAAACATTTCACAACAAAAAAATCACTACGCCTATTATGTTTACACGTTTAAAAGCATTAACATACTAATCCATATAAAAAATGTATCTATTTCAACATTAGTAAAGTGAAAAAGGAAGCAGTAAAAAAAGATGAATCAAATAACAAATTGACAGAATTCCAAAGGCTACTATAAATAAACATGTAATTTCTTATAATTTTTTTTTAATAATCAGCGATTTACTTGGTTTTGATTTGTTTAAAAAATTATTACACTTGAAAAATATGTAAATGCAATTCGTCAATTTTTATTATTCATGACAACTAACAACTACTTTTTTCGCAGAATAAATAAGAAGAAATTTTACTTTTGCGATAGATGTTGTAATATTGTTCTGTCATTAAAGATAAAAACAGATATTTTGCGGAAAATCTTGCACGAAGAACAGAAACTAAAACAATCCATATTTGCAATAGGTATAAATGTGCTCACAAAAATGCATCTTAACAGCATTAATTAATATTTTTCTATTAAATGCGTTTCCAAATGGAACAAATGGTTGATTCATGCTGGATAAAAACCATGTGTGATTTTCAAGGATATCTTCAAGACCTTCTGTAGCGGAGCGTACAGAAAGTGTGTCGTTAATTACACAAGTATATTTTTGGATTTCAAATTTAAATAAACGGATGAAAAGGCATGAACCCAAACCAGGAATAGTTATTTACATTAGAGTGCATCATATCATTTACCTGAAGGAGTTGGAGCGCTGTAAATAACCGAACGCATGATACAAATGTTATGCGTTGGGGACTATGAATTAATTTTTTGACTTTTTTTAATATCATTTTCCTCTTCATTGAAAAATAAAGGTATACTTTACTTTTAAGTCTTTTTTATTTTTAAGTGTTCACTTTGTATACAGTAGATGATAAATTGTGTTTAAAAGGCTCAAGTTGATTTTAAAACGTGCACGAGCTTCCTGCATTATCAAACGTCCATACGATGCGGAGTTTATGTGTGACAGGCTAAATAAAATCAAGTTACTATTTTGTTAAACTAATAACTAAAGCATATAATATCAAAAGTTTTTGCCAAAATGCTAAACATGGTTGAAACCAGAAAAAAATCTTCCTGATAGTGTTAAAATCCGACACGATATAAGAGAGTTGATGGTAGCCAGAAAGGATCAAAGCATCGTTTAAAAATTGCTAAGACGTCATTATATAGAAGATTGAAAATGATTTTGAAAATGTGTTTTTTTTCCTTTCAGGACAAATAAATGGGCTAGAGGCAAAAAAAGGAAAAAAACCCTCAAAATTTTATTTGTCACAGGTGAATCTCTTTTCCGGTTTATAACACACTTACAATTTAGAAACTCTGTCAGATTTAAACTAACTTAGCTTGTTATTACAGCATGTATTTAGAAACTACGTACTCAGCTAGTACATTAAATGACATCGCGAGTTAGTGTGGGACAATATCCGGGTAGAACATTTTGTTTAAGTAGATTTTCAGCAAATGAGGATTTTCTATTTAATTATACAACTGTGGGTACCCGCCCGGTTGCCGCTACTCGGTGCTAATTGTAATCATCCGGTTCATTACACCGACTAACGCATAATGCCCGCGAAACACGACGAGTTCGTTAAGTACTTAGAGTAATTTTCAATTTAAACCAACCAGCAGTTCCCAAAACGATTTTTGAGTTAGTCCGATATAAATTATACAGTGCCTCAATTAGACGGTAACTCTGTTACACACTTTCTGCGCTGTATATACTATTTGGTTCTCCAAGGATCAGGTGTGCAGCTTATTTAAAGTTTAATTTATTTGTCTGTACGTCTCATGAAGAATGGTATGTACACGTTTCGGTGGCAGATTATTTTCAATGATGAAATTCTTTAATATAATATAGATATAATAAAACGTTGGCACATCCTTCATGAGATGTCCAATATATAAAAATAACTAATTGGGATGTGGTTAATGGGATCAATGTGGTTAAATAAAATCATTTCTCTGGTAACACGTCATTCGCATGATCTTGAACATGAATAAATCGTTCAATGCGTATTAATATCTATATATATATATATAATCTCAGTCGATTTTCGGGTTTTAATTATGTTGTTTGGTACAATTAACGAGATTATATATGTCCATATATACAGTGAGCCACAGCTAAATCCATGCAACCTTATTAAAAATTAGTTTAGCCTCAAATTTTGATGTTTTGAAGAATATTGTTAAAACACATAGGTACACTGGTGCAATCTAATCTTAGGACACGCATCGAGCCCTGGATCTTTTCGCAGCAATAGCTGTCTGTCTCATCACCCCTCGTCTAAGTTCTCATACATTGGTTGCCATCAATAAAGCCGTCTCAGTCGGCAGTCGGCAAGTAGCCGTCAACGATAGTGTTTGTGGTTTTGTATTTACCATCTTTATAATTCGTTGTAGGTGTTATGTGAATAAAATACAAAATATACCGCACAAACGCGCCCGCTTCTGTTTGAAGTCGAGGTAGTTTCAGCAGTATATACATTTATAGTAGGAATATGACTATATCTGAGAAAAGTAATTTATAAAATGACTGCAATATATAATTGGATTGTAAGGGGTCTCAGGATGGCAGTCGTAAACACTTGCACTAATCTGCTGTAGGACCGTAATAAAGTTGGATGTAGCAATATAACGATGATGAATTAAACCTCTTTAAATCAAAAACAAAAGAAAGAACCGAAGAACAATAAGGGGCAAGCTATATTGGATTATTAATGAACTGGTGTGAAGATAGAGAATTTCGCCCAATTTAAATAATATGTATATAAAAAAGAAACTAGTTCCACAGCTGATTTCCACAGCAACAATAACTTTGTAATACTATTGTAAATTATGTAAATAAAAAAAGTACAATTATAAAGAAATGAAAAAACTAAATATATTTCCAGCATGGAGTTTTCCAAAGTCAAACGACGTTTAAGAAAAAACGAAAAATAAAGAAAAATTAAAAAATTAAGAAATTGCACATTTTTTCAACGAGACGCGTTGACTATGGCGAGACGAGTCTTTTTAAAAGTTAGACGCCTTTGAAAAAAAAAAATTAAGACAAATGAAAAAATTAAATGAATTTTCAGCGAGGAATTGTTCAAAGTCAAACCGTGTTTATAAAAAAAACGAAAAATTAAGAAAAATTAGAAAATGAAAAAATTTGAAAAATGAAAACTCAAAAACATTAAAAAATAATAAAAGATACATATGATAAATAGATTGAAACTCCATCTTAAATTTCCATATCAATTGTACGCGATTAAAAAGCGGGCAGCTACCCAAAGGGTTTTCAACCTTCTATAGAGAGCGCGCGCCCACTTTGGCCCGCAAGGCCTATCAACTTTTTTAATAGGGTGCGTTCCAAGGTGGAACGCGGGCTTACTAGTTTATATTTCTGTTATTATAAATATTTCCTTTCTCTAAATTGTTTGATGATGAAAGAATTACCACGTTTCTTGTGATTTGTGTCCTCTGTTCTACATCCAATTGAATTGGGGCCTTCATTATTAGAACGACCCCACTCTATTTCTGATTTAAACACTGTAAAATATCGTTGTTCTTTTTCCATTACGATTGTATGATTATCGCTGTGACTCACGCTATACGTCAATACTGATACGTTGTTGATCTTTACCATCGAGATTTCGCTTATTATTAAAGTTAGAGAGCAGATTTAAATTTGGTATAATGGCAAAATTTATTATTAACTCGGAGAGAAACTGGACCCGTAATAAATGATACTGTAAAAATCTTTTGCTAACATCTCATACATTGTTGAAATCTGAAGAAAAAAAGAGAACTTTAGTGGTGTGAAAATGGCGTCGATAAGAAATAAAAAAGTTGATGAGGACCAGGAGATAGAATATCAAAACCGGCCTTGACATGTGATTTTATTTTTTCTGCGCAAGGTCAAATGAAGGTGCGAGAAGTAAAAAAATAATCGGTTCTAGTCGTTTTTTATTCGGGTTCATAACAAGCACAAAATTTGATGACTTCACCAAATTTAAACCTAACCTTTAACTCTAATAATAAGCGAAATCCACATCGTGAGAATCGACAATAAATCAGGATGTATATTGTAGAGGCTGTCCCAGAAATAAGTAGCAGGTAGTTGAATAGTCAAATGCTTTCTGAACACATTTCTAGCACTTTATTAATGGCATATTTAGAAAATATTAACGAAGATTTGAATGATATAATTGGACATATATAGATAACTGGTTTTATTGCAAATCATTGCCAAATCTAAACGTTGAGCTTTTTTTGTTAATTTAGTACAAAATCTGCAGCTTTAACTGTACTGCTAGGACGCCTAGTATATTTACTCAAATGCATTCTAAAGCTCCTAAAAAAAAAAACGGAAAGAAAAAAGAAAGAAACCATTCTTCCGACAGTGCAACCGGTCACATCTCAAATGACACCAACACAACGCAATGCGAACTTAACAGAAACTGTACAACATGCGCTACGTTTTACGCTGCACAGGTCAGTAATTAAAGAGACCGTCTATATTCTAATCGGGTGGTGGGGAATTTACCTTCGATAAGGGCATAGTAGCGTTAGTGGAACTCGAAGGTTGGCTGGGAATCGCCGCGGCGCTCGTGTCTTTCAGATAGACCTGCCACGTGGCGCTGGAGTTGAAGCTCTTGTCGGCGGCGTAACATCGCCACAGGCACTGGATGAGCATAGCGGCCGCAGGTATCTGTCTGTTGAAGTGCTTCTGACGTTGCTTCTGTTGGACCTTCAAGGCGAATCCGGATCCTAAGATTCCCTGCAAAAGAAAAATTGGAAATAATTCTGTTAAATCTGTAGTTATACAACATGGGCACTCAAATAGAAAAACTATGCATGAACAATCTATAAGCATTCACTTTCTGGGAATTATCTGGCTCACTATTTAATACTTGTCTGCAGACGTTTGGGTATTATTACATGTATAACACGCAGTTACACGGAATTTGAGGGTATTATCCCGGCACTAATTACTGTTACTGGCATTAGTTCCAAGCCAAGGGCATCCTCAGAATCTCCCAAACATGAGAGGATTACCCTACCGTCCTTAACGACCGCCTTCATAAATTCCCCCATTTAGTATTCCTTTTGTCTTAATGCGTTCTGCTATCAAATTTGCTTAATCTAAGTTTGATGCACCGAACAATTTCTGCAAATCTGGCCTTGTACATGACGCATTAGTAGATTCTGATCAATTCGCGTTCAATTTTAGGAATGCTGTCATTTCCATCGAGTACTGCAGATGGTGCAATAAAGTTAATAAAATTGGTAACTGCATATTTAATTGTTACACGAATCATGAATTGTTTCAATGCTAACGAAGTACATCTTAATATTTTAAATCACAATTACTGTATATCGAAAAAACGAGAGAGTTCTTTTTTTCGATGTTTAGTATGGGAAACTAGCGAACTAGCAAAGATTGAGGGATGATCAGTTCAGCCAGTTCTTCGAGCTTAGTTGAATGAGTCTTTTATCTAATTAGATATCTCGAAAAAACAGTTCCTTTTTATTTTTTTATGAAGTTTCATACCTATAGCTCTGTTATGATGAACCTTAAAAAAATATAAAGAAAAAAGTTGTAGGAAAATATGTGCTTAATAAGTAAATTTAACCGAAGTTTTTATACAAGTTTAGTATACTTAGATCCCTTAATTTTAATATACAGCGTGTCTCCTCGTTGAGTTGCATAACTTCATAGGGTTATTCCTTGTATCAAAATTAGCAAAACATTTCCAGTCAGCATAGGTCCAATTCTCAACCGTTTTCGAGATATGGGTGGTCAAAAGCGTTGAAAATCACTAGTTACGGTAACTAATTTAGATGAATCATGGACGCATTTGGCTCGACTGGTAACTTAGATCCAATGCACTTGACGTAGGCTTTTGGACAGTTGTCATGTAAGCAGTTTTCTTGTATTTTAGACAGTTTTGGATTTCGTTCGCAGAACATAAATGCCTCTTTCTACGAAGGAAGAGTACGCCGACATGATATTTTTGTATGGCCATTCTGGAGGAAACGCTGCAGCAGCGGCAAGAGAGTACGCACAACGCTACCCGACCTGAAGACATCCTTGTCGGACAACCATCACAACTGTCGCTCCGGCAAATAGGATCCTTCCCGAAAAAAACTAATGAGCGAGAGCCTGCGCGAAGAAACCACACTGAAGCTGTTCTTCATGAAGTTTCTGAGAATCGGAGAACCAGCTTAAGAAGAATTGCTGTCACCACAGAACAGAAAAGAGCGTCGATTCACAGGACTTTACGTGGAAATGGGCTACATCTATACCACGTACAACAAGTACAAAATCTCTTACCTGCCGACTATGCAAAACTGGAAGAATTTTGCTCGTGGATCCTAGAGAACCAGGCTCTCCTCTCAATTGCTTTGTTCGCTGATGAGTCCACCTTCACTCGTGACGGGATTAACAACTCACATAACGAGCACATCTGGAGCGACGAAAATCCCCATGCTTTGTCAGAAAGTAGATTTCATCATCGGAAATGTTATCCTAGGACCGAAAATCTTTGATGGAACATTGACTAGCCACATCTACAGGCGATTCCTAGAAGAAGAGCTTCCCATTCTTCATGAAGATACCCCCTTGAACGTCCGTAATAGGATATGGTTTGTCCGTGACGGGACTCCGGCACACTATGGAAGAGTGGTAACCGACTTTTTGAACACTGCGTTTCCAGACCGCTGGATAGGACGGAATGGAGCTGTCGCATGGTCCCCGCGCTCGCCGGACCTGACGCCTCTCGACTTTTTCCTCTGGGGCCATGTTAAGACCATCGTTTATGGACAAGAAAGGCCGGCTACCAAAGAAGAACTGGTAGGTAAAATCCAACGAACATTTAAGGAAGTACGTTGAAATATGGAAAATGTCAACTGGATAGGAGGACTGAGTCAAAGAGCAGAGGTGTGTTTGGCAGTACAGGCTCGCCATTTTGAGCAGCTTTAAATGTTTACAGCATTGCTTGTTTATTAAAATCATTAAAACAATGTCTGCTCATTATTGTGGAAGTAAGACTGTAATTTAAGTTAATCATTCCTTACAACCATTTCATGCCGAAATTAGAGCCAAATGCGTCTATGATTCGTCTAAATTAGTTACCGTAACTAGTGACTTTCAGCGCTTTTGACCACCCATATCTCGAAAACGGTTAAGAATTGGACCTATGCTGACTAGAAGTGTTTTGTTAATTTTGATACAAGAAATAACCCTATGAAGTTATGCAACCCAACGAGGGGACACCTGTATAACAGAAACAACAAATTTCAATCGCCAATTTTTTGGAATTTTATTTATAAATTAAACGACTGACAAGCATATAAGATAAATTTGTTTCTACCGAAATAGAGAATACACTTTCGTAAAGATAAAACAAAATGGATAGAAATATCTCAGAAGTCATATCATAAATAAGAAATTAAAAAAGTGTTAAGGTATATTTAATAATTAACAAAAATAAAATACTACAAAAAATAAAACAGAAATTCTCAAATAAATAAATATAACAAAACAAAAAAAATACATTGTAATATAAAGAAAAAAATAAAATAAAATGAAAAATAATGCACGATGCCGTACTTACTCGTGCAGGTCTCTAATACATTTTCACAAATTGACATACATACAACCCCTTATCATCTTCTGCAAATAAAGCAGTCAAGTTTTAGAGCTCCTATTTCTGCGTGTAATCGCTATATTTGAATCTACATATATATGCAAGCATATATTCAACTAAATACCGTGCAAAATTTACCGCGTCATTCTCGTAATAAAGATAAAAGATAGCTTCCGAAATAGGTCTTCGAAAAGCGAACTCGGGCCGTAGAGGGGGGTGTTTTAGAGGCGCCGATAACAAAATAGGAAAATGAACGCCATTATAAATCACTGTTCATGTGACAGGAGCCATTCATTCCGCCGGTGCGTACCAGCCTTGGTTATTATTTGGTTTATGTGTGTCTACACTTAGATAACCGTGCATATGATTCCAAATTACTTTTTCGATATTGGAACTTGGTAAAACTGATCCTCAGATAGATAATAATTCGCGAGCAAGGCGTTAGAATTAATTAAATTTGACAAAGGTATTGCCTTCGGAACTGTATATAAAAGAAATTGTTGGAATGAGAGATTAGACTATATATACAGGCTGTCTCAACGAAACGGTTTATTAGAAGTTTATGGAGTTCTGGGCAAAATATAAATTCGAAAATTCAGAATCATATATAATCGTTTGTATTCTCTTAAATTAAAATATAGCGCTTCGGCTCATGCCGGAAGTCACCATCTACTTTGTTATTTTTAATTGAACACCCATTGGATTATTCGACTTTTTCTAAAAAAAAAATTGCGATGGAAGACATTTATTCAAAAATCAGGAAATACTCGACTTTTCGGATATGAATTTAGGATTCATAATATGTTTAAACAACATGTTGTAGTATGTTTTGAGAACGGCTCTCTACATTGTGGGGTTACTTTACTGTGGTTAACATTTCTAAATTTTCAAGAAAAATCACTTAATTTTTTCAAATGGCACCCCCATATTTTGTTACTTAGTCGTCTTCGGTGTCTAATTTTACTTCTTTTATATCCCACATGTCGTATACCTAAAATTGAGATAAATAGAGATAAAATTGGAGATAAATAGATTTTTTTTAAAATGCACACATAACTCATCGATACTCATCGATCTAGTGTGCCATGGAAAATAAGCGTTCGCAAAGATTTATTGTCAAAGTCAAACGTCAAAATTACACTTCTTTACGTCGTTTGATGCTTGTGAGTTATTAATTGCGCTACCTTTCGACTGTCAACGTATGAGTGTATATGATCAGAAACATCATATAGGGTAGGAATGTATTTAAAATAAAGTTATCTTTTACTTAAAAACGATACATTTTATTTTGTCTTTACTTGGAGGTCTCAGGTAGCAATAAGAGCTTGTGAAATCATGGTTATGAACTTTTAAACGTGTCAACGTGCAAAGCTTAACCAATTAGTGTGACTCTGCTCAGAAGTTTTGGACTTATCTAGGACCAGTGGCAGATTCTACCAAAACGAGGATATAATCCTAGTCCATATTCTTTTCTATTGCTATGGCTTGGAAATGGTATGATCTTTTCTACTAATTTTTTAAATAGGCTGATATCTTCTATTTACAAACATAACATATTAAATAACAAACAAAATGGTTTCAGAAAAAATAAATCTGTCGTCACTGTATTAATTTCATTTGGTGACGTTTGACTGGATTGACTATCATCATTTTTGGACGACCGTAAGCAATGGAGACGTTGATAACTAGCATGAGTGTTCCACAGGGTTCAATCATGGGCCCTATTCCTTTCATTCAAGGCAAAATTAATAGATCTTGGAAGGTAAGGTCTTCAAACTTTTCAGTATGCTGGACTTAATATCTTGGATTGGGGAGCTTCCCTAAACGAACTAAACTTACATAAGGGTTTGATAAATCTATGGAAGTGCAGAGAATGCTATTGGCACAATTCCCTACTTTCAGGGCTGATTTGATTCCTTTAGGGTAGGAAGTAAAGCTGTAGGTTTGGAGTCAATGCGATGTTTATCATTAAAACAAAATCCTTAGCAGTGTTTAAAGCGGCACTTTAACTGGGTTTGGAAAATTTTAGAAGGACGGTACAATACATCAATAAATGTTAGTGCCCGTGAAAAATTTACCTTAGAAATTTAATAACAAATACAAGAAAATTCTAGACTTCTTGTCAATGGTCTTAAGTCTCCCTCCAATTTAAAATGCTATAACTTAACTGGATCTAAAGCAAAACATATTCAGTCAATTTTTCGAATCTTACACTTATTGTTGGTTATTTAGCCATGTTTCCTTACTAAAATATTTATTTGAGTAAAATCCATTTAGGTATACAAGTAATAAAATGTCATTGGGGATATCACTAAGAGAGAAAATACTTTTACTTAAATTACTAAAAATTTGCTAAATCAACTCTATCGTTTTTTAATTATAACTTTAAAATAAAATTTCCTACCCTATAATGAAGTATTTATTGATGAAAATAATTCTATGCTTTTCATTCACCATAATACATAAAGTTATAACGAAGTGCTTGTCATGGCAGATAAATAGAGGAGTTGAGGTTGTTTGGCTTCTAAAGGACGACCTAGCAGTTACAAGTTGAAATTGCATGTAATTTTTCTAAGGTCGGGAAAACTGGAAAACTTTTTATTATTCCCCAATGGAATACAACAGGAATATAGCTGCAGTTTATGACTCAGAAAGTATTCGTACACACTTTTATTTTTGTTGATATTTTAATATTTTCAACCCTTTGCAAGTAAGTAGTAAAGATCTTTCAGTCCGATCAGTTAATTAATACGAAACGAATTTTTCATAAGCTTTAAAAAAATACTGGTGACATACCAACTTTATTGCGTGAAATTTTACGAGGCATTACTTCCCGTGTGTGGTGAATATTATGATATTTCATGGCCGCTTCTAAGTAAAGTTGGCAGGCTTTGACTCTTGGGAAATCAAGGCAACGAGACGTGTAATGCGCTCGTCTGCGAACTGTCAATATGTTTGCTCATCTATCGCAAACACTTTTCTCATTTGTAGCGAAAATATATTAGCTGGGGGTCCATGGCAGTGTAAAAACTAACACAAACTAACATCTGAATAGCATCGATAAGACGTGTCGCATTTCTAATTAATTTTTTTTGTGCCTAATACTTTGGTTAAATTAATTGCGGAAAGTAACAAGCAGTGCTGGATAAAACTTTTTCGGGAGATGGACAATAATATCTGGGGAGGCAGGCATATAAGATCATCGTCAAGAGAGCAAATTACCTAGCACCCTATGCAATGAATGCCGGAAGAAAAGAGGCTTATTGTGTCAACACTATTTCCATCTTCAGGTGAGGAGCGGACATTAGACGAGCAGGAACTCAACGTGAGATTGTTCGCTGTTGAAGAACTCCAAATAGCTTGTGGCAGGATTAAGAGAGGAAAGGCTCGGGTGTGGATAAAATACCGCAGGAAGCAATCAAGCAGGTGGTCAACTGCGCAACTCATTGGTTGCTGGCAATATTCTCTCCTAGAGGAATATTTTCAACAAGTGAAAATTGGCTAAGGTGATGCTTATCCTGAAAAGCGGAAACTACCAGACTACTAGCCAGAACTACCTGGTTGATGCAGACCAATCTGCTTGCTGAATAGGATGAGCAAACTCTTGAGATTCTGATCCGTAATAGACTACATATTAAACTGGAAGAACGGTTTACATCCTAATCACTTTGGTTTACAATAAGGCAAGTCGACTATTACTTAATCATGATGTTGAATAATTGTCCTTTAAGATATTCCATACTGTGTAGTGACTCATATTCAACTCGTTCCTAATTTTCCTCATACTCGTGCCTGGAGATTCTTCCACCATGTTTAAAACCTCTTCCTCAAGCTATGGGGTTCTAACTTTAAGTGGTTGGCCGCCTATTTTTCTTTTGGCAAAGATACCTGTTTCCTCTAACTTGAGATGGAATCTTCTATATGTTTCCGAACATAGTACGTACTCGTCTATTAGGAAAACGTTCTGTATATAAATGTCTCGCCTATCGTGCAGTTTCCCATTTGTTAAACCGTACATGAAATAAATTTGAACCATTTCTTGATTGGTAAACTCAGGCATTATGAAAAGTAGTACAGATAATTTGGAAAGCAATTCAAAAGAATATGTATTTGGGAAATGTTAAACAAGAGAGAAATGTCACGAAGAAAATGCAAGTGTTTGTCATGGAACGTCGAAAAGCCTACTGATATCATTTGACGCAATAAAATGATAAAAATATGGGAAATCACTCTTTATTTCAACTTTAGACTCTAATAAAAAGTAAGTTGAATAAAGCAAAATTGACAGGAAGTGCAGGTTACTTACTTGTAATTGTTCTCCGTTGGCTTAGAGCTTTTCAGTAATTTATCAAAGTAATAATGATTGTATGTGTGATATTAGGGTGATTCCTAGTAGTAATAATGATTACTGTACATACCTGTGGTCTAAAACCGTCACTGATACGAGAAAAATGCAAGAGGTGGAATCATTAGAATATCGTTTGACATTAAGTAATAAAACTAAAAAAAAAAGAAAATTCTGTATCTCGAAAACGAAGCGACATTCGAAAAAAAATTATACTACATTTTCGTCTTAAAATTTGGTGAGGAGTATCCTCATTTATTTTGTCAGAAAGGTTAGGAAACATAGCATCTAAGACACCTCGGACCATGGCTCCCCAATCATACAAGATATCGAAGAAAGTCTAACAGCAAAATCATGCATAATTACCCTCGCCATCTTTCTAAAATACTTCTGGCCAGCAGTGGAGTATTCCAGTGGCGTATCAAACATATGTTTTTTTAAATGGGACACCCTATATTTTATAGCAGATTTGGAAAACTCTCGAAGAGTACTTATTTTCTTATGTAACATGTTATATCCATAACTTTAACGGTTTCGCTGTTATAGCATTTTTTCCTCACAGTCGGACCATTGCTTAAATTTTTTTCTTGCCAGGAACTAAATTGCACCAGCGCTTAGGTTTCTAATTTAGGGATAGACTAAGACCTCTTGTAACCTGACATAATTTTTTTTCAAGTAATTTATGAAAAGAAGATGATTTTTGATTGGCATTCGCAAATTATCATTTGTTTCTGAAATTTAAAATGACACCGCTCAAAAAAAAATTACATTGCTGGATAGCCGAAATTCCAAATTTTTTATTGGTACCAAAGAAACAACATTTCATAACGAAATTTTTAAGAAAGAAACAGTTGTTATGTCGATTGAATCTAATTTCTAGCCTCGCGAGGTACTATGCTACCCGATCGAGCAGTTAGATGAGATAAGATTCTATACAAAGCAAATAGTAATTATAGAAACTGTTTGAATTTAATTTAACTGCAAGTTAGGCATAATTTCTGAAGTAAAGTTGAAGTAGTTCTACTGCCGTTTCGGATCAGCCGTTGTGGTATGCTTTTATGATTATATTTTTATAGTTCATTTTATCGAGTTTTGCTCATGATAGGAAACTTCCGTTTAGTAATGGAAGATCTCGTGTTCTTTTTCATTTTATTCTATTTTTGGGAGTTCAGTGAGACGTAACAATCGTCGAAGTTCATCAGAAATAAATATTTTCGTTTTCTACAGCAATTACTTACGGCTGGAAGAGCGAAAAACGAAATGGCGAAGACACTGAAGCACGAAGCGACGATCTTCCCCATCCAGGTCCTGGGCACCGTGTCCCCGTAACCGATGGTCGTCACGGTGATCACGCCCCACCAGAGGGCGTCCGCGTAACTGGCGAAGTCGCCGGTATTCTTGCCGTCGGCGCCGACCGCGTCTTTCTCCGCCAAGTACACGAAATAGCTGCTGAATATCAGGCCCAAGAAACCGATGTACAGCGTCGTTATTAACTCCTGCAACAAAGCAACGCACAGAGGATTATGATAGTAGAGGCAGAAATTAATTCCGTCTCTCTCGGTGGCGGTAATACGATAAGTTCTCGACCTAATTAAAAGATTCAGGGGTGCCGGAGAACTTTAAGAGTTTCCTGTTAACGTCGTTGAAGAGGGAACTCCGGCCCTAGAGGCTCCAATTAATTTCCAAATCCCGCTGGCGAGTCGACATTTTATAAGTGAAATCTGCGGTTTCACTTCCGAATGAAAAATGTGTGTTTCTATCCGGAACATTTTCGAAAGAAAAATTATAATCCTAAGATACAATGGAAATTAATTAACCTACTTCTAATATAGGGCATACTTCTTTTGGCGAAATTTGGCTTAGGGCAAACTGCTTCTCAAGAATACTTTCAAATGATTATTTTTCAAAATTAAACAAGTGGAATTTCCAAAATCGTTTAAAAACTTTAGCGTTAGTTTAATAACTTACAACAACTCACCACTGCTACTGAGTGACCGTTTAATAGCTTACAATATTGTGTTTATAGTTAAAAACATATAATAGAATTAGCAAAATTTTGCAAAATTTTTTCACAAAAACCTTAAATTCACATACATACTCTTTCGCTGATTTACAATATCATAGTACATGTTTCTTCGCATAATCCAACGGGCATCCACTAGCATTGATTTATATGCAAAGGCATATGCAATAAAAGAAAATAACAGTAATTTATATTTTACCGAGAAATGTCAAGTTGAAAGCAGTTTACTCATTTGATCTAGAAACAAACCAAAACAGGCCACTGACGAAGTAATTTTCTTAGATAAAAAATCAAAAATTTGCACTAAATCTTGAACAAAATTAAAACTTACATACATAAGGATTATTAGATTCCACTATTTCCGATGTAAAATTGAGAAATCTTTAGGAGAAAAATATTTGTTTAACATATTTGTATGTCTTTTAGGTTAGAATTTTCGGTCGAGTAAATTTTGCATGTCATAGAGGAGAGACTGGTGTCAATTTTAACAGGTGCCAAATATAACGAAGGTGATTGTAGCGTCACCTATGAAGAAAATAAGAAAATACGTGTACATAGAAACATTCAAAAAGGCATCCTGATCATGATCATATATATTCTTTCTCTGCAGCCATTGGTTGGCACGGAGATATTTATTGGCCGATAAAATTGGAGAAATTTCACCTATACATCAATAATTAACAAAATGATGGAATCTCTGCGGTTTTGAAACTTAGTTGCACAATATATTCATAACTTACTGCGTATAAAAAAGTGGATATACAGATCCTATATAGCAGAATAATTTGCAATATTTTTGTCTTAAAAGTTTGTAGATTCAGGAAATAATCTCCTAAATGCAACTAGTTTTTGGACAATTAAACGGTGAATGGTCCTCATACATCCAAAAACTAAACAGACCCAGCCCGACATAATGTGACAAACGGTTCCGAGCTGGTGTTTTATTGTTAGTGGGTGGCTAAAATTTAGTCCCACATTAGCATTGGGAATGGTATCCATCAACGCTTTCCCTCTGCAAAAAAAAAAAAACAAAAAACCAGGGGTGCAAGGAAGCTTGACAATTTTGGCGGAGGCGCCCGATAAGTAAGAATAATTGTAATCTAATTTATGTTATTCTGATTCCCACTTCCATTGTATTAACGTTTATTTATGTTTCGACATAACCAATGACCACTAACAATAAATTAGAGATATTACCAGGAAATTTAGTAAAAACAAGCCGGCGCGTTTGTATGAATTAGGGTGGGTCAAAAATTTAAATAAAACATTAATTAGTTCACGCGAATTATTTCGACTTAGTCCCAACCGCGATATTAGCAAATAAAATCTTAATTATGTACATACAATTTCAAATAATGAGCAACCTTAGCAGTTATGATTACGCGCGGCCAATTTAAATACACCCTGTATACCCTGTAACATATGCATACATGGGAGTGCTAACGGGGTCCGAATGAAGATTAAACATACGACCTGCTCCATAAAAACTTTAACGAGTTTTCGCAATGCCCCGTTCGCAAATTCTACCGGCATTCATAGTCGTAAAGGGGTTATTGGTTTGTTGCATGCAAATGTATGCTTATGCTATGCAAATGTTTCAGCTCGCGTTGTACTTAATCCTTTTTCCGACGGCAAAAACTAAAATAAAACAACGCAAGATATAATTACTTTGCCGCTTTTAAATGCCTGATTATCGTATAGTGCGTGCTAGTGTACAACGGACGAGCAATCAGAATGACTGGTTGGAATTGCACGGTTTAATGTATTATTTTGAACGTCCCTTAGTGTATAAAAACACAGCTTTGTGTAATTGTGTATAGATTTGGAATTAGAAAATTTTAAACTGTCTAATAAAAGTCAGATAGGTACGAATGGAATTCTAAACATAGAATTGTGTGTGTGTTTGGGCTTTTCAACTCACCTGTCTATGGATGAAGACGACGGATCCTAGCAGTCTCCACGTACCTCCCTGTCTGTCAACGTGGAGCATCCGCAGTATTTGCAGAAACCGAATTCCACGAATTGCCGAGGTGGCAAACACTTGTCCGTTGGAACCCAACGTTAAGACTACTATTGATGCTACGACGACAATTAAATCTGGGAAAGACAATCAAGAAAGATGACTTTAACAAACTATTTTGGCTAATATAATTTTATTTTAAGTAAGGGTTATTATTAGACACCGGATTATATGCGCAAAGTGCATGTATTTAATTTTTTTCTATATCTTTAAGTATAGTCAATACGTCCACGCATTACACTGATTAAAGTTAATTAGCGTTAACTAGTGATTGCATAAATTGCATATTTATGCATATTTTTACTAAAGTTGCATATTTAAGCTTTTTCTTATCCTTTCTCTCACTAAAAATTCCTAACACGGATCGACAACCGACAATTCCCAGAACGAAATATTTTTGTCTTCCAAGAATTGCACGTGCATTTTTGCTCCTAAGGTGAGAAACGATGCAAAATACATTTTATTAGTTCCCAAATAAAATATTCTCATTTTCTGAGTATCTATCAGCGGAACAACATCTAATCGTGTTACTCTTTTAAATATTGTGCATACATACAATGAGTATAGCGAACAAAGAGTCTAGCCGAATAAGCATAGTGAACTGGCACCCAGAACGGATTTTTGAAAAAAGTTATGCATGGGCACTAACAAGTCATAAGAAGGTAATATAGGGGTATTTTACGCCCTGACTCCCCACTGACCTTGAAATAATCAGAAAAATGTGCCCCAAACAGGCCTATCTTTAACTTTTTTTTCCTAGAAAACTATTCTCTTTAGAAAAACGGCGCTGCCGCCATCTGTTAGATATTGAACCATAGTACATTATATATTTTTTTGAAAAAATTTCATTCATAAAATCAAAAAAAAAAAAAATTATTTTGAAATATTTAAAATTATGCATTTTATGGTTCCTTCAGAGTGACAATCACCAAAAAATACAAAATATTACTAATTATATATACTATAACTCCTGTAAGTTTGATTAACAAATAATGGGTGCAACATATTAAAAAAAAAAAAATTCGAGTTATGACCATCTCTATGCTTATTATACCTATCTGCTGTTAATCTTTTGTGCCTATAATATCATGAGTCAAGTGATAATCATAAAAAAAATATTAATAGTTATTTGCGTTCCGAGTAGAGATAAATATATTTTTTTATTCGAGGTGGCAGTTCGTAGCCCGAAGCGGAGCTGTGGACCACAAGCCACCGAGAATGAAAAAGAACTTACCCTACAAGGATGCGCATTATTTTTTTTTTTTTTGCTACCACAAACACAACACTCAATAATTATACATTAATATTTAATAAAAAATAAAAAAATAAATTGACACATTTGGGACAGACAACATATGTAAACGTCAGTGTAACTGACATAGCGACTATGGCACCATGCTGCGATAGGTGACCTGCCGTGGTAAGTGGCCTTGCATGGTAGATAACTGACCTTCCGCGGAAAAATGTATTTTTTGGTCCTTAGTTACAATCGCACCACTCATTTCGTTACCCGGTTGTTTTACTTTCCATTACTGTCGACTTATTGACAATGTAATATCAATTTACCATAGTTTTAATTCATAAAATCAAAAAAAAAGTTAGTTTGATATATTTGAAATTATGCATTTTATGATTCCTTCAGAGTGACAATCACCGAAAAAATACAAAACATTGCTAATTATATATACTATAGTCTCTGTAAGTTTGATTAGAAACCAACTGGTGCAACATATCAAAAAAAAAATATTCCAGTTATGACCATTACTATGCTCATTATACCTACTTGTTGTGTTGTTAATCTTTTGTGTCTATAATATCATGATTGCCTTATAGTAACAATAATAATAAGAGAAAAACTTAATAACATTGTTTACCGTAAATCATATAGGTTTAAATTAAAAATAATAAGTACAATATATCAAAAGGAAATGTTCCATTTATGACGATTGTATGCCTATTACAGTTACACACGGCATTGTTCATCTTTTACGTTTATATTTCAGATATCATAATAATAAAAAAATATAAAATATGACTGCCGAACTTTTATGAATTAACGCTAAATTTTTTTCTAATCACCTTTCTTTCATCTTTTAAGGTTTTCTTTGTTTTCTTTCGGAATAAATTCTCTCTAAATATAAATGTAAATAAGTACACATTCTGACAATCCTAAAATTAAATAACCTTCTTCTCATATTCGTTGATTAGTACCACCTGTTAAAAAAAAATCGCAAGAATCAAAGCGGCCAATATATTTCAGCGTCCATAGCGTTTTCATTGCGCTTCAACAACTCCAGCTTTGCATGTCTACGGAACATTTATTGTGTGACACACGCTTTACATTCTGACATATTTAAAATTTAAGTGTTTTTTTTTCTGTTATCGCGTGCCTAGCGCTTCGCGTGCATCACCTGGATGGCGCACTCACGAACTCCATCGGCTTCAGCTTTCCCTATCCGTCCTCAAAATCGCTTTTTTCTATCGTATCTGGCTCGGAAAATCTTGTAAAGGCGATAATTAGCACGGCAACGGTAAAAATTGTTTCCACTCGTGACGTTCTCCGAACTATTTTCGATATTTTTTTCCCCCGGGGAACAATTTTGGGTTCGATAGTCGCATTCCTATTCTAGACCGCGAGTGTATTTGTGTCTGGTAAGTTTAAAACGGGGAAGGAAGGGGAGGAAAAATAAATTCATGAGAAAATACTCACCTATAATGCATATCGGTTTTCGGATAAAACGTAGCCGACCCCAAAAACCCATATATTTAGATCTACAGCCCGCTGACCATAGCCGTACTATATATTCTACTCCGAAAAAAACTACAAGGCATATTTCCTGAAATAAAAAAGAGACTTACTGTAGTATAATTACATATCTACAAAATAGAATAGAAATATGTTTAGGTACAAGAAAAGAATCTTAAAAAATATTTTATTCCGCACCAAGAAAGAAGATAAGAAAAAAAAAATACAGCCTATTTAAAGGTTTCGGAATACGCATTATTTTTTGTACATATAGACCTTTTTTTAATATAAACGCATTGTCTACACCACTTTTGATCTTTTATCTTCCAAATTTATTTTTTCAATGCAAGAATTGGTAAAATATGATGTATCCCTCGCAGAGAACTTATGAGCATGCTTTATTTAGTATTTGCAGTAATTTCGAGAGAAATTCTCGAAAGCATTAAAAATGTACGAACGACTAAAAGAATAAATTATATAAATTTATCTCGGACAAGTTCAAAGGGAAAGAAAAGCAATTTATAATTCATTTGTATGGGTAGATTAAAAAGAAAGTACATAGCCGCAATACTACCACTCGAAATAAATAAGTCTATAAGCCATTTAAACCTCATCCAACTGGTTGTGAGTTAGTATTTGCAATAAATACAAAGAGCATTTTCCTCTTCGGATGTTCTACAGTAGACTTAAATTAATAAACTCTCTTTTCCAAGGAAAAAATTCTAACTCACTAATAGGGCTTCTTTTATGTTTTAATCTCAAAGAATAGTAGGGTGGGTAATCCAGCTGGAATATCCTTCATTCTCTCACTAAAGAAACTTTTGAAAGATATATTTCTTACCATAATGAGCTTCTGCAGTAATTTACAATTCTAAAATTCTTCCGCAGGAGGAATTATACAGGCTGTATATAAATTGCCGGAAGAATGAGAAATAACGATGTTTATTGCATATTCACTAATCGATAAAAAAAATTATATTTGGCAACGCTGTTGTATGTTACTTAAATTTGTATTAATTTGATAATTCGAGGGTGATCTGGAGCTGTAATAACACGGCTAATAACCTATCCTTAATCTGGGTACCTGGGCGCTCACTCATTCATGGCGATGAGGAAGCAGAAACTCTTGCAAAAAGGGTGCTAGGGAGCATTTCCAGGGACTAGAACCTGCCATTGGCATAGCACCTACAGTAGCTAAACAATAAATCAATGTCTGAGCAAATCTAAAAGTGCTTCAACATTGGAAGAATTGTCCTGGTTTGGTACATGCGAAAGCGTGTATTTCACCTAATCATGTCAGAACTTAGGAGCTACTGGAATTTGACCGTAAAAATGTCAAAGTAATAATCTCTGTCTTTACAGGTCACTGCAAACGCAGAAAGCACCAACACAGAATCGGACTCTCTGAAGAGACTGAATGCCGGTTGTGTTTGGAGAACGAATAGATAAATGGGCATATTTTCTGCAAGTGCTCAGGTATGACATCTTTGGAAAAGTTGACTTTTCCCTAGAAAACCTTATTAAAAAAGTTTCCTTAAAGGCCTAAACTTGTTGGATTAACTTTAAAGATACCATCCGTTCTACAATAGGCCCAGAATACTCCTGAATGCTCTTCTTGTGTCGATGTCAGCGTAACCATTGTTCTTCAGTGCTTTCTCCAGATGTGTCTTCTCACTGGCAACCTTACTATCTAGAGTCGAAACCATCAATGACGAGCTACATCTAGCTAGGGGAACGGAGAACCAGTTTCAGTTATTTTGAAGAAGCTGTCAGCATGAATAACTAAACATCGAGCGAAAGTTTTGACAAACGGCGAAACCCGGAAAAAGTTATCAGTAGCAATTATACTGGGCCTGGAAGCTTACACAAGGTTAATTCTGAAAAGGGATCGTTTTAGGAAAATGACCCATATGTAATCCAAATGTTTCCAAAGTTTCACAACTTTCAGGATCATCCCTTGTAAGTTGCCAGCTCTTATGCTAATATCTACACACCCTGTATATACCACGTGTAACTTTTCAATTGAAATCCATCAATTCAATACGTAATTTTATCCTCCGAAATCACCCCATAGAATAACTGTTACCCTATCAAAAGTTAAATGTCGCCTTAATCCGTTTGATTTGACTTTAACCGAATCGAGCCAGTCTTCTCTGAAACGATACGTAATGAGACGGAAAATCGGCCAAGTTCCAGAGCGGACGGCAAAGCCGACAGTCTCTTTGAAGACGTTCGAATGAATAATTCATCGGGTAAACTGGAAATTCCTTTAGCTACTACCTGAGCGCGCTACGTCTACGGGATCCCCTGAACGCATGAAAGATAAAAGGCGACCTGTACTGACTTGAAACGCGCCACATAAAAATTCCATGATATTTTGGCACCGTATGAGCTCGGACTTCATAGATTTTCATGAGTATTTTGATGTTCCCTGCGCTTTTTTAGAATAAAACTTCAGCCCGGAAAGGGCTCGGAAGTGTCGGCGGGTAATTGGGTCATAATTTTCCCCGGAAAGGAAATGTAGAAGCAGGGCAAGTCAGCCATTTAGATTCCGATTGAGTATTCGTCTGTACATAACGACGAAAGTGCTATCCAAACAAATAAAGGAAAGAGTATTTTTCTTTTTTATATGGCAAATTGGATTTAATTTATTAAATATTTTCATAATTGCTTTTATAAATGCACGGAAAAACCGATTTCATTTGAATCAAGAGAAATTTGTGTAATTCAATCAAATTATTGTTTTTATATCTGCAATTTTCGACTTTATTAAAACAAATAATAATTTTGTTGTTCATATTTTGTAGCTTTAAATAAAGTCAATTGAAACGAACCACTTCAAATAACTCGTTATCATTACATAATCACAGCAGGATTTATAAAAAGTTCCGAAACATGTCAAATATCATATCAATGACGATTTAAAATCATTCCTCCACCCTTAAAATTTGAATAGGGATGATGGGTCTTGTGATCACTTATTCCAAAGGTCTCTTAATTCTCTTTACGACAACATGTATCAAAAATTATAAATTTTTTCATCAGTAAGCAAAAACTGTGTAATTCGCAACCTGTGTAATAAAATACGGTTAGAATAAAATGGTTTGGATTTTACTTTATAAACGCTCAAAATGATGACCACCAACCTTCATACAATATCGCAATCTTGCTTCAAAAGCTCTCCTGATATTTTGCAACAATTCTGGAGTTATTCGTTGGCATTATTCAACAATTTTTTGGGCGTAACTCCCCCAGGAAAAAAAAAATAAGCGGTGTAAGATATGACGACCTGGTAGGCCATTCTGCAGCCCAGAAATTATCGTACTCCGGTAGCGTAATGTGGAGGCACGGCATCTTTCTGAAATACTATCTAACTCTCTAACAAATCTGATTCTTGGCCCAATTTTTCTGTGACCAAAGGATTGACTGTATCGTCCAGCATTTTCCAATACATTTCACCATTTAAAGTCCCATTAATGAATAGGGGTCCCATGAGATGATCGCCAAAGATGCCAAACCTTACATTAAGTTTCTGTGGCCGTTCTGCATGTGTTTTCTGCGCCAAATGGGGGTTGGTTATTTCACCATTCAATTAAAAAGATGATTTGTCCGAAAAACATTTTTAAAGGGATACAATTTAAACGTCTTAAGTATAGTGAGCTCGTTTCAATTAAAATGCTTTGTGCTATTATTTCTTGCAATTTTATATAGTTTACCTTCCAAGTTTGTTTGTTTTTTAGTTTTTTGCTAGTTTCTCAGATACCTGTGATAATCTTTTGCGTACATACTCTACGAAAATGAAATTTCAATTAAAATCTTGAGATCTAACATTTACCAGATAATAATATAATTATGTTATGCAAATACTTGAACAAAATTATTTGCTTGTCTCAAACAACCTCTTCTTTATATTTGTTTCAGGGCAAAATTTTCTGATTTGAATCAATACATATGGTAAAAAAAAATCAAATTGTTTGCGTCGATTAAATCGATTTTTCCGTGTGCATTTGTTGAATTGCCCACAAATTTTATTAATAATTTAAAAAACGGTAAACGTTAACTTACCATCCAAAATAGTGTTTCGTTGGCGAAATTTGTATACGATTCTATTGTAGAAAGAACACTAAATATGAGGCACACGAGGACTAGCATAAACCTGTAACAAATAAATAAATATCTATAAGCATTTGAATGTGGAAGTAAAACAAGAAGTTCAGTTTGCAAATCGTAATAAATATTTTTAAATTTACAACCTTTGTACTCATGCCAGACAGAAAGTCAACAAGAACAGACAAACAGTGTCGCCACCTTTGATCTCAGGGAGGTAAAATGTTTCACCCTGGGCTAAGTTTTGGAGGCACAAGTATGCATTTACATGGATACAATGTAGCTGACAACCCTACTGACAAACTTTTTCACAAGATGTTTGATACGAAACACACTGAAACAAAACAAAAACTGCTTTCTGTTCTTATTTATATATTTTTAGTTGGGTAAAATTGATTCAGAATAATTAATAAAAAAATGGATAACTGTGTTTACTAATTTTACAAGACGGTTTGTCTGTAGATCTTTAGATGGATTAATTGGTTTTAAATCTTCGTAATACTAATTTAAATCTCTCATAAAGCGAGAGAAAGTCAATAGCATACTTGTTGAGAAAAATTATCATTTTCTGCGCAGTATCTAACGAGACAATTCGAATAAGAGCTCTTGAAATTCCGTCAGAAAAATGTCAAGTACCATTTATGCTGTCTTAACCAGCATACGCTAGTAGTGGCACTACAGCCTATAGCACTCTTTACGTTCAAGAAGTGTTATCCTTATAATTGGGCGCTGTTTTATCGTACTTGCTATATACTGGGTGTCCAGCCTAAGATGCAACGGTCACTAGCCGATTTATTGTTGTCTTTTTGAAAAAATGTTTGAAATAAATGTTGCCGTTATTGTAGCGATAACAAAAATAAAAGTAATACAGAAATCTGGTAACCTGAAAAGTAAGCTAGAATCAGAAGGCGAAGTTCAGTATGGAAACTGCTCTTATACTTAACCTTGTATTTTACATAAAGAAATATTGAAATGGAATAAATTGCCTGAATATAGAGTATTCGGTGAAGCCAAAAATGAAATCAAAGAGATACAAATATGCAATTAAATAAATAGTGCTTAAATAAGAAGTGTTAGATGATATACATAAATGTAATAAAGAATTAATGAAACATTTGAGTAGATATTTAAGGAAAATATAAGTTATTATATAAATGAAGTATTAAATAATTATTCGAGTGCAATAACTGATCAATAATGAACTACCTGAATTAATATTTAGAGAAATCGTAACTGACAATATAATAAAAAATACCACAACTCTTAGCAAAGCTGTCGCTGATGTAGAATTTACCTCATAATCTTTTTTAAAGGGTTTTAGTTCTAGTAATAAAACAACAGAAGCTAATTTGTCGATTTATTGATAATTTTGAAAAGAGAAAGATATTTCGAAGATAAAAGTATTGTGTGTACATGGAGAAATTTAACTTGGAACCGGGTGCAAATATTGTAAACATCTGTTCTGAACCTAATTTTATGGCACAGCACAGGTATGGAAAACGGATTTGGTGATGCAAGCAAAATCATCATAACTCTCTCCTGGCCTCCATGTACCTATTAGTTAGTAGTAATAATTAATTTTTGAAAAATATATTCAAATTTTCTAGTACTCTAAATACATATGAATGCCCAGATTTTGTAAAAGAAGTTAACTCATTTCAAAATAAACACACAAATTCATATTTGTGCGCTCGCACGACAGATGGAGCGGTACGTTAAGTCATAATATAATTAATATTTTATTTAATAAATTATTTATTTTGCTAGTTGCCTAATATAAGATTCTTAGGTTTGGCGATTAAAGGTAACTACGTGTGGTATTCACTTTTAACGAAAAGACTGTTGATACCTGAGCATATAGACGTTGTGGCTAACAGGAATAGCTTCAGACTTAACCGGGTTAATAAATAAATTATGCTAACATGATGTTATGCACAGTTGATTCATATCCTTACTAATTTTCACAGAAGCACTTTTCTAATCAGAAGGAGAACAATAAGAATAAAGTTGTGTATCATCAACATAACCATGTATAATGCAACGTTTTATTTCCAAAAATAATTTAGAGGTGCAAATTGAAACATTAGGTTAGGACCAATGATCGAAAAACAAATTTGTATATACAAAGGTATAATGCGCAGTATTTCACCTATATTTCCTTTTAACGAAAATAATATGGGAAATTTTCTCTCGAATTATTATTTGTTTGCGGCATGACAGTGTTTAGCGCCTCGCTGATTTTCGTACCAAGCGTGACGTTGGTACGAATCCGCCACCATAACCTGTTATTAAACGAAAAACCCACAGTCATTTTCGTTTAATAAACTTAATAGAGCCCTAGTTAACAAAGTGTCTGTCGGTAACATCGCGTAAAAGCTTTGATTCATGGAAAATTGCCTAGGTCGCACGCATATACGTGCATTTGTAATACATATGTCGTACCAGTTTCCATTGAGAAATTCTCGGAACAAAAAGTCTAGAACGTTTTACACGAACGACAAACAACGAGCTACAATGAGTCACATCAATCAAAAGCATACGAGCGTAATGAAAACAAACCTCATTTATTTATTCAAAAGCTCCTTTTATTTAAAACAATATGTTTTACTGGTACCGGGTACCCGCTTCAGGTACCCGGAAGGTAGGTATTATATCTAGATGATTTCCAAATATAAAATGATATTTTCTAGGATACTTTGTTGCACTTGGAATGCTTGGAATTGTGAAATGTAAATAAATAAAAAAAAAAACGTTGTGTTCTGTTTGCCTAGTCTTACTTGAAACATAATATATAAAAACTGTTCTTTGGATTGTTTTCTCCAACCGTACAACAATGACATGCCCCGGATACTGCTATAGTTACTTATAAAATTCAGAGGAATATCACGAAAAGAGAATTATAATAAACTAGATACATGCATAACCATTCGAAAAATGGTGGAAATACCTACATTCGACACATCTCAAAACTAGCATACATTTAAAGTTACTATATTATACAGAATGATAACTCCAGTAAAATGATTAAAAAATAAATTACATAACAATATATAAATATTTGATGGGGAATTTTTTCTTAGCCGTAACATTAAATTTCGTTTTTTGTTTCTCTTGGTTTAGCGGCTTAGGCCTACATTTAAAATGACCCTTCTCCGGTATTCACACTAAATGTATCACCTGTTTATTAACTTTGAATGACAATTAACAGTATGTAGTTTGTGTAAGAAAAATGGAATGTCTATTTTTATAAAAAAAATTTAAGATTTTTTTAAAATGTTGTGAATGTCCTTAATTCTGTAAGTACAAAACACATAAAAAATTGTTAAATTATTAATAACCTTATTCATAATTTCTAGATAAAAATTTTTTTTGTGAATTATTATATTTAAAAAAAAAAGAAATCTGAGGAAGACAACAATAAACAAATAAGAATTGTCGAAACGTAATGGATAGTTTTATTGAATAAATCATTAAATTAAAAACTAAGCCGCTAAACCAAGAGAAACAAAAAACAAAATATATAAATATTCAGTACACAATAGCATACATGTCATATTGTCTCCTTAAAACCACCAAACATAACAATTTAACCCATTCTTTACTTAATTAAGGTTAAGAGTCTTTATCTTAAATATACAACCATTTGCCCGTAATGAAATTATAACGTAAACTTCAACATAATCCCATTCATTCGAACAGTTGACGTTTCAGACACGTTAAACCCCCCGGAGCGTCCTCTCTTTTACTTCTGTCACGTTTCTCTTAGCAAATTTAACCGCAGCCGAGTAGAACGGTATGCAAATTAAAGCGAGTGAAGCCGCAATTACCGAGCGATTTATTTCTGTGTACCACGCCTGATGTATCGAGAATTGATTAAAGTTTACGAAACGGAACTTGCGGAATGTCAAAACGAGATTTATAACTCCCGTAGCGTTGAATAAGTAGCTCGGAATCGGCAAAACGACTCTTTTTATTTGGTACCGAAGTTGGGGAACGGAGTGCTCAACTTTGATCGTAAAAGATAAAGACCCGTCAACTGTCGGTCCTCCTTTTACGAACTTTACCATCTTTTGTTTTGATTACCTTATCGTGTAACAGGACTGAAAACATGTATATTACATAAAAAAAAACATTAAGCAATTTTTCAAATAAATTTGTGCCTTTGTTTATATTTTATACGCCTTTTGAATGAAATTTGAAATATACAGGCTGATTCATGCAAGTGTAATACAAAGTAGATGATCTTTTTTAAATTGAACAGCCTGTATATTTTTTGACTTTTGAAATTTCCTTAGTGAACTGATTTGAACGATCTGTAACACTTATGTATTTCACAATAATATTGACATCGATTTTAAGTTAGGTTTGCTATATTTATTTGGTACAACTGTAAATTTATAACTATTTCTACAATGAGAAAAATGGATTGTAGAAATTAGATCGTAAATCTCTTTATGTTAATTACTAAAATAATTATTGTCAAAACGACAATATGTGGCGTATTAAGAGTAAAATAACCAGATTTTATCATGCTTATAGTAAGAGGCAAAATCTGGATGTTACCATCTACATCTTAAGGATGCAACAATTAATATACTCTATTGCTGAAAGCCTATATAATGACGTGGATTATATAGATAGTCGCTGCGATTGACTGCGATATTATCAGGTATTCGAAGCATATTCAATTTCTAAAATAAATGTTTGTAACGCTCTTCCCACCCCTTGCTCTATTCATTGTCGATCTTTACCGAACAAATCGACCAATAAGCTGTTTTCCCGCGACAAAATTACTGACACGTGTTATGTAAGTACGTGTGATACAGGTGTACGCATTCGTGTCGGTGCATGTTTGTGTCTGGTCGTTCGTTGATTCCTGTGCATCGTGAGCAGAAATGGATGCAAACGTGGAAAACATATTAATCGAGTGGGGGTTTCCACAGTTAATTGATATATCAAAGGTAAGTAATAGATATTATATGCATACACTTCGTAGTGGGTACTTTATGCTTTGATAGAACATTAACCTAAATCTAACCTACTAGTGATTGTTATGTTAATGAAGGTAATACACGATGGAATTTTGTAATAATGCTTCAAATAAAAAATTAAAATAAATATTATAGTTTTTATTGTGTAATATTCCACTTTCTCTATGCATGAACTGGGTAAAACCTTGTATAGTACTATATTTTTCATTACAGGTAAGTATCGCTGTATAGTGCCCGCATATGATCCATTATATTATTGTTTACTATCTACTATTTTAAATGCTAAGAGACGTTAGATTATTATAATAGAAAATAATATTGTAAGTACTACAAGGCTATATAGTAAGTATGAGCATCATGTATCCTACATAGTAAAATATTACATTATACTGGGTACAATAAAAAAATTAACAGTTATTATCAAATATAGTGGGTGCTATTAGAAATTTGTTTCACATTTACTAACATGTATGCTCAAATTAATAATACAAATATAGTACACCAACTTTAACATATGAGTTAATAAAAACTATTCACAGAAATTTACTATACAGATATTGTCACCGGTAATATAAAATATGATTGTCCCTATAGAAGCTATAAAATATATTAAAGTATACTATATTTATGTTAAAGAGTACAATCTATTTCTCTCAGTGTATGCAATGGCGAATGGTGAATGGGAGATATCGGGTTCGAATCCTACATGAGGTAAAAAAAAAATTAATATAAGAATTCCCTCATATTAATTACAATGATTAGCAGGAAAGTATTAATTAAATATGTCTATTTCTAGTTTGTTATTGCTTCTTATTACTACGCTAAGCAGTATCTATAGAAACGAAACCAACACTATACCGGGTGTTTTTGGGAGATGGCTCGCCCCTATAATTTCTGAAATATTTGAGATAAAGAAACGAAATTTGGGAATTAAGTACGGGGCATAAATTTACATTTTTTGATATAGTCAATAAATTTTTGTCACTTTCAGTTTTACCGGAAATGACTTTGATTTTCGATTTTTAAATGGAACTACGTGTATATTTTTTGATATTTTGATTCGAGACTCTATTTTGAGTACAACTATACCAAATTTGATATTTCTTGACATAAAAAGAATTCTTTTTTTAATTTTCTTTTCTTTTCATCGAGAGTGCTTTGGAGTTCTGAAAATAGTTTTTCGTTTTTACTGTATTTAATTGCTGGTTAGGTATAATTGGCGAAAGAATAATTTTTAACCGTCCTCTTACCGGAGAGAGATACTTGAATTTCTTAAATTACGAAATTGACAACTTTTTGGATGAAATGCCATTAGTTGAACGTGCTAGCCTACATTTCTAACAGGATCGTGCGCCAGCTCACAACTCTCTGATAGCGAGGCAATATTTAGACGATAGGTTTTTTGAAAGATTGTTACGGGGTTCCGGCTCTTAATTCTCAGGATCGTTTGTTTCGGAAAGGTGGATTGACGTAATCAAACACAACACAATTTTACGATTAAATACTATATTAAAACTGATTAGAAAAACTTTTGAAATTTGCAGTTTCCAAGTGAAATAAACAAAATAAAACAATATATTTTACAGTGAGGTTAAAAGTTGAATTATCAATGCGACTACAAGATAAATTGAACAAAATGAAATAAGATATTTTACAGTGATGTTAACAGTTGAATTAAACCCAATCCGTGTGACGAAATCTTAATTAATCTACAGCTAATCTACTCGATCGAGAAGCATATATAACGGGCCATAACTCAATACTTATCGGATATTCTATATATTACTAAAACTAACAGCCAAAGAAACGAACGTAAATTTTAAAAGAAAAGTTATTAATAATAATAAATGAATTAGGGCACGTTTTGCAAAAGGAAAATTAAAATAACTTACAGTAACTAACACGAAATACACATACACTGATGTTGCTGTTGTTGTTGTTGTTCTCCGGAGCTGATGTGAAGTGGGTGAAGTTCTCGTCTCGGGTCGTTTGGAGTAGACTATATCCGTACACAGTACGCGATTTTTTACGGATGATCAAAGTGCACTCTATGCAACAAAATGCCCCGTGGCAAACTTCCCGTAAAAAATCTTTTCCTTTTTAAAATCCCCAAATCGTAATAGTTACGTTTTGCCGACAGCAAATTAGGATTTAAAAAAGGCTCTACCTTGACACCGATAATCACTTCCAAAAATAAAATACTAATCACATCATGCTCTCACTTCCTTGCTCTCTTTTGTCAGACAGAGGTTTCCCTTTTTATAACAGCTGTTCGTGAAATAATGATGGCGGTGTAATATGACCAATCAGAAATTAGGTCAGTAGGACAACGTGATTCTATTGGTCGCGAGTTAGTAGGTTCGCGAAACAATGCGCAGATTAAAATTTTGGGGTGTGTCCTTCGCGGAATTCTAGTCTTTTCGATCGGAACAAACAAAACAATCTTTTCGGAAAGTTAAGCGGCTTAAAATGTGTTTGGCGGATACCGACAAAGTAAAAAAAATAAAACATGGGAAAATAACTATTTTTAAAAAAGAATCGAAATAAACAAAACAATCCCTTTAGGAATGTAGAGCGGATTAAAATGTGTATGTCGCATGCCGACAAAGTAGAATAATATAACCTTGAAAAATAACTATTTTTAAAATGCAACAAGCCCCCCTCTACTACCGTAGGAAATTTTCTAAAAATTTCCGATAAAGAATTGAAACTGGTACAGTCAGAGAAAAAAAAACTTAACATAACGAACTTAATCCTAAATGCCTAAACGATATGTCAAAATCTAAAAACTAGACGAAACTCAAGGGTTCATTCCATCAAACGAATCACGTCGCAAGGATAGTTAAGGCAATGGCCTACTTGGTTCGGTCACGACCCCATCCAAGCGCTGGTGTTCCGCTTAACAGAAGATGAAGCCTAACAAAAACGAAACGAACCTACGTTCAAAAATAAGGTGTCACATCCGGTAATAAAAAAAATTCTTCGCCGACATCGTTCTATACTTGGTGGTGTCACGATGGGAATGATGGAGGTTCCAGGTGACTCAGACGGTCTTGGCTGTGGTATTATGGCCCCCAACAGCAGGGCGAACGTAATCTAGGTCTCAGCAGGTGTGTTATCGTCTTCATCGGGTGGGTGTCCTTTTAGGTCTTTACTATGCCAAATTGATGATTTCCCGTCTTTATCAGTAATTTCATACGTCCAAGGTGATACAATCCTTGTGATCTGATAAGGACCGACGTATTTAGGAGCTAGCTTAGCTGCAAAATGGTTGGAGGCATCGGAGAGCACATAATTTCGTCTCCATACGTATTGGAACAATCTAAACTTGTCGTCTCGCCGCCGCAAATTATACTGATGCGCACTGCGAATATGAGCTCTACGAAGTCTATCTTGTACATCTTTATATAAACGAGCAAAAGCTAGATGACGTTTTTCGGAATCAAATTTGGGAGTTTCAACTTCAGGACTGTTAAATTTTTCTTCATTTCCTTTTAAGGATAATTCTCTACCGAATAGAATAAAATTCGGGGTCATTTTCGTTACTTCGTGTGCGGACGAACGAATGGCAAATCCAATTTTCGGTAAATACTGGTCCCATAACCTATGATTGTCTTTAACATATGCCGTTAACATGGTTTTAATAACACGATTTACACGTTCTGTGCTATTTGGGCTAGGATGGTAGTTAGCTGTATATGCAATTTCGATGTTGTAACCTTTCATCATGTTCTGGAATAATTTACTTTTAAATTGCACTCCATTGTCGACAATCAACGTTTGCGGAGCACCGAACATTAAAATAACCTGTTCTTCCATTAGACGAGCAACATTGACGCTATTGGCGGTGCGTAGCGGAAACACTAGGGCAGCTTTACTGAACACATCACACACCGCTAGGATGTATGAATATCCTTTTGAAGATCGGGGTAAAGGACCCATTAGATCAGCGCAAGCTATTTGCCAAGGACGAGTAGCGGTTGGTATTTTACTCAACATGTGTCCGATCGGTGGTTTATTCAATGATTTGGTACTGAGGCAAGTATGACATCGATTTACATAACGAGCTACATCAGCTGAAAGTTTTGGCCAGTAGTATTTCAATGAAATGCGAGCAGTGGTTTTTGCAATTCCCACATGACCACAAGTCGGTTCATCATGACATGTTTGAATTATTTTCGACCGTTCATTCCTTTGAGGTACTAATTTCCATTCTTGACCAGGATCACCGAGATCAGAATAACGAGGTTTGACGAATTTGAACATCTGATTGTTCTGAACACGCCACAAAGGAAATCGTTGAGGAAATCGCTGAATTCGTTCCAACATTCCAGCATACCAACGATCAGTAACCGAATCTGCTTTTGAATTTACATCAACGGAATCAGTTGCTATTGGAACGGCTCTAGACAGGAAATCTGGTACAGCATGTTGTGACCCCTTTCGGTGAATTATTTCGAAATCATATGGTTGTAAACGTAAACTCCAACGGCCTAAACGCCCTTGCGGATCTTTTAAATTGTGCAGCCAGAGAAGAGAGTGACAATCAGTGATAACTTTAAAATGGTAGCCTTCCAAGTAATGACGCAATTTCTCGACAGCCCAAATTACGGCTAGGCATTCCCGTTCGGTCGCACTGAATTTTCGTTCTTGGTTGGTGAGTGAACGTGACTGATAACAAATAACTTTCTCTCCTTCGTCGAAATGTTGCGAGAGGACGGCGCCTATGCCATAAGCAGATGCATCAGTCTGCAGATAAAAGGTTCGCGAGAAATCTGGACAAACGAGAATCGGTGGTGTTACAAGACTCTCTTTAAGTTGTTTAAAAGAACTCTCACATTCCGCAGTCCAAGACCACTTAGCATGTTTTTGCGTCAAGCGCGTTAAAGGAGCTATTATTGTTGAAAATTGGGGTACAAATCGTCTATACCAAGACGCTGTTCCTATAAATCTACGAATTTCCTTAGCTGTTTTAGGTGGTGGAATGTCTAAGATTGACTGAACCTTTTCGGGATCCGGACGTAATCCAAATTCATCAACTACGTATCCAAGGTATTTGATCTCAGGTCGACAGAATTGACATTTATCGAAATTCACGGTTAAACCAGCTCTATGCAAACGATCAAAAACTTCACGCAAAGTATCTAGATGAGGCTGAAAATCTTTCGAGACAACCAAGATATCATCTAAGTAAACTAAGACAGTTTGCAAATCTGAGCCGAGCACAGAATCTATCAAACGCTGCCATGTCGCTGGACTATTTGAGAGACCCATAGCCATCACTTTAAATCGGTAAAGACCGCCTTGAACGATAAATGCTGTGTAATCCTTTGACTGCTCCGAAAGAGGAATTTGAAAATAAGCACTTTTAATGTCAAGTGAACTAAGATATCGGGCATCCCGAAGTTGATCTAAAATAGTCGAAATGTAGGGTAACGGATAAGAATCTTTCCGAGTAACCGCGTTCAATTTTCGGTAATCAACGCAAAACCGATAACTTTGATCCTTTTTCCGTACCAAACAGATCGGAGAAGCCCAGTCACTATGTGCTGGTTCGATTAAATCTTGGTCTAATAATTTCTTAATTTCTTGATTGATAATTTCCTGCTTAATCGGAGAAACTGGATAGTAGCGTTGTTTTATTGGTTTTGTTCCTGGTAATAATTCAATATCATGAGTTACAAGATGAGTTCGACCTAATTTTGTGCCATTCATTTGAGCTTTCTTTTCGATGATTAATTTATTCAAAGCTGCCTGCTCGCTATCAGTCAATTTTGTCACTCCAGAAATACTATCAACATTAACGGATGGTTCGGCCTCACTAAAATGCCATACTTTTTGTCGAAGATCGGGAACTATGTTCATGGCTGACCAAAAATCTACACCTAGTATAAGCTTATGCGGAAGTTCGGGGATTACTAATACATCAATAAGTCTAATCTTGTCTTCCAGGCGGAAAGGAGTGGACACATAACCAGAGCTAAAACATTTTCCGCCGTTTGCCACAGTGCATTCCACAGAAAGAGGTTTTAATGACAGACCTACACGTCGCAAAAGCTCGTAACCAGATGAGCCAACTAGCGTTCTGGAAGCTCCTGAATCTAAAAGACCAATCATTGGGCATCCCAACACCGAAACTTCCAAATAAGGTCGTTGATCACCACTAACATGAGACATGACATAATCAAGAAATATTTGTTGTTTATCTGATAGTGTCGAGCTTGAAAACAAATGGGAATCATTCACTCGACTATCTAACGATTCCCTGACCCTTTTCCCGAACACTTAGGACAATTCGAAGCGAAAACATTTGCGCGACCACACTTATAACAGAATCGCTTCTTTGACTCTTTGCAAGATTTAAATCTGTGACCTATCTGACCACAATTGAAGCATTTTACGTTCGATGAAAGTTGAGAATTTACAAGATCCACTGAAGGTTCAGATGGTGCGTGCTTCTGAGTAGAAGTGTCAACAAAAGCAAAGTCTGGTTCTACGTATGTGTTTCGCTTTCGAGAAGGTGGCTTATAATTATCAGATCTAAATTTCCGTTGTTCCAATTTTAAACATTCATCCTCTAGTTCAGTTAAATTCGACACAGTTGGTAGTTGCATAGTATAAAACGGTGCTAGATTTCGTGATATAATACTAAGCTGAACATCTTCCGAAATATTGCCATGACGTCGAAACATTGATAACATGCATGAAAAATAATCAACAAATGATTCAGATGAATCCTGAGTACGATCTAATATATCATGAAATAATCTCGATTTGTAATCAACCGGTTCATAATGTCGTTGCAATAACTGCTCAAGAGATTTCCAATCCGAAAAACGATCACGATTTGATCTAAACCACAATAAAGCCTTTCCAGAAAATAAATCTATAGCAGATTCGAATAGTTGAGAATCGGTAACGTTGCGCGCCATTTGTAATTCCTGAACACGTTCTAGAAAATTATGGACGGATTCTTTTGCCTCACCACTAAATGTTACATTCCATTTCATAACAGGTAAATGAGAAACAGATTGTGAAGACTGAGCCTGAGTATTCGACTGTGTTGATGGTACGTTAACTGACGATATATTTGTTTGAGAACTCATATCATTTATTGAAATATCCCCTACCCCTTGAGATAATTGATTCATATCTAAAGTGTCTAATAAAACTAAAAATTCGGCTAACAAAGACGAAAGCGTTTCCGTTTGTTCCGGGGTTACCGATGTATCTGACATATTACGGTTTATTCGGTTTATGCAATGATGAACACGAGTACGCAAAGATCGAACACAACGAGTTGGTGACAAACTCAAAGTGTTAAATTCAGTTACTTTTTCTTGAAGCGTTTTAATATCAGTGTCAAGGTTAATTTTAAATTTTGAATAGGATGAAGACGCATTTTGCTTCTCTAACTTCAACGCGGAGCGTAAACATTGTCGTAACTTCTCTACAGTTGACGACTCACTAGCAGATATCCCTCGTAAATTTAATTCGTAAATAAGTTCGTCTTTTTGAAGATAATTTGTTTCCATTGGTAAACCCGACATACTGGCAAAATAATACGATTAACTCTCGTAACGATCAAGAAAAACAAATACAAATTTCCAATAATTCCCAACAATGAAAGCCACTAGTGAATAATCAAACCGTACTAATTAAAATTCCTACACAAAATCTACACACTATTCGTTATAAAATTTAAAAAACGATAATTCCGTCACATTAAAACCTGACAAATTCATAAAAATTATGTTCAACTACCTCAATCCACAAAATTCAGTTAAAATCCACTTAATTCGTGCCTGTATTACCACAAATTCCAGGCCTACCCGTTGGGCGCCACTTTGTTACGGGGTTCCGGCTCTTAATTCTCAGGATCGTTTGTTTCGGAAAGGTGGATTGACGTAATCAAACACAACACAATTTTACGATTAAATACTATATTAAAACTGATTAGAAAAACTTTTGAAATTTGCAGTTTCCAAGTGAAATAAACAAAATAAAACAATATATTTTACAGTGAGGTTAAAAGTTGAATTATCAATGCGACTACAAGATAAATTGAACAAAATGAAATAAGATATTTTACAGTGATGTTAACAGTTGAATTAAACCCAATCCGTGTGACGAAATCTTAATTAATCTACAGCTAATCTACTCGATCGAGAAGCATATATAACGGGCCATAACTCAATACTTATCGGATATTCTATATATTACTAAAACTAACAGCCAAAGAAACGAACGTAAATTTTAAAAGAAAAGTTATTAATAATAATAAATGAATTAGGGCACGTTTTGCAAAAGGAAAATTAAAATAACTTACAGTAACTAACACGAAATACACATACACTGATGTTGCTGTTGTTGTTGTTGTTCTCCGGAGCTGATGTGAAGTGGGTGAAGTTCTCGTCTCGGGTCGTTTGGAGTAGACTATATCCGTACACAGTACGCGATTTTTTACGGATGATCAAAGTGCACTCTATGCAACAAAATGCCCCGTGGCAAACTTCCCGTAAAAAATCTTTTCCTTTTTAAAATCCCCAAATCGTAATAGTTACGTTTTGCCGACAGCAAATTAGGATTTAAAAAAGGCTCTACCTTGACACCGATAATCACTTCCAAAAATAAAATACTAATCACATCATGCTCTCACTTCCTTGCTCTCTTTTGTCAGACAGAGGTTTCCCTTTTTATAACAGCTGTTCGTGAAATAATGATGGCGGTGTAATATGACCAATCAGAAATTAGGTCAGTAGGACAACGTGATTCTATTGGTCGCGAGTTAGTAGGTTCGCGAAACAATGCGCAGATTAAAATTTTGGGGTGTGTCCTTCGCGGAATTCTAGTCTTTTCGATCGGAACAAACAAAACAATCTTTTCGGAAAGTTAAGCGGCTTAAAATGTGTTTGGCGGATACCGACAAAGTAAAAAAAATAAAACATGGGAAAATAACTATTTTTAAAAAAGAATCGAAATAAACAAAACAATCCCTTTAGGAATGTAGAGCGGATTAAAATGTGTATGTCGCATGCCGACAAAGTAGAATAATATAACCTTGAAAAATAACTATTTTTAAAATGCAACAAGATGGATTGGGACAAATGGACCTGTTAGATGGCCTGCTAGGTAAGCAAATCGGAATACCATCTATTTTCTTTAAGCCCAATTAAAACACATCACAGGTCACCGGATCTAACTCCCTTAGACTTTTTTTATCAGGTAATCGCCAAGACTTAGAAAACAAAGTGAGAATGGCCATTAATAGAATTACTCGGGACCAGCTTAGAAAAGTGATAAGAGCCACAGTTGAGAAATCAAGGTGGCGGCCATCTTGAACAACTTCAATAGCCTTAGCATTAAAATCTTTTTATCCGATCATGTTGGCATGTGTTTAGTTCTCGTTTCGTTTTGATTCAACGTTTTGTAATAAAGAAATATTGATGTTTTACCATTTTCTAGAATCGTAAGACAGCTTATACCTACTAATCAGTACTTATAAAATGCTTGCTACCTCTCACCTGTCGCTATTTGTATAGTGTCAACGAAAACTGTTTTTCATGGCTTAATTTAACTACATACCTACATAGAATATGTGTGTATTGCATTATTTTGCGTTTCCACAAGAAATACTTAATAAACATTCGATCGGCATATTAATGTAGGGTATCAAAATGAAGACTCTTTCGGGATGATCTAGCGAGCCACCCTGTTCCCATTTAAAAAAATTAAAATAAAACATAAAAACTAAATTTTTGACGTACACAAGCGCGTAAAAAACTGTGTATACAGTAGAAACGAAAAGCTTTGTTCTTATAATGTTTATGCAATAACCCCCCCTCCCCCCGCAGCATCTTAAGAACTCCAAGGCACTCTCAAAGAAAAAAAATAAAAATTAAAAAGAAAATTCTCTTTATGTCTAGAAATATCAAATTTGGTGCAGTTGTACTCAAAATGTTATTCCGAATCAAAATATCGAAAAATATGCATGTACTCCCATTTAAAAATCGAAAATCAAAGTCATTTCCGGTAAAACCGAAAGTGACAAAAATTTATTGACTATGTCAAAAAATGTAAATTTATTGTCCGTACTCAATTCCCAAATTTCGTTTCTCTATCTCAAATACTTCAGAAATTATAGGGGCGAGCCACCTCCCAGAAACACCCGGTATAATAGATCTATAATGATTGCTTCAAATCAATCACTAGGGATAACACAAAATTGCTGGCATTCATTTTTTAATTAATAGATTAATAATATTCCCATTCAATAAGAGATTTGATAAAGAATTGCAGTTCATTAAAAAGGTAACGATCTATAAGGATTACTTCACTAAAGGCATCTAAAGAAAGTTCAATACAAATATTATGCGAGAAACTCCACTCAACTTCAATTGAAACTAGCGACAAAAAATCTGTTCAATTTCCCTTCTATAGAATTTCGAAAGGCATAGGCGGTTATTTTTAATGAGCACAATATGCAAACATGTTCTATTTCGCGAAATACATTGAGAAACCTTTTAGGTAACCTGAAAGATAAACCGAATTATAAATGAAAGAGACTGCAATAAAATTTAAATTGGACAGACAAAGCGTGCTATCGACACCAGATTTAAGAAGCACACAAGGCATTATCGCCATGGGAAACTTGAATCTTTTAGTATTGCACAGCATATAAATGATACCGGCCCTAAATGGACATTGAAAACCTTGAACTATTGAAAAATGTAACTTTTTTTAAGGGAATTAGACGCTTATGTAACTATGTATATGAGAAAAGACAACAATTTATTGAATCGGGAACATGTACTTCTGCACAATTCGTTGATAGATTTATTAAGGCAAACATTTCATCCCCAGTTACACACTTCTTTGAGTTTTTAGTATTCTAGCAGGCATTAAAACCACTTGTAAATATAGGTTTAGGGTAAAAATAACAAGGCATGGTTAGATTATCTTTCTCTTAATTCAATCGGTTTTGAGTTGAAGATGGGTATCCATGAATTTCCGAAACAACTGTCCCGAATTAATAAAATCGAAACTTTATATTAAGTATGCATCTAACAAAAACATTTACTAATTTAAAAAAAATTGTTTCAAACAAGATTCATTGTTTCATTTTACGCTGTATTTTATAAAGTTAGTTTAGCTATCGTATATGCATTACCTACAATCTCGGCAAAAATCTCTATGCATTGTATCAATTACCTTAATGAAGTATACACGCACAACACGATATAATGAAATTAATTGTTCGCCGCGGTTCTATTCAGTAACCACCGCGAGTTGTGTACTTAACCCGGCGTTAAATAAATGGTTGGTAAACTAACACCAACAAATTTCCGTTTTTTTCTTTTTCAAATGGCACAGGTGACATGTTTGTATACCTATCTATAACCTAAAAGATAGATGTTGTGAGCTTAAAATGCTATCAGCCCTTTCGTTATGTTACTTTTTATACTGACAAGTTAAAAGCCTAAATGGTCTGGAAGTGCAGGAATATCATATTTCGTTTCCTTGTATATAATGTAAAAAAGGTATATTTAGTGTAAATACATCTTTAGCTTTGTAAATTGACGTAGTATAATGGACTATTTTGTGGTCTCGCCGTAAAAATATTATCTTTATAATTGCAGTGGTTGATCTAAACGACAATAATCTGTCGTTAATAAAGTTCAAGAAATTATTCGAATATACTCCGGGACAGAAGTATTACACCCAAAGGGAATAATTTCTTCAACTTGATATTTTGCAATGTGGTAGTCTTACACGATAACATTTGCAAGAAATTTTATTAGCATGTAACCCAAAACAAATTAATAATGCGTTTGGTGACCCCGTAGCCGAGTACATTTCTGTACACATCTATGTATCGACATAATGAGATGTTGATGTCTGTTTGTGGCACCTCGTTCCAAGCAAGTGGATTACCTGTGCCTGAGTCTGTGGAGGACGGTGCAAAGTGGACAGTCTCCTCCCCATCATATCGCACACATGTTCGATTGGATTTAAATCCGGTGAACGGGGTGGCCACAGCAAAACATTAAGGCCTGCTTCTTGGAGAAAGTCCATAGTTCGATGAGCGATACGGAGACGTGCATTGTCTTCTCTGGACAGCGGTTAGCAGCTTCACTGCGGAGGAGACTTCTATCCTTTTCCACCAGATCACTGCCAGACTACAGCCGCGTTTAGCCAATGGATCACCTTCGGCTTCAATCCCCAGGTTTTACCAACAACTCTCCTGCAGCGCCAGAGTAGTTGCCTAGCTCTGGTCGTTATTTTAACTAGGTGATTGTTTTTACTTCTTTGTAACTCCTGTCTAAACAGTCTAAGGTCATTGAGTTTCCTCATGTTGAGGAAAGCAACCAGCTTTGTCGTTTGTGGATTAACTGAGAATCCTTGTGAGAGGCACCATTCCTCCACCATTCGCAGTGCATTACGCATGATGCCTGTCAATACCCCCGGGAACTTCCCCTTAGCCATGACGTATTCCTTTGTCGTTTAATGACCTGATGAGATCATCCACGACCAAGCTCCACAGCAGCGGTGACAGTACTCCCCCTTCAGGGTACCCTCTAGTTGTCCTCATGGCGATGTTTTTATCTAGCATTTGGGCATAGACCACTCTGCTTCTTAGCATGCAGTCAACCCATCTGCTGGTCGTGTGGCTAATGCTCCGGTCCATTAAGATGATGTGTTATCTATGTCTAAAAACATTGTAAGAGCAATTTCCATTTTATGTAGGCTCCTTTCGAATCCTCCCACCAAACTATGTAGGACAGCTTATGTAATTGTGGAAGGTGCTGGACCTTTATATCGCTCGTGTGTAGTGGAATATAAGGGTGCAAAATCGGTATGAGAAATAATGCATTGAGTGAGACATCAATCTTTCAAATCAACACATAGGTATTTACCTTTTGCGAATGTGAGTCAAGTGTGTTTATTTATTAGTTTACCAACGACAAACCAATTAATATATCACCATTTCTTTAACTGCCATAGATTCACGTAAGTCGATTTCAAATCGCCTTTCGTTTCACGGAAGATAAGGTCATATTTTATACAGAATTGACAGAATATTTCCGAGAAACTAAAAGATTACAACACCTTCGGGAATAAAACGATTCCGAAGTTGTTGAACGATACGATATTTCTGGCTTGTCAACAGGTTACCTTCATTGAATAAATTACTGATGTATCTCTCCAGAACACGGTAGAAGTTTGCTAAACACGAAGATACATCAAATATTCGAGTGTTCTGTCGATTTTACGATGTAAAACTTCTAGGAGAGTCGATATCCGTGACTGCTAATAAAATCTTAATGTTTAGGAGGAAGTAAATTCTGTCTACTTCTGTGGATTTATTGCACTAGGGCGAGTATAACACAGTTATTGTCTTATTGCTTATTAGATAATTTATACTGGTATTATGACTATGCATTTCTGCATTAGTTTTAAACATCGTCTTGTTTAGATGAATGTAAGTACATATTTCTAGAATATATAGACTTGCTAAAGAAGGAATCTTTAGATTGAGGAAGATTGGTCTGCACGAGTCAGTATGGTCTGCAGCTACAATAGTTCTTAGCACCATTTTTTGTGGAATAAATACTCGTTTGGAGGCTGATGAAGATCCCCATAAAGTCATATTGCAGTCGTGATTGGATTTCGCCATAGTAAATAGAAATGAGTGTATTAAGAGATACATTTTTGCGTAAGGATCTGAAGATGTATGTTTTAGAAGAAATCTTCGCCGCCAGTTTAATGCAATGCTCCATCCACAGAAGATTGTCTTGTATATGGAGTCCTAAAAACTTGACACTGTGACTACAAGTTAATGATTGGCCGTTCACTTCTAAGTTAGTGTTCTCTATGAGTCTTTTCCTAGTTTGAAAAATCATGAAATTAGTTTTTTGAGTGCTTAACGCCGGTTTATTAGCTGAAAACCACGTATACGATCTCTTCAAGGCATCATTTGCTCTATCTACCACATTAGCGTCACCGGATATCACTATCGACATATCATCCGCATACATAACAATGTAGATGTCATTAAGAAATGCGACGATGTCATTTACATATAAATTAAATAAGATGGGCCCCAGTATTGTACCTTGGGGTACTCCATTCAGTGCTGGAAGAAGATGCGATTTAGCAGAAATCATTTTATATTTATCATAAAAAGTAAGTTTCACGAACTGCATTCTGTTTTTAAGAAAAGTTGCAAGCCAGTTATCAACGTTACCCCGAATACCGTAGTCGTACATCTTAGCAAGCAGTTTGTCATGTTGCACACAATCAAACGCCTTCTGCAGGTCACAAAAAATTCCAATGGGACTCTCGCGTTGTTCAATGTGTAGCAATAATTCATTGTAAAAGTCAAGAAGCGCAGTAGAAGTAGATTTCTGCTTTCGGAAGCCATGTTGATTGCATGCAATAATTTCATATTTGTCCAGAAAACGTTGTTAAATATATTTATCAATCAATAAGTGCTTTTCATTTAACGTCTGATGGTTCAGACGATTTCAGTTTTGCGACTTGAGTAGCTCATAGCTACTATGAGCTACTCACCATGATTTCAGTTAGTCGTTATCGCCATTCGTACGTAGCTTAAATCCCAAAACTGAAGTGTACTGAGCCAGACGGTAAAACCAAAGCACCCAATTTTGTTTTTTTTTTAAGGTTACATCTGAACTGTCACCTTTTTTTGGTAATTTTTTCAATTCTCATTTTCTATTCTCTCGTCCTTAAGGAGTTCTTTAAAGTACGAGTCTTTAAACTTTAAACCTTTAAAGTCTTTAACTTTAAATAAAAAATTGGTGCATTAGAGATTTTTAAAAAATTTTGGCTGTAGATAGAAATTTGATGGCATCTGCCTCGTGTCAGTCTCAAAGGCCATCTCCAATCTGCAAGTAAGGAAGCCATTTTTGACAACATAAAGAACACCCTGATCACGTAAAAGATCTAAATAACTCTGTCTAGTTGGTGTACCATGCATGGGCCAATAATACGGTTCCTGAAAATACCAGCTCAAATATATAATTTTTGCGAATGTTGTGTATGGTCCATGAGTTTCTAGCATCTCTACATAATTTTCTATTAAGTTTAGTTTTTGTTTTGTAACTGTTCACCTACTTTTGAAGCCACGAGTCACACAAAATTCCTTTAATCCCATCGTATTTAATGTAGTGCTTCTTCAAATTATTTGCTCTCGTCCAATTTACCTTTCCATTCCAAATGATTAGCTTGCCATTATATCCTATAACACAACGTCGAACTATTTGTCCGTGTAACATCTTAACCTAACCATCAATTACTCACATCGCGGAGTTCGGAACCACATATAATAGACCCTACAATAAACTTCGTGTACCGACTCCACTGGAATGAATCGATTGGGTTATTGGCATTCCAGTTGACAGTTGCCTAAAATATTGCTTCCGTTTACTACCTCAACGAGGTGACGCTGGAGTGCTTTTAGCAAATACCCCGTACACGTGCGAAGAGCGCACGCAAACAGACAACGACGAACGCGGAATGTTATCTTTATCTGCTTTATAAAGTCGATGTATGTCGAACTGATATTTGAGCAAGCAAATATGTATGTATACAAACATATTGAATACAAGCGGAATAATATCATACGTCGGTAAACTTTATACGAGTGAATCGGTAAATCTTTCGCACCTGCCGTGAGTTATAAATCTATGAATTGCTTATAAAAAGTCGTAAATTTAAAATTGCATGCAACTGGAAAATCCTTTTCCAACGCGTGCTTTAAGTTTTGATTATATTATTTTCCAATAATTAAGTACGCTTTAAAGTATATTAGCAGTTTGTTCTTAATAGTCCACTGTTAGGTCATTCCGTGTTGATTCAACACAGCAAAGAACCGTCCTTTCCGTCTCAGATTTTCTTAAAATTTGGTAGATAGAAGCACTGTTGGTATTGAGTTGAAAAAATAAGACATTTCAATGTTCCGTTAATACTTGCACGTTTGCACTACAGATGGAGCGGTACGTTAAGTGATAATATAAGTAAATCAATTAATAATTTATTTAATAAATTATTTTTCCTGCCAGTTTTGATTCTAAATTATAATATTTCAGGTACTCCATGTATATTACTAAAACATAAAATCTTATTAATTTCTACAGCGTACGCGAGCAGGTGTACGTTGAGTCTCTGACCTTTGAGTTTATGCACTTATATTAATAATGTATACAACAAGATATACATTTTGATGTGCGAGGGTATACAGACAAGGTGTGATGATAAATGATTCATGCAATAAAAGTATTTTGCTGAGATTTAAGTAATGTATGCAAATTACAATTAAGTAATTGTTAATTCTAAATGATTGGATTACATGTAAATAATTTTTTTCCCAAATGTTTCATTCTTGATACCACAACATTGCCAAAAAATTAAGTTGAAGAAATTATTTCTTCTGGGTGTAACACTTCTAATTCACAGAGTATATTAGGCAATTGTTTAAAGATGTGAAGTTCAGGCAAATTTTAAGTGACATGAAAGTCGGGGATAGGATGCATTTGAAAGTGTTTGCAACAATTTTCTTGGAAATAATAACTCGTGGAAGAACTACTCACGGCCTATCATATTTTAGAATGCAACATGTCACTAAAACTTCACTTTCTCCATTCTCATTTGGACTTAATTCCTGAAAATTTAGGAGCAGTATCAGATGAGCATGGAGAACGATTTCACCAAGATATTGCCTCTATAGAGCAAAAGTATACAGGAAAGTGGAGCCCGCATATGTTAGCCGACTATTGCTGGACCCTAATACGAGACACATCCGGGAGTTCTTATAAAAGAAAGACGTGAAGGAAATAAATATTAAATTTATCGAAAATTAATTAAAAATGTTTATAATGTACCTAAACTAACTGTTAATAACATGTATTATAAGTTTTTAATTGTTTAAATTTAATAAATCAGCATTAATTAAGGGGGTTTTTATTGAATTTTTCTTAATACCAAAGCATATGTCCCTCCCTCATCATTGGAGGCTGATATCGAAAATCTGAGACCGGATCCGGAATCAGCAGACCGAAATATATACAATCCAGCAAAAATCATTCCAGGGAGGAAAAAATGTAATCGGTGGAGATTTTTTTGTGAATATCTCAAAATTATAGATATTATATTTGGTAGAAGGTGACTTTTGCTTTTATACTCTTCAAATAATAAATATATGCACGATTTTATCAGACTGTAATAAACATAGTTTTCAACGATCCACCGAAGACCTCATCCATTATCCCATCATCTGCCAGCACGAACTTAAAGCAAACCTACCGAGGCGCCTAATATCTTCTTCCAGTCGGATTATCTCTTCCTCTTTAATTCTTCCTCGATACTCTTTAATCTGATAAGAAACGCCGCCGTGTACAGGTAGATATCGGTATCGCGGGAAAGGAAGCTAGCGACAGTCACGCGAGTTTTCCTACACCAAGCATCAGGCGAGGTCATGAATTCACAATCGGTCGCGTTGGTGTACACGTGGTGGCGTTCGGGGAATTCGCCGCGTTCAAGTCGTAAATTTCCCGGCAAATTGTTAGCGAAGTAGTGGAAGGGAAGAACGTTACGATGCGTCTGCGGACCGTGGAGTGAAACACGTACTAGTGAGGTTGTAAATAAAACATTTTTTACCCGGTCGGGTAATCACTGGTAACGGCCCACTACAGACAAAAACAACGACTGAAGTACTAAGTATATTGGGTCAGTCGCGCAAACAGAGAATTGGCCAGATCCTACTTTAGGAGTTAGTGGTATATAGTGTTTATTTTATTACTTCATCGTAACATGTCGAAAAAAAAAACAATAATATAGATGTAAATGATTGAAACAATAAAATATACAGGGTTAGTAAAAAGTCCCGGAACGGTCGAATAACTTTGTTATTTGAAAATTATGATTTCTGAAATTTGGTATGGGGGTATAGTTAATATAAATGCATTTTATGCAATACAGTTAATATTTTTTTCACTTCCGGTTTAATCGGCAATACGTCCAACTTTTTTTTTTTAAATGGAACGCCCAGATTTTTTTAACACTTTTGAATGCAAAATAAAAAACTACGTTCAGGAAGTATTAAGATGTTTATTTTTATTCACAAGAAAACAGTTAAAAAATTAAAAAAGTGTCCTAATACAGAAAAATCAAGATACCTTTGAAAAAAGTTGTTGTTTAGTGTTTGCATTCTTTTTGCCGTCACATTTGACAATTTTAAAAGCGTTTTAACTTTTGCATCGCTATAAATTTACTTATTTTAAACATTGACACATTTGAAAATGGCAGAAAAACTTACTGAATCGGAACGAATTAAGATATTAATGATGCGTGGGTACGGTGATCGTCAAAACGTTCTTTTGAAGAGGTTCGTATTTTGTTTAATACTGTTTATCCGGATCGTCACATTAGTAAAAGTACGGTATGCCGAACAATTCAAAAGTTTGAAGTCTTTCGTCAGGTGAAGGATTTACCTAGAAGGGGACGTCCATTAACAGCAACAGATGAAGAAACTAGTTTGAATGTGTTACTTACAGTGGAAGAAAATCATCACGTGTCCACAACAGAATTAGGTCAAATTCATGAGATCTCTCAAAAATCTGCTCATACGATTCTTAAATCAGCAAGAATGAAAGCCTATAAAATGTATCCCGTCCATGAGTTAACTGAAGATGATCCAGATCGTAGACTACAATTTTGCGAAACAATGACGGAATTGATCGAGCAGCAGCCTAATGCTTTAGATCAAATCATTTTTTCAGATGAGGCAACGTTTTGTCTCAACGGCACTGTGAACAGACATAATTGTCGCTACTGGTCAATTGAAAATCCGCATTGGATTGAAAAAGTCCATACACAGCGTCCTCAAAAGGTGAATGTCTGGGCTGGTCTTGTTGGAAACAACATCATAGGACCATTTTTTATAAGAGGAAATTTAACTGGCAACGTCTACTTAAATTTATTGCGAAATGAGGTTGTTCCAGCACTTGCGGCCCTCTTTCCAAATGCAAACATAGGTGATCACCCTAAAGCACATTTTTGGTTTCAACAAGATGGAGCTCCCTCCCATTTTGCCCATAATGTCCGCGATTATTTGAATGAAATTTTTCCGGGACGTTGGATCGGACGTAGAGGAGCAATCGAATGGCCAGCACGTTCGCCAGATCTCTCGGCATTAGATTGTTTCTTTTGGGGTCACATGAAATGTCAAGTGTACAAGAATCGTCCCCATAATCTTGAACAATTGGAAGAGAGAATAGTTCAAGAAGCCAATCGCATCACTCCAGAACAAATACAAAATTCAATAAGAAATTTTACTGACCGTTTACATTTTTGTCAAATTGTAAATGGAGAGCATTTTGAACAATTATTGTAATCGCAACCTGAATAGACAGGTACAGAGTGAGCAACCGGATGTGACCACCACGTGACCTCAAATTTTAAGGTGGCAACATTGTTAAGTTGGTAGTACAAGATATGTCACATTACTGATTTGTCAATATGTTTATAACTTAACCTTAAAATAAGACGTGCCATATATTTTTTTCCAACACGTTAAATGTCAAATGACAGAACGTAAACAACAAGCAGAGCAGTAAACAGTAAAACAAAAAAATACACTTTTTCTGTGACGTTCGTGATCACGTGGTGGTCACATCCGGTTGCTCACTCTGTATCTTGATTTTTCTGTATTAGGACACTTTTTTAATTTTTTAACTGTTTTCTTTTATTTTGCATTCAAAAGTGTTTTTTATCATAATTTTCATACATACTCTTTCAACCATATAAAAATGCATAATAGGAATTTCAGCATCACTATATTTTAGAGGTTTACATCCATTCCTTAAAAAATACTTTAAACTAAGTAATTAGATACTACCAAGCGGATTGCACTTAAAAAGATTTTTTCAATTGTTCTACAATGGCCTCTAGGAAATCTTGCGTATTCAAATACATACCTTCTCTCACATTAGGTAAACCGTGAATAGCAGCCACTAAGTCTTTAGTCATATTACCACTCTCCACAGTGTCCACGCAAGCCTTCTCAAGAGTTTTAGCGAATTTTTCCAACTCAGGCGTTCCATCTAATCTGGCCCGATGCTCCAAACCCCTACTCCACGCAAAAATCGTCGCGATTGGGTTGGTTGACGTTACTTGGCCTTTCTGGTGCACTCTGTAATGCTTCGTTATGGTTTCATGAGTGGCTTCCGCTGTCATCGTCCTACCATCGGGACATAATAAAACGGAAGTTATCATATTGAGCGAACCGTAACCTTGGGCGACGATGCCGGATTGTACATCACCGTCGTAGTTTTTGCAAGCCCAAACGAAACCGCCGCTCGATTTTAGAGCTTGCGCAACCATATTGTCGATTAGTCTGTGTTCGTACCAGATTTTCTTCGCTTCAAATAGCGACTTATATTTCTTCTCGTATAGATCTTGAAAAATGTCTTTGAAGCGCCCATCGTAATTCTTGAGGATGGTATTTTTGGTCGATAAGTATAATGGCCAACCCTTTTGAAGGGCCATTTGGAATGATGATTCGGCGAAAGCTGCTATGCTATTATTGGTGTTGTACATTCCCATTGCGACTCCACGACCGCGTTCATGCGTGAACAAATCAAAGGTCTCCGTCTTGCCATCGTCGGAAGTGTACACTAATTGCACCTTCCCTGGTTTATCAATCGCAATTTCGCTAGCCTTGTATTCGTCACCATGCGCATGTCGACTAATAATGATAGGATTCGTCCAACTGGGAACCAACCTTGGGATATTCTTACAGATGATTGGTTCCCTGAATACGGTGCCTGCCAAAATGTGTCTTATAGTTTTGTTTGGAGACTGCCACATCTTCTTTAATTTATATTCTTCGACTCTTTGTTCGTCAGGTGTTATTGTCGAGCATTTGATACCGACGTTGTGTTTTAGAATTGCATAAGCAGCATCTATAGTTACCTGGTCATCCGTCTGGTCTCTGTGTGGAAGTCCCAAGTCGTAGTACAAACATTCAACTTTTACGTATGGGAAGATTAATTTCTCTTTCACTTCCCCCCAAATGATTCTGGCCATTTCATCTCCATTCATTTCAACTACGGGGTTTCTGGCGACAACTCTTTTTGTCGCTCCATATTTCCTGTTCGGCACGAACGCGGTATTCAGGACCGCCTGCTTCTGATACACTTTGTTGAGTAGTTTGCAAAATTTCGCGCTAGCCATCTTAACCTAACAATTTCCATGGACTTAAAAGAACTGACGCAAGCACAACTATCTGTTTGACATATTCATGATTATTTAATTGTCAAATTAATAAGTATGCAGTTTTAATGACTATAATAATATTTCAGATTATTTTGGCTACACAATGTAATTTCTAGTATTACAAAAGATTCCTAGAAATTGACTGGACGCAACTGTAAGACAGAAAATCTGTTCTAGCTTCTTCTAATTTACTTTAGAAAGCTATATTTGTATTTGATGAGACTAAACCCTTATACAAAGATAAGAGAAGCAAGCGTTTTTATTCACCGTGGTTGGATAAAAACATTCAGTGTCATATCCGTCTAGCAGGATTTAGGCCATACAATGACGCTAGTTTTCATACCCCACACTATATGTATAATGAATGCTTTTGGAGAATACTTCATCCCAAGTAAGATTTGTACCAAAGATACGAAATATTCGAATACGACCCATCTCTATACTAAATATATAAATGGACCGCATACCAAAACGATACTGCCTTAAGAATCCATTGCAAATTATCATTCCAGACAGGAGTGAATGGGATAACGGAATGCACAATGCTAGGCAGCAGATGTATGCCTGGTATACAAACGGGTTAAAGATTGTTGAAGGCATTTGCGTCGGATTTTACACCACCTCACCAAGCGCTAATTATAGCTATGCACTTGGTAAACGTGCAAGGGCTACCATAAATAAGCGGATTTGTATTATCTATCGAATCAGGAAGCGACGTTAGGGCTAATATGGGAGTACTTCGAGGAACTATAGGAACTGGCAGGACAAAATAGAGGGGAGTTGATTTGGGGGCCAAACTCAATGAGAAAACTCATGAATTTGCTCGTCAATGAAATGCAATTCCAAAGACCAGAATGCAATTCCAAAGACCAGAATGCAATAGCATGATTCGAAGCCATATAACAGACTAGATGGGAGAAGAGGATAGGAAGCACTGAGCAAACATACCTAGGCATGAGCATAGCTAGCAATTTCTTGGTAAGCTATGCCAGAGAAGAGCTGAAGGTTTACTACGTTTAAGCAGGAATCAGCCACAAATAATTGCGGGATTCATGTTGGAACCAGCACCGACAAAGGAACATCTACACAAGATAAGAATGTTTAATACAGACTGCAGACTATATAAAAAGAAACCAGAGACAACTCAACATATATTATGCAATTGTGAGACATTGGATCACAAGATACGTCGACTGTTTGGACAAGACAAAGTTGAATCAAAGAGATGCAGACTGCTCCATTCTAGTGTTACGTGCAGATTTCTTCTTCCCCGCTTTTCTCTATGTTTCCCTCATCGAGTTTGAGATGACGCTGTGTTACGGCGATTAGTTTGGTCAGTTGGCCGGACACGGATCGAACTAAGATCACTTTTACCGATTTACCACTCACCTCTGAGGGTATTTTTACGTTTTCCGCTCTGTAACGCTTAATTTATTTTTTTTCTTGGGAAAAGGTATGCGCTAATGCGGCTATAATCATTCAATGTGTGAATCTGAGTTATTCTGGTAACCAGTTATCCTCGCTGTAGAGAATTTCTGCCCGTTTTTGGAGATGCAATTTTTGCCACGCCCTGAGATATTCTGAGAATTCCAGTCAGTAGGTATGTACCTTGTTTGTGATCGTCACCTCAGTTATTTCTCGCATTTGGGAGTTTGCCCACCATCGCTCGAGGTCACTCGAGAGGGGGTAAAGGATTCTACCACCTAGTATTTAAGCTTTTTATTTATTCTTTCTGATTACGTTACTTTGCCCTTATCGCCTGTCTTTAGCGGCCATAACCGTTGTCTTCAACTAAATATCAATAATATTACACAATTTAACTTGCTTTACTTACTGCTTGTGTACTGTAGTGGGTGGCGCCCTCCACTCAGTCTGCGATGGCTTACCGTGAGTTTTTAAGTTACTTGGCCTGAACGACCGTCTCTGGCTGAGCACAACACGGTCACAGTCATCCTTTCTCTACCACCTTCGACATTCTGCGTACGAGAGGATACGCTAGGCTTGTGTAGAGGTAGGTCTACGCTAGGAATTTGTAATCTCTCCTCTACATACTTGTCCTCCCTGTATATTGCACTTTTAAACCCCATTGACTGGAGGTAGCAGTAGACTTGTACAGTCTGTTATAGGGCATTAGCATACGTAACAAAAACCGGTAGAGCACAATTAACCTTTACCCTGATGTTTTTGTCAATATGCCTGAGATATTGTGGATAAACAGGGACAAATTGATATAATCTATACAGATTTTACAAATTTTACAATTTTTTACTCAATGCACAGCTATCTATATAAGAAACAAAAGCCAATTCGTGAATATAAAATGTATGCTTAGAGGTTTTTTTTTGTCACATTTAGGTGTTTTATATAAAACTTCATTCGCCACTTCCCATTCCCTAAGGCTAATATAAATACTAGCCAGTAATCTCATCCTCCGGCGAAAACCATTAACCACGTTATCGCTTCGCATGCCACCCTAAAACCATTAATTCTTTTGCGACGCGAAGAGATTCAGCCGGCGCCCCAATAAAACAATGGGCATAATGAATGGTGATATCCGGCCGAACGAAAAGAATCTAAGAAAACATGCAACAGCGTAATAAAATTTCGGATTATTAGACGCCTGCCAGGCGCGCACGCGACTTCAAGGTCAGAGACGATCGAATCCCTCGGCTAAGTGTGTGTGTGTGAGGAGGAAGAGAAGGGCCCGGGGTAGCATATCGAATTTGAATAATGACCAGCGTCGCGTTTCTTCCATATCCGTTTACCTTAGTTGTGTTGAAAAGAAAAGAAAAGTGAATTAACATAAATAAAGTGTCACGTAATGTGCGATATGCGTGTATTTCTACAATTAATTTTAATCTATGACTGACCGTATATCTAACTCCCAATCACCGATTTTCAATATGTGTATAACGACAAGCAAAAGAAAAACCTAAAAATCGCTTTAGACAAGTAAAATAACAATGTAAAATAGTAAATGCTCTCGGCTGTATGGATTTAAAGAAACACTAGATGTAAAGGTCCTGACAATATCTGAGTTTTCTAAAGTATTTACTCGATTACATTTTTGTCAATTGTGGAAGACAAACAAGAAAACCGAACACTCCACACCACATAATTTCATTAATTAGTTAGACTTATTAAGTCTGACGCGCGAGCAAAATATAATTCCATAGCTAAGCCTACTAAAAACATAAGCATGATATACATTAAGTAACTGCTGGTAAGATAACACTGATTTTAAATTTCGTATTTCCATCCAATTCAGATGCTCATCAACCCAAACTCCTAAAAATTTAGTGTATTCCTCTCTGGTAAGTTGCTTGTTATTGAATGAAAAATGTAAGTAATAGTTTTGTGTAGGCAATATCTGGTTAGGATGAAATCGTAAGTAATTTTTTTTTATTATCATTCACATAGAGTTTATTGATAGCAAACCATAATGGTGCGTGGCTCAACAAGCCATTGCAAGTATCACCCAAATTTTGAGCATCTTTGTCGGGAACCACCATGGCAACATCGTCTGTATATAGAGTAACGCTCTGTCAATATTTAGAGACAAATCGTTAAGAAAAAGTATGAAAAGTACTGGTCCCAAAATGGGACCCTGGGGAACTCCCTGCTCATTAGACAAAATCTCTGATACTGAATTTTATTGTGTTCGGCCTTGCAAAAAAGACTGTATCCAATTTAAAGGGTTTCTCCTAATACCGTAAACTGGTAGTTTATTTAAAAGAATATTATGACAGACGTAGTCAAAAACTTTACGTACATCCAAGAAAATACCCACAGGGGTTCAATAAAACTAATGATTTCCCTGAGGAGATTATTAAGGGCAGTAAAAGTAGAATGATTCTTTTTAAAACTATGTTAGCAATCAGAAATGATATAGTACCACTCCATCTGTTGTGATGTAAATGATTTAAATACTCTGCAACCAAGCCCCAGTTATGAGTTGGACCGCTATCCTGTTGCCACCACAAGTCATTGCGCTCTGCTAGTGAAACATTTTGCATTAATTCGGAAAGGTCATTTTGTACAAAATGTAAATAACGTTGTCTTGTCGAAATTCCTTCAAAGATGTTAAAACCAATAACACGTCCATTAAATAATTCATTTTATCTGGAAATAAATCTCAGGCATTAAGGATTTTCTGGAACTAGGCTCCAGAAAACCCAGAAAGTAGCAATTGTGACGATTCATCCTAGTCCCCGGTCAAAATCTGATATTTATGAAACGTTAGTATTCTCTCTACTGTTGATTGACTTATTCTTATATCTTCTGCTACAGTTCTAACTGAAATATGTGGATGCAATCCAACATAAGCCAGTACATTTTGAATTTGATAGAAATGAGCCCATATGTGATGGCACCACCCTATTAAGAAATCGCTCTCCATAAAGTGCTGCTGTTTCATGAGAATTTTTATGACATTTTCCATAAATTAAAATCATATCGATACATACATATATTTGGAGAGAAAAATAGAAGGCATTTTAAATATTTTACAGCAACACTCGGAAATCAGGAAATCGTAGTTTTGAAACTAGTTTTAAAACAGATGGCAGCTATGTTTTCGCAGCTGATCCGCAGGCTTCCTTTTGTTGACTTCGTCCATTTCTACGTTACACGAGTAACGTCGCGTCAGTTCGATGGCCGCGATGCCTTCTCCAATGGATTACTTAGTCAGACATTTTCACTGAAACGTCGGTTTCTGGCGCCCAAGGTGGGGCAATACACTCTATCACTTTTACCTAATTTTTAACAGCATACATGCATAACACGTTAAAAGATCATTAGGCAGATGCGACTACAACAAACTTGCTAGACAATTCCGTGCACAGAAGTTCCCTGAGGGATCTCGGCGCCCAGATTTTCAAACGTAATCGTCAAACTAAGTTTTTAGAAAGATCTAATACACCCCTAGGTTTTAAAAGGAAGCCCTCTCTTATAAAATATCAATTTCCCATCGAGTTTATTTACCAGAGAAGGGCGCGCTGTGTCCTATCTGACGTGCTTACAGAGATTTTCCAATTATCCATTAGAACGGGAATACGGCCGACGGGCTCCTCGAGGCGGAACCTCTTGATTGGCTGTGCGAGCCGCTTACGTAGCGTAGGGCATACGTATTTTATACATCTGGAGAACCGTCTGACGTCATACGATGCGACTATGATAGCGAGAGAGTCGGTGGGAAAAGGATAGGAGTTCGTTTTGGAATCGAAATGAAATTTATCTTCCGTTTATTGTTTTGTGCGTTCTAATCAATAGACTTGGTTCCCGTTGAGGGGAGTTGTGCGTAGCACGTGGAGGGACGTTATGAATCTTCAAATAGTGACACATTAATGGGGAATTATTTAACATAGGTAGATAACATTCAATGTAAAATCATGTAGGTAGGTACAGTTTGTCTAAACTTGACTTTATATTCTCTGACAAGGAAAGCTAAAAAACACTGTCTTACAGTTTTTCATTCATTACAATAAATTTTTTATTTGAACCATTAACTTGTATCATGCCAACAAATAAATAACAAACAGCATTATCAAGAAATGAAATGGTCCCAACAAAGTAACAGGTGAAGTAGGAGACATGAAAGAGAAGTTGGAGATATGGGCAAGACATTTTAATAACTTATTAAGCGAAGCAGAAGAACAACAACTAGTACAAGAAACTGCAGAAACAGTGATCGGCAATGAAGAAGAAGTAGAAGACCCTACAGAACAAGAAATATATCATATTTAATTCTTTTATTGTTTTGTTCAAGTCAGTTTTCACTTCGGGTCAACTCCAGTTACCTTAACCGCATTTAATCGTGTGGACTTTCATGCAGGTTGCTGTATACTATAATTAAAATGTTCTACTGCTTCCATTATTTGATCTTCACTCTTCAGTCAAATTTCCAACTGTAGGCTAGGTTTAAAACTTCTATTGTTTTGAAACCTCCTGTCCTCTGACAGTCAGGAGTCTAGAACCCAATAATTGGTGTTTGGTATTAAAATCACCTCCAAAGACAAATCTGGTTGTTTTTAGAAGGTTAAAGAAGATTTTATATGTTTATTTATTATTGTCGGGCAGGTAGTAAGCAGGTTTAGCATAGTGCTCATTGGCTCCGTGAGCCCCTTCATCATGCCTTTCAGCTCTTGCATGTCATTCTGGTTATTTACAACTGGATGACTTAAAGAATAATAAAAGTGCTGGAGAAAGTGAAGTTCCTGCAAAAATATTAAAACAAGGGGGACGAAAATTGCAACAGAAAATAGGTTATATATACAAAGGGTGTGTAAAGACTGCAGTAGCACTCTTATTTGCCCAATTTACAAGAAAGGTGATAAGACGCAATGCAGAAGCTACAGGGGAGTTCTAGTTTTATTCTTATTCATCTTTAAAGTTTCAGACGTTTCCCTACCCCAGCCTGTATACATATATTCATTCGTATAGAAATACTATATCCCAAATTCGAACAAATAATTTGCTCAGAAGGAATTCTTTGCTAATAAAAAAAGATAAAAGAAGAGACTACGTTCTTTAAATAATAATTCCCTTAGCAGAGTTGCACGTGCTGAGGTACAAATCAGATATTTTATTTAATTTTATCTTCGGAAGCCCAATACCCCGGAGATCACCTAAGTAATTCTAGTCACGTTATTGAACGTCAACTCTACTATGAATTACTTATCGTTTCATTGATCGAGTCTACACGAGTGGTTACATGTTAGTTAGTTAGAAATGCACGCAGCTTAACAAATTAATCACTATAGCATGGCGTCTATTGTTATTGTTGTAACAATGATGCGTTTGGCATAAATTGCTTTAGTTAGTTCATCAGTAACTACAATAAAATTTAATAGTATTCATAAATAGATGCTAACATTTAGCTAACACGAAAATAGAACAGCACACAATAAAATATACAAACATTCCAACTGAACGTTATTAAGCGAATTGTACCGTGAATATTCCGAGAATTTCTGTTATACGCATATAGAAAATTTTATTATTTGTATTTTTGTAGTGCAAACACCGCGTCCATAACCGTTTCAGTTATTCCAGTTTCCCAGGCTAGTTCGACAGTAGTTATTATAAGTGTAACATAGAGGAAAAACAAACATTATCGCTAGTAGGATAAGCCACATTCGGTGCGCGACTAGTTCATCGTCATTCATTCGTAACAGTTTCAACTTTTCAACGTTTCAAGTATCTTTCGTGGGTAGCCCAATATTGTTAAAACAAATATGGTAGAGATCTGTGTATATCCATGCATAGGAATATTAGCCTTGTTCATTATACAGGGTTTTCCACGGTAGCCGTTCGTTAGAAGTTTCCGAGGTTAGAAAAAACCTGGAACTCTGAATTTTTGGAATCCGGGGCTATTCAAGATTCTGTTTCATTTTAAAATATTTTCAGTGTCTTACCACTTCCGGTTATACCGGAAATCGCCAGAAACTTTCTTATTTTAAATAGAATACCCTGTATATTATTTCATTTTTAAATTCCTGAGAAAATTTTATGATGAGTTCTAATAGGTTTCCCTATACCTATTTTCAACTGCTACTTAGATATCTTGATTTTTTTGAAAATTTTGAAAGATATAGCGTTATTTGCAACACCGTATCTTTTGCCCATTTTCGACTGGTAATAAACACTTCTAGGGTAGATGGAAGCACAAGAATGACACTTTCGAAATCCACATTGACAATTGATTTGTCGCATACAGGGTGTCCAAAACTGCATGACCAATTACAAAATCTTCAAAGTTGAAAAAGTTCTTTTTTTCAAATGGAACACCCTGTATATTATTGGATGCTCAGATGCAGAATTTAATTCTGCATCGATTCGCTATGACTTTCCCTATACCTATTTACAACGGTTTTCTTGTTATTCCATATTTTTTACTAAAATCTAATAAAACTACAAAATCGTATCCAGTAAGCATTGATTATAAGAGGAATTAGAACAAGTGACTTGGCAGTTGTTGATTTTATGTCAAAGTAGTCACACAGAATAATTTTTATAATCCGATTACCTGTTAGAAACAATTAATTTTCTTGTACCAGGTAAACATTATCCGATAATAAGTAATGCGACTTGATAATACACTTAGCAATGTTTAACAATATTATAGTGACATCAATAAATAAACGCATTTGCTTGTGGTACAGTCTTTTTAATTACACCCTAATTTCTATACACAGAAACGTCTTAATTTTGCTGAACTTTGAAAGCAAATATAGAAAAACTTATGTAAATAATATGCATATTATTTACATCATCAAATAGAGCAACTATTCAAGATTAAATTACTGCAATTTTAACTTTGTACGAAGAAGTTGAAAATATGATTTTCGATCGCGTTCTGAACCACTGTGTATCGTCTTAAGATGCAGAGATCCTTATACTGTAACAGTACAGAAGCTCATTGCTCAAACTTAAATGGTTTAGAAAAAAATCACACGAATATGTAGATGCGGTTCCACCATTTTTTAATAAAAGATATTCGAGATTTAGTGTGGAATATATACAGCCTGTTTCATTTAAAAGAAATTATCTTTTATTCCTGACAAGCTTACGCGTCATGTAAAAATATTTTCAAATTGCAAAGCGTAGTGTGTTATGCAGTATGCCATTTTTGATGTTTGAGTTATCTAAGTAAATGAACTTTGCCATTTAAAAATCCCACCTTGAATGTTCGACAATGCCATAAAAATAAAAAAAATCATAAAACACCTAATGAAGGCACGAAATTTCTCTTTTTATTTTTTACTTTGCGCTGATGTTATTTGCATTTCTGACACGCCGTTTTCTCCAACACAAAGCCGCAGTAGAGATAAGACGATAGATAATCAAGAAAGACGTGAAAGATTTTATTACAGCGAGGTCTGTCGCCACAAACGCGTCGTCCTTTTTTTACGCCTTTCTACTTCCTCCATAATCAGTTTAGGAGGGAAACTAGTAGCAAGTACATAGATAAAAATCAACTTACACAGTAAAGTGATAAATGAAGCACAACCATCCGCCGGGATGCTCCAGGAAGACGTACGTCCTCTCCTGGCAGGTCTTGCCCTTCTTGTGGTGGAACACGTATTTCGCCTTAAAGGCCTGATCGATAGGCAGATAGATCGGATAGTAGGGGTCGGGAACGCCGCGCGGCGCGTCGCCCACCTCTTCGCCATCCTCTTCGTCCACGACGTCTTCGGCAGCGATTACGTCCCTGGCTTTGTGGTTCCGAGTGAATCGCTGTTTCCTTTTCAGGGGAGTGGGGACTCGTTTGTGATGCGCTTCCCCAAAACGGGGCGTCCTATGACCTCTTAAACGCTGCAGGAAGGGTAATCTTTCGGTCGGCTCGCAGTCGGTCAGGTCGTCTTCGCTGCCAGCTGCTTTGTACCTTAGAATTTTCGTTCGGATTCGGTTTTTTTTTTTTTTGTTATCGTAAAGGCGCACGGTTTGGACGCGTGTAGTAGGCGTCGATTTCGGCTGATCTTAGCAAAAAAAAAGCTCTCTCCTATCTGGTAAAACGCGATGTTATGGTTTGGGATGTATAAGGCTTTGGGTTTTGCATGAGTATGCTTCACAGATGAAAGAAAAATGAACGGGTCTTTGCCCAAAATACACTATTTAAAAGATAATTATATAGATATTACAGTACCTATGGATAAGTAAGAGTTTATGCCGTATTTTTACTCTAAATTAAGGATGGATATGTATTGTAATGAGCCCACGTTTGTGTGCCCAAAATTATGCTACACGTCCGCTGCTGTAGCTATGCCCGTATGTCACTTGAGTAATGATTAAAAATTAAGCCGGACTCTATTGTTTATCTCAGGATCGGGTCTAGGGTTCCTGGTTTACAGATAAAACACTTCTAAGCTTCAAATGAACAACTCATTTATTGAAATAAAGATAGTTTAATGAACTGAGTTTTTATCATTTATTTAGGAGGTTTAAATAAATGCGTGGATATTGTAAACTAATAAATATGATTTGTTAACTACTGGTTATATAAAAGGTTTAAATAAAGGAATGGAATTTGGAATTTCTTTTTGCTCAACTAAAATTATTAAAAACAACTTTATAAATGATACGTCAAAGAAAAAATGCCAATCACAATTAGAACCATGGCATTTTTCCTGTTATAAATGAGAGTGATAATTAAATTATAGCGTTCTTATTAAATCAAACTCGGTTTGGGTCTACATATCTTCTGTTTAACATGTGTTTTCGAACTGACTGTCTGGTTGAAGGAAAAGTCTCGTTATATATCGTTTGCTGTTCCAATGATATGGAGAGAACCAAGGCAGCACTCAACAGACCAAAATTGTTGGCATATTATATAAGTCAAGAAGTACAGTAAACTATCCAACCCTCCCTTCAGCTACAAGTTCTGTACTGCACAGTCCTACTAGGCCTCCTATACCAATCCTACCAGAATCATGGAGTATGGAATATGAGGACCTACTAGATGATTTTGGGACTCAAAAAGATAGTGGCATCGACCCTGATTTTGTTGAGATATTCGAGGAGCTGTATAAATTAAGCCAAGCAGGCTTAAATAACTTAGTCCGTGATCTAAATTTGTCGAAAAATCAAGATTCAACAGGTGAAATTTATTGGACAAAGGGACAATTATATACACATTTTGTAGTAGGCAGCAAGAACTGCAGCATTTATTTTAAAAACAAGATAGCCTGATATTCTGTAACTATGTCAACGCTTTAATAACGGGAAGACGCCCGCATCACAATCCAGAAGTTACATAAGACAAAGTACTTTTTCTTTATTTAAAAGGTAAATTTCCCAGAATAAGCGAAGCCAAAATAACAAACTAAAAATTCTTTAAAAAATTACAATTTCTGGAAACTCTTCGGTTCTCGGGTTCTCTGCCGTGTAGAAAGTTTAAATTACTTGACGTTTCGATCATCTTGTCGTGATCTTCTTCAGAAGTGAAGTGAAGACAAGATGATCGAAACGTCAAGTAATTTAAACTTTCTACACGGCAGAGAACCCGAGAACCGAAGAGCAGCCAGCAACGACGGCCGTGAAAGCCTAAAGACTACTTTAATTTCTGGAAATTTTAATGTATTTGTGCAGTATAATTAAAGAGTATAACTTCTAAGGAGTCTAAGTACCATACTTTCATAATTATTTGATTTTGCATGAAAAAGGATCTAAATGCATGCACCTCCAACCCCCTATTAAACCCTTTAGAAGTTATACTCTTCATTTATAAAACCTCCCTAAATCATACTAAAGCCAAATAGTAATAATAATAATCATAAAATGTGTTTCGTTCCTTCTGCTCTACACAGCGAATAAATAGCAACCCATCTCTGTCTATCACCTGCAGGGAGTAATTTGCCCCAATTTGCAGATAATTGAAGTTTCAGTTTGTTTAGGTCTGATACTCCACTGTTGACTTATCTCCTACAAACTGGATTCACTACAATCCCCCTATAGACACTTGCTTATCAGAAAAGCAGGGACTGCACAAACAGAAGAATATTTACCAAATTGTCTTTACCAATCTGACCGCTTTGTTTCAAATTATCGAATGAGATACAAGATCAAATTACAGATTACAGTTTAACCTGTAAGTACAAGCGATTTGTGTCTTACGGCATTTCAACGTCGCTATTTTATCAATGCAATTCTGAAGGTTTACGTTGATATCCTATATTATCTCGAAATTGCAGATTCGCGTGCCACTGGTAATTGGCGAATACCCTCTTCTGAATTCGTATGAGAAGATGGTTTATTAAGTTTATGAGATATGCCCCGAAATCGGAGTAATTTCCGACAGTCGAGTCGGCTCAAATATATTTATTCTCGCTTCAATCCTATAATATTTACTATATTATCAGTACTTACTATTGTAAAGTATATACTAAGATTAGAAAATATTATATACAATGTATTTACAAATTTCAGGTATATTTTTCCTTTTAGAATCTGTTACTAGTAAAATAAATAATTTATTAAATAAATTACTTATGTTATCACTTAACGTACCGTTCCATCTGTCGTGCGAGTCTGTACTAAAGCATGATTTATTTGGTAGAAATTAAAATTTCATACAATAAATCCTAACCTGTGGCTCTGATTTCTCTATAGGTTATAGGACGGGGTCTGAATATCGCGCTGGCTTACAGATGAACTTCGAATATAAACACACGTAATTCTAAAGGCCTGGGGTCAATTTTTCAGTTATACGAACTTGGTCTTACGGCAGCTTTTTCGGGTATCGCTTTCGTAAATTCTTTAGATATTTATAGTACTCGTTCTTACGGATATCACTTGGGGATGTACCCAAGTATCTTCCAGGCGGAAATGCACGCTATTGATCGCTTATGTGTCCAGGTCAACATTGACAGAAGCTATGAAAAGTAGGAGATTATCATAATATCTGATAGTCAAGCAGCCATTAGGGCGCTGAGATCAAACATAATCAGCTCCAAAATGGTTTGGGAGTGTCTACAAAAACTAAACGAGCTAGGCAAAAAGAACAAGGTAACGCTATTGTGGGTTCCGGGACACACGGGAGTGGAAGAAAACGAAATAACGGATAATCTCGCTAGGAGAGGGGCTAGAACACCTTTTGTAGGGCCAGAACCTTTTTGCGGGATAACTAGCAGCATAACACTGGAGAAACTGAAAAATGAAGTAGAGCAGAGAAAATCCAAATACTGGGAGAATCTCCAGGGAATGAGGGAAGCTAAAACTGTTCTGGGAACCTATAACCAGAAGAGATCTGCAGAATGCATCAACCTTAGTAAAAATAATATTCGCATATTGACAGGGATCCTTACAGGCCATGGTAAACTGAACGGACATCTAAGCAGGCTTGGAATAGCGAAGGAAGCCGAATGTAAATTTTGTGGAGAACAGGAGGCAACGTCCATCCATCTACTCACAAACTGCACTGCACTGTGCAATTCAAGGGCGCTGCACCTGGGAGCATGTGAAATCGAAGAGGGAGAGCTACCTAATCTAGTGCCTTCGGATATTCTGCACCTTTTAAAAGGAATCAGACTGGACGGCTAGCTGTAAATACAGCGAGAAGAGGGGACACAATAGATCTTTCAGGTCGCAGTGTACTCTCACCCTAATATCACACATACATACATACATAAGGATATCACACAATTTTCTATGACTTTCCACTATGAAATATATGTGGTGCTTGCTCGAGCAGTATGTTAGATGGCAATCTAATATTTTGGGGATGTCACATAATATTAATTGTACATTTTCAGAAAATATTTCGACATACTAAGAGTTTCAAAATAAAATAGAAATACTAAATTGCTTAATAGAAGATGGAGATTATATTGCTGCGTCGTATACATATAATATAATATTGTAACAAAGTTTTGTTAATTCCTTTTTTCTTCGATATGCTATCAATTTCATTTCAACAAGCACCGAAACGCGTAATTCCCTGAAAGCGGCCTCTCCTGCAACGTGGATATTAATTTTCGCATATTGGAATCAACCAGGTGGACACCCCAATACTCGCGTAGAGAACATTGTATGCGCAGAATAATCCCCATAGATTTGCATGCGATTAAATGGCCGATTGGGTTGAATCCATGCGTACACTGTGATCCTTCATCTAATAAATCAAGTGTGTAAAATGCGGTTTTACACGCTCGTATGATGCAATACGTATTACGTACATGCGTAGACTATGTGGCGATAATCTGGGAAATAAAGCCAGTCATACAGTATAGAAACAGTCTGCGATACGATTCTCACATCGTAAACGTAGTAAGTTCAATTTCATAAAATATATTTTCTACAGGAATACTAACAGGAAACATTAAACGTTACTATATGCGATTGTCACATACAAAAAATTTAGTGTTGAATAAATCCGTAGGAATGAAACTGCTTCATTCATTCATTCATAACGTTAAGGTGAACACCTTTAGTCCTGGCACTTGAATGAAACTGCTTAAAGTATTTTATAAATTCATTTAGTCTGCTTTACTTCAATGAGCACGGATTCATTAGTGGAAATAGTATAGGTTCCTACATAAAATTCAGCACTCAAATCATTATAAATAATACAGCAAATGTCTCTGTCAAAAAATGAAGCATCTATTAAAAGATTGTTACTTCAAAAAATATTTTGTATGCTTTTTATTAATTAGGTATATCAATTACAAATGATTCAAGCAGCTGAGATGTTGTAAATATGGAGTGCAAAGACAGCGATTCAGAAAACAAGGATTGTTTTTATTTTTGAGAGAGGTGAGGATATGATTTCATATTTGAGTAGTAGCTATGCTATGTTGCGTATTTTTTGACACACGTTGTAGATATGTATGGTTTTGGATCGTAAGTAAACGACATTATAGGTAAATATTCAAACCGGAAATGGATCATAAAAGGTTGAGAATCGGTGTCCAAAAGAAGGCTACAATTGACTTAATAAATAAAATAAAGAATAAAACAGAGAAAAACAAGACGGTAGTAGTACTTTTTCTAGATATGAAAAAAACGTTTGACACTATATCCAAAACGAAATTAGTCGAAAAAATTGATGCTCTGGGGATAAAGAACGCAAGTAGAAACTTAATAAAAACATATTTATCAAATAGACAACAAACAACAATAGTCAACAAAATAGAAAGTCTACATCTACAAGCAGAATATGGAATCCCCCAAGGAGGAAATATACCACCGATATTGTACATAGCATATACAAATGACATCTTTAATTTGAAGATCCACGGAGAAATATATGCATACGCAGATGATGTATGCATCGTTTGCTCAAGCAAGAACGACGAACAGTTGCAGCAACACATTATAGAGGATGTGGAAAAAATAGAAGATTGGTGCAATAATAATCTAATAACGATCAATGAGAACAAAACAGAGTACATGGTATTTACAAAAAACATATAAACCCACTTTTAACATCAAGATTAAAATACAAACCATAACTCAAACCTGCGAAATAAAATATCTAGGATTAACCATACAAAATAACCTAAAATGGGATACCCACGTAAAAAATTTGATAAAAAGAAACACCATGATTATAGTAGGAATGCAGAAAATTGAAGATATAGTACCAGAATATCTGAAGAAGTCTGTATATCACAGTACATTTACGTCCCATATTAGTTATCTAATAAACATATGGAGCCATACAACTAAACAAAATTTAAAGAAACTACAAAGACAGCAGAACAAGATACTAAAGACACTGTATAACATGGACAAATGGACACCATCAAAGGACGTTTACGAGAAGACGCAAGAACTAAATTTACAACAATTAATAACATTCAGAAATCTCCTTACAATACACAAAATCGACAACAAATTAATGAAAACTGATTACAAATTCACACCTAATACAGATACACACACACAAAACACGAAGACATTCACACCTAAGAACACAAAAAAATACAAGTTACAAATATGAAAAATTTCCAACACCTGATGCGATCAAAACATACAATAAACTACCAAAACAGACAAAGACACTAAAACACGTTAAATTTAAAAGCAAGATAAGGATGGAGGTATACCGGCAGTACAACATGTAGGAAGGACCAAACGACCAAACCAACGACGCCTTCGATACCGTTAGTTCGAGAAGAGTGCACCATCTCGTATGCTCGGATGAAGAATGAAGGCGGAAAAACAGTGCATGGCGTTGTTGCACGAGTTGCAATTTTTTTTTGTATATGTACATACATTTTGTATAGTTTGTGTTTGTTTAAATAAATAATTGTTCAATTGTTAAGGCCTAATTCCAAAAGCTATACAACCCTTTTTTCAACGCAGCACTTAGAACAACCAGTAAAGCGGAAGATTAAAGAATGAAATTTCCAAAGAATCAACACACCACAGCTGTATATAGTAAAGCTAAATCGTTGGTGGTTTACGTCAGCAAGCGAATACACGTTAGAATCTGTTTCTTTGAGGAATCTTAGGAGTTTAAGATCCCTCCCTTTCGCCTGGAATGTAGAATTTTTATAGGGGGCGCCCGAGAGAGATTTACTTCGCCAGCACTTACCGCTGAAAAATAGTTCCCCCGCGTGCAACGCCGCTAAGTGAATTCGGAGGGTGTTCCTACCCTACTGTGCGCCTCTTACAACAAAAGGATCTGGTTTGATACCTCCGGTGAACTTTGCCATTTACCGAAACACAGTGTGCGGTGTGCTAACGTCTGGATCAATATCGGGGCCCGCTACAATTATATACATCAAGCTGCCGACGGGACGGTGACTGCAGCGTTCGTTCCCGCATTCTTTAGTGGTAAATGTGGAAAAATCTAGCCGCTCATTCATGCCGAAAAGCGGTTAGTATTACTCGAACGTGTTCAATTCCTATAACCTTTGCGTGAATGTTTTTTTTTTATTGCGAAAAACTGGGAATTATTCATTTTTATTACTTTGTGTAAGGGGTTTTAGTTGCGCGATTAATGCCGTTTTTTGAACTCGCTGTGATCTTACTTATAATCGATTGTGCAAATCTACAAATGTTATACAGTAATAGAAACTGGCAAGTTTTGTATTATTTATTTAGTAAAACGAGGGGATATTTTATCATTGTTCACAGTTAGCAAAAATTGCGAAAATGTCTCCTGAACTTAACGTTGAGCATTTCCTTCGACAGCTTTCACTATGCAGGGTGATATATAATAAAATACTTTCACATGTTGTACAAAAAGTCAGTTAAACTAAAGCATTGAGGCAGTGAAGTTGGCGAGATAGCCAGACCATCAACCTATGTCAAATCGAGATGGGCCATCTTCTTAAAACAATCAATGAGGTTGAGGGTTATTCAAGCAAACCTTGTGGGGGATGAGTGTGATGGGAGAGTGAGAGGGATATGTGGGATGAGTCAGTCTTTTCAGAAAGATAACGGAATTACGATTAGGAGGGTAGCCATACCGACCTAAGCTAAATGGAGGTGTGCCACTTCCTGGAAAAAATAAGTTAGGGTGAGACGTAGTCAAGCAAATCTAGACCAGGTGGAGGTGGGTCATTTTATTAAAAAAAGTTAACCAGATTAGGAGATTAGCCAAACCAACTCAGGCTAAATGAAAGTTGATTATCTTCCTCAAAAAGTGAGTTATGTTAAACGGTAATCAAGTGAACCTAGGCCACGTGCGGTGGCTCATTGTATGCAGAAAGTTAATTGGCTTTAAGAGCTAGCCACACCAACCTACGTGGAGGTTGGCATTTATTGAAAAAATTAGTAAAGTTGAGAAATAGTCAAGCAAACCTAAGCTGAGTGGGGCTGGGTCATTCTTTACATAAGGTATATAAGATGGACAGGCTAATTAAGTCAACGTCGCTTAAATAAAGGCGGACCTTCTTTACAAAATTAATGATGTTGAAATGATGAAGAAAAATAGTCAAGCGAACCTAAGCTAGGTAAGAGTGGCAGATTTTCTTCGGGAAGTTAATGCGGTTAGAAGGCTGGCGACACCAACCTATGTTAAGTGGAGGTGGGCATTTTCTTCACCAAATTATTAAAGTTTAAGTACAGTCAAATAAACTTAAGTTGGGTAGGGGTGAGTTATTCTCTTCACAAGGATAAAATTAGATTGACAGGGTAGTTAAGGCAACGTCGGTTAAATAAAGGTAGACCATTTTCTTAAAAAAAAAAATCAGTGATGTTGAAAAGTAGTGAAGCGAACCTAAGCTATGTGAAGGTGACACATTCTCTTCAAAAAGTTAAAAGGGTGCACAGGCTGGCCATGCCAACCTAGGCTGAAGGTAGACCACCCCTTTTGAACAATCTGTGAGGTTGAGGGATAACCAGGCTAGGTAGGGGTGGTTCATTTTCTTCAGAGGGTTAATGGGGGTTGAAAGACTAGCTAAGGTAATCTAGGGTAGGTGGAGGCTTGAGTAATTTTCTTCATACAATATGATTTTGACTATCGGGATTGTGACCAAATTTTTTCAAATAAAACTTTTCTGCTTAACCAATATTTTGCTCAATGATTCGCTTTAAATTAAAGCAAAATATTGGTTAAGCAAAAAGGGTTTTGAATAAAAAACAGTTTCATTTGAAAAAGTTTTAAAATCACGTATTAGTTCCTCACAGCCCCATACTACTTGTGGTTATTTTCTTGATAAGGTTAATAGGATTAGAGCAAATAGCAAGACTAACTAAGGTTAGGTAGAAGTTTGTTACTTCCTTCAGAAAGTCAATTAGCTTGGGAGGCTAGCAAATTCAACCTTAGATCAAGTGAGGAGGTGGATCATTTTTTTTTATGAAGTCAGTGGTGTTTGAGAGACAGCAAACTCAATCTAACTTACGCAGAGGTACGTTAGTTTCTTTAGAAAGTTAATAAGGCATAATAAGACCAACGTAGGATAGAGCTAGTCACATTTTCCAAAAAAGTAAAAAAAAATAGCAATAACGTAGGTTGGCTGGGAGTGGGTAATATTATTTTAAGATGTGAATGGGGTTGGAAAGCTAGTCAAGCCAATCTACACTTGGTGGAGGGGTGAGCCATTTTCTTCCGGAAGTCAATACGGTTGGGGAAGTAGTCAAGAAGAGTAGGCTAGATAGGGGTGGGCCATTTCTTTTTAAAAACTAGTGGGAAGATATCACCAATAGTTTTTCACTTTCAAAATTATTCACCGAATTTGTCAACCTTTAAATTAATGTTCAACAGGGTAAATAAAGCTTCAAACAAACGACTATGACCCATTTTCAATATCTGAGCTTTCGTAACAATTTCTTTACTTCATTAGATAAACTAATTACTTTAAATTAATGTACTGCGGATTTGTGACACGTCCCAGTTCTGTTTCTAAATGGAAAAATTTTGGAACAACTTCGATTTAATTTATCTCATACGAAAATAAAATTTAGATGATTTTCATACGAGATAAAGTAATCTCATATGAAAATCATTTAAATGTTATTCTACAAAATTTTTCTTCGTACCGATGCGAGTATGTAAATAGGAGAGAGCTTATTTTTGCTTGATGACATCCCGACTTCATATACCTAGGATCCTCGTCCGGCGTTTCCCCGCACAACGCGACTTCCGAACCGGTCGTCACTCCGTACTGCGTCGTCATCTCCCGCTGTTCGACGCCCACGTGGTTCAGCGGACTCTTGAGCACACTCAGCACTAGATCCTGCGAGTACGCCGCCTCCTGCGACTTCGCATTGTCCTCGGTGGCGGCGTAGGGCGGCGCGCGGGCCATAGAGGGCCGCCTCCTATCGCTGTCGAAGACATTCGCGTGCGAATGATTCCCGGCTATCGGCACCAGGCTCAATTTCCTGGAGGTGCGATAGAGGTTCTCTTGCTCAGACCGATTCATATCTCCGAGCATCACTAATGACAGCATTTGTTTCGCGGCCTGTAGGCCCGCGCGGCTCGGCACATTCTCTACATCATCGCCGTTCGGTTGAGTCTCTCCCGTCGTCGTTTTTCCTCCGTTCACGGGATGATTATTGGTGGATGGTGGTTGTCGGCGATCGCTTGTGGACGGTACGGTTTTCTAGTCGATGATGACGCAGCCATAATCGCTGTCTGATTGCCATATTGCTGAACGCTAAGAGGTGAAACGTTGTTAAGTGACGTATGTATGTATTTTCGTCTTTGCGGTGGACAATAGATAATCAAAGTGCAATTTTTATTACAGTATGAAATCCTTTTAAATAAATACTATTCTGCTTTTAACTGTAATTTTTTTAATATGAGGAAATTTTTTTACAAAATTTTACCTCGTGTCGGATTTGAACCAGGCATCTCTCGTTTGCCGGACGAGAGATGCCTGGTTCAAATCCGACACGAGGTAAAATTTTGTAAAAAATTTCCTCATATTAAAAAAATTACAGTTAAAAGCAGAATAGTATTTATTTAAAAAGAATAGATAATCATCCGCACTATTAGATTCAGTCGCAAATGAGTAATGGAAGCAAACGCATGTTGTCTGTGCCCTTAAAAACTAGATATGAATTTATTACATTGCATTTGGAAAGCTGGAGTAAAATAGTGTTGTCATACAATGCTTGGCGAATTAAAGCTTATCTCAACAGTAATTTACACTAATTAATTCTTCATTAATAAGCTACATCCCGTTTTGTACCTAAAACAGCAGTTTTTAACGACCGGTGTTGAACAAAATTGACTGCAGCTCCGTGCTCCTTCTCCGCAAGTGTGATCTTTGAACCGGGATTATATACTTTTTAGGATTGCTTTGCCGAACGTAAACATTTGATGGCGAAAGGGCGCGCACATGTAAGCAAATTTTAATTAGAAGGCGAGATAGGACATTACAAGGCTAGCACGTCCTATATGCTTGTACGAATACTACAGAGCGAGAAGTAGCAAATATGTGAGGGTGTGTAGACGATGTAGTAAGAGATGGAGCCGTTCTACGTAATTCTGTATACGGCATAGAATAATTCAGCGCGTTAAACAAAGGAAAAGTGGCACAATTTTCTTTTCCAAGCCTGCAATATAGTTAATTAGTAAGGGATAGGTTTTGAAGTTATTAGAATATTAGAAGCGCTACATCAGATAAAAAAAAGTATGAATAAATCAGGGATAAGAAATACGCTGAAAAGTCGAAGATAAAATGCTTAAGGGTCAATGGCGGTTGGTTTTAAATATTTATTAAAAGAACGTCAGTAATTCTAACATTCAAAATTACGGTGTAACTTAAAACCAAATAAAGATTGAATGAAAATTCACGAGTGCACTGTACACAGTAAAAAAGATTTCGTTGTTATGTAAGAATTTTTTAGAATCACAAATTTTTATGTTGTGAAATACAATAATTATGATTTTATAAACTTTCTCATAAACAAGGTTTGTTAAAATACGGAATATCCTTGCCAATTTAACAAAATTATTCAAAAAAATAGTAATGAACATAACGTTGTTAATACTACAAATAACATTGTTAGTCTAAATATTATAATTTATATATCTACTCTGATTTGAACATGCGCTAACGAAATATGTACGTTTTTTATGAGCCAACAGTACCTTACTTGTTTTGTGTAAAACTTGGACCTTGCAAATACACAGTCGGCATTCATGAACGCAATTGGTGATTAGAATGTTTAAAGCTTTCGTTATGGAACGTTATAAATACCTCCAAAACCTATATTACATAGAAAATTCCAAGGTCATCTTTTCCCTGCCAATATGACATCTGTTGTTCAGTCAATGGTGCAACGCATAATATTAAAAACCTTAAATATTTCTACGGGCGTTTGTTGATTGGTAACGTTCTCGTAGGAGACTTCGACATTACGAATCTAGACATTCTTGATATTTCATGAACATGTAAACAAGCATGGGACGAAGTTTCTGAGAAAAGTATTAAGTATAATATTTTCATAAGGCTGGATTTATAAACGATGAAGCTCATGTATTAAATGAAGGAAAAGTCTTAAATCAAACTCATCCTGAGCTTAATTGGGAATTGGGGATCAATCGCGTATGCGGATTATGTCAACATGGAACAAGAACCAAACTGAGGAAGGAGCACACAAGGCAAGCTGCCATCTAATGTAGGAGAGGGCAGCTCAGCAAGTGTTGACTCTAAGCTGGGTTGGATTGCGTAAGCGGTCTAAATGGGTTGGGTACCCAAAGCAAACTAACATTGGCCTGGGTTCCCAGTAATATGGGCGTGAAAGGAAATGAGGCGGCCGACGATCAGCCTAGACGAGGCTCGTCAAGCTCATTCGTTGGAGCTAGCCTTTTCTTCGGTATTACCAAATCGCAAATTAGAAAGTCCATCAGCGAATGAATACAGAAGAAGTCTAAGGCATGGTGGCAGGACAAAGACAGGCGAAAGAGTTCTTAAGGGAACCGATGCCACTGAGTTTACTAAAGACCTACTGAGTAAAGACAGAAAGATCAAAAGTCAAACTGATAATAGGACTGATCATTGTAGACTAAATAGGTATGTGTGTAACATAGGCCTGGTAGATGACGCTATCTGCAGATTCTGTCAAGAAAAAGAGGAAACCTCTGCTCACGTGTTGTGCCATTGCAAGGGCCTCACGACGACAAAGTTTCTAGCGCTGAACGTAGAGAACCCCACAACGAATAGTTACATAAAGGACCCGCTTTCTAAAATGATAGGTCTAAGTAGGAAGGCAAAGAGGGCGCCTCCTAAGACAAAGGGGATTGCAATAAACCTGAATAGGTCGCGGTGAAATAGGTCAGAAAACCACCATAATCATAATCTAATCTAGTGTAGAAAAGGAGATTATTAAGGGATCAGTTTTCTCGGAATGTAGTTTTTGCAATTCGATTCCGTGTTAAAAGGAATATAATATAAGCTGCGAATATATCAAAGAAAATTATGACGCGTTACCAGTAAAATGTATAAAAAAAATTACTACCCGAGTAACACAAACTCCTATTTTAAACTAAAACATCGTTTTGTACGTTGTATAACAAACGAAAACACTCTAAATGGATACCAATTCTCATTGTCGTCCGTTCTTAAAGCATCAGTGATAGCCAAACAATAATACGACTCGTTTCGAATGAGCTTAGATTACCTCCTATAGACAGAGAAGAGCTACAGCGTTATACCGTTGTCGGCTTTCCACGTAAATGTTTTTTTTATCTTCTCTTATATCCGCATTCCTTCGTTCGTCCGACAAACTTCGGAATGGTAAACGCAAAAAAAAACTAAACGCTTCCTTCTCCATCAATGGGTGCCTTTTATTTCCTCCCTTGGTTTCTAATTAAGGCGATGCCGAAGTATATGTAGAACACTCGACTGGGTACGCCATCAAAGCGCGAAAGACTATTGTTTGCGTAAGTAATTAACTAGATCGCCTATATACTGTTGCGGGTAGTAGAGCTCCAGAAACAACATTTCGGGGTGCTTAGAATAATTAACAGGACAGAATATGGTCGGCGGATGCTAGAAATTGGCTTACGATTGAGCAGAAGAAGATCGTCATTTTAGAATTTTTAATTAGACCTATGGACCGGTTCAGAAAAAAAGAGGAATTGAGCAAACATTTTTCCTTAGAAACACTCAAATTATTGGCACAATATTATAGGTACTTGAAGGAATGTTGCAACAGTTACTGCTATTACTGTAAAAAAATAGAATACAATGTGATAGCTTAAACTGTATAAGATGGTGCGCTCTTTTTCGAAAATAATTTAGTGGTGATGAGAAAAACTAAGTATTTTAATCATTTTATAACTCAAAATGTTACTTGTAATCTCTTTATTTTTAAAAATACGAAATAATAGTAAACCACCTTTTTTTATTGATATTTTATGACAGATATCTAAACACATTCCGTCATCATGCCTCTAGATTCATTTGTTCCCGAGCAATGACACCAACTTATGTTTTTTTAAGTACAAACTATAGTTGGCCATGATATATAGATAGAATTTTTTAGATGGTCTTCAAATATATATACTTTTATATATCTGTTTGCAGCCGTTCTCAAGTTATAAGTAATTTTTAATTTCTGAAAAATTACATGCCTTATAAGCAGGCCATGTCAGATCATTCAGAATAGGATTAAACCGACTAAACTGCTTTTATATCTTATTACAGTTAGAATATAAAATTAAATCAATTTAAATGTGAAACAAATAGCAAAAAGAAACATAGATTTCTTGTCTAATTTGTGAAATGATATGGTTTATGCTTATACTTCTTCAATCTTCTAACAATGTTCCTTCGAGATAAACCACTGTTTATTTCCAGAGATCTTGTTGAAACTGTGGCATTAGCTTCAACGTGCGCCAATATAACAATATCATTCAATTCAGAATCATTTTTTATGTATTTACGCCGTCTTTGCTTTTTGAAGCTGCCAGCAGTAATTACATTTCGTTTGAGTCTTCCGAATGTTCTAATATCAGGTTGAAGTCTTTCTGGATGTAACATATGATGTCTAGTACCGGGTGTTGCCTGTTCCCTGTACAATATAGAAGATTTCAGCATTTCATATTTTTCCACGTTTGTAAAAGCCATTTTTTTTTTTTTTTTAATGTGACACTGACATGCGATTGAGAACTTAATTCTGTATTATATGGCACAAAAATATACAAGGTGTTCCATTTAAAAAAAAATGAGATTCGTCTATTTAAAGATGCTTAGCTTTATTGTCACTTTAACAACACCCTGTATAACATAACAAAGAAATTATTAATTGGTTATACACTTCCTAAAGGAGCAAAGGCCTGAACTTACGAGAGATCTACTGAATAAAGACAGGAAGACTGTCAAAATGATTGTAGGTCTGCTGACTGGTCACTGTAGACTGAATAGGCATATGTACAACATAGGCCTGGCAGATGATGCAACCTGCAGATACTGCCAAGAGGAGGAAGAAACACCAGTTCATGTGCTGTGTCAATGTGAAGGCCTGGCGAGGACAAGGTTTCTAGTAATGGGGGAGGTAAACCCCACAGCTAGTAGCTACATAAAGAAGCCGCTCTCAAAGATGATAGGCCTAATTAAGAGGGCAAAATTAGAGAGCGTCCTCTAGGAAAAAAGGGGATCACAATAGATCTGAAAAGGTCGCGGTGAAATAGGTCGATAGGCCACCCCAATCCTAATCTAATCTAATCTACACTTTCAAATATTGTCAAGACTATACTACAAAATAATCGTAAAATTGTTATAAGTAACGGTGGTACTGATTTTCCAAGTGACCCAAGCAATTCCTTTTTTTTTCTAAAAAGTCGAATATCTCCGAAGCTGTTCAGTTTCGGTGTAGCGTATGTAAATTAAATGAACTTTATTTTGCATCGTGGAATCCAAAAATGCAATGATATATAGGCTGTTCCATTTAAAATAACAAAGTTGTACCGGGTGATTCAGTAAGGGTGGCGACCGGCCGTATCTCGGAAACTGCTATGCCTAGAGCTTCGGGACAAAAAAATTCATAACCAATGTGGCCACCAGAAATATCCGAAAATTATTTTCATGTTCGAAATTTTACCGCTAGGTGGCGTATCTGCTATGTTCAATCATAAAATCAGTATTATCTCAGAAAATTGCAGGTTGAGCTATAGTTTTGAATGGACCGTTCGAAAGCTGAGTTGATGTCGCATTATTTTGTTTAATGACTTTTTTTCATATCTGCCATAATAAGGAGCGGGGAAGCCAATCAATTGTTTAATATGTAAATTTTAATATCTCCTGAACCATTCAACCAATCTGAAAATTTTTGGACTCGTTCGATTGAGCATTTCATGGGTTTTTTCTAGAAAAATTGTCGTTCTAGCATTTAGTTTGAAATAGGTAAACTACAGGGTGTTTTCTGTAGTGATAACATATTTTGGTGAATTTCAAGAAAAAATTAAATGTAACCCTGCTATATAATTACCAGTGTCGCAAGCTAAATTAAATTGTTGAAATTTCAGTGAAAACCGCAAATTAATATCTCTATCCGTTCTCGATTTATCGCCAAAAGAATGAAATTTGTAACAAAAATCAACTGCGGCCATGAAAGTAGCGGACGAGAGGGATGGTTTCCATGGAAACTACGAAACTATCAGATTATTTATTGCATATATCAGCCAAAAATAGTCAAAACTGAATGGAATAAATTATTAACGAGAATAATAACAGCAAAAAGAAAATATCTAACCAAAAATTTTAATTATAAATGTTCGGAATGTTTACCATCACTGGCCACCCACAAATTGAGTCTGTTACTATCGTTATCGTAAGTTTCATCCTTACCATGTCATCTTACATCAAGAATTAAAGGATGGCGATTTTGACCATGCAGCATGCGCTATTGGCCAGAAAGCAATCCTCACTGGTTACGCGAAGTTCAATTTCAAAATCGTTGGCGTGTTAATGTTTGGTGTGAATTTTTGGGGGAAAATTATTGGTTCTTACTTTTTTGAACAGCGTTTAAATGGTGTGGCTATTTTTTGGAAAATATATTGCCTTTATTGTTCGAAGATAGTTCCCTGGAGACAGGAATGGGTATGTGGATTCAGCAGGATGGTTTCCCGGCGCATTATGCGCGAAGTGTCCAGGCATTTTTAAATAACCGGTTCCCAAATGAATGTATAGACTGGGGTAGCATTTTTTCTTGGCCGCCGATGTCCCGCGATCTCACAGTAATTGATTTTTATTCATGGAGTAGACTTAAAGATATAGTATATAAAGACCGCCCAACAACACCTGATAATATGAAACAAAGAATTCGAGAAGCCGTCAGAAATATTTCCATTGCCGAGGTAGACGCGAGTGTTTTATCCACAAGTAACAGACTCAATTTGTGGGTTGCCAGTGATGGTAGACATTCCGAACATTTATAATTAAAATTTTTGGTTAGATATTTTCTTTTTGCTGTTATTATTCTCGCTAATAATGTATTTCATTCAGTTTTGACTATTTTTAGCTGATATAAACAAAAAACAATCTGATAGTTTCGTAGTTTCCATGGAAACCATACGTCGCGTCGCCTACTTTCATGGCCGCAGTTGATTTTTGTTACAAATTTCATTCTTTTGGCAATAAATCGAGAACGGATAGAGATATTAAAATGCGGTTTTCACTGAAATTTCAACAATTTAATTTAGCTTGCGACACTGGTAATTATATAGCACGGTTACATTAAATTTTTTCTTGAAATTTACCAAAATATGTTATCACTACAGAAAACACCCTGTAGTTTACCTATTTCAAACTAAATGCTAGAACGACAATTTTTCTAGAAAAAACCCATGAAATGCTCAATCGAACGAGTCCAAAAATTTTCAGATTGGTTGAATGGTTCAGGAGATATTAAAATTTACATATTAAACAATTGATTGGCTTCCCCGCTCCTTATTATGGCAGATATGAAAAAAAGTCATTAAACAAAATAATGCGACATCAACTCAGCTTTCGAACGGTCCATTCAAAACTATAGCTCAACCTGCAATTTTCTGAGATAATACTGATTTTATGATTGAACATAGCAGATACGCCACCTAGCGGTAAAATTTCGAACATGAAAATAATTTTCGGATATTTCTGGTGGCCACATTGGTTATGAATTTTTTTGTCCAGAAGCTCTAGGCATAGCAGTTTCCGAGATACAGCCGGTCGCCACCCTTACTGAATCACCCGGTACAACGCGTAGGCTAAATATAAAAATAATTTTGCGGTGTAGAGTATTTGATCCCGAATCACTTTTATCTAAAACATATTTCACTTAAATGGACAGGTTAGCCGCAATAGCTCGTCCACAGATAAATGCCACACCCTGTATATATCATGGTCAACTAGTTTCTATTAAAAAAAAAATTTGTCTCATAAATTGAGAATAAATGAAGATAGAAACATTATAGTATGTTTTTAGAAATCTACTACAAAAATTTTCATCATCATCAATGCTAGTTTTTTTTTTTTTTTTCGTAAAAACCATATTTCGGTCCCACTATGGGTGCGGGGTAACCAATTAAAAAGGCTGCAGTGGGTCCGAAAACACGAGACTGGACGGTGGAATACGGATCTATAAATCGATATTTAAAGTGTTTAGTCAAAGTAGAAGAGTATTTATGAGACGATCCGTCAATAAAAGAATGCTTCCCAAATATGTTATACTAACAATAAAACACAGTAGCCGTTTAATTACAGTTTGACACCGAATCAAAGAAATAATTCGTAAAGAGCACTACCGCGAAGTGAAAGATATTTTAGAAACTTTATTAATAATACATCTAATTCCAAATATTCATTAACCTAGTTAATGCATGATAATCCCCGTTATGTCGAACTAAATTTTAATAGCTCCTTAATAATTATACTCAAAGAGGGGATTGAATAACTATAATGAAAGCTATATATGGATATTACAGAATTTGGGAAATTAGACTACACATATATATATATAGAGCAATACAATTTACGAACTTTGAATACGAAATTTAATATGAAACTTCAGAGTTAGCTAAACATCCGGTGCATATGTAATAAATTATTAACCTACTATAGTGAATAATAATAATAATAATAATAATAATAATATTTATTGTTGTAAGTTTCATAGAAAGAAAACAATAACAACGTCAAAAATAAACACTTTCTAAATTAAATAAACTTAAAAGGAAATTCTACATCTATATAAAGAGAAACTAGTAATTGCTTACCACGCATAGTAAAAATAAATAATGAAAATTAACAGAAAACAAATGAAGGAAGCAAAATTCTACATAAACATAAATTAATTCTAAAATAAAATATAAAGAAATTAAATAAATATTCAGGGATAACTGACAGAACTATTAATTAAATTAAATTAAAATAAATTCAATTGAATTAAATTAAATCAAATTAAATTAAATTGCGAGCAGCTCTTCTATGGAATAAAAATTATATTGTTTCAAATACAGCAGGAGATTGCGTCTGAAAAGTTTAGTTGTGGCAGAAGAATCTACTAAAGAAGTGACTTTATTATACAGTTTTATTCCCATATTATTCGGACCTAAGCTACTTAAATGGAGAGTATCAGCTGGTCTATGTATATCGTTTTTCGATCTGGTATGATGGGAATGAATAGCAGAGTTGGTTTGAAAAAGATGTCTATTGCAATGAATGTAGCAACAAACTTCAAGTATATATAATGATGGAAGCGGTAGTATATTTAAAACACCAAACACTGGTCTGCACGACTCCATCCTTTTTATTCCTGCGATAGATTTTATTACTGCTTTTTGGGCTACAAATACCTCGTGGGCAGTAGGCGATGTACCCCACAAAACAATGCCATATTTAAGTCGACTCTGCACCTCAGCATAGTATACAGAAAGTAACGTGTCAATTGATAAATAGCCTTTTAGTGAACGAAATAAATATGCTTTCGTTGAAATATTTCTTGCTAGGTCTTGGCAATGAGTCCTCCAAAGCATATTGTCCTGCAGAACAATTCCCAGAAACTTCACATTACTCGTTGGGTGTAGTGGTATGCCATTTATACCTAATGTTGGCGGCTCAATATTCCTTTGCCTAGTGTGGAAGTGTAGGAATTTTGTTTTTTCTGTACTTAGAGACAGTTTGTTGCTGGCAAACCAGGCATGTAGAGTCTCCAATAAATCACCCACCACCTGCCCATGTGTATCATCAAATGGTAGAAGAAGCGATATGTCGTCAGCATACATCGTCATGTAGGCATCTGTGAGGAATAATGCAATGTCATTTATATATAAATTAAAAAGAACGGGTCCAAGAACTGTTCCCTGCGGTACTCCATTCTGGACAGGCAAATAATGCGATCTAAAGGTAGACATGTTCCCAGCAGCATCCGAAAAAGTCAACCTCACAAATTGCATCCTACCTCGGCAATACCCTGAAAGCCAATCACCAGCATTACCTCTGATACCATATTGTTCTAATTTTTCAATTAATCTAGTATGCTGAACACAGTCAAAGGCCTTTTGAAGGTCACAAAAGATGCCGATAGCAGTTCTACGTTGCTCAATATGTTCTAAAAGTTTAGTATAGAAATTTATCATAGCCGTGGAAGTAGATCTATTTTTCCTAAAGCCATGTTGTGAATGGGTTAGTATATCGCATTTGTCAAGAAAACTGTTGAGGCGATCAAGCATACAGTATTCAAGAACTTTAGAAATAGCCGACGTTAGTGCAATCGGTCTATAATTTAGCGTATGCTCCGGGTTACCTTTTTTGTATACAGGAATCACAACACTTGTTTTAAAAATATTGGGAAAGACACCTTCTGCGAAAGACAGATTCACTAAATATGTTAAAATAGGTGCAAGTTGTGATCTAAATTCTTTAACTATGGTAGAGGGAATGTTATCTGGTCCTGTCGAATTTGTGTTTTTCAACTTTCCCATAATAGCATGCATCTCATATATAGTAAACGGTCGAAGAAACATAGTTTTACTATTAATTTCAGTTTTGTTCTCTACATTTACATCAGGAATATTCACCATTATGTCGCTGGAGATGGATTGGAAAGACTTATTAAAAACATTAGCTATTTCCTGAGGAGTGGTAATAGGCGCGCTATCCTTTAATAAAGTAATATTTTTATGCTGTTTATGTGTACCATTCCAGCCCTTTACTATTTTCCACATTGTTGACATTTTTTGTTCGGAATTATTTATAAGATTATTATAAAATTTATATTTTGTTTCATCTATTAAGTTTTTGTGACGTTCCTTTGCTGCCTGGTAACAGTTTTTTAGTTGTGGATGAGACTTCTGTAGAATGTACAAATCTTGAAGATTTTCACTTGATTTTTTGATTTCATAGTTAATCCAGCATTTTGAATTAGATTGATGATTATACTTTCGGGAACGGGTAACTGGAAATGCGTGATCATAGTGATATGTAAGTATATTCATAAAGGAAGAAAACTTTTCACTCGTATCTACAGGTGCAAATACATCACTCCAATCTTCAGTTTGTAAGGAATATTGAAAATGAAATTTGTTTTGACTAGTGAACTGCCTTTTCTCCGTGAATTTGGGAAGACTATGCGGCTTTAAATAATGTTCAGATATCTTCAGTTCAATAGTACTATGATCGGATATATAGTTGTCATCTACCGAAGTATGGAAATTTTCTGTATCAATATTTGTAAAAATATTGTCTATAAGGGTGCTTGAGTTATTGCAGACTCTGGTACATTCATGAATAGACATTCTCAAACCATAAGAAGCCATAGTGTTGATCATAATTCGTTGTTCATGGGAAGATAGTTTCAAATTAACATTAAAATCGCCACAGATAAAGAATATGTTATGATTCACAGTTAGTTCATCTAACATCATAGAGAGCTGCGTAATAAATTCATTGAAACTTGATTGAGGAGGGCGATAAATATTAACAATGATATATGTCTGCTTATTGATTTTACAACGTATGCCACAAATCTCAAATAGGTTATCAAGCGCAAATTTGGAAAGATCTAGAACTTGAAATTGTAACTCCCTGGTAATAAAAATACAGCAGCCACCTCCACTTTTATTAGATCTGCAATATTGACTACCTAACATATAATTATCTAATTTTAAACACTGCACCTGACCAGTCCTCAACCAGGTTTCAGTTAAACATACAAAGTAACTGTTGTAGTTGGATAATAATACATTTAGTTCATCAATTTTCCCATTTATAGAACGTATATTTAATAAGAAAATAAAGCTACTGAAATTACTATCTACATGAGGTGTTTTTAGTGATTGCTATTCAACATTATAAGATGTAATTAATCTGGACCTGTCTAGCAATCTATTGAAGCATGAGCATGCCTTATCAAATACAGTATGATCAACAGAGAATTTAGTTTTATACTTATTATTACTTTCAACGCAATTTATACATTTTAAAACTTCACAGTTGCATTCTTTTAGGGAGTGATCGCCCGAACAATTTGGACAATTGATAGAAAACTTACAGTCCTTACTAACGTGTCCGTACCTTGAACATTTATAGCAGCGTATTATATGAAATGATTCACGTATCTGGCACTTTTTCCATCCAACATACAGGAAGCCCTTGCTCAGGAGCTCGCGAAATACTGCGGGATCAGACTCAACTATAACGTGGACAGTAGGTGTTCTACCAATAATACGCACTATCTTCAATGTTGAGGAGGGTAACATATTTAAGCTATTCTGTAGTATCAATGTATCACAAAATTTCTCTTTCTCCTGGATATCTTCTTCGCTGACACCATAGATAATAATCTTAGGATTGACCTTGCGTGGTATTTCAGCATTAAATTTATCTTGAAATTTTTCAGTTATATTCTCTTTCAAAATATTCAGGTTTTCAGAATCATTACAATTTACTATTATAGAGCCATTCTTTTTAGTAACTATATTATTAATTTTAATGGACAAAGCTGCCGGATTAATTACTTCCTTTAATTGTTTATAGGTATCTGCAGAAGACTGATTTTCATTGATTGGTTTAATGATTAGCGAATTTTTTTTGGCTGCTTTCAAAACAGAGCTATACGATGGCGCCATCTGTAGATTGGTAGATTGACTGGAACCCGTCGGCAACATTGAAACATCCGCAGATTTCTCTAGAAATTCAATTTTTTCTCTCTGTAGTTTGTTGACAATTTCCAGTTCATGAATTATTTTATTCAATAGAGTAACTTGCATTTTTAATGTTGTATTCTCCTTCCTTAATTCATCTAGGTTGTCTTCGATAGATTTATCATTTAGAATAATTGTGACATCTTCATCTCCAGAATCTGAAGAGGTAGGTGAAGGTACACACTGTCTACAAGTCCATTTTCTCTTATCTACAACTTTACCCCTTCTATGAGCTGTTTCCAAACACTTTCCATGTATCATGGATATTTTGCACATTTCACATTTTTGCCCTTTCCGTAAAATAGTTTCACAAAAGTCACAATTTTTTTCTTTTGTTAAATTACTGCCCGCATTATCACTTGCCACATCCGCCATCGCGGAATTGTGGTTGACGCTTTGTTAATACAGACGACCTCATTTACAACTCGATGAAACTGTAGAGATTGAAAAAGTACCATTGTATCTACGATTTCGGAATGAATTTTGACGATTTTGAAAGTTTTGTAAATATTTCGGAAACTATAAGTAACAGATATATTTGCTTTAGTTAAAAAATAGACATACCTATTACATAGTCAAGGATGATGCAAGTTATTTTAGCGAAAGATTAACAACAAGGGATTGGGATAAGAGTAACGCGGTTATTGCGTAGAAAACGAAGTCGCATAACAAATTTAGATAGTCAAATAACACTCCATTGACCTACGGTATATGCGACAAGCACAATATGTATTCTTATTATGCATTTTTATAAATTGTAGATACGTATAAACGAAAAAAATGCACAATAAAAATACGTTGTTCTTATCACATACATACATCGTAGGTCATTAGGTAGCAGGCACAATGATAGTGGTTAATAAAGCTATAATATGTTTAACATATTATTTTCAATATCAGAATTTTCGAATTATTATTTCTTACGAATGTATTTAAAAAATAAGAAAACCCACTTTTTCAGAATAGATTAATATGATTGCATATTAGATTTTTCTTTCACACTCAGATCAAACTCTTTAAAAAAACAAAATTAGACACCACGATACAATTTTCGCTACGTCTTCGACCAAAATACATTCATTACAATTCGAGTAAATGCACTGGAATCTACAGATAAAACTGAACATTTACCACGTACAAATGGAATCGATACAACTAGTTAAGTACCTACACCTTCTATTTACGAGGACTCATACAGTATAAAGCATTATAGATTACTCGTTGTTCAAAGTACATACCTACATGAAATTGTATACTTTAAAAGCTCGACTAGAAAAGTGCACAGTTTCGTTCGACATTAGGAAAATGGATAACCATAAAACTGTTGTATCTAAAGCAATTCCAGCAGTCAATGTCAATACGATTAATATATTTTTTTAAAGTTCAGTTCATTTATTGCACGCAAAGAATTGTTTATGGTGTAATGCTTGGATGTCGATATAGTGTTAGAGCAAATGTATTAAACGTCAAAATAACATTATATAGGGTGAAGTGTGTAAATTGGCGACAGAACGTGTATAAAGTGTGTTGCCGTGGAATGGCGATCGTCTCATTTAGTTTTAAATTGCTGCACTTCAATTTTAAACCCTGCAGCGCCATCCATTGCTTGGAGGCTTACGGGATCTCCGGACAATACTATGTCTATTTTGTGATCCATCTTTTTTAAGTATAATAATTTCTTAGTTATTCAACGGTAATTCTTTATGTATTTTTTTTCCTGCTTAAATTTTCCTTTCATTTGTACTTATCCAAAGTTTTTGATGTGAGATGTTCACTCTTTTGATTCGTCATCGCGTCTTTTGAATAGACGCAACGATTTTGCGGAGAAGGTGGGAGAACATCGGCCGTTTGTAACATCACCGACTCAGTATACGCTCTGCGCATTTTCAGTTATTTTACAGGAAAGTTGTGGGTTTTGTTGTGCGAGGTTGCACCTTCGGTTATCTGGACTGCCAGAAAAATTAGCCAAGGAAGTGTCACTAACGATATGCCTAGAAAAGGATTCAGTGAGTCGCATTGGGCACCATTTTCCTTTTTAACGTGCCAAAAAGGATTCGAAGCGGAATTAGCTTATTGTTTGACACAACGCATTCCATAGGATTCTGGATTAAGTGAGCGAGAACACCCCAATCTCTTTCTAACATCGAGCCCGTCGGTACCCGCTCCCACCTGCTCGATCATGCAAAACAAGGCTAGAGTTTGTAAAAATTGATATTTTCTTAATATAATGTATTCATTTAAAAGTCATTTTAATGTGCTATTTTGTATATAACATTATTTAATAGTAATAAATTTATTTATAATCAGATTCTAAATTTATAAAATTTAATATTTTCAGTCAAGAAAAGTGCGAGTTGGTTTAGACTCATTCTTATGACCTATAGCTCCTAATACAAAATAGCTCTAAATGTTTATAAATACATATAATGATATGTAGATCCACACATCACCGTGACATTTAATAAATTATACCAGCCGATCAATAACAACTTCAATAAGCCCTGTGATGGGCGATTTAGCGATAATACGTATTATATTCGATTATATTGTTTATTCAATGCAATATACATAGGTAAATATAACCACCTAATATTAATATTAGAGGTGCAGAAGTGCGGGTTTGGAGTGGGCTAATTTGATTTAATATATGGCTAATTGGATATTCGGCAGCGGGCGGTACAGTTATCAGCTCTCATGGTGGACAATGTGTTTAAACATGAAGATGATTTTGATATGCGTAAAAATAATGAGACCAATAATAATATACAACAGTGAAACGAGCACTCAGAGAACGACAAGGGTTAAATTAATCAAATTTTGTTCATTTTAACGATATTATGAGTTTAAATACATTCAAAGAAGTAGTTAGTGTATAGTTAAAATAATTAAACATTTCATGTTATCATAAACAAGTTATTTCAACAATGTATTTGTGTTGTATTAAATACAAATACCAAATTATGTTGAGCCAAACGCAGAATTGTTTTCTAATCAATATTACATTGTTACGCCGAACATTGTGAAATAAATTCTTTCTATACGAATTCCTCTAGTTATAAATAGCAAATTATTGCGTACAACCATCGCATCTTTTCATGTTGTTGGAAGTACGTGGACTAGATCAATCAAACTACAAATTCGGAACAAATAAAGTAGGCACTTTATTAACGGCTGTATTATAGTTATCAGGTTGTACTATATTAATAATATGAAGTGTGCAATATCTTTATTGTTGATTCAACAACCAAATGATCAAACCTCGTATAAAATGTACGACATAAATACTAATTTATGAACGCGTCTGCCGTACATTCAATTTACGTAGAATATGCATTATTACTAACGTGAAAAAAGAGAAACGCCATCTTTACGACAATTTAATGTATTTACTGCTGCACACAGACAGAAAATTTTACTATATCTGCAAGATTTGGGAGTTTCAGCATCATAGTTGTATTCAATTATTCACTGCAATATTGGTTAGTCTCTCTTTCTTAAATGAACAATACTTCTTGTTCGAACAAATTCAATGGGTTTGTTAAATTAATATAATAAAAGTCACAATAAATTACAAAATTTATTGCCTTCATTACATTTTTCCTGTTTGTAGATTAATTATAATTTTAGTTAGGTCAACAAGTTATTTTGTTAAAAAAAAACATGTTTTATTAATGTAATACCTGTCATTCCTTCAGTGTAGTCACATGCAATTAATATGAGATTCCTAAGAAGAACAGAAAATAATACCCAAAATATGCAGAATACGGAATGAAATTTCTAGACAAAACTTGTCTAGACTTGAGACGAAAGTACTGGGGCAAAATAGGAAAACTGCCTTTCCTAGGAAAACTAAACCAAGGAAGATGCCTAACCCTAGATAGATTAGTATATGATATTTCAAGTCTTAGAAATTTAATTTGATGACAGAAATGATTGGTTGAAAAAATGTTTTTGCCTAAGCCGTTGCAACACGAAAACATACATTATGTAACATCACAATACGTACCAGAGTGGGGTCATTTGTAAATTGGCAGAGTCCTAACAATCAATCAAATAATTAATAACGGTAGGCCCAAAACAGATCCCTGGGGCACACTGTGATAAGGCATCGGTAACTCAGAGGAACAATTAGCAATTTCTCGCAATCATGTCAATGAAGCAAGATACTAACTAAGCAATATAAGAAAGAAAAATGCAAGACTCTCTAAGACATCTTGTATTTACGGCTGACTCATACATTTCAATCAAATATTAATATTAGCAGATTACGTTCAATCATATATGTTTCACGTTTACATTCCTTTACCTTCACATATACAAAACAAAATATATCAACAATATTATTCTCAATACCTATATGTATTCAAGATCCATTTTGATCAATTTCAAAGCCCATTACGCTAGATCAGTTTCGCTCTAATACATATTACTTTCCGGAGTATATGTAGACATACAACCACGGTATAAATTACCGACTGAACTAGTTCGTGAAGTGACACTATCGATCACGGGGCTACCTTACTAACACCACCCATGTATTAGATTCCATGAAAAATGTATCAATCGGCAAGAGAATAGTCCTACACCACGGTCGTCGGATTTCGATCGAGTCCAGCTGTTGACGAGCCTGATATATTATTAAAATTACGACACTGACCTTCGATTTTTCCTTTCGTGAAAGGATATTGATATACTAAATACTACTACGATTGTGTTTCGGCACACAAAGCAGTCTAGATATGCTATCTAATTGATTTATATATATGGAAGGCCGCTAAAGAATGTGTATGCAAGGAAGGATTCAATAAAGGGTTTTTTTTTTCTCTTAGATGATATCAGATGGAGTATATCATCTGCTACTATTCACACGAAACCGAATTCAGGTGTGGTATTTTGGAGAGGTTGTCACTTTATGACTTTATTGGGAATCCTAGAAAAGATTCCTTGAGATTATGAGATTCTTTAAACGTCATAAATTTGTTTGAATACTCTAGGCTAACAGTCACATGTTAGTCTTGGAGTTATATACATTTGAACACAAATGTGTAAGGTTTGTTCAGTTGTTTATTGAAAGTCTTCCTATACGGACAAATTTTAAAGTGCGAAGTCAGAGTTCTGTACCAACGCTTTTAAAACTAAAATGAGCAATTTAACTTCAGAACAAGTGGCTGCTATAGTTGCTTTAATCGAAGATGGACGATCTCAAGCATACGTTGCTAATTTGATGAACATCAATCAGTCAAGTGTTTCTAGAGCCGTAGCCAGATATAGGGAAACAGGCATTTACAGTAGAAGACCTGTACCAGGTCGTCCAAGATGTTCTACTCGCCAAGATGACCGCTATTTACTACTACAAGCATTACGTCGAAGACATGTAACTGCGAGACAATTGCAGAACGACTTGGCTAGAGTCAGAAATACTCAAACTATTCGGAATAGGTTACGACAGAGTGGATTAAGAGCTAGAGTAGCTGTAACAGCCCCTCGTCTCACTAGGAACCACCGAGTGGCTCGCTTAAGGTTTGCCAGAGAACATGTAAATTGGAACATTAATGACTGGGCCAATATACTCTTCACAGATGAGTCAAGATTTGGTCTTTACACCTCAGATAGGCGTATCTCAGTGTACAGACGAGACGGTGAGCGCTATTCGCAGTGTAATACCAGACCTAGACCTAATTTCGCTGGTGGCTCTATTATGGTTTGGGGAGGCATCTGTTTAACAGGTCGTACAGAGTTAGTACCAGTAGACAGAGGTACACTGACTGCCCACAGGTATATAACGGACATTTTAGAAGAACATGTAGTACCATATGCGCCAATTATAGGAAACGAATTCATGTTAATGCACGACCGCATGTTGCAATAATCGTCCAGGAATACCTTAACGATGTTGGTATTCCAGTTTTAGATTGGCCTGCGGTAAGTCCGGACATGAACCCTATCGAGCACGTGTGGGACCTCCTTCACAGACGGATACGAACCCAAAATGTTGCCCCAGCGGGCCTGCATGGACTAGCAAATGCTCTCCGTGACGAGTGGGAGAATTTGGATCAGGCTTATATACGGAGGTTAATCGAATCTCTGCCAAACCGTATGCGAGCGGTCATAAGAGCCAGAGGTGGCAATACTCAGTATTAAAAGCTACTGTTATGACATTTTTCTTTCCAAAATTATAATTTCTTGTTTTAATAAAAATCTCAAGTATGAGTTCTTGTTCTTATTTGGCCTGTATTTTATTTAAACAATCATAGAAATTATATCTTAGAGCGCATTAAAGTATATTTATAACTTTATGCTACAAACAAAGATTATGCGATACTTTTATGATTCAAAACTAAATTATGCGATACTTTTTTGGCGGAGTGTATTAGGGAAGGAAAATGTTATGTTTATTTAATTAAATCATAACTGGTTCAATATAACCGCAGGAACAATTTGTTAAATTTGGTGTATAATAGAAACAAGGACAAGTACTGTTATTCTAGAATCAATAAGAAGAAAAAATAGTACTAAGGTTATATAAGCTCTAAATATTAAAGAAGTAGTGAAACTGGGGCAACAATTTTAGGATAAATAGACTTTTAAATTACAAAAGCAAATTTAAGCAAAAAAAATTATTTTTTTTTTTAGTAAAATGTTTTCATGTAAAATTTTGCATAGATTTAGCAAATTCTATAAATATGAGTTTCCATCTTAAAACGTACATTCGTTTAAATGGAAAAAATCAATTATGTATCTGTGTATTACACTTTGCACATCATTGCGTCAGAAACTATGGTACAACTACAACTTGTATTTCGATAACGAGACAATATAACACGTCGAGAAGTTTGCTGAACCGCTGTTCTAGATATTTGCGATCCGACGATTCATGTAATGGACAGATGGATAAATAGGTCAGTTAGATAATGTTTCCAGTGCGATTCACTAGTTCTGAAAGGTAAATAGCAAGATAATGGAAAATCTAATTCGTATAATCATTGCAAGTTGTACCGATTAACATTTTAATGTCTACAGAATTCGATATTATGCTAGCTTAATTATTAACGGTGGAACGTTCGCGCCATAAACAAATCAAGTATTTGTTAGAAGATGTAAATCTATTTTGAAATACAAATAAATTTTGAATTGTTTCTCATCGAGTATCGTTGGGATAATTTCTAAATAATGGCAACTCTGTTATTTCAAATTTGTTGTTTGCTTTGGATGAAACATCAATTTATAATGCCAAGAATAATGTATAAAAAAACATTCATCTCCACATAGCCAGCAGGACCACACGTAGAATGATCGGAGAAGGAATGCTTAGGCCAAAAAGGTTCAGCTTTGTGAAAAAATTTACCACAAAACTTAGCAGCAAAAGTCAATGGATAAAGACTCCATTTTGAAACTCAACAGAAATGCCATCAAATAATCACTGGGATGGCTCCAAAACTGTAGGTGGAACTGGAATAGGGATATATGGGCCTAGAACCAAGCATTTCTAAAGCTTGGGCTTGTACCCGAGTATCTTTCAGGCAGAAACATACGCTATTGAAAGATGTGTTCAGTTCAACATTGACAGAAGCTACCAAAAGCAAGAGAATATCATAATATCTGATAGTCAAGCGGCCATCAGGTCGCTGAACTCAAATATAATCAGCTCCAGGACTTCCGGGACACATAGGAATGGGAGAAAACGAAATAACAGGTGATTTCGCTAAGGGATTACGGGACAAGTAGCAATTCTCCAATATTTGAGAAACTTAAAAGTGAAGTATGAAATCCAAATACTGAGAGAATCTCCAGGTAGTGAAGCAAGCTAAAACCCTTTTGGGAACCTATAACCAGAAGAGATCTATAAATTGCACCAACGTAACTAAAATTAATATTCGCATCTTGACAGGCATGCTATCAAGCCATTGTAAACTGAAAGGACATCTAAGCAGGCAGAGTAAGCCGAATGCGATTTTGTAGAGAACAGAATGAAACATCCGTCCACCTACTTTCAAATTGCGCTACACTGTGCAACTTAAGAGCCCTGCACCTGGTAACATGTGAAATTGAAGAGGGAAAGCTAAACTGGGGCTTTCTCACATTATGCAAATTTTGAAAGAATAGAGTTGGATGGCCATCTATAAATATAACAAAATATATCAGACACATAAGATCTTGCAGCTCGCATTACCCTTATCTCACATACATGCATGCAATAATTAATAATTCACTTTGAAAAAATAATTGAGATAATGAATGTTGTTTTTTTTTTGAGGATAGAGATCTTGTTAAAAAATGTTTAAGACTTCATACTTTTTATTTTTTTCAACTACGTTTCGTTAAATTGTTTTTCAACATCTTTAGGTTTAATTCTACAATGGAATGTTTACTATTCTATGGAGGTGACTGTAAAATGAAGCGTATTTATGTCGCACAAGGTGATTAGAACATCCGTATGTGTTAAAATTTAATTTTGTTGTTCTTGTACCGCGGTTAGGAGAAATATTTTATCTAAGTGTTTTAATTTAAATTGTCATATTTTGGATCCGAAGTTACTTTATGGACAATTATTATTGAAACACCAATTTTATGTAAACGCTACATCGAAAAATTAGAACTGGATTTTAACAAATAGAAATAATAATAAAAAACAATATCATAATAAATCTCACCTATATCTCCAATCCCAAAGAAAATGCAAATGAATCGACAAAGATCAAATAAGAAATTAAAAAAAAAGAGTTCTTGAGCTTAATAAAAATGGTGTTTACATTTTCTTTTTTATCTAATTTATTCTTCAGTATTTACCCGCTAAATGTGTTTTTATAACAGGTAATTTTCATATCTTGTCATAAATTGGCAGTAATTTAGATTAATCTAAACTAGAATAACTCAGTTTTCAATTAACATCGGTTTAAACCTTAAAAACAACAGCATCTGGATTAGCATCTATCATGCCATTCAATTATTCCTGGATAAAAATAACGCCTAACTTTCCCACTCACTATAGATTACATAAATCAAAAGTACAGTGACGACGTGTGAAAGTTAGTTATTGGTCACGTCATAACTCTGGGCACAGACAAAAATGCGTTTGCTTCCGTTTTGGTGCTTCAAGCTCTGATAAAAATTCATATATCAGGTGAATTATATTTAATTGTAAGTGTTTTAGTATAAGTTTTGTATCTACCTGTTATAGTTTAATAATTAAAGTAGAATACCAAGTATGAGTGATGCCGAATAGAAAAGGATTCCATAATTTGAACACTCAAAGACTTATCGAAGTGCTTCGAATTATTAAAAAAAAATATATAGCAGAAGAGAATCCTAGCACCGACACATAACAATCGTTGTTTCTATTGACAAATATTAATTGGCAAAGACCGAATGACGTCACTGTACTTCACGGAAGTTCACCGGTACTTTTTTCAGTTATATAGATAGTTTTAGTTCTTTCCGCTTTTTTGCCTTCCTCTAAGGCGGCCAATGAGTGACACCCGCACGTGATTACCGGGCTCGCGTTCGGAACCAACTGTTGGTCGCGCGCATGTTGTGGAGCGATCATGACGCCACCAACGTCCATCGATCCAACCCCACCGTCCCCCAAAAGTCTGCAATAACAATAATAGTAATAACCCGAGTCGTTATGGCTCTGTTATTATTGCTGTTGGTGTATACTGCTGTTCTTGGTGATGGGTAACACGTTATCAAACCATCATCGTTAAGGGACAAGAGCTGTAACCATCCGCCAATAATTATCGTTTGTTATTGACGATTGGCGAGCGAGTTGGACCATGCACGGCGAACAAAGGAAAAACGGAAACGATTTTTTTTTTGTTTTAGGGAAAAAAACGAATAGCATTTTTTGTACGTCGTTTGCATTATGGTTTGTTTTTAATGCTTTAAATCCATTTTACACTTCACAACAATTTCAGAACAAAATAGAGATGAAAGCATTTTGATTTCTTTAAACCGACAGAACTTTTTATTATGATTAGTCATCGATAAAATGAAAATATGCTCCAATTTTAAAATGCAATTGCTGCATAAAATTTTTCGAATCGAATGCAACAATAAAATCAGTTTTTTTTTTAAGATGGTAATCTCGTTTTATGAATTTGTCCATTTATGTATTTCGCACGCGATGTGAAATTATGTATACGTAAAGTTTTACACGTTTATTGTTTCCCACCCAGACTTTTAGCAGTTCCACTAATTGCCCTGGTATACCGCCGAGTTGAGTGTTGTTAAGTAACTTTTTTATAAAAAAAAATTATTTGTTACTTTCTTTCTTATAGATTTCATAACCTTGAAATATTGCTTTAAAAATATTTGTTTTCTTCTTGGATACGGTCTCATAGGCATGACGTTTTGAGACACGTATGGCGAATAAGTTTAGAACAAACCCGTGAAAAAGTCAATAATTAAATACCTAGAATTCCTAAAACAGAAAAAGAAAAATAAGTTTGCAAAGGAAATAATTATTTGAATTTTTTAATCACTAGAAAGCCCGTGTTCCACGTTGAAACGCACCCTCTAGAGAAAGTGGATACGCCTTGGTCGCGATCTACTTAGACCACACCCACTACAGAATGTGCGTACTCCCGTTGGGTAGCAGCTCGCTCTTCAATCGCGTAAAATTGATATGGGAGTTTAGAATAGAGTTTCAATCTATTAATTTATCACCTGTAATTTTTGAATCGCGTTTGAGTTTCACTTCAAAAAATGTTCACAAATTAAGAAATTTGTCGTTTTTTTTTTCAAGCGCGTCTAATTTTAAAAAAACCTTGCTGTTGTTGAACTCTCTCATTGAAAAAAATTGTAATTTTCTGATTTTTCAATTTTTCTTAATTTTTCGTTTTTCTTTTTTTATTTTTTTAATTTTTATTTTTTTGTTCAAACACGTCTCTAATAAAGACTCGACACTCCGCATCTCGTCAAAACGTTAAAATTAAATTTTTTTTTTTGTAAAAATATATCATTTTTAATAATATTAAATTATTAAATAAAAATATTCCGATATTTTCATAGTGTTTCCAAAAACTTAATTTGATAAAATCACGCCACCTCCTACCGTTGAAAAGAGCCTTCTTACACCATGTTGCTAAAGAAATAATATAATCATTTACAAAAAAATTTAATGCATTTGCGCCACACCAAGTACCACCCCTCTGATTCGATGAAAAAAAATTAAAGCACACCCCCCCCCCCTCCCCTTGAAAGAAAGAAATAATCCTCCATCTCTCTTTTAAACATAATTTTAAAAAAAAAATCGTTCACCTCTATCACCAACTATTGAAATTAAAAAAAAATCCCCTTCCTTTCTAGCTCTAAAGTATAATTTAATTATTAAAAATAAAATTATTGGGATACCCTCCCGTAAATTATTTTAAAACAAAATATAAAAGGTTTATGTCCATCTGGAATAAAGCAGCTTTTACAAAAACGAAAGAATTTTTTAAATCCATTCAGTAATTTTGCAGTTTACCACGGACAAACAAGCTCACACTCTCTTTAGATAAAGAAAATTATTAAAAATAAAGATAGCTACTTGAATTATATTTATTTTACAAAACTGAGCGAATTATCAAATGTTTTATTTTTATATCAAGCATTACTATTTCTACATGCATAAAGTTCCGCGACAGGCCCTCTAGTCTGGACTTCTTCTGCCTAAATTTGTTATTCTTAATATTAAAATCTGCTTTTGGCTAATTTGTACTTCATATATGGCAATATCTAAGGATAGTTCTGTCTGTTTATTTTTTATACCGTATATATAAAAACCCATACATTTTTGTTTGCAATCTTTTGATATTATTTAATCTCTTTAAGAAAAAAATAATTACCAGAAAATCAATACATCCAGTCTTTTCCATAGTTTCATTGTAGAAAATATCTACTATCCTAATATCCCTGGTGATTTCATCACATATTTTCCCAGGCAATTTCCGTCCTCATTATCCAGAACATACCTAATTTTTCTAATGCTGTCGCCCATTCCGAGCTAAACAAATGACAAGACCATTTTGATTTAATTAATTCGACACTGACCGAATTTTCATTTGGGGAAAATGTTTTGTTCCTCAAGCAGCGGGACGTGGCGCTAATTAAGCGAATGTCCCATAATTTGGTCGACATGAAAAGAATTTTCGATAATTAAAACGTATTACTAATTGGGAAAATACTTTCCTCAATTAATTCTAACAGATTATAAATTCTTTAATGCTTTTCCAATATTAGTCACATGAGTTGGTTGTATAGTCAAAGGCCAAAAATAATAATTTAATAATTGTCAAAATCAAACATCTCAAAAAAACATTAGTAATTCTATAGTTTTCTTTTTTTTGTTTTGTTTTTCGATTGTTACATGATATCCACCCTAAAAACATTTACCTTCGCATACCTAAAATTAGAAATGAAAACTAAAACACCTCCGAATATGAAAATACCGTGTTATTTTTAACTGAATACCCCATTTCTCCTTTGTGTAGATATATTGGTCGGACGAGTTGAATATTGAACAATTGAAAAGACCTAATACCTGTTGGAGTGGCATTTAAACCGATCTCCTGTTCCTCAACGCAGTACCAACATTCAGGAACGACTCGATTGTGAATCGCCCTACCAGAAAACTTCCACTGAAAGAATTACATGCGCGAAAGAGCAACGTTTGTTCACGAAAGCAAACGTATCCAGATCAGATGAATGTAGATGTGAAATAAAATAAGCGGCTAATATAGAAACCTTTTGTCCGTTGGGAAACAAATTCTCGTTGGAGCATTTTGTTCCGTTAAATATGTTATCGTGCATGTTCGCCTGCATGTTTATATATATATGAGTACCTTTTCTAGTAATGACACGATAATAAAAATGTTTATAATGAATGATAAAAGATATAATAAAACAAAAGACATAAGCAAGTTTTGGAAATTGCTTGGCACTTACGTGTCTCTAAAAAAATGTACTTTGTTTTTATTGTATTTTTCTTATTGTTCAATTTAAAAAAGTTCATCTACTTTGTGCTGCACTCAGAAGGCGTATCTTTAAAATTTAAAATTGACGTGTTCGAGTATTTTTCATGAAACTCTACGATAACGTGAAATAGTATTTTATTCCATAAGTGGTTACCACACTGTATGAAGTTACAACTGTCAGAACTCGGAACTTGACATATGTAATTATAACCTCAAAATACGTAATAATTTTTGTAGAATTTTTTAGGACCTTAGTAGCGAACAATACTATTATCATTAACTTATTTAAATTGTATAGATGTACAAGCGTTGTTTTAATCTGAGGGTAAATGTGCGGGATTCAGCGACTAAACCGCAACAATTTATCCGGCATTTAGTGTAATCGCCGAAGCGTAATTTAACGAATCCGCGTGCCGTAGCTTTGGCGGTAGCAGTTGGTAGCAGTCGATGCAGTGGCCGGGCGCCACATCGCGTGGTGCGTTCGCATTTCCAGTTAGCGGGAGAGCTTTTAATAAATTCCGTTTCGTCGGCAGAAGGGCACATCGTTACGTTCAATTATCAAAGATAATAGGCACTATGTAGTCGAGTATATGAGTGGAGAAACAGCGCTTAGAGGATATGTGATGATAAACAACTAATTGAATAATGTCACATACCAATCATAATGACATTTGTATACATCCACAATCTTTCCCTTATTGTTAGTATGTCCACTCGAGATTCTTATTTCGATACTTAATCACACAAATTGTGGGGTCAGGAAACGATGGCCGAAGTAATTTTTATTTCTTGTTGTCAGGTCAATAAAACACACCGTAATTTTACTATTAATACGTAATGCATTCTAGTTTCACTGACATAACACCTAACACAACGCCATTTCTAATCCTCTCCTTCTTCCTCTTACCTCTCCTTCTAGACGTACGTTGGAAATTCCTTTAAAATTTTAAGAGTAGAAATGCATCAGGTAGGTATGCAACTAATTTCATATTATTAGCAAACATACCAACAAAGCAAAATAACTAACCGCTAAAGCGCTTCTGCGTATTGCGGTCTGCCTGGGCTAATTTACAAGTCAGTTTAGTTTAGGAAGGGGATTTACATTGGTAGCAGAAATGTACCGCAGCCGAAAATGAATATTTTATTATCGCGCGAAATGTGGGCACTGGTATTTATATATCCTATTCCAAAACAAATACTCCACTATAACGGAATCTACTACACTTCTCCACAGACATTAATGTTTCAATGCGGTTTAGCAGTGCGTAGCTTTTGTATATTTAGGAGCGGAATACGACCTTTCACCTAATAATAAGGGGGCATTATATGATTTTGCGCTACGTTACGTGAATTTCCTATATTTCAGCCCTAAACTACGTCCTACGTTATTAGAACCCCTTTTAACTATTTATATACGAGATTTCCGGACATTTTGCAGACAAATAAAAAAATAAAAAATATGGATAATACATATTGTAAAAGAAAAACGGATTTACGTTTGCGAAAATGTAATAAAAGTTTTATGAGAAAATTTTATATTCCGACAAAAATTTCTCCACGAACTACCTACTACTAGTTGTTTTACTGCGCCAACATCGCGAACTTGTTATGCCATTATATAACTTTACGCGTCCAACGGTAATATGTGACTATGTATAAATAAATGAGTTTGAGAAATTTTGCTCATTCCTAAACTGTTTACGGACCTCGCTTTGCCGTCCATGCATAGCAGAAAATGCAACTTTATCAGAAATATAAATGACAATGTTGTCACACAGTTTTGTGTAACTAAATAAATGGTTGCGTTGCATAGCATAATATCAAGTAAATGTCAAAACCGTTTTATTTGAATATATCGGAGAATGTGATACGTATTATGTACTTTCATATAAAATATAAACAACGCATACTATATTTGAATAATAACCTTGAAAATTAGATAAAATAACTACCGACCTACATAAAAATCAACATAACATTCCAAACCATCACTTTGGCACCAAACAAAAACTCTTATTTAATAATTACACTACAATTTTCTTTCTTTCTTGTTCCTATAACCGTAACACAGAGAAAATATGTGGTATACTCGGGGCAAGATAAATATCGATGCACGTGACTGACCGAATATTACATTTTATTAGAAAATCAAACAAAAAAAATTAAATACCGGTAAACACGGTATGATCTATAGCATAACCTAATTTGATACTACATGCCCAAAATTATGCCATGAATGTGTGCCAGGTTCCTTTATATGGTAAATTCTATTATGATACGCCCCGGCTGGTACACGAATCATAATATTCCTGCATACATGTCCTCCGTGCATGCATATGACGCAGTAGCCCATTATATATATTATGAAAACGAACTTTTTACAGCTGAATAACGCGAAAAAAAAAAAACGTGGCTGAAGATAATTAGAACAGTATGAAACGGCACATTTTGAATGGAATAAGCAAACAGGCGCGTCGCTAGCACACGCGAACTCCTATAACCTCCATTTCCTTCGTGTTAACAAAGAAATAAAGGGTCGTGTTGCAAATGCCCAATATAATTGCGTATGAAATAAACATGAAATAGTTCTTAGGTTTTTTCATTATACAAAATTTAAATTTCCCGCAATTATTTTTTAAACATTGAGAAGCTAAAATATCTAAAAATGTAATATGAAATTGTAAGTAATTTAATGCTGAAATATTGAAGCCACTAAAAATAACTCTGTGGGAAATTCGATGTTATTATTTATTGTTATGCATTTAAGTTTAAAATTTGTTTTTTTAATAATATATTTGGAAAAAAATGAACGTAAAATTTGACAATTTACATAAATGACCTTGAAAACCAAACACTTCAGACATAAAATACCTATAAAAAAAAATAATGCAATTAAAAAAGGAGCATACTTTCGTATTTCGTACCTACGCAGACGCTAATTAATAATTTCCCACTAAAATAAAATTACAAAGCTCTAAAAAAACCTTCAAATAAATAAAAGAAAAAAAAATAAAAGAGATTATAGAAAAGGGTCCAAAGTTAGTTAATAATGCAAACAATTCTGCCTGCCTGCCAGTAAATTCACGAAACTTCCCCTTTGATAAAACGAGAACCGTATATATTAATACATGTGGGCTAGGTAGAAAAAGAAACATCAAGCTACCAGGGCCAACGTGAATTAATACGCATACTTAAGTAAACCCGTTCAACAATATTGCATTTAACCCGGGATATTGTCTTAAATTCGGGTACATATTTAGTATCAAATAAAAATAATAATTTCATATATGATGAAACTGATTCTTATAGGAGAAAATGACAAAATAGTAATGCAAATTCAACTGCAACAAGTTTTATATCCGCCGCCGCCATTTATTGTGACGTCACAATATCAAACATGCATTTCTCGGTTTTTATAAATAACGGTGTTTTATTTCGTGTTTATAGTTTAAATACATGTGTAATGAAAGATGTATTTACTTACTATTGAAACTAGCATTATCCTGGGACATTTAAAAGCATACCAAGCGTAAAAAACAAGAAAGAAAGAAATATTGTGTAATTGTGTTTCTGTGCAATAGTGATACTCGTTATAAAACCGTTAAAATGTTTTCGTGTAAGAAAGTGCGGAGAGTCTGATTGAAGGAAATGAAAAGGACGATTTGTAGCAGTCGAGGCAGTTTGCAACACGTGGAGATTACTTTATATGTAAGTAAATATCTTGATTATACTAAAATTTAGCTGGGTACAGTTTGTGATTAAAATGTAATGTAAGATTACGGTGTTTTCTGAAGACTCTGCCGGGTCATACAATACTTAATGTCCTTTTTTTAGGATAAAGGTGATCAGAAAAGCTCATGATGTTTCAGAAATTAAATAATTACGTTAAATTTCCATCAAAGATTAATAATTCATTAAAATTTTTCTATTTATTAATACAGTAAGAATCATTCCACTTTAAAATTTCATAAAACCATTAATAAAATGCCAGGTGTATCTAATGCCAGACCGGCTTTTGGAGCAAAGTCACGAGTAGCTATGTATAAAAAATTGTAGAACGAAGTCTCGGACGAGAGATTAAAAATAAATAGGATCGCATTAAAAATGTATGTTGGCTTGGCTTTTGGAAATTGCAGTCGTCCGTTTGAAAATTTATATTTTCCGTCAGCCCAGTACAGCGGGTGGTATAGTGAATTTTGCATTTTGAGGTATCGGCTTCGGGAACTGTATGTACTACAAATTTATTATGCATTCAAAGGAAAACTGGGGCGATTGATTGTGTGGGATCAGTAACAGTTCGAATTCTTCTTGGTGGTATTTCATCTTATCTATTCATAACTTCAAGTGCAAGTCATATTTAAATGTGTAGGTATTCTTATATGATTAGATAAATCCTTCGTTATTATTTATTTATTGGTAGAATTTGCTTCCTATCTGGAAGTACCTATACGTTGTTTGTGAGCATATTTTTGTGCTGAATGTAAATTCATTACGGAATCATCTTAATACCCTTTCGACATCGATAAATTATGATCATGCAATACTATAGAATAGTATAGAAGTACTTTTCTGTGCGTATGCACTTATTGTATGCATGCATAATTATCCCTTGACAAGGTCTATATTTTATGATCGCTCAGGTAATAAATTCCGTTATTATTATTAGATTGAACGATAAATATTCTTTATTCGCATATAGGCATACCCCCGGTGACGGTAACTGGAGTAAAGAGGTATTAATATTAATAAGCTATTTTCGTAATTAAGTCTCCCTTCAGACCTCGGACAGTTGCGATAAATATCCGGTAGCTTGCCCTAGAAATAGAGCCACGCGTGCCCCTTACACGGGTTACAGGTTTCGCGTTGCGTGTGGCTCACCACTCTTGGTCACAACTTCCACGGGGGTGGTAAAGTAGTTTCCTCCCCGGTGCTGACCCTGAGTCGATATTAATATCGATTGTCAACCCCGCTGACCGTGCCATTGTTGTGATCTTATCCCTACTTATTACCATTATTATTTGTGTGTCAATCAATTCTTGTTTGGCATCAGTCGTGTACCAATAGTAAATGCGTGTATAAATGGGAAACCTTCGTTGCTTTTATGTGTACCAATAACCGCTAATTATAGACCATTCGTAAAATTCCAGTAATTGTTTGAATAACCGAATAATGACGGGTTTCGTAGAACTTTTTAGTCAGTAAATAGATTTAACGAAAGTAAATTATGGACTTCCATTTTTTAATGTCAATTCGTTGCTATTATGTACAATTACCTACTATATACAACAGTAGTTGCCAACCTTTTTGAGGGTATTACCCATAAAGCAGGTTAGATATTAGCAAATACCCTCAAAAAAGTTTATTCTAAAAAACAAAGTAGTAATGTATTTGAAACTACAGAAAGAACTGTAAAAAACCATTCTTAGGATGTGGACTACTATTGGACAAACAGTGAATACAAATGTAATAAAAAAGTTGACAGTCTTACAACATATAAAAAGACTCCAAAAACTAGTTACAAGTGGCTGAAAGCTCCCCACCCCTAAGGAACAAGGCCAGAAGAAGGGGAGCTTTCAGCAATGTAAAAAAATATTAAAAAATCAAGAAACCTTTAGAAAAAAAAATTTAATTCAAGAAAAATTTGAACTTTACACGATCCCAAAATATAATAGAGCTAAAACAAATCCTTAAAAAAATCAGTTTACAACGAAAGTATTAAAATTATAATAGAAATGAAAATTTCATCTTGTTCAAGAACAAAACTTTGGGGGGTTTTTAACTTGCTTATTACATCTGAAACCTGATTGACGTCATCAATAAGTAGAAAATCAAAACAAATCTTTTCTTATTTTTGATATTTTTCTGGAAACTACAAAAATTTTCCCAACAAAATTGATCAATTTGGTTTTAATTTTGAATTTCACGAAAGCAAATGCTGCATTACTTAGATCTTGTTTGTTAACGCCTTCAATATCTGCAAACTCAAATCTTCATTGGAGTTGTCATTAATATCTTTTACCACTTTCTAGAGACGATGAATCAGAATGATTTTCAAGTTTTTAAAGCTTCTCACTAATGACTTAAGCACACAACAGAAAATAAAATGTGGATACTTCCTGCATACGTTGCCTAACCTGATCAATATTATCGTCATTTGTAACCCGCCTTCTTCCAGATCGAATTCTGACAGTTATGTTACCACTTTTTCCAAAATTGGCCACTGTTTATTGAATTTGCCGAAAAAAATTTCCTTCCATTATGGCGAAATTTGGAATTCTCTGACGGAACTCATTTAAGTATAAACGAGGCGAATAAACGCAGTTACCATTTTCACCACGATTCCCATTACTGTAATATGATTTAATAGATAATAAATACTTTATGTTCTGTTTCAAACATTTTGGGTGATTAATCTGGTGACTTTAAAGCTGCTTTAAAGTTATTAACTAATTGTTAAAAACATTGAAATAAATAATGGGTTTGTTTTGGTTCTTTCCTCGGACGGTTCTATTACCGTCCAAAGCAGTGGACCTATATCAATCGTGATATTGTCGTATAGTGCGAAATCGTTTACTACCTGGGCGGGCGTTTACTTTGAACTGTAATAGAACCGTCCAAAGTGAGAACGAAAACAAACCTAATGTCAATAGCTTGTCAAATCCATGACCAACCCTAATTCAAAAAGTTTTTGAGCGCGATATAAAAAAATGGAGCCAAATGTAAACACCTATGCAGAATTCCATATTCATCTCCGTGCTATTTTATTTACTAGCTCTTAAAACCGTTACTTTAGCTAACATTATTCATAAGGAAATTATAGCATCACAAAGTCAAACTTTATAAATTTCGGTTTGCACTTATTTCACCTTTCCTAATGTAGTTTGCATTCACTCCTACAGACTAACGCACGTATAAGAAGAGAAAAGAAACACAAGAAGACGGAAAAGTTAGCACTTTACATTTTAATGAGCCGACTTTCAAAAATAAGATGCTAATTTACAATATATGAAGAAGTCGCTTTTGCTTTATTTAATTTAGTTTTAGTTACTGAAATAAAAATCTATCCTTGGATCTAAGCAAAAAGCAGAAATATTTTTACATAATTCAACTTTTAAATTATAATATGGATCAAATGGAAATAATATCTAACAGTAGATTACAGAGTGAAAGTGCAGATTAACTTGACGAAGACGATAATGTATTTATGCATGTGTCTCTCGTAAGCTCTCTACTATCAACTGAATTTGAACGAACGACAACAAACAAAGTCGTTTTTGTCGCCATCTACACGTCGTAGCTCCGTTACTACGCACAAAGCAGATTCCTACGTCATATCGATTAAATTTTAAAATATGAAAATATTTCTTGCATAACCTATAACATCATACAACGAAATAATATATATTTTTTTAACGAACCTACTACATAATTATTTACTCTTACCTTTCTTGTTTATTAATTAAATTCATCCCTTCCTAATACATTATAATTTCCTCGGATTTTCCCACGATGCAGCCCCCTGTTAATAGATGGCGCTAACGCGCAGCAGAGTGAGTTACGGTGGGTCATTCTTTGACATTCAAATACAATCGCCAACGTACTTATTATGTTCAAATTGATTTTATTATTATCTTTTATCCATTCCAGGATAAATAATTCAGATTTAATCAATGATACGTTCAGTTACGGTGAGATATTTAAGTCGTTTGATTTGATAAAATAGAAAATATCTGTGGTTGCTAAATTGAACAGCTGCGATGGAATAATGGTTTAATAATTAATGTTTTGCCTTTATTCAAACTGCCGAACGGTTTTCCACATAACAGTAATTATGATCCTGATATATTACACGACCACTACGTTGTTATCAATTGTATTTAAATTAATATATTGTTTTTAGTTAAAATGTAACCTTACTTCCCGGAATTTTATTTAATATCAGTAAAATGTTTAAAATATATGTGAGTATATCGAATAACTAACTGACTTACAAAGGTACAGTATACTTGGAAAATTAGTTTCTCGCGATTGTTTATCGCGTTCTGGTTAACTAACTCATAGTTGTTTTAGTAAGTACATAAGCGCAAAGTTCCCTCACAATTCGCGAGTTCAAACATTTAATATCTCTATTACATCTGGATTCACTCTGTTACTAAGGAAATGCGAGTTCGTCATGATGATAAGTAGTTGTTCTTGAAGGTATTTCATTAGTTTTATTTCAATGAACAATTACTAAGGATATTATATTAGATTTTCATTAATGTTATTGCAACTAATAAACTTAGGAAAGATTTATTTTTTCTAATACTTTTTCTAACTTTAAAAATCTAAAGGATACAATGCCGGTTGAATAGCGAAAAAAGTAATGTTTAAACGAACATTACGATATTTCCAGCAATTCTGATAATTTCCTTGACTATAGTGGCACGAAGTTTGAAATTTGACAGGTACACTATAAATACATTTCTGTAAATTCACAGAATGCCACATGGGTTATGGGTTATATAGCCAAAGTGGATTGCGTAAAATTAAATTCATGTAATGTAAATTTACAGAGTATTATGTAAAGTTACAGATCTTATTTTACTTTACCTATTTAGGAAATTTTATAGAGAAATAGGTGAAAACTCAAGTATATATACAGCAATTTTCCTCAACGGCCTGAGTATAATATGAAATTTTAACTGTAAGAAACTGCGAATTAAATGTACTGGTACACATCACGTAGTAGTAACCGCTATATAAATTTGCTGCGGTTTGATATACTAATACATTACATGTAATGTGAATTTAGGCATTGCAGTGACCAAAATAACCACATTTGTTCTGTAATGTTATGCGTATCTTTCTCTCGTATAGAATGTGTAATTGAAGTAATATAGTGAAGCAAGAAACAATTATTATATGTCATATACCTACCTACGTAACGTAAGTCCTGCAATACTTGAATACTACCAGATGTAGGTACATTCGTGAAAAAGTGTTCTCTACAAATTAAATTTTATAAAAACTATTTTAAATATGGTGTTTTGAAATAAAACTAATATATAGGGCGCGAAAATGTAATTTAGCCCACCAGAATAATAAATTAATGTTTTTGTACCTTCCATGTTCTCTCTTTGTCATCATGTGTCGTATAGATATTATATATCTATACGCAGTACATTTACAGATGACATTTAGCATCAAAAAATAATACAAATCTTACTTTGCCATATTTTACTCTGACCAAAACCTTTTTTTTTAATTTAAACTACATTTTGAATTCACGTATTAACACTAACAACTTATACGACGGCGACGCTTCAAAGACATAATGGGGTATGATGCACTGTGGATGGGCACGACAAAAACTGCGCGCAATTACATAAATGGTGGCCTAAGTTTACCGTAATTATGTGATCTTAAGGAAACCAACGTAAAATTATGTGATTTTATGGAAATATAGTAAAAGTCGTATTAAATTTCTGTATATTTTCACATTTTCACATAATATAATTATTTTTATTATTTTGTACTATGTGAAATAAGAACACATACCCCTAACTTGCAAAACTTCATTCACGCGACATGTGTTTCTTTTGTAAACTTTATTTCTTTTTTTATCGTGGTTAGCCCAATAGCGATGTAAGCAAATCGTTTCTTAACCAATCGCAATTATACATGAATATATAAGGTATAAATTTCTTGTATATAATAAATATGTATCTAACCTCCTCATTTGTTTAGGAGAATTCGACATATCCCATAATTTATTCTGACATATAAATGGTCCTGTCATTCTCCGCTTATTATAATAAATGGTACCTCCGCGGATACAAACGACAAAAGATACGTAATTGCCACTAATACAATCACTAAAAGCTATAAACGGAAGTAATCTACTCACACTACGATATGATAGACGAAGCATTTCCAATTATCAGGCCGCTCCAAAAAATTATACACCTGTCCTTGAAATGTCGCCCTGCCGGCTATTTTACGATGTTGTCTGGACGCGTATCGGGCAGCGTCGCCCCATTTCGGCGGGCTTTCCAGTAGAAGGGAGGCGGCATTCACCCCTTGACATAATGACGTCTCTGGAACTGAAAGGTTAATATTTTATCGTAACTAAAGATGTTGAAAAACGTTTCTGATTTTTTTTCTCTTTTTTTTGCCTTATTTATTTGTCAATTATGTACCTACCTGAATCTAACGGGGTTTCCAGCAATTGTTGTGAACTCCTATCTGACAATGGACTGGGTTGTGGAGTGTTTCCTACTTCTACGATACTCACAGAAAGCTGTGATCGGCCACCTAAAACGGTAAGTAAAATTTATGTAAGAGAAAATATTATATGCTCAGGGTTTTTCGAAAAATCAAATGCAAAAATAAATAATGTAAATAAATAAATACATAACTATTTATATATTTTATAATGATCAGAGAAATAGATTAAAAAAGGCATATTGTACATGTTGGTAACACAAACGTCCATATTATTGTATCATATAGCGATATCCATGTTATGTATATGATCTAAGGCATTAAAGGAGCCTGTACGGAGAAAACCGAGTAGTGGAGAAATGTATAATTGCAAATGTTTTCGAATATTTTAGTAAATCTATAAATGTAAGGCTGCCGTTCAAGAAGCAAGTAAAGCTTTGGGCTGCTCAGAGCGTACAGTGTATAATATAAAACAGGAGCAATAAACAGATTCATTATCAAGTCCAAAGAAACCTAAAACAAGGAAAGGCATTCAATTAAATGACCGATTACATACATACGATGAGAACACGCAAGCACCAATTCGATGTAAAGTACATAGTGTTTTTTTTTTTTAGAAAGAATATGCCACCTACGTTAAATATAATTCCTGCTGCTGTCAATGCTGATTATGATCTCCCTAAATTCAGTCGAGCAACTTTACGTAGACTATTATTACACTTCATGGGTTTCGATTTTAAAAAAGTAGTGCGAAAAAGTATTCTTATCGAACAACGATACAACAAGACAACCAGCTGTTCATGTGCTTTTGATACTCCAGCTCGATAACAGAAATAATATAGTATTTTATCCTCCATACAAATTATATTAAAGACGTTACCGGAAGGAACAAAAGGCCAACCTAACAAAAATTTAGCAAGGCGGAAAATTCAAATTATCGTCAGTCGTTTAAAATGACACTGTATACCTACAAGAAAACTTTGAATTTTTTAATTTCAGCATCGAAAGTAGAACATCTTTGAGATTATTGAAAGTTTTTAAGAGCTTCAAATCTAATATCATCCTTTGACTGAGCGAACAAACTTATATATCTTGCGTACTAATTTTAAATATTTGCCGAACTTTCAAATTCTGAGAATGTACAACCCTGTAAAGTTAATAATCTACAGAAACACTGAGCCTCAATTCATAAACTTTAAAAGTAGAAGTACTTATTAATCTTTGTAACAGGTGCGTCAGAGTTTGAACCGCGGATTATCTGATCCTTTAAGGATGAAATATCTGCCTACCACCTACCGGTATTTATAAGTTTCTGTACAGTGTATAATATAAAACAGGAGCAATAAACAGATTCATTATCAAGTCCAAAGAAACAAGGAAACAAGGAAAGGCATTCAATTAAATGACCGATTACATACATACGATGAGAACACGCAAGCACCAATTCGATGTAAAGTACATAGTGTTTTTTTTTTTTAGAAAGAATATGCCACCTACGTTAAATATAATTCCTGCTGCTGCAATGCTGATGATCTCCCTAAATTCAGTCGAGCAACTTTACGTAGACTATTATTACACTACGATTTTAAAAAAGTAGTGCGAAAAAGTATTCTTATCGAACAACGATACAACAAGACAACCAGCTGTTCATGTGCTTTTGATACTCCAGCTCGATAACAGAAATAATATAGTATTTTATCCTCCATACAAATTATATTAAAGACGTTACCGGAAGGAACAAAAGGCCAACCTAACAAAAATTTAGCAAGGCGGAAAATTCAAATTATCGTCAGTCGTTTAAAATGACACTGTATACCTACAAGAAAACTTTGAATTTTTTAATTTCAGCATCGAAAGTAGAACATCTTTGAGATTATTGAAAGTTTTTAAGACCTTCAAATCTAATATCATCCTTTGAATGAGCGAACAAACTTATATATCTTGCGTACTAATTTTAAATATTTGCCGAACTTTCAAATTCTGAGAATGTACAACCCTGTAAAGTTAATAATCTACAGAAACACTGAGCCTCAATTCATAAACTTTAAAAGTAGAAGTACTTATTAATCTTTGTAACAGGTGCGTCAGAGTTTGAACCGCGGATTATCTGATCCTTTAAGGATGAAATATCTGCCTACCACCTACCGGTATTTATAAGTTTCTGCTGTTCGTCCAAAGCCATGCCCAACGATTCCGGAAAGGACACCCCCAGATGAGGCATAACTTCCCTCACTGCCCGGTTTTACTTACTAATCCATTACCCAACCTGAAACAGAACGCTTTCATTAATCAAGAGCTTTGTCTATGTTAAAAAATAAAATTAAAATATTTTGCTTTATTTTTTTGAAGTGAAAATGTGCCCAATTTAAATAACATGTATTACAAATCAATACCTAAGTCTTTGTTCAATGATTGTTCGCAAACAATCACTGGTTAAATTTAAATGAAATAAATAGATTATTGCGTTGCATCAGTAAATCAATAGCATTCCCGCAGGTAATGTGGATACAAGATTCTAGGAAGCAGGAATGGGAAAATTTAATATGAACTCCTCTATGCCGATGTTTTCGTTTGTTTTATATTTAAATATAACTGCAGTGGTGTCTGGGTTGAAAGTCGCGTTTCAATATTCATGATTTAATGGAGCGTGAATGCAGATCTCGTACTCTATTCATTGTTTAATGCATTGTATTCCGTTATTTTCTTCACTATACACTCACAGACAGTATTTCTCAAATCAAAGAAGTAAATTTTTTAAATACCCTTTCGAATATTCCTTTAACGTGACAGTGAACAAAACTTATGGTTTGCTTAAATGGGTGTTTTTTTTTTACACTTAAGAAGATCGCTACATAATTTGGATTGATCGAGGAAGAGGAAGTTAGTTGGTCTAGCACCACTGAAGCTCCGGAGTGAAAAAATAAAACTGTCCGTGGAAGTGAAAGATCTTGAGGTCATTCTTCACTCCAAGCTTATTTGGAATCGACAGCTTCAGAGAACTAAAACCAGGGCGGAGACAACACTTATGTTGGCTGGAAGAGCCCTTGGAAAACATGAGGGTTTGAAGACCAAATATGATGTATTGGACATTACGGTGGTAGACCCTTGATCACTTCTGCATCTCTGGCATGATGGAGCAAGGTGCAGCAGCAACCTGCTATAACTGAACTCAGCAAGATACAGAGGCTGGCGTGTTTAGGAATAACAAGAGCAGTACGGATTACTCCTATACAGCAGCAATAGATGGATAGATATATATTTATCAAAAAAATACAAAAGTATTAGATATAGAGAAGATAAGTCAGACATACATATACATACATATTATGGCGTTTAATATAGATAAATAAATATAGATATATAAATTAACACAAAAGACATTAAACATTATTGTACCCCTGGAATAACCAAATGGAATGCCTCTTTATTGCTCCATCAGAGAGATGGGGGATGAATACTATCCTGTGCAAGAAATAGCGTTAATGGTCCTATAATTTCAAAATTCAACTTTCTATCTAGGTTCGTTTGAAAGTTATGACGGTGAATCCACATTTTTGTTCCACACACTTAACAATATTTAATAAATTTCTGTTTAAAATTATGCATTATCAATTCCTATCATTTTTTTGTTACCCTATATAACAATTGAAGTGCTCTGTATATGATTTATATAGTGTAGCGTAATAGTAATGGAAGCATATAACAAATACCTTGAAACATTAAAAATAAAATACAGGAAATCATCATTAAAATTACAATTTATTTTTATTGCTATTCTGGCTATTTAAATCAGAATTATTTACAAACATTGTGTAGTGATTAAAAAGTCTAGCAAAAAAATTATGTAAAATTGATGTATATGAGCTCATTCGTTCGACTATATTGTGCTTAAAGGTTCGGTTTCCGTATCGACTAAAACGAATCGGTTCCTATGAACCGATCCTTGAATCGTTTAAGAAAAGAAATCGTACTTTTGGTTCCGATTCGCCTATTACTAATTATTAACATGTTTTTCATCCGCTTTACGCTTTAGTGCGAGTTATAAGCTATTTTGTACTCATTATTAACTCGTTATTAATATATTTAATAATTTTTTAAATATGTGCTACATTTTAGCCTTGAAAAAGATTGCATTTATTAAAAACGTTTTCTACTGGAGTATTGTCGCAGTTTTGTTACCATTCTATATTCACGAGCATTATAAAATAGTTATTTTATTTGACGCTATTGAAAACTAGAATTTCTTTGGGAAAACAATATTGCTTTAAATGTAAAAATTCTTTGTATGAGTGTATTTCCAACACAATAACAATGGAACAAAGAAAAGAGAATTATTAAATTTCCTACGAACTAATCTACTCTTGAAACATAAACACCTCAGTAAATTTTCTCTGGCAGAAATTGTAACGCCAACATACGCGCCAGTCGTTGTGTTTAAACATTCATAACGAAACCCCTCGACCGCTCCTCTTCGCTTTAAATACACAGAAAACCTCAGTTCGGGAGCGAATCTACCTTCTCTGTTTCTCATTTTCTCCGAACCACTATTCGTTTAAAAATTCCATGAAAACCCTTTCTCTCGTAACAACGTGGCACAAGTGAGACTTCTGCCAGAGGAGAATCTGATTCTTTTCCATCGATCCGACTGGAGTAACTTTTATGTAATCACGGCGCGGACGGTTAATATTTTTAAATTTTGCGGGATGAGATGTTGTTCAGCAAATGGAACGATGAATTTGTTTAACTCGAGAATAAATTGGATTGTCAAACATTGTAATAAGAAGGAACGAATGTAATTCTTTCATTGAATAGTAAATATGGATTGTTATCATGAAGATTAAATATGTTTCGCCTGTTCTGCATGTGTACTATTATAAAAAAAAAACTTCTGCTTTCTTTTTCTTCTTGATTCTAAACTGGGACATTAAATCATACAACTTGCATCTTTATTAAATTTTAGTAAACAAACACTTGTACCCAATATGTTCCATACAAAACAAACAAACATCCAATAAAGCTAAATAAGGGGTTTTATTGACTCCGATGTGGAAACTTTATCCTTGGGCTATGTGCTACAATGCGTTGTAGCACACTTCTGCAACCACATATGATGAGCTCGCGATTATATTTGTTCTTTAAAAAATTGCAGGACATGGGAAGAATTTGTCACTTTTTTACTTGTACGATAGATTAAAAGTCTTAAGGTATATAGGTTTATTAGTATTTGTGAAGTGAACAAAATGTGTAAGTTTGGAAAATGTAAATTAAAACCTTTTACTGTTATACTCAAACAAAAAAATGGATATAGCCGGATTTGTCCACAAATAAGAGATTTTTCTTAAAAAATTAGGTTTATTTTCACAAAAAATTTTGAAATACATTTTATGTATATAGTGTTTGTTCCTCTTTTAGGCAGTCACATAATGGGCTTTTGTTTCCTTCCTTGTCTACCTCAGATGTCTCATTTTCACCATTCTTAATCAACAAATTTTTGTACCATACAGGTTTTCCAGTTTTCCCATTCGTCTCCAAAATGTGCTTTCATAAGATGACGTAAACTTTTCTTATTTTTATGTGGTATAGAATTTCCTAGTGGCCGAATGTTAAGCTGAATTTCGTCATCAAATTTTCCTTTTTTTGGTAAAAGATTGAAGCAATGAACATGTTCGCAACGGTAAAATTCAGTTGTGTCAACTTTTGCCTCCATTATTCTTTTGACTGTATATTTTCTGATAATTTTTTTTTTGCTATCCGGTATTTTCTTAATTTTATTATAAACCATTTCAAGATCCTTAATATAATAGGTATATCCGACAGTCTGAACCTAGTGTTTTTACGTTACCAACTTTAGAATATATAGATAGTACAGTCGGATTCTTTTAAAAAAATTTTCGACTCTCCCCAATGCGCGGTCGGCAGGCAAAAAGCTGTGCTACCTAACTGGAAATATGACGACTATATCGGTAATATGTTTCGGAGACTTGTTTTTTAACCAAAACATTAATGCGTGAATAATATGGGTTCTAGTTCTGACCCTCAAAATAATCTGATACAGTTCAAGCCATTAAGATGATTTAATAATGCTGAACCAATTTGAGTAGCTCCCCTTCCAGCTAAATATTTTATTCATACGTAAAATTTCGGATTCTTTAAGCTCATTGAAATATAACAAAAAGCGTGCCAGTTTCTTTGGTGGCCTTAAAACCCATCATTGATTGGTGTACGTGGCAAAGGTTGATGGAGATCAAAGCAAAATGTGCTGTCATTTTCCGGGTTTTCTCTGATCATTTCATAAATGGTATCTGCTCTTTTTTTATGTACACGTTATTCTTGTTTAATTTGCTGTTTCAATCGTGTACACTTGAAACAAACATCAGAGGCTGGGGATGAAAATGCAATATTGAGGTCGTTTATAAGGATGTTTCTGAACATGTCAAGGTTGCACCATACTGGGCTTCATATTTACGGTTATGAAGTTTTGCAAAAAACAGATATATATACGTTTCGAGTGTGTTCGATTGTAGTGACTTTCTTTAGCACGCAATTTTCCAATGAACTTCCCAAATCTCTCTTCAGTTTTGTAGGAAACTTTATCGCCTCCTCGTCTTTCTCTTGAAATTCTTCCGTGTTCCAAAACTTTACAAATTGTAGCAATTTTTGCTTTTGTTATTCCGAAAACAGAGATAAATACCTTTTAACAAACTCAACGATTTTTTTGCCAGATGTCAGCAAATAGGCTGCTGTAGAATTTCTTTGTTTTAATTCTTGACTGGCTTTGTGTCGTTTCGTAGGTAGGACAGAATGAAAGTGGCAGAGTTTCATACCCTGTCGGATTTTGTACACCTCAGCCTCCCTTCAACTTTTTACGCGCCTCACGTTTAGTCTATCTCTGTTTTCTTTAGATATAACTGTTTTTGCACTCAAATCGTAACTTTGACTAGCTATTAGACTGTGATATATCTACTTTTGTTTACAAATGAATGCAGCAAACAATAGAGGACATGAAATTGATGCGGAAACATGTGCTACATTATTTTTATCAAAAAGTAGATTTTGCACGCGAGCTCCTCATATGTGTATATCCATTTATTACACCTTTTGGTATGGTTATGTGATCATGAAGCAATGATAGTAATTGCTTTTACAACATTGTAATGTTGTAAACATGTTTTTCCTATTTTGTATTTTAGATAGTATAACTTTATTCATTTCGTTTTTTAAATTCCATTTTTACAAATATACTTAAAAAAAAATTACTCCAACTTTTTTGTTTTATTGTGAAAAATAATGTTTTTATATAAAAAAAAAGGTTTGTTTACGTCTAACTGTAATTCATTTGAACGGTAGGCAAAAGAATATCAGTTACTTGTCATTCTTTGCGTAATCACCTACATTAATTAAAACTACGAAAAACTGCACGAAAAATTCATTTATTAGTTTAAATGGCTTAGTTGAAGTGCTCGGGTTATTTGTCGTAAATGCAGGTGATAGTAAAAAGTATAGACATGAGGATTCAATATCCTTCTTATTCCTTCTAAAACTATAAATTACCTATCGATTTTGCACTGGAACGTAGCCATCTGTCGTTTGTATTCATTCTTCCGGCTCGACTATCACATGTCTGTGATAAACCTCCATATATTGAATCCCGCAGACATCTGACGTACACATGGATACGATGCAACGTATTACCTAAATAGGAGGTGATTCCGTTTGGAAAAGGAACAAGGTTTACGTACGAACAAACATCTGTGCTCAGAATTTTATATGTTGATTCCTTTTAAATGATGGCATTTTTGACGCACTTGACGGTAAGGAAGGAAACTCATTTTAAAGAATCAATATGAATTGGACGCGAGTTCGCAATTTTGCATTTATATGTTTTGCAGAGAGCACAGTGGTGTTGTCATGTTCTCTTTATTAGATTTTCTTTTATTTACTCTATGCGGTTTTTTTTTGTCTAAAATCAGTATCAATATCTTAAAAATTATGTTATAGAGAAAAAGTTGTACCGTCATACAATCAGCTAAATTTTCCAGATTGAAGCTGCTGAATGATGTAAGTAGATAAAGAGACAGATTCGGCAGTAGCGGGGCTTCAAATTTTAGGCCCCTTCGCATATATCAAATTGGGCCCCCACTGTCACAGAAAAGGAAAGTTTTTCCTATATTTATTTATTGAACCTTCGCGAATAAAGCGAATACTTGAGTCCAATTTCCTTGATTACTTTTTCACGTATTTACAGCAGACCTCATATTCCCGAAACGCGTGATTCTTATGCCGGTCTTAGCAACATTGATGAATGGCAAATGCGTTTTCTAGAATAAAGGCATTCGTTGTGGAATAGATGATACAGCAGTTTTTATGACGCTGCTGTATAACAGGGTTTAGCGTTGACTTGGTTTCAATTGTATGGAAGTTTCGACTTTTTTCATATCACACAAATCGACATAAAATATAAAAAAAGCATTTTGCAAATGCAATACCAGACATCAGGCTCTACCTCAGACGAATTACGATGAGTAAAATTCGACGGCCAGATACGACATCAACAATCAGCTTTGATAATGTTAATTAAATTCTGCCGAGACGTTGCTCCCGAAATCTTAATTGGATACGCCGCGCTTCTTTCCAGGAGAAAAGGGGAACTGGAGCAAAAACGTCCGACCGTCTTAAACGCCCTCTAAAGCGATGAAAGTTTTACGACAGCGATTTATTTACATCAGAACGTCTGCTAGCCGAAACCTTGGCGTAGCGCCGATTAAATCTAATACACTTCGCGGGATGGGTGAAATAAATTATTATTTCTGGTTTTGGGGGTGTATATGTTGATTTTTATGGTCTTAGATTCCATTTAGGAAATTGAAGTCGTTTTCTGAGCTTCTTTTTGACATACTTTTAGACCATAAATTGCGATATGGATATTCTAAGCTGGATAGTGATCTTTATGTCTGTTGACGCCAGACCAGCGTTATGAAAAGTTGCTCCGTCAGAAAAAAAGTAAGTTCTTGAAAAAATACTACTTTAATTGGAGTCAAGAAAATATGCTTTTCCCGTGTACGTGTGGCGTTGACGAAAGGTAGACAAGCACGGGAAAAGCATTTAAGGACAAGTAATGTATGATGCTTTTCATTATATGTATCTCTCAGAAAATAAAATAAAAGATAAAATTTCATTTTTAAATCTGAACGAACAAAAATTTAAGTGTATCTTTAATTATTACCAAATGAAATATACTCCATGACATTAGAAGGAATAATTTCTTCAACTTAATTTTTGGGCTATAATATAAGCTTTGTTCTTAATTTACAACACACAATAGATCTTTTAGGTCGCAGTGTACTATCACCCTAATCACACACACAATAATTTACAACGGTCAAATTTATAAAGGTAAACTTATAAAGTTAATATATTTAAAATAAATGACATATAAATAACAGACAATAACAAATAAAACGAAAAAACAATGAAAAACAACAAGAAGTACCGAGAGAAAATAGGCACTTACATATTAATTCACCAGGAACTCGTCGATACTGTATAGTTTCTGTTCGATAAGCAATTCCTTTAATTTCTTTTTAAAATGATGGATTGGGAGTTCTTTGAGATGGTTTGGCAATTTATTATACAATTTGCTTCTCCAATAATTCTCAATAAATCTCAGTTCATCACATGATCTCGTGTTGTAGTGGTGAACATATACAACGTAAGTATTCTTAATCTTTTTAAAATATGTCCTGCAACTATTCCTAAGCTGCAAAGATATCTTATAGCTTTTTTTTTTAATGAAAATCTTGGCTGACTCAGACGACATATCCCCCAAAATACAATGCCGTAACACATAACAGAGTGAAAGTTAGCGAAATATGCTAGTTTTGCCGCTTGATGGTCTGCTACTTGCGTTAGTCTTTTTATGGCAAATAGGGTCGACGATAGTCTTGTTGCCAATCCTTCAATATGGTCATGTCATTTCAGGTTTTGGTCGATGGTAAAACCAAGAAACTTTATTTTAGCCGATTGATTGCTACGTGGACAAAATATGAGATTTTGGGTCTTTGTCATTTTAAGTTTAAGTTTATTCGCTTCAAACCAGTCGTTGGTACCGTTCACGGCTCTTCTGCTTTCTCGCACTACAGTGGTTTGGTCTACTGCTGTTACTACGAAGGATGTGTCATCAGCATATAAGCATATCTCGACATTCTGCAAATTGGCTGGAAGATCATTTACGTAGTTGATGAAAAGCAGAGAGCCCAAAATGGATCTCTGCGGAACTCCAAAATTTACTTGGCCAGGTTGGGATCTTCTTGTTTGCCATTCTGTTATTTGCAATCTGTTTGTGAGGTACGATTGCATCAACCCTAGAGGTTGTCCCCTTACACCATAGTGCTCCAATTTACTTATTAAAATGTCATGACTGACGGAGTCGAAAGCAATGTGGCGGTCTTACATCAAAATTGAAACGATAACATTTGCAAGACATTTTATTTACATGTAATCCAATTTTTTGCAAATTTTGTTTTGTGAAGATACCGGTCTATGAGAGCGAAGTAGTACAGATATTTTTAGTTCTTAGCATTTCGTCTACACACTTCGTCTCACGTTAAGCGTAACAGAATGCCTCGAGTTCGAAGACATCAAAATTATCAATCGCGATCCTTGATGTAAGACTACCACATTGCCAAAAAATCAAGTTAAAGAAATTATACCTTCTGGGTGTAACACTTCTAATGTCACGGAATATATTTATGGTAGATACAATTTGTGTTATTGTAAATATGCACGCCTTTAGCAACCACTTGGTGAACTCGAAGATATTATATTATGATTGACCTCTTGGTCTTTCCCAATTACAATGTTTGGTGTTGACACTGTGTTTTCTATTTCTGAATGATTTATTTATTCTTCGACATTAGCCTTTAGCCACAGTCGAAGAATGTCAATCTCCATCTCTTTTTAGAGTAAGCAAATCTCCTTCGGCTTCGACTAACATAAATGCTGAGGATCGTTTTAAGCCCTGTCAGGTATATTCTAAGAGATTTTTTAGGTTCAGGGTATCCCACGTGTACAATACAGTCCTAAAATCACTTTGTATATTGAAAAGAATCGACGATAACGTTAAGAAACATTAGAAAAAGAATACCGGTTCTAAAACCGACTCTTAGGAAGTTTCACATGTTTTCCAATACTTTGTATGTCCAGTCTTTAATACATCTTTCACTCTATATCCTCAACAATATTTTTGCTGGAGTACCCTCAGAAAAAGAAATTTATTTATCATTAACTTGCGAATAGATCGTGCAAAACCGAACAAGGGGTATTTCCTCATCTACAAATACATTATTAATTATATTTGCGAGGAGATTCCGCAGACACTACCTACCACATTAAAGACTCAGTGGGAAGCGACTACAGCTTCTACGCTAGTTTTCGTTGTTAATGCTTGGGTTTTGCATCTCTTCGCTGTAGTTCGAATCACGTCTATACTAAACCAATATCCTTCCATAAATCAGACTATCCTTCATCGGCGTTTGTTTTCCTAAGACTGTTCACTACATTTGTCCTTGTCCGATAAACGTAAACGGATTCTTTTGAATGATGGATAAACTTCAATGTCGTCATTTTTTAATCGATACCTATGTAGGTGGAGACGATATTTTTCATTCGCTTTAATAATCAAGAAAATTGTATTATATTGTGTTATCAGTAAAGACTGGATTATGTGCAAAGAAAAACTGAAATATATGCATGGATTTCTCAGGAAATATGCATGAATTTGGGCCATATATGCAAAAATGTTACGTAAAATAAATAAATGCACAAATTTAAACATGAACTTTATTGCACAAACACTTTTTGCAACATGTTTCTAAAACAATTTATAATTAAATGTTTTTCAAAATTGTGTAAAAGAAAGTTTTGTCTTCTATCAGAATACATATGTTTAGAAATTGAAAAGCTTCATTCAAGATCTACAGACGCAATTGGTGCGTTTTTAAACTTTGCAACGCAATCTAAACTAAAATTCGAAAAAGTCGAATTCATTTACTGTTTTGAGTAAAAATGCACGTGCATTTCTTGGAAAAGAAAAATATTTCGTTCTGGGAACTGTCGACTGTCGATTTGCATTGGAAATTTTTAGTGAGAGAGAGGATAAGAAAAAGCTTAAATATGCAAAATATGCAGCTTTTGTAAAAATATCCATAGAAATGGCTAAATATGCAATCACTAAGTAACGCTAATTAACTTTAATCTGTGTAATACCTGGACATATAGACTATACTTAAAGATATGCAAAAAATAAAATATATGCACTTTGCATATAATTCAGTCTCTAGTTATCAGCTTTGGTCTAACATTATGTTATTAACCAATAATATAAGAACCGTACGACAGAAAAGAGGTTCACAAAAAGTATGTATATTCTACAAAACACAATCATCATAAATTACCTTACTTCGAAGGTTTGCATACATATGTAGTAAACAGGTACATAAGCCCACACCTACTTCATGTATCTAGGAGCTCATCACTTGCTAAATACACGATGTCACGAGGGTTCCTGGTCGATATAAACTTTGAAAACTTGTTAACTACATTACAGGGGCCCTCGACATCTTCCGCCACTATAAACACTAGTTAATTAAAACAAGGTTACTTATAAGTGGTGTACACTACTATTTTCGGGTGGACCGCGTTAAACCTTAAAGTGCTAAATTTACGCCCGTAAGGTAAGTATATACTAATAACAATTACCAAGAGGTTTTATTATTCATTTAAATTTAACCACTGTTTATTATTGCAGAGACAAAAAAAGTATTATAAATAGAAGTTGTAGTGTTTTACCTCCACCGAAGAAAAAAAAAAACGTGACAACTATCAGAATTGTATCTGGAGGGCGCGTTCAACAAAATATACAGGGTCCTGCAATAGTGCGTCCGCCTTCCACAGCTCTTTTACGAATTAAGTTACGAATTTCATTTATATGTTCACTTATACAGTATCATAGCGTGTTATGATTTATTCAGCAAAATATGTATTTTTAGCAATTAAAATAACTTGTTGTTTTAAACGGAACATGCTGTGTATTATTGCCGTTTTGCATTCCTTTGTTTGCACTTTGTTTGAATTTCAAGTCGCATGGTTTCTGAATTAGATGAAGTTTATTTTAAAAAAAAATATGGCATTTGCGGTGTCTTCAAGTTTTGAAAATATTTCCGAAACTATGGAAGTTAGAGCACCTGAAGTATTTTTCCACCCCTATGCCGCTTTAATGTTGTAATATCAGCTCTATGAGCTGCCTTAGGCATAGGCCTCAGCCTTCTGAAGTTAACGAAACCTTGAATACGCCCCGGCAAAAAAGTTGGTCTTTGTGAAAGAATTTACCACAAAGCTCAGGGGCAAGAGCTAAAGGGATAAAGAAATCCAAGATCTTGAAACTCAATAGAAATTCCATCAAATGCTACGCGGATGGCTCCAAAACGGCATAGGGAACTGGAATAGGGATATATGCTGTACCCGAGTATCCTAAAGGCGGAAATACATGCTATTGAAAGATGCATCCAGTTCAATATTTACAGAAAGCATAAAAAGCAAGATATTATCACAACGTCTAACAGTGAAGCAGCCATCAGGGCGCTGAGCTCAAATATTATCAGCTCCAAAATAGTTTGGGAGTGTCTAGAAAAACTAAACAAGCTAGGCAAAAGGAACAAGTTAACCCTTCTGTGGGTTGCGGGACACACAGAAGTTAAAAGAAACGAAATAACTCATAATTTTACTAAGAAAGGGGCTGGAATACATTTTGTAGGGCTTAAATCTTTTTGCGGGATAAATAGCAGTGTATTACTGGAGAAACTCAAAAGTGAAGTAGAGCAGAGAAAATTCAAAAAACTGGGAGAATCTCCAGTGAATGAAGCTACTACTCTTCTAGGAACCTATAATCGGAAGAGATCTATAGAATGCATAAACCTAGGTAAAAAATGCGCTGCACTGTGCAACTCAAGGACCATGCACCACATATATGGAAGCATGTGAAATTGAAGAAGGAGAGTTACCTAAGCTGGGGTCATCTGACAATCTGCACTTTTTAAAAGGAATCAGATTGAACAGCCAGCTGTAAATACTGTGAGAATAGGGGGCACAATAGATCTTTCAAGTCGCAGTGTATTATCTAAATAACTATTAATGTTAGATTATCTACCTAATTTTAAATTCATTAATCGGTTAACATATATATGACAACATTATATTTATACACATTATACAAGCTATACTACAACTTAAACTGTTTTCACACCAATAGAACGGCTCGCAAGTCTATAAATATCACCCGACGACCTACGGTAATTCCTTTTAGCGTTTGCCATTTCCGCTTCTTAAAAGGTGACGAACAGAAAGTTTTAGAGACACTTTGGTACCGTGGTGTTCAACTCTACTCGTGATGTTCTTTCACGCTCCGTCGGTGAGATTTAGTTAGAGTACTGACTGCTCTAAATTCGCAGTTAAAATTACGAACATTTACAGGGTGAAAATATTCATTATTATTCATTGTAAAAATGTTAGCTTATCTTATCAATTTCTCTTTTGAAAGAGGTGTTTTTCCATGTAAATTGAACTTAGCAACTGTTAAACCGATTTCTAAAAATGGAGACACATAGTTCTTTTTAATTTTTTAAAAATTATTCACAGTCATTTAGATAATAGTTAATTTTGCTTGGGTATGTTTGTAGACCAATTCAAGGCATTTGATTTAGCGAATTATTACATTCTCCTTCATAAGCTTGAAAGATATGGAGTAAAAGGAATTGTACTAAACGCATATATACGGCTACCAAACTTTAGATTTATTTGTTTCGTTCACGCCCCACGTTGGGCGCCAATTAAATAATACGCTAGGAAACTTGTAGACAATATTTTTAAGTTAATTTTCATTCAATTAAATACCACCAAGAGTCATATGTGATACAAATTCACCTATAAACCAGACCTCAATTTGCAGGTGGCTCTAGCTCTAAATTTTCCGCTCTCAAATGATTTCGCTCTCCTACTAATGAGAAGGCTGATGTATATCTACTTATTTAGTTATGCAAAGGATATAGGATGGCTTGTATCGCAGTGAATTGTGCTCCTTACATATACATTATATACTCTTTACCATACAATGAAATTCTACTGTGATAGTCAGTTATCATTAAGTAATGCATTTCTCAACTCTATATCAAATAAACACAAAATTAGATGCAATTCTAAATTTATTTGTGTTAGTATACCAACGAAAACGTGACAAAGAAATAATCCTTTAATATATGATCTCGGGTGAATAGGTTCATTTACCATATAAATACACAATAAGAAATAGTTCTTTTATCTTAATTCAGACTAAGCACTGAATTCAGTCGTTTGAAATTATATTAAGTAATTTCAATTTCCCAGCAAAATGTTAACGAACGGCTTTTCGTAATACAAATACTAATAGGAAAAACAAACGTAAATTATACCAAAGAATGGTTACCAAGCATAAATATATAAATCTCTAAAATTCACTACATAGTTTGATAGATGATAAACAAATATTTAATCTTGAAATACCTTGTACGTATTTTGATTTAAATCGTTCAAAAAACTATGATAATGTTGTTCATATAACACGTCTAAAACACACGTTTCCAATTCATGGAGTTATATCGGCTCTTGTGAAATGCCCCACTACCGCCAGACGATTACCAGCTAAATTGCGTCGAATATTAGATACAGCAAAACACTGGGATAAACTCAGAGAAGATTTCAGACCATCCAAATAACTGGTTTCATATAAACTGTGTACCAAACAGGAGATTCTACCATTCAAAGTGCGTAATACAAACTATACTTGCGATTCTAAAATGCTAATAAACAAATTTCCATTAAATTTTCTTGCAACCCCAAATAGGAAAAGGAACGGCTGTTGCCGCAGATACATATTAGAGGTATTTAAAATGTCAAATGATTTTAAATCGAATGTTATTTGCGTAAATTTTAATATTGAAGGTTGTTTGAAGCGGAAGAGCCGGGCCGAAAAATTCCGTGCCGGGCTTTTTTATAATAAAACACGCGGCCCGCAAGCCCGTTCGGTCCGTCAAGCTCGGTCTGTATATTTTATATTGTTTACCTGATTGTAAGGTCGCAACGGCATGAACTATCATCACCTCTGTAGATATATCGTAAAATATTGATCTCTGACGGTATTATGTCAGTAAACAGACGTGTCTCTGAAAGTTTGACCTACATTACTGTGTATGTATATAAAACGTATCTATAGTGCATATAGTGGCCCAAAAAAATCCATTTTTAAAATCGCATCCTATTTAGTTTCGGCCATGTCATATACATAGAGGAAAACCCATGTAGTAAAACTTACACTTCCCTGTTTGACGTTGTAGTAACAATTTCTATTGTACGAAATTTTACAATAACTGCAGTTTCTTATACCACCAGTTACAAAAAGAGCGTTAGAAAGAATTGTCGGGCAATCTTCTAAAAAATATGATGAAATGCTTTACAATATTTTATAAGTAGTAAATATAATAAATTGCGCATGATGAAGTGGAAATCTTGTGAAAGAACGCGGCTTTGTTAAATTTATTTGTTGCTTACATATCGTTAATATCGTATAAAAGGTACTGTGGTTGACAATCGCCCATGGTACGAGAATTATGAGATGCTTCCACACCGGTACTCGGCAGTTAACGGCCGATCTGATCTCTGCAATTACGCCCAATGGGACGCCAATTTGCGTGCAGTCTTGTTGACAAAATTTACTATATATCTATGTTTTGTAGGATAAGTTCATAGAAGTTGTGCTCGTGCAATTTATTGTACTAAACTTTACAATTGTTTTAAAATTTACACATTTTTTTCTGTGTTGGCAATAGTATAAAATCGTATTTTATCGATGTGCGGAAAAGGTTAATGCACGACGGACGCATTAATTCGGCAAATCGATGATACATTTTTATCGTCGCGTGTAAAATTATATACTGGAAAACTTATCGTTCAAATATATGAGGTATACCATTTTTTTTTTCATATTTTATACGAAGATCAAAGTATTTTTTCTACTCTTGCTGTTAAAGTATTACTTTACTTTAGGGATAAAATGGAACTTATGATCTATTACTTTGAGAAGCACAAAGCGCTCTTTAATAGCTGCCACAGAGAAAGATATTTTATATTGATGTTTTTACGCAAAGAGAGCAACAATGATTGAAAATTTCAATCAACTATTTAGTAGCATTTAGCATTGTAACCGCTACCACCTCAGACTTTACACGAGAATACAACGTTTGAGATGTAATTCCTTTGTGATCTGACCCGAAATTTCTCACATTACTTTATCGCACGTTAATTTATTTTTTTTTGAGGTTAGTAACAAAAAAAAAAAATGTAACCAAATAATATTTAAATGTCAAATATAAACGTTTTAATGTAACAAGCATGTGCAGTAGAAGTTCTTCAAAGAATAAAAGACACAGTTGACAACATTTTATTTAACAATATAAATTGTTAAACAGAGTTGGATAAGATTTCTAATGCAACTATTAAAATTTACTTCCCGTTTTGATGAATACAACTGTTATAAATGTTTACTATAACACTAGTAGAAAATTCGCGTGCATTAATGGAGATTCCAGGCAAATTCTGGGAACACACTATGTTCTGTTTGGGTTGATTCATGTTGACTGATACATCACTGCCTATTGCATTAGAAGTCAATAGATTCTGAACGATTTTCGTGAATGTATTAGTGTCAACAAGTCCTTTTATTCTTCTGTTTTATCGACGTGTTTGGTAGTACCTCAGGGTTCGGTTCTGGGCCCAATACTTTTTTTACTTTTTATTAATGACATAGTAGACTTCATTGACTTTTCTTTCTTTCTATATGCCAACGACACAAGTGCTGTGGTCTCTGGAACCACCTCCTGCACAGATTCGAGATCGCGCAAATGTTCTCCTGGTCGAACTGTGTGAATGGTTTAAACGCAATAAACTTCACATTAACGTTTCAAAAACTTTTTTTACCTTCTTTCACACTTCTCAATCGAGGATGAATTTTAATGTAAATATTGCCTTGAATGGCAACCTATTAAAACGCGAAACTTCCGCTAACCTGCTTGGGGTGCTTTTGGATGAAACACTTAGCTGGTATGATCATTGCCGCCAATTAATACATAGTTTAAATACGTCGTGCTATCAGATCCGAAACCTTAAGACAGCATTGAATCATAATTCTTTGGTGACATTTTATTACGGTCGGGTTTTCACCAGAATGTCCTACGGTATCGTCTTTTGGGGCTCTTCGCCGCATGTGCACGATGTTTTTCTTGCCCAAAAACGAATAATTCGCTGCATCGCAGGCGTAAGTAGCAATCAAATATGCAGACCATGGTTCAGGAAGTTTGGTATATTGCCTGTGCCTAGTGTATATATTTTAGAAACCCTAGTGTATAGTTACAAAAATAGCAGTAAATTTCGGCTAAATTCGGATGTCCATTCATATAACACGAGAAGTAGAGTAAATTTCAGACTGCCTCTAAATCGATTTGAAATAACCAAACGATCTCCGATCTCGGACTTCGCCTTGCAAAATCTTTTGCTTGAAAATTGCGTTTACTCGCTTGACGAGTATTTGGTTATTCCAAGGGTAGAATAATGTTTAATGTCTTTTGTGTTAATTTATATATCTATATTTATTTATTGGGATGGTTCTGTTTCTTGGTATTTGCGGCATCAAACGGAGAATTGGTGATGAAATGATTAAAAAAAGAAATAAAACGACAATATATATATATTGCCGAAACGTAAAATGTCGTTTTATTTCTTTTTTTAATCATTTCATCACCAATTCTCCGTTTGATGCCGCAAATACCAAGAAACAGAACCATCCCAATACAGTACACATCGGCAAAGAAACTCACTTAAATTTATATTTATTTATCTATATCAAACGCCATAATATGTATGTATGTATGTCTGACTTATCCACTTTTTTGGATAAATATCTATCCATCTATCTATCTATTAGGTGCACTAGACAGTATTCGATCAACTTCGACTTTGTGCTTTGTAGAATTGTCAATGTAACCTTCAGCCACTGCTGACCATGACATTTAATTCTTATTAAATCACCTCTACTATTAGCCAAGTGTTTACACTTGAAGGTCTGAAGCCATGTCCACTGAAGAGCTCAGGATTAGGTGAATTTAAATAAGTAGTACTAGTTTGTGGTACTTTTCCCATAGTATTAATACAAATTGAACTATTCACCCAAGAACTATTTCTATATTGCAGGAAGAAGCGTTTATGTGTAACATGACCGGGACGATAATCAAGGAAATTGTTTATTATTGTTTATCTACTTTGATGCTACATGATACTCAAGGTCACCACTTGAAACCTAGTAATTCCCCGATCCCGGATAGATGGCTTTGAAACTAGAGTGGTCTTTTGTTCGTACTGCATTTCAGTTTCGTGAAATCTAATATACTAAATGTAAAGTTTAAGAAATATATTTATTTAATAGCTTACAAATAACGCTAAGTTATAATCTATATTATCACTGTGCCTTGAAATCCCTTCGATACCTCTTGTAATCGGGCAATTCGTCCAGCCTCACCTCAGGTAAGAACCATACTATAACAATGGCGATACACGAAACGATAAAATACAACAGATTTTCCACCCAGCTGGTGATGAAAGCTCCCGATAATTTGTACATGAAATGTGAAGTATAAACGACATGCGCCACGCTCCCCAAAATCCCTAAGGCGGTGCCTCTGAGGCACGTCGGAAATACCTCTCCGAAATACAACGACAAGATATTTAGAACCGCGTGCAAGCAGAGCAGCACCAATGCGTTAACAATGTAAAAGCCGACGGCCGCAGTGAATAGGTTAATGAAAAGCTGGAAAGTGATCAGCATCAAGAACCAGAGTAAGGCCAATTGTCTCCTTAGCATCAGTAGGGGTTGCAAAACGTACATATAGCTGAAGACCCTAGCCATGCAAACGATGCAGTGGTGGGAGAGAGGTTTCAAGTGATTCAGACCAATATATTGCTTCTTGTGTAATTCGGCGAATAGGAGGAAGGACTGTAAGTAGCCTCCCATAAATAGGATTTTGATTAACTTTAGGGAATTAAAGAAATATGTCATGTTCTGTTTGAGTAGGATGTACTTGTTAATCTTAACGTCTGGTAGGAAGTGATACTCATCTATGCGCGTGCCTAAAGACTCTAGGAATTCCCATGCTTTTCTCTTCTTGGAGAAACTCAAATACCATCGCGGTGATTCGGGAACATACCAGATGTAAAATAGGAAGATCAGTGAAGGCACGAGGAGAATGTAGCTCAGCTCTTTCCAATATCCATGCACTCTAAATTTCATCACAATTCCCATTTGAGCCGTCACAGGACCGAACATCATCATATAAACGACTAATACAGCGCGACTGTTGTTACCACAATATTCTAACAGTAGGAGCAGGAGGACATTATCTAGTCCTCCCCTACCGATTCCCTCTAGCACCGCAAAGACTTGCATCGTAGTGAAATTGCTTACCAACGGCTGGAAACACGCTCCTATATAATAGAATAATACTGAGATGTATAAAGAAATCTTTCTACCCCACACATCTGAAACTAGACCTAATGGGAAGGAACCAATCGCTATTCCTAAATAGCCCATAGCGACCAGGCGCATTTTGTACAGGTACCCATCGCAAGTCCCAACAAAATCCGCATCCCACGTGAAAGGACCATTCTGGCTTATAGCTTTACTACAATAAATCAATCTAGGTTTTTCTTTCATCTCATGGACTACGTTCTGGACTTGTTCGTAGGGCAAATCTTTCAAGGCGGATACGTTATAGTCGTACATAACGCAAGACTTGCGCAATTCCGGATAGAAGATGCTATCTATTTCGTCTTTCTCCCACGACAATTCAGAAAGGGCAACGTAGTTGCATGACACTTCTTCGTACATCACGTTCTCGTGAAGGGCGTCCTCGAGTTTCAGGCTGCAGGAACAGAAACACGTCAGCATGTAGATGAGGATTATCCATAAGGAGAAAGTGTTGTATTTGTTGAATTCGTGGTAGAATTCGGCGTCTGTGGGTTCCAGATCGCATTCCTCGAAACGGACTATCCTCCATCTCCTCGAGAAGATGCTTGGACCTTGCTTAAAATCGAAAAATATTTGATAGTCGGAGTGCTACCAAATACCAAAACCTGAGATAGGATTCTATGCGTACCTGTAGCATCTGTAAGGAGGCAGAGTAAAACTCTCGAGAATTATATTTACTAGCGAGAAATTTTGTGGTACAAGCATGTATTACGTATAGATGCTACAGATATCCGCACAATCCAATCGCAATACTCACAAACATCACACGGGGTTTTAAAATTCTTTTGATAAAATTAGCTTGATTATTTGAAATTCTATTCTCATTGATGTATGTATCACTGTCAGTGATCAAGTTGACATTTAACCTCCCGATGCACATTCATACGAACCGCGAGATACTCAAATAAAAATCGTTGTATTTAGATTTGAATATACATACCATCATCTTGGTAATCACAAATTCGTTACAGTTTCTCCGGTTTACATTCTGGAAGAAGACCTACTTATATTCACTATGAATATGTCAAATTGCCTAGGGTCAGATAGAGTATTTTTATTTAACTGAATTGAGGTTGACAAAATGTATTTTTTTACTAGAACTGAGGTTATACTGCCTGATAGTTGTAGCCATTGAACTATATCCTAGGAACGTAGCGTACGTTGTACTGAACCTGTAGATAATTTGGCTAAACCTAGTGAGAGAGAGTCAACAAAATATTTTCTTTGGACTTACGAAAACTGGACAAAGATATAAAATGTAAATTATTCGATTAGCAGATAATTTTTCATCATTTCGCAGAAACTCCAAATTGTAATTGTGGACAATCAGAAAATGCTGCCAATGCTTTCGAAAACTAGAGGAACTTTTATTTATGGTTCATTCATGTCAATGGCAATAAAATTTATTACATTGGTTGACTGATGTGTTAAACTTCTTTTAATTATCTGAAGATATTTTGTTTTTTTTCTTTATACGTGAGTTTTTTGGCATTTGATTTAGAACATCGTTATATAGTTTTTGGTATATTATTTATTTCATGGTATTATAGACTAGCACAACAAAGCATTTATTATCTAATAACAAAACAATGTCTATTATTTCACTGAGCATTCAACAATCTTCTTTAACGCTTCCCCTTCAGTTTTTCTGCTTCTTTCGATTTATTTGTCTCCATAACTTTCTGTGTTCAGATGGCTAATAAATAACTAGATATTTTGCATTGAACGCCCAAAGCTTTTGGTAAAAAAGTCTTCATGCTCTGCATCTTTTGGCTCTGATATGTTTAGATAGTAATTCAAGAGCAGGCCGAAAAAGATTTTTAAGATACTTTCGACAAATTGACCACAAGTCATTTGTACATCTTAGATTTAGGCCACAATAACCAGATTTTTTGTTTGCTTAAAAAGAAATAATAAAAATGGAAGAAAGTTGCTGCAAATAAGTTTGGTGCAAATATGTTGCTGTCTTATTTTTTTTATACGACAATTTTTAGTTGGCTATTATATCTGCAGTCAATCCTTTTAGGAAGCAGAACTGTTTGGAAAAAAATAATAATAGGTGAATTAATGTGAAAATTTGATCTCTCATGTCTAAAACTTGCTTAATGTTATGTGCATTATGACTAAAAGTGCAATTCCTTTATATTTTTCGCATTACGTCTTATAAATGGGACTACTCCATTCTTTAGTCATTACTTCCTCTTTCTATTGTCTTGGTATCAGGTGGCTCAATTTATTTGTAATTTCTTTTATCCTTATTTTAATCCACTTCCTTCTGCACTTCTATTGCCCCCTCAACTCTTTTATTAGTTCACATATATTTTGTTCCATAGATTTTACTTCTGCTGTTTACGCTGTTTACTGCTTCTGGAGTTCCTTGCACTCATTAACAAGTTGTGGAAAGGTGTTGCTCATATGTCTAATTTTTATCTTTTTATCTCTATCTTCTACAATTAATTATTCTGAAGTTTGTACTTTACTGGTAGTATTTTACTTCCTAATAAAAATGTATAATCTCTTTATTGGTGTAGGGTTTTCCAAATTCTCTTTTCTTCTTATATAGAGCCACCAGTCTTTGTATGCTTTCATTTTACTATACACACATTCATTCTTTCTTTCACTCCATTGTCTATTATTATCCACACATCTTTTATTGATTGGCTTATTTCTTTCCTTACGTTGTTAGTAGATTAGCAGGTCTCTTAAAATGTTCAGCTATTTGCATCGGGAGCAACATTGTGGTGGAATAAAACGTACACGAAGCAAAAGAATAACACCACATATAAAAGAAATTCTCTATAGAAGGAGAATTTGGGTTACCATGCCCAGAGATACACAGAGAATCCTGCAACAAATGCAACAGAACTTAAAAGCAGATCTCCCTTGATTCAAATCGATACCAGCTTCCGTTGTAATAGTAGTTTAAGAGCTAAAAAGGTTTTTGCAACATTTATACAGGAAACGAGTGCATGAAACCTAGCGATTGAAAATTTATTAGTCTAGTGCAGTTATCGATTTCATAAATTAGAAATGTGCTCTGATTTATGTATATACTCTGATCTAATTAAGGTGATCCATTTAACTTAGCGAAGGCCTAAAATTAAACCTAAATTGATTGGGCGCAGTACGTTCACACCCGAAGTAGGTGTTGCTTGATTAAAATCGTTGACATAGGGTTGAGGTAACAGAGAGTTTGTAAATCTTGTGTTTCGTTTCGCAGTATAGTGTAACTATGTGAAATCCTAGCAAGATGTGTTTTATCGTTTACATTAGGATAGATACCATCGTTTCTAGGTCATCGTTGACAAATTGTCCAGTTTATTGAGCGACCATCTAATTACTAATTCTATGGTTGAGGCTGTTGCATTTAAATGAAAAAGAGATTATTGAAATATTAATGATGGCAATCGCGTTATAAATCATGAAGAAGTATGTCACCTTGTTCAGCAACATTTTATTATGATTGGGACAGTTAAATAACTTGTCAAAAACAGGAAGATCGCAGACATAACTAACGCAGGAAGGTATTTGAGAAAATATTGCTATTGAATTAGAATAATCGCCTCAAAACTTCTACCACGACTTTGGTATTAAACCAAGGCATAAGTCGTCGTATTCTGTGGAGAACATATTAAGAAGGAAAAGTACAAACCGTATAAAGTATATTTGATTCAAGAATTGTCAGATTTTAACCGACCACTGAAATTTTGTGAAAAATTCATGGAAATTTGTAATGCAGATGAAACATTTTCCAACTGATGCAGTATTTTCTAACGACGCCATTTTTTGTTTAAACGGAACAGATAATCGCCGAATGCTCGAATGAGAATTCCCAGTGTGTTCATTAAACCCACATTCAACATCCTCAAAATGTTTTCATGGGAATTGTAGGAAACAGGGCCTAGTTTTATAGCAGGAAACTTGAATGGAGAAGGAGTATTTGGATCTATTAAATATCAAAGTCCTTATATTGCATCCACACTCATCTTAAAATTGAATTGTAGAACAGGTATATACAGTGTGTTAAAAAAAGGTTGTCGGATATTTTACCCAATTGTAGTACTGGTGGAAATAAACAAAAAAGTCATAGTCAACATGGGTCCGCAATTCAACTGTTTTTGACATATAGTCGATTGCATATTGTTTTAGTAGGATAAAAATTTTTAAAGAAATTCTGATGGCAATGTAAATTAAACAAATGTTTATTTAAAGTAAAACTAAAGAAATTGTTCTACATGTCCACCGTTCATTTCTAAGCACGCTTCACACCTTCTTATGAAAGATCGACGCAATCTTTCGAAAATTCCTGGGGTCCTCCGAATTTCCTCGCAACAATTTACGATTCGTTGCCTGAGTTCTTCCAAATTGTTTACAGATCGTGCGTACACTAATTGTTTTAGATGCCCCCAAACTTAGAAGTCTAGAGGTGTCAGGTCAGGGGACCTAGGAGGCCATGCAGTTGGGCCACCCCGTCCTATCCATCTCTCGTTGTAATCTTGATTTAAGAAATTTCTAACTACGATGGAAAAATGCGCAGGAGCTCCATCGTGCATAAACCACATATTTAATCTGTTAAAAAGTGGCACGTCTTCAAACAAAACGGGTAATTCATTTCTTAAAAAATCCAAGTATACTTGTCCCGTTAAACGATTAGCGAGAAATACTGGATCAATTAAACAGTCTCCAAAAATAGCAAGCCAAACATTTAGCGAAAAACGGTTTTGGTGATGCAGTTCAACAACAGCATGGGGATTTTCATCTGCCCAGATGTGATTGTTATGAAAATTGAATATTCCGTCTGTTGTAAACCCAGCCTCGTCACTAAATAAAATCTGAGTCGCAAAATTAGGAGTTTCTGCCAGCTTTCGTAAAACCCAATGACAAAAAACCCTACGTGCATCAAAATCGAGAGGAGCAAGAACTTGCACGCGTTGAATGTGGTAGGGATAGAGCTGCTCTTCCCGCAGAATTCTCCAAATGAGAGGATGACTGACGTTCAGTTCTGCGGCAAGTCTTCGGGTGCTAATATTTGGGTTGTCTTCTACCCGTCTCAAAATATCTAATTCTACTGCGGGAGAAGAAACTGATCTAGGTCTACCAGAACCACCATTAATTTTAAATGAACCAGTTTCGGACAGCCGGATATGAAGTCTTGAGAAAATCTTATCACTCGGTAACAACCGATTTGGAAATTCTTCGGCATACATACGCCATGCTTCAGTGGCATTACCATTCGCACGACCGTACATAAAATGCATATCGGCCATTTCTGCATTTGTGACTTGTGCATAATTTGAGAACAAAAAAAAATTGACGCAAATGATAAATAATCTGATGATAGATGTCTGACAGAACTAATTTTAAGTCACAATCAGTTGTTTGACAAAGGGAACTATTCTCAAAACCGAAAAATGTTTTTTTTTTGTTTTAAAATATGCAATCGACTATATGTCAAAAACAGTTGAATTGCGGACCCATGTTGACTAAGATTTTTTTGTTTATTTCCACCAGTACTATAATTGGGTAAAATATCCGACAACCTTTTTTTAACAGGCTGTATAACAGATTACTTTTCTTTTGACGTATTCTTGTATAGATAAACATTTCAAGCGTCCACATATTAATGTATAGCACTTATTTTGTGAAGCAAAAGCTGATGGTATAATTTCGGGATGGAAATTTTTTGCAACGCTTCTAAATAAAAGATAACACACATACACACCTTTTATGTCGTATTTTAATGAAGTTGTGCATTATTCATTTACGGCCCGAGACTCCCCCATGGTCCATCCAATTATGTTGGGCAAAATTTAATTACGTAAAAAACTACGCTGTCACTTACAATTAGATATATATTACCATACCTAAAAACTGCTCACACCCGTCCATTTATCCATGATTAATCTCCTAGACGTTGTTTGACTTACATTATGTAGATATCGTGCCGCCCGTCAATCGTGAATGTGAAGAGAACGTTGACTTCTCAATCAATAATGGCAATAATTCCACGCTCCGAATTTCGATGGCGTTATCGTAATAACGTATCCAATAGACAGGATATTGGGTTATTGTATGACGCCCATTCACGTCGTCCTTTGTCACGAGTTTCGTAGGTACTTATTGTTAATACATTAACGTACATTACGTACTATAGACGGGCGACATTTGCCGGAACGGAATACTTGAAATACTCCCCCTTTTTTATTGTTTCGAAATTCGCCAACTAGGTCAAACAAATAAAAAGGTTTATTTGCATATAAATTACTGAGAAGCAGAGAGCAGCAAAATGTGCAACGTACATTCCTGATACATTTAATTCGGGAATTACTTTTTATCCGGCAATCCGGGTCCCTTAATCGTAAGCTTTCAAATTGAGAATCGTTTAAGGCAAGCATCGCAATTCAAAATTACTTTGTCTGATTCAAATGTAGATTTTTGGTTTAATACACACATTAAATAATCGAACGAAATATGTATACTTTCTCTAAAGCAGATATTAGGTAATCTACGCTTTGTTTTGTTTAAATAAAAAGTTTTAACCGCAAAGGTAAATAAAGCAAGCAATACTTTAACGGCAAATAGGATACTTGATCTATTATTTTGAATATAACAAAACACTCTTTAACATGTGCTATATGAAAAAGGACTTTATTATTTTTTAATAGAATTTTCATAATGATCAAGAACAACATGAATGGCGCAATTTGCATTTCCAGAAATATTAATTCATTGTACAGAATATTTTCCATGTGATAAATGTACAAACGAAAAATCGGGAATAAAACCATAAGAATTTTCTATTCCATAGAAATAGGTTCTATTCTCCACAAAAATTCACCGCTCTGGTAATCCGTGCATCAAAAACTGGTGTACTGCAAACACGTCAAGGTAGACCTGGTCACACCTACGAATTTTGGACGAATCTTGTCGAAGTAGATCCAGACTGGTCAACGGACAACTTATTGGCCCATTTGTATAATAATAATAATTATTTATTTATTACACAAAACATAAAAAATAATGTGTAAAAGTCAACATGAAATAAACGAATGATCATTAATAAATCGAAAGGAAACAAAAATATATACTATTATTTAACAAAGTAAACTAAATTAAATAACTAAATAAACTAAAACTAGAGAAAACATGGGTGACTGGTATTAAAATTCATCTAAGCTGTAGAACGTGTTGCTATGTAAGTAGAGCTTAGAATTTCGACGGAACACTCGTATATTGTACTCTACATATATACATTGTGATATCTTATTATAAATTCTAATGCCCATATTAATGGGGCCTAGGCTAGTTAGATGGAGAGTGTCAACTGATCTATATGCAATTCATCTTTAGATCTGGTGTCATGCGTATGTATTGCAGAATTAAATTGAAGATTATGTCTGTTGGAATAGATGTAACAACACGCCTCAAGGATTTATAAAGATGGCAATGGTAGTATTTTTAAATGCGTGAATAAGGGCCTACATGATTCAGATCTTCGTAGTCCTGCAATGGATCTCAACACAGCCTTCTGCGCAATGAATACATTTTGAGCATGGGAGCAAGTCCCCCATAGAACAATACCATATTGAAGTCTACTTTGTATCTCAGCGTAGTAAACAGAAAGTAAAATGTCACGCGATAAACTGCCTCTCAGGGATCTAAACAAATAAGCTTTCAAAGAAATTTGTTTAGCAAGGTCATGACAATATTCATTCCAGAGCATGTTGTCCTGCATAGTTATACCCAAGAACTTCACACTACTCGACCGGTTCAACAAGTCATATGGCTGAATGCTTCTTTGTCTTGTATGAAAATGTAAAAATTTTGTTTATTGAAAAAAGAATTGATATATCATCAGCGTACATTGTGGTATAAACATCTGTTAGAAAGAGAGCAATATCATTTATATAAATATTAAAAAGAACCGGACCGAGAACAGTCCCTTGAGGAACACCACCCCTAACAGGCAGATGGTGAGACCTGAAAGCAACCATGCCCGCAGCAGCATCAGAAAAGGTGAGTCTTACAAACTGTACTCTGTTATGTAAATAAGTTTTGAACCAGTTAGCAGCAGTACCTCTAATTCCATATTGTCCGAGCTTTCCAATGAGGTTATCATGTTGAACACAATCGAATGCCTTCTGCAGATCACAAAAAAATATCAATGGGTGCCTTACGCTGTTCAATATAATACAGAAGTTTATTGTAAAAAGTTATTAGAGCGGTAGAAGTTGACATACTTTTTCTAAAACCATGCTGAGTACGAGTAATAATTTCAAATTTATCATGGCATAATCGATTGAATGGATATGATAATCTGTTGTTTTTGCAAAATCATTTGATGGAACTATTGGAAGAAGTTCCTTTGAATGTACGTCGGCAAATGTGCACTGAGAAAAATAGATAGTAACAATAGGGACAACTAACTTTATAGTTGGTTGTATTATAATTATATAGAGCGTACCATCTTCCTAATAAACAGTAATACATGGATGAATACTGGGTACTAGATAACGTATTGTTGTCCTTGAGTTAATATCATTCATTATATTTATAATACGTGGTAACATCTTTTTTCTCCGTGTGGTTTTTTCACGATGTCGCACCGCCGCATTTTAATCGTTTAGTTCGCCAACATTTAGATAATGAGTTTGAAAATAAGTGGGTTGGTCAAGGTGGTCCTGTGCCATAGCCTCCTCGGTCACTCGACCTTAACCCCCATGACTTCTACTTATGGGGCGTTATGAAGACCATAGTATACACCAATGATATAATTTTTTTAATAGTTTTTAAAGTTGGAAACCTTAACTGCAAGCAACCATTCAAAGTGATATTTCCAAGTTCCGAAGAATGAGGTTTAAGGCGGGGAAGGCTAATCATCTAGCTAAATAAACACGAAAAAAGGTATTTTCCAAAACCTAGATCGAGGGAAAACTCCAATATTGAAAGCGTAGGAAATGATTATCTATCTGGAAAGGAACGTCAGCAAAAAAGCTAGTTAATAACTCTTAGTTCAATATGGAAACACTAATGTGAATGGTAAAATGCTGAAGGTGGCAGCACCAAAGGAAAGCGCTAGGGTTATTAAATGGTAAGCTCAGATTCGGATATTCATATAATAGATTAACTCGCAGTAATCAGAAGTTTCAATGTCTCAACCTTGTTATAATATGATATAAAACTGAACAATTTTGAAAACTATTCTATAGACTTGCTTATTTTTATGAGCATTGATGCTCATCAAGCGAAAGTGCAATGTTAGGTAAAAGCACTTCATAACTTGAATATTTCAACACTTTTTTTACAGCGTATTTTTACCTTATCATTATGGCAGTATTGACACAATCGAAAATCTGACCCGCGCGTAGCTTACAGCGGCGGGGTTTTCGATAACGCTCGTGAAAAATCGTTTTTTATTTTCTGCAAATTTCGCGAGAATAAAATCACCATCACTGGTCATCATGTAGATTTTAGCGTTTGAATATTTATAACGGTCGTTATATTCGCTGAGAAAGCATAAATATGGAAGATAAATAAATATAATGGGCGAATAACAAACTTCATACAAAAGGAGCTTTGAGCTATGTTGTATTTATGTATGAAGTGTTAAATAAAGTCCGTCTCGCTTCAATAGCAATTTTAACTGTGCATATTCTATGACGAGTGGTAAGTTTTAATGATGTCTGTGTCGATCTAGAACTGATATGAAGAATATTAAATATTACTTTGCGTGCATGGCATATCCATAAAAAGAAAAGTTTCTGTATCATTTCTTTTTGTTTAATTTTTTTCAAAATAATTTGAATATTGATTACAGGTAAGTAAAGATGCAAGAAGGAAATTTTTACCTTACAAGGCTTCTACTGCATTTTTGCAAATTATAAACTAAAAAAAAGTCATAGTATGGACCAAGAGAAATAAATCTGATTTTTTGAAAAGAAATAATTCTTTTTCCATCACTTCATATCTGATGCTAGAAATCCTGAATACTGATGAAGTATATATCTGGCTAAAATGTAAAAATTCTATCATTTATAGAAGCCTATGCAAATGATAATCATTCTTGTTGAACCTTCCTTCTGCGAAACGCCAAAAATACGTATTTGTCAGAGGACAGTAGTGGAAGGGAAAGTAGTTGTCCATCCCGTCCTCCTGTAGATGTGGATGCATCTAAATTCTTGTCATAGGTGGGCATCTTGTAATATAGTAAAAGAAAAGACTGGGCTGAATCAATAACCCTACATTCCAAGTCAATTTATTTTCATCTCATAGATCTCATACTTGTGAGAAGGGTTTCTTACATCTTTTTGAAACCATCTGAATTGTTTCAAGAAATTCCACGAGAAGTCAATAGATTAGACTGAAAGAAATATTTTTTTTCTGAAATAAAGTATCAGATAGTGAAGGTGAAAATTTTGTGTTACGAAACGACGAGAATGAATCAGACAATGAAGATGCTGTGTGAAAACATACTTAGCATCAGAGTAGGTTCAAAGAACATCATTACCCAATTGACTTGGTGTCAAAGGAGAGGCTTTGAACCTGGTAGATGATTGCTTTTCCTTATTTATGAACTAAGCCATAATTGATATCATTGTACCATACACTAGCGAAGAGACAGGCGTAAAAAAAAAAATAAATACAGATCTGACCAGTGTTATACTGGACCCACATATGCTTTTGAAGTGAAAGAAAACGTTGCTCGAACTTCTATTTCTCAACAATGTTAAACATGCATATTTGAAGCACCATTTTGTGTTTATTTGTGTTACCTACCTGAATTTCCTTTTTTTGTTTGTTTGTTGTGATATTTATGTGAAATTACTGCATTTCTTTTGGATTTTGTAAAAATTTCAGTGTAAGGAACGATTTTGGGATTTCAGTTATCTTATTTTTTTTTTTTGAAACACTACGTTTTATTGTATATTTTCAAGCACAAGATTGTAGACAATCACATCAGAAGTGCGCAAGGTTTTACAGAAAATTCCACAGATCACGTTTGAAAACACCTTAAATATACTGTATCGCAGAAATTCGTAAAGATGGCGCTTCTCTAATTGACTATAATGATGTGCATAATCATCTATAACAATGCAGACGTATTCTTAACTTGCTATTTAAATTATTATGAATAATAGAATTATTTCTAAAAATTTATAATATTATTTAACGTACGGCTCTACTTGTCGTGCGACCTCGCATGTACCGATTCTGGACTAACGCGACGATACAGATAACACTATCAATGATCACCAGCGGTTTTCCATGTTTTGATTGGCCTCCTACAGTGCGAGGCGCTGTATCAAATTTCAGAATATTAGAGTAATAATATAGCAAACCCTAACTCATGTAAACTTACATTAATTAGTAAACTTTGTTTACAGTTGAATATACCAAGCATGAAAATAGAACTGGGCTTGCTTATATAAATACGTCGCATCCCCTAGTTTGCCCTAACATATTATTTCAGGATATGCGTATAAAGTATGCATAAGTATTTATTTTTACGTCCATGTTATAACATGCGCATATACCATTTCAATAAATATGTCCGAAGCAATCAATAAATGCATCATTCATCATATATACACAGTGAGTTTTTTAACTCTGAACATATAATGTTAATATTGCACAAGTCATTGCATTACAGACAATTGTACAATATACAATGCAAAGCAATCTTTGGTAAAACAGATTTATTGCGCCAGTTGTCAATTCTGACATTAATAATGAAGAAATAAAATTTAATATTAGTTTCCATTAATTTTTTTATTTCTATGTAATGTAACTACAGAGAAAAAAGGTAACAATTCTGAACTGGTACTAGGGCAATAACAGCTTGCGCAGTATTTATGATTTGTTTTCTGTTAATTATTGCATATCTAGCAGGTATAAACACCTCCCCCCTAGCCTCTTGAGCGAAAGGTTCGCCTTATCTGTGTAGTAAATGTTATAAACTTTTTTTGCGGCTAAGTGTTTGCCGTGATCATAAGAACAAGCACGGCGCTAAAGGGTTTTAATGAGAGGCCAATATTCTTTCGCCTAATTTTTATGTGGTAGAATACATAGTACATGTGGACTATTAATTCTTAATCTTCATATAGCGTGCATTTGAGACGTCTGTATTTGAAAACAATTAAAAGAGGTTCATGCATGCATACATATGTTAGTAATTTCAATGAAACAATTATCGTTGTCTATAACACCACAATTACCAAGAATTACACGAATAAGCTTTCTAATAAACGTATCCTAAGTAACATTAACGGCATTCCAGCTGAAGAGACAAATAAATAACCTAGAATCAATTTCTTTTAATTAAAGTAATGGCGAACTTGTTTGATTAATATTATGTTTTCCACGAGCATATTACTGAATTTACTGTAGGTATATGCTGTTTGCTTAGTTATCGATGTGTATAACTATACTAAGTATTCGTAAGTGCTTATTAAAGGTTTTTCAATGTAGATAAATTTGATGCGAATCCCCTATGGTTGGTGGAGTTACATACCTAGTTAAAAGTTTCGCAAAAAAATGAGATTATCAAATTGAGAACAGTTATCTTTTATATTTAATGACCGGTATCATTTATATGTTGTGCAACACTAGATGATTGATTAGTCTCCCATATAGCGATAATATGCTATGTTGTTCCTTAAATCTGGTTTCGATTGTACGCTTTGTTTGTCCAATATTAACTTAATAATTATTTTTAAGGGAGTTAAACTCAGAAATTCTTATTAATTTTGTAAAATTGCAAGTTTTAGAAAAAGTTAGAGAAGAATTATACTATAGATTAGATTATTGCCAACAAGTAAATGGAGAACATTTCGAATATTTAATACGTTACCTCACTGTATACGTGAATGATAAGATATAAAAGGTGTGTCACCCTGATCGATGGCAATTATTTAGAGTGTATGGTTATACTCTAGTCGATCTGTCATTTTAACTAAGCTAGTTTATAATAAAATCATTTTTAGATTAGTTACTTAAAACCAATAATAAACTCTTAATTATAGATTTTCTTAATGATCACCTAACACCACATTAATTATATTAGTTAATCAATTCGTACAACTTCATTCAGTGGCTAATAATAAAGTATTTTTTTACTTTCACATTTCACATACAAGAACTTATAATGCAATAAGTATAGCCTTGCTACTTATTTGCATATGCAAATATCCGTAAAATAAATATGTGCTATGCAACCTCTTCCTTGTTCTTTTACCACAAATACCGAGTCTCGGGTCAGTACGTATAGTTATGTATGCATATGTTCATATGCAGCCTGTTTAATATTACCAATGCAGTGCACACACATGGGTCGAGTCACGCATCATCACAATAATTATATTTCCTCACGATATGTGAATATTATGATGACCATGCATTATTCTTACATTAACATGTTGTGACTAAAACATATAGATAGTAGAGGAAATTGGTGATGCTTGAATACTTTTGGTGTTTTTTTTCTTCCGTGTGGTTTGAAACAACTTAACTTTTTTTATTTTACTCCAATATTTACGGTAGCCATTCAAGATGAATCATTAGTGTAAATCTTTGGTATCTGTTTTAAAGAGATTACTTATAATTCCGTTGAATTTCACTGCAGTACTTGTATTTGCTAGTGTCAAATTTCTCATACATACTTTTGCATAGGGTAAGGTTGTTCTTAAATCGCACCCCCATTAATTTATACAAAGCTATTGCACACATATACCATTTGACGTCTGTTTTAAAAGCTAGACAGTTCTGTCATAATCTACGGCAAACTTTTTGACTGCACTAAAAACCGTTAGTATAGTAAAAACCCTGGTAGTTTGATAGAAGTGCTTGATTCTGAATATATAAACTCTGATATCTTTGTTAAATTGATGAAATACTTTATATCACATATAAAGCTATCTAACCATGCTAAAGTTTTATTAGTACTTGATGGTCATACAACCCATTCAATAAACTTAGAAGCCATCAACCTAGCCCGTGAGAATGATGTACTTATGTTGCAACAACCTGGTCACACCACTCATAGGCTCCAGCCTTTAGATGTTGCGATATTCAAAATTATTTAAAAATATTTCTCCAGAGTTATTATGATAATGCAATTACAAAGTGGATGCGGAGTAATCCAGGGAGACAAGTTACACAACTTGAAGTTGTTGGCCTTATATCCGAGGCCTACGAAAAAGCTGCAACTTTGAGCAATGCTGCAAGTAGTTTTAAAATACAGGATTTTGACCAGTTGATCGTTCAGTATTTTCCGATGCTGATGTTATAGTAAATGCATTGAGCATTTCATTTGAAGCTGACAAAGGAAATAATAACTCTATGGATGTAATTAATGCCGATCAAAGCACATTGGTATCAACATTATAGGATACAAAAGCTTTTGATGCAATTCTCAACACAATCACTATTTCAGAAAGTTGGCACAAGTGTTAGTTTAAATTTAGACACACCAATGTGGCCAGCCAGTGGCAGTAGTTGTATGCTGGTTCCCATCGGTGAATTAAGCCCATTATCAACGGGAAATAAACATTATCTTAAAAGAAACAGCAAACGAATTCAAAAAGCTATGATCTTGACTGAAAGTCCGTATAAAAATAATTTAGAAGAAATAAAACAGAAGCAAGCAAAATATGAGGAAAGAAAAAAAGCTAAGAGTGTTACAAAGAATGTATTCTCGACAAAATATATACAATATGTCAAACATGAAAAATTAGAAAAGGCAGGGCTAAGTGAAACAGATAACAAAAGGAAGAAATCCAAAATATCATCAAGAACAAAAGAAGTGGAAATTGTATATGATGAAAAAGAATGGTATTGTTTCCGTTGTAATGAAGCACATGTTGAAGATATAGTACGTTGTTTAGTGTGCAATCTATGGCCACATGAATTGTGTGCAGGATTGTTCATCTTCAAGTATTTTTTTTTTAGTATAACTCGGTAGCTTTTAAATGAATTGTATGTTCTGTTTACTTGTTTTTACGATTGAGATGTACGACTACTCTATAGTTTATCAATAAAGTTTCTTTTATACTACGTACCTATAATTTTAGTAGTTCATAGTGTGATTTAGGCGATCGAATCGCATCTCTTGTAGCCATTTACAAATTAACAAAGAAAAAATATTTGTAGTAGTATCAAATAAACTGCTGGTAGTACTAATATAATAAAAAAGTTGTGCTTTCTGTATGATACCGCACAAAATACAGAAAAACGCGTTTCGTTGGGGTGACGCAACGGGAAAGAAATCTATGTGAGGTTATTCTGCGTTGTATATATAAATTTTTTACATTCAGTTTAGCTAGTAAAAAATCGATAATAATTAATTTTCGCTCAAATAATGCGTGGGGTTGACTGACACAGGTTGTCCTTATAACAAAAATATGTACTATTTTTGGTAGGTGAAAAAAGATTTTTAGATAAAACTTTGGTAGCTTAACATTAAACTGGGAGCCCGAGGATATAAAAACCACGACCTCTCATACCCTTAGATATAATTGGACAAATAACGGGCTGTCACGAAAGCCGTAGATTTTTAAGAAGCCGCGCTATATGCAAGGAAAGGTAGCCTAACTATATGGCAGTTACTCCCTCTTGGAAACTTGAAACGCCACCTTAATGACTAACCCATTAAGCCTCGCCTACTGAAAAGAAGGCGAATACATATTTCTTTTGTTTGGGTCTTGATTTCTTCCATATATACTCGGTTCTGGGTTTTAATTCGTTCTTTTGTCCATCTATACAAGTTCCCGCTCGCAATTCTTAGAAATGCGAATATTCGGAAGGAACCTTCGTTTGTTAATTATAATTATGGAAAATATCAATTATTTCCCCTAGAAAGAACAATCGTGGGGGTGAGATTTATTATGCGCGGATAATCGGACAAACATTTGGAATTCAAATTCCCAAAGTTGTATTTTCACACTCACATTTTCGATTTACTATCAGAAGGCGGCGAAAATAATGGGAATGGCACATAGGCGTAGCAGGTAGAAGGTGCTGTTCTATCGCTGTTCGCCCAGTTTACATATTCTAGGAGAGAACGATGGATAGTATTGAATAGTTTGTTAAGAAATGAAACTCGTACACTACGTTTTCTTATTTTTATTTTGAATGGAATGAAAATAATATAAAAATATAAACTGAAAAATAAGTCAAATTGTCTAATAACTAAAAAATAATTTTCCATTGTGAAGTTATTTAGGAGAAAAAAATATAAACAATTCTTAACATCAACGTGCAACTCGTACGCTTCTGACAGTTGGTTTTATATTATGTTTAATATTTTGTTGGGAGTCCTTTCTTTTTTACTACGTTCCTTAGCCTTTCCTGTTCGGGATGGACTTCACTAATTTTTTACAATATACTAGCAAAATTGTTAACCATTGTTTTTTTAATACAGTTGTAAGTTGTTCTTTATTGGAAATTTCGTGTTATCGTATCGCAATTTTCAACTGGCTCCATAAATTTTCAATAACATTGAGATCTGTGTTCTGAGAGAGCGTTTCTATTGCGTGAGGACAGTTATAAAGCAACCACTGCCTAAGATTATGCGCCTCATCTTTGGGATCATTGCCTTGATAAAATTTAAAAGACCTCTCTAACCTGCACACATACAATTTTTTCGGAAAAGATGTTATATCAGTTGCATCAAAAACTATTACTTTTAATCAAATTTGGTATTACTATTATCTTTTTCGGAATAAGTTACATTTTAAAATAAGTGAAAAAGGTTTTCCTCAAAATTTTTATGTGTGCAAGTTTCTCAGCACTTTCTTTTAAATTTTGTTTTAATATATCTAAATACACGCGTTGACCCATAATACCTTCAACAAAGTGTAGATTTCCTGGACCTTCTCCATATTTCACCGTGGCTCTCAAATTCTTCTCTTTTAGTGATTCATCAGGTTTTCGCCAAACTCCCTGCTGTCCATCTGAACCAAATATGTTAAATTTGCTCTCATCTGTGAAAATTACCTCTTTCCAAAACTTTCAAAAAAAGGATTACGAGTTTTAAACAGAGTATTTTTGTTTGTTTTTAGATAAATGACAAGAAACCCCTGTAGATATTTTTAAATCAATAAAAAGAGAAAATCATGGGGTTCATTTATTACTTGTTAGTGCAGAAATAAATAGCATTAATGCGTATTATATCCACGTATTCAAAAATTTTTCGTAACATCTCCACAATTCCCATTTCCTAATTGACCGCATTTATCATCTGCTGAATGGCTTTATATTACTACAATTTGTTTTCTAGAGCAAACATTGGAAGCGTTTCCCTCTTACTAGCATTGGCAATGTTCCAAAACCCTTTTTTTTATATACCAACGGTAAGACCATAAACGTCAGCTGCATAAAAAAGAACCCCCCCTCCCGCTCCATGCCATAAAGCACACCGTAGACTGAAGTCTCGGCGCACTTGTCATTTACTCATTAGATTGTCACCGCAGTAACTTTAACGGAAACAGGCAGGGTAGGTCCACGATTTAGCTGGTTCCGCTTCCAGGATGCGTTCTTTCTGATTACGAGGGATCAAGAACTCATCTGGGTTGTTCCTAGGAGAGGGTTATTTTATCGATTTCTGCGAGAAAAAGTTAACCTTTACACGTTCCACTGTGTATAACATGTAATAGATACAATAATGTTTGTCGACGCGTGTATAAAAGACCTGCATATAATGGCAGAGGAAACGGAGGTTGTAATACTTTGTACGTTTTTTTTTTTGTGACTCTAGGGATTGGATGTTGGAGTTTGAGAGTGGTCACGTGGGCTATTGGAAAAAGTATCATCGTAAAAAGTCCATCCATTTGATATTTTTTTTTGTTCTTGTACAATAACTAGAAAAAGCAGATTTTTCATATGTTATCAATAACGCTACTATTTCTAATGGATGCTAGTACTTAATAAATTCAAATTCAAACTGATGTTTTGACGTTCACAGTCTTATAACTTTAGGTTTGGACGTCGCACAGTGAGGCAAAATCGCGAAAAGCTGGCCAAAACTCTAAATGTGAAAGTCCACTTAATTGGCTCTCTTTTTTCCGAATCATTAAAAGAGATTACCGGACTGTTAGGTACACATATAACAGTAAGGGTAGAGGTGCTACCTAGATCAATCGCTAGTTGAGTGTAACAGCGCTACCAGTTATTATGTTAAACGTACGCAAATTTCAAAAGTGAAAATAAGTGCTTTTAAGTATTTTATTGCAATGGATTCTATAGAGGTATGGTACTGTCTTTATACTATACTTCAGATAATTTTGCGTCACAAATTATTCCATTTTAATTTTTTTTTTCTTGAATATTAGAAACTATAAAAATATTCTCTTAAAAGACACTAATTAAGAAATTTGTTATACTTGCTATATGTTGCGCAGAATTGGTGACGGAAGGGAGCCATCCCAATATTTGTAGAATTTGTCACCAACCTCTTTACAAATGTACTAACAAATAAAACACTAACATTGATCAATGAAAAACTCTTCAAAGACGATATCTTGCAAACAAGAAACACTGTGAGTGTCAACACCATCATGGAACTACTAACCACATGCGTAGAAACAACGTGTTTCCAGACGAAGGGGACAAATTCTTTTCTATTCTTTTACAAATTTTTTGTTTTTGGCCTTTAAAAACATCATTAGCCGAAGGTAACGTTAAAAAGATTTAACACTTGGCTAACGAGTAATATGTTTGAGACCGGGTTAGTTGGAACTGCTCTGTTGAAATGTCATGTCGATATTAAGATAAAATTGAAAGAAATTATAGAGATCACTATGTTAAAATTAAATCAAGAAAATTAGATTCTGTTTTATGAGCTTAATTTATCAATACGAGGCTTTTGCTACATATAATTTTATTTTGCACTTTTTGCTTTACTTTACACGCTCATATTTTGACAAACTTCCTGTATCAGTAAACAGTTTATATAATATTTTATATGTGTGTGATGCAATATTAAAAAAAACTTTTCCTAAAACTAAATATGTTCTCTCTATGATTCAGATTAATTTTGTCAGCTAAATTAATTAATTCTGGAGACGAAACTGTTTCTATTTAAATTCGAACTGCTTTATTTCCTTTGCAAATGAACTTTATTGTGTTGGTATTAATTAGTAAAAAAAAAAGCTATAGGGCAGTATTCCTTTATTGCTTCCAGTTATTTGTCATTCGCAATAAAGGAATACTACCCCAACTTTTTTTCATGTTACAGTGAACGCGACATACAATAGAAAGTTTCAATGCTTTTCTGTACTTTTTTAATTAGAAATTTCATTTTCTGATAATGATTGTACACTGTATATACCTTCAGTTTACATAAAAATTGAATATGCGTATTCTTGTAGTCCCCACGATTACAAACTCCGCCTGAAAGTGCCGTAGTGGTGCCCTCCTAGTGGTAAAGCTAGGCATTATTAAGAAATGAAATCAAAGTATGGTTTTAAATAACTAATTTGCCAAAGCAAACGCCGAATAGCACTATCTCCCATAATGACTGAAAGGAAAATGTGTGGTAATCTCCATTGCCGTTATTAATCATTCGTTTTATATGAATTATGATATAAACTATGTGTACTACATAAAATTGGATTAAACAATAAAAGCACTTTATGATATATTAACTCACTTTAACGGTTATTACCAACTATTTATTCTAATTAAATCACTAATGAATTACAACCCATATCATAAAAGGTTGATTTGCCTTGATAATTATTCCATATAGTTAAGCCATAAAAACTTATAAATATCTGACTTCACACGGTGCTAAATCACGAACTTGCGTTAGGGAATATAAACTGTCTTGTATCACGTAATTTTCTGGTGTGACTTTATCGCCTGCTGCCTGCTGGTCCCATACGATATTGTTTTATTGCTCCGTATGGTTTCTATATAGTATATAGGCTATATGTAACGTTCCTATATTTTATTGCGCTACATCTGAACGCTCTGGGATAGTCAATGGAGCTTTGACAATTACCGAATTGCCTCTTATTATATGTAACCGCAAAAATACTATACTCGCGTTCTAATTTCGGGCGCTCGTTAAAACTATTTTTATAGTCCGCCGTTAAAATGAAATTTGAAATATTTTTATGACACATTAGTTTTGGAAATGTACAATAAAATATTTTTATTAAAATAAATCGGAAAATAACATCTGGTAACACTTTGGAGTATTTTTTAGTGATAACAATGAATTTGGCTTTTACGCACACAGCAGTGAAAATTCAGCAGCTGGTGAAATTTCCAAGATTATAACTACAAATCTGCAGTTTTTACGTGAATTATGTAAAACAAAAGCAAACGATTGCAAAGGACTGCTTTAAACCTCACAATTCGTGCCACCCATTAATGTTCTAGAAATGTATGACATGACGTTATCCCCAAATGTACCAGGTTATATGCTTTCCCTATATTATATATGTATATTATCTTGCTGTTTTAGGTCTTTAAGGTAATAAAATACGTATATTTAAGTAAAACGTTTCGGTTTATTTCAAATCTTCATTTACATATAAAGTGAAAAATTGATAAAATATTAAATTTTTATAAATTAATGTAATTTTCAATAACATATTCCAAAATATTTACATAATTGCAAACTGAATTAAGCAGAACTGCATAATATATAAGGTAATACGTAATTACACAGGAAATATCACCTACCTTTTATGGAATCACATTTTACAATGGAAAATTCTTTAAAATATCCTGAACACACTCAAAAAATGCATAAAATATTATGTATTTTGAATGTCAGCGGATGTGCAACGCGCAACGAATTTTCTCATGTGCATAATAATAAACGTTTATTAATTTGGTCGAACGTGTAGTTACTTTTTATTTATATAGTAATACAATTATTATTTTATTATTTGAGCTAGTAAGTACCTAGTAATAATTTTACGGAAGAAAAAATAGTTTGCTGTTCTCTATATTGTGGTAGTTAAGAAAAGGTAGGCAAATAGTATATTAGATATAAATAAAGGTAGAGTGGTAATGATTGCATGCAAAACTTCCAAATTTAAGTGTGCAACCCAAAGGAAGTACGAATTGCACCAGTATCTCCATAGAAATTGGAAAAATGTTTCTTTTTATTGTATTCGTGAGGATTGCAATATGATATTTATAACGTATGCACGCTTTAAGCAGCATATATTTAGAATACATAACCTCCAACATAAAGATACTCCCAAAACATACTCATGCTCTGAAAGTACTTGCACTTACAATATTAAGAATAAGAAACAGTTTCTTTCACATGTGTCTGAACATATTAAAAATGGTGAGAAACTGCTTTGCCCTTTTATATCTAGCTGTAAGTTTAAAGGATGTACACTAATGTTGCGAGCTTTAGATCACATATAACCCGAAATCATTTTGATAAAATCAACACTTACAGTAATTTTGTTAACAATTCATTAGAGATAAGCAGTAATGAAGTAACAGCAGATGAAGATCTTGATAGAATTGAAACAAACAAAACATCCACAACGAAACTTCTGCTATTACATCAAGCGAATTAGAGGTAGAAAATATGAAAAGATTGTCATTAAATATATTATCACATATGTATGTTGCATTACAATGTAAAATTTTTTTGTCTGATTCATCATTGCAGACAATTATAGTTGCTTTTTTTCCGATTTAGACAATCTTAATCATACATTTTTAATACACAAACTTAGGTTAAGTGGATATGTCATAGATGAAGAACTTCTTAACATATTCATTTCTGAGATTATACCACGTAAATACGCATTGAAATTCATGTAATTGTACAGTGTAAGTTACCCTTTATAGTTACAAATATTTACTACATAAATTTCAATCAGAAATTATGGAAAGGTATTCCATAACTTATTATGTAAATTCAAAAATTCCATAACAACGTTGGTTACAAAATTGCCAACGTTATATTATGTTATTTTACAATGTACGTTTTTTCAGTGCACTGTGCTGTAATGAGATAGTAACGCACTGATGAGACGCTTACCCGAATGTAATATGGGCGATTAATGTGCAAATTAGAAAAAATACTGTAAAAACTCGTGTCACAATGACTTCAATGCTTCCTACATTGAATCACTCGCCGCCACGCAGCTCGTTATTTAAACTTGTACTCGCATTACATAAACGTCATTGTGACACTTGTGTTTTAAAATACTATAATAATATCGTAATCTTATTAGTTAACCAGGAGTTTGGCGTGCTAGTTTTTCATAGTATTTCAAGTTGGCTAGACACATTATATATTATGCTTTTATTACTTTTAAATTTTGTTTTTCTAGTTTATAAAGAACATATTTATACACTTTTTTTTAAAAAAAATTATATAGACAATGGTATCAGGCAATACATTTTGTTTACCATATAGTGGAACAAAGGATAAAGTTGGCTCATTGCTTGAGTTTGTCTATAGAAATGAGAAATCAATACACATTTAAAAACATCTGCCACTCGATCGATCGTTAACAATTTATGTCCACATTTAATCTATCCTTAAATATTGTATTCTTCTGTTTAAATTATAATTGTAATATTACATAACACACATAATTTTACATTCTATTAATGGCGTCTAAAAATGCACTATTTAATCTGTGGGCAATTTGCAAGAAAGGCAATGGCGAGGTAATTGTTGTTCAATCAAATTGTTATTCAAATTTGTGATGAATACAATGTTAACTTTATTGTGGAAAATGCTAGCGACGATTTAAAAAGCAAACTTTTCCAATTGAATTTATCATATTAGAATATCTACAAAATTTCTATTGAAATAGACGGCATTTTTTTTTCGAAGTAACTCAATTGGAATGTATTAGTTCATTTACTGGACCTTGGTTGTTCATTCATTGGTATTATGTGTTCATTTACTGGTGTTTTTATAAATAAAGGATATATATATACATTTTTTATATTTCCACTTACAAAAAACTAGAAGAATTAGACAAGGTACTTTGCTACATATTATGGGTATACGTAGAAAAAAGAATCAAACAGAAATAGGTCCTTACATGACAATACTATTAATTTACCCTCTTAAACTGTTCATTCACTGGTGCTTCTACCCTATATTTGTATTGACACAGATTTCAACAAATATATTATTAATTCCATATTTGGGCCTAAGCGATTGCCTTGCATGTTTTCTTTGATGTGTTTAAAGAACCGACAAGCGACGGCTCGCATTCATTGCCTCGTCAATATTTTTCCTGTAACCACAATTTTATTTTCTTGGGTTATACTCATCTGAGTTATTACATAAACTCAAATAAACAGTTCATTCATTCCATATTGCCGTCGGTTTAAACATCTGCACCTTTTATAAGTTTCCATTTCATATTTTCCAAATAAATATAATTTTCTTCACGAATGTGCAACCAAAACGCCATCCAAACCGAGAAAATCATGCGAGGCAGGTTTTCTTTGATGTGCGGCAGCCCGAGAAACATTCATTGCCCTTCGCGAGTATAAAAGTATGCGTCGAGACGCAATACAAGACCAATTTTACATCAGTATTTTTCTCTTTATTATTTTGAAGTACCTGTATTTTATTGTTCCCAAAGTGGTAACATAGTCACATCTGTGGAATTTTTATGGTTTGTCGTTGTTTAAAAATATATAATTTTGTGATTTTCTCGCGCACCAGGTAATAGAAAATAACAGTAACATTATTCTTTAATAAATTGTTTAGGTTTATGCCTCCTAATGCCACGTTGGTGGTTTTGCAACTTGCACACTTCAGACACGTTGCCAGCTCTGGCAAATTGAGAGAATAAACGTCGGCGTCGCTCTTGCCGGCGCTAATTTGGCTCGTAATTAATTAAAACTCTCCGAGCCTAATTAAAAGTTACATTTTCGTAAAATTCTAAACTTCTTACCTCACATTTTTCACAGCCTTAACAACGATTTAATGCAGTCCCTAAAGTTTACGTTTTTTAATAATTTATAAAGACGTACAATTTAGTGCTTTTTTGCACCAAAGAAATTATCAACATGAATGCATTTCCAACCAATAACTCGCAACTAAATTTTATAATTAATGAGCTGACAGATAACCCGAATTTACATTATTATATATTCTACGTTTAATCACGGTATTTCAACGCAAATTTGATTAATGTAACAAACCGATATCAATATGTATGTTAATGACGGCTTGATAAATTGTTTCTTCTTTCATTTTATCCAGTGGACTAGGAAAATAGGAGCCTGCCCTAGTTATTTTGTAACGATTTTACTTATTACACTGTAAGTCTCCGCTTCGTTAGTGGTATACTAAATTGAATTTTTGCTATACTTAGATTGAATAAGTTTGCGTTCAATTTCGTTAAGAGCAGAAAACAAACTTGCAATGATTAAATTTTAAATTTAAGTTTCTCTCGCTTATACGATAAATACGCAAAACATTCATAAATGTAAAATAGATCCAGATTTACCGTACGAATTGAAGGTGATTTAAATAACAACAATGTTGGTCCCATTATAATCTGAAATACTAATTAAAACAAAATTTTGGAACAAAACGTATGTATACATTCGTATTTTCTAATGGCGAAGTTGTGTTTATTACATTGACGTTGCATCAGCCTCAGAACGGCTTTGTTTTCGAGTTGAGCGTACAATGTTTTAATGTCATTGAGAGATTGCCAACAACAGAAACGTATATGTTTAGTAAAGCGGTAAATATTGGGTTTGAAAATATATACGTGTATACATTCACGCGACATGTTTTATACATAGCCGTTGTTTATTATAGTTTCTCTTATTAGATGGCGTACCTAGTAAATCCACGACATAAATAATTTATAACCGTATCTGTCATTCATTCAATTTACGGAGAATATGAATTATTGCTAGTGTGAAATAAGGGAAGCGCCATCTTTACGGAAATTGAATGTATTTACTGCCGCATATGACCTACGTGAACTTAGCACCCCACTTTTTGAAAATAAACTTCTTTTTATAGAAAGTATTAGTTTTTCGTTTATAAATCAATCGCACCCCACTTTGAGATATCGAAAATCCGCTTTCGCAGTTCACTTTAGTAACCGTTTCCGAGATATTCGCGTTTAAAGTTTTGAAATTGTTTTTAACGCTAGAGCGTTCTAGCATAGCCTATCCGACGCGTATTCGCACGGGGAATCGAACGCCGGCAAGCAAACATCGATATTTGCAACCGTTTACGAGATACACCGAAAATCCTTAAAATTCGTTATTTTTACTCATAAATGCTTACTTTGTGGGCGCTCGGATTTTATTTTACTGTGGCGCAAAATGTTCCCCTGGTCGCTCCAAATCGTTTGAGAGCCAGCGCGACTCTGTATCTCTCACCGTTCCGAAGTTATTGTAAGAAAACTAAAAAACTGTTTTTTCGCCATCTTTTCTTATTTTTTTCATACTATCGGTTACGGTTTGCAAGATATCGTCGAATTTCGTTAAATTTCGTCGAAAATTTTGCAAAAATTAAAAAAAAATCATCGAAAAATTCAGATAAACCCAATGTGTTATACATCAAAAGAAGCATCTTTCCGCGGGGATTCGAACTGCAGCACCCCCGTCCTCCTAGCTTCAACTGTTCCGGAGATACGGGCGTTTAAAGTTTAAAAAATAAAATCTACGCTTGGTCATTCCTTGGGGTCCATTAGAAACGTCTTGTGACGAGGACCCGAATGGCGTTAAGAGTTTGTCGATATCTTTAACTGTTTCTTAGATATTCGCCCATGCGACGCGTATTCGCACGGAGAATCGAACGCTGGCAAGCAAACATAGATAGTTCCTACCGTTTATGAGATATTCGCAAAAATGTGCCGAAAATCGTTAAAATTCGTTTTTTTAACCCATAAATACTTACTTTGTGGGCGAACTACTACTCCGATTTTATTTTACTATAACGCAAAATGTTCTCCTGGTCGCTCCGAATCGTTTGAAACCAAGCGCGACCCTGGAGCTCTCGCCTTTCCGAAGTTATGGTAAGAAAACTAACTACCTCGTGTTTTTTCGCCATTTTTCTTTATTTTTTCATACAAATCTCTGCTATGAGTGGTTAGCTATTGTCGATACCCCGATGTTTATCCATATCTGCACTGAGAAAAATGGATAATAAGAATAGGGACAACTAACTTTATAATTAGTTGTATTATAATTATTTTACAGCGTATAATCTTTCTAATAAACAGTAGTATATGGATGAATACTAGGTACTAGATAACGTATTATTGTCCTTGTTTTAATATCATTCATCATATTTATAATACGTAGTAACATCTCTTTTCTCAGTGTGACCTCGGCGTTCGGCAATCGCTTACGGTTTGAGAGATATCCGCTGGATAGTATTTTATGTTTCATCCAAGAATAATATCCCAAAACAACGTTTTTCAATTTGGGATGTATTTTCTGTGTGTAGTCAAGTTTTGAATCAATAGTACTAATTCTGGTTGGTTCTGTATTTTGACAAGTTAAATTATAACTATTAATCAAATCGAACAACATAGCTTTATGTTTAGATGCTTCGTTAAAGTTAATATTAATATCATCAAATATGTACTTTCTTTTCTGAACAAGTATAAGTATCCAGTATATTTTTGGCAAACTACTGGGAGTAGTAAGTACCAGGGTTGGGCAAAATTTATTCAGATTCATAATAAAAATAAATGAATAACGTCATTATTCTTATTCAGAAATAATAGATAACTTCTTATTCATTATTTAATTATTCAATAACCAACGGTAACATTCATTTCATTCATTATTCAAATAATTATTTGGATAATTATTCTTCATTCAAATAATTATTCATCATTCGAATAATTCTTATTATTCAAATGATCATTCTCATTCAAATAACTACTGTTATTCAAATAAATATTCTTATTCAAATAATAATTTACATTTTCATTCAAATAATTACTGTTATTCAAATAACTACCTTCATTTGTGATGGTGTGAGTTTGTTTATGGACGTGTGTATGTTTGATTGTTTGAACGAAGTAAACACTGGATTTAAAAAAATACCTAGGTAAGTACAGGGGTTCAAAACAGTTATGATAACGGTTTCGGTTCTCTAAACAGTTATGAAGAACCTATATAAATCATAAACAAATCCTCAAACTTATAGGAAATTCTTTATAAGTTTGAGGTTCTTTCCTACCGATGCATTTTCTAACGTTAGCGGGAACTTTTATATTAAAATTAGCGGCCATTATTGAAGGACATTGGAAGTTGTGGAAAAAAAAAATAAATGTGGTTTTCATAAGTTTGAGAGTTTGGTTATCGGTTTCTAGAACGACAATACGTAAATCTTGAAGGATGTCCAAGATATCGAGGGATATAATTATTACTGGTACACATCCTGACATTAGCGGAAATTTGTATATACATAAATATTACCCGCCAGTTTTGAAGAACATTGGGGGTTGTGGGAGAAAAAATAAATGCGATTTTTATAAGTTTAAGGGTTTGTTCATCGACTTCAGAAACGACAACTCATAAATCTTGAGGAATGTCGAAGATGTTGACAGATATAATTATTACTGCCATGTCGTCTTACTGGTACACTTCCTAACATTAGCAGAACTTTTTATATAAATACTACTCGCCATTTTTGACGGACATTGGAAGTTGTGGCAAAAAAATAAATGTTATTTTATATGTTTGAGAGTTTGGTTATCGATTTCAAAAACGACAATACGTAAATCTTGTGGGATGTCGAAGATATCGGCGGATATAATTATTACTGGCATGTCGTGTTACTGGTATACTTTCTAATATCAACGGATTTTATTTAAATATTGCCCGCCAATTTTTAAAGAGATTAAAGTTGTGTGGGAAAAAATAAGTGGAATTTTGATAAGCTTGAAGGTTTGTTTATCGACTTCAGATATGACATCACGTAAATCTAGAGGAATGTCGAAGATGTCGGCGGATATAATTATTACCGATGCACTTCGTAACATTAGCGATAATTTTTATATGATTACCTGCACAAACATGTAGGCATATACCTAATCTAAATTTATTTCGGTGTTATTCAGTAATAAATTATTTGAATAATCGATTTATTTGGTAAAAGAATCATTCCAATAATGCTTTATTCAAATAACGTTTTATTGAAATAATTCTTCATTCAAATCATTTCTCCTAGTTTTAATATATAATAACAGATGAAAATTTCATTCAAATAATTATTTGAATAAAGAATTATTGAATGATGCGCAACCTTGGTAAGTACCAGTGAGAACCCTTTGAAAGTACAAAGGAGTAAATTACTGAATACTTTACTTGAGGTACATTTTTACTAAGAGTACCCCAACTCTATATGCGTGGATGAAGAATAAATTTGCAATTAATTCCAGCCCTGCTATCACTTAAATCTCTTATACCGTGCCGTATAGAGTAGCAATTATGTAATTTACGCCAGACATTAATAAATAAGAAAGCTTACGCTATCCGCCCAGAGAAAACAGGCACGTTTATATTATCAAATTGATATACCCCAAGCCGACGGGACCTCGTTCGCGGTTCTGGCAGTGTAACCGGTAATTTAGACGAATCCCAACGCTGTACGAGTGCAAAGACGGCGAGACATGTAAATCATTTTACGATGACAACAATTTGCGCTTCTATACGCTTGATTAATGTCACCCAGCTGGTAGCCGAGACGTCTCTAATCGCTAAACAAATATCTCGGCCGCCTTAATTACACTTCTGCGTTGTTGTTCCCCCATTGTTCTGGACTGAACAAACGAGATGTCGGTGGGGGCATTCGATTTAATTAAGGCTGAGGGTACAGTGATAGTAGGTGTGGAATTTAATTTAATTTAAAGGGTTCAGATGCGTATACTGCGGAAGTAACAATTATTTGCAAATACGTAAAAATACCTACGTAATGCAAGAATTAATTTTTATTTCTACCGGCGTTGCCACCAAAAGTGCAATTCGTATTTATGTGAGTGGAAAACGTTTGTCATAGCGTTATTTTGTGATGGTTGTGTGAATATGGATGTTCTTATTTTTAGGTTATGTGGCGGAGTAGCAAGAAGCTAATCTTCCCCTAAAAAACGGCTAAATTGTAAATTTTGCAATTAAAATAATAGTTATTTAAGACACAAGTGCCAAATCTTCCTTATTGCACGAACCACTTAGTTATGGTTATGGCAATACAGAGCCAATTTTCGTAAGAAGCGGTCAATTTTTATTAATACCTGTAAAACTATATCGACCTGTTGCAAATTTCACTTTGACGTGTATAGTATTATTCAAAAGTATCGTTATAGATTGCTTTGTTGGATATTAGTCTATTAGAATTATCTCAATTTAAGCCATAGCTATTATGTCATATCTGTTTTGAGCGCTGACATCGGAGGGTGAGTCCATGGTTAACAATTATACGTCGTCAAGACAATACAGTTACATACTTACAGTTAAAAAAACATAGTGTGTTTGTAAACGTGAATTGTATGAGAGTTGTCAAAAGAGTGTGCCAATTGTAAATTCGTAAAATGTAACACGTGAAAAATAAATGACAGTCTATTATGCCAGATTTAGAAATGTATAATCAAAATTCAAAATTGCGCCTTTGAATTTGTGCGAATAGATTCAACCTTGTGTACCTATTGTCTTTTTCAAGACATCTTTCGTAGTTTGTTTATAGATAGTATAGTATATAGGTAAGTTTACTGAATATTTACTGCATTTAATAATGTTTTTCATAGTTCTTTCTCTCTCTCATCAATGGTTATAGCTGATGGCTGAAGCTATCGCGTCAACATCAAAGAAGGTTAGCGTGAAAGCCAAATAGTACATAGGCAGAGAACGGAAATCGTGGATACCAATGTTTTAAAATTTATGAAAGAAGAAACTGCAAATAATTCTCCAATAATACCTTTGACATATTTCAAGACTAGTTGTAGCAAGGGGAATATCAGACAGTACATACAGATGTATTATCAAGGAAGCTGAGGATGTAGATGACATTAACCAATATATAGATACACCAATACATCAACCATAAAAGTTATAAGAAAAAACCAGAATTCCTATGGCTGATGGCCATTTATGAAATAAACTTATTTTTTATGTTATCGTTTACTTATTAAGAAAATAAAGTTATGAGATTATGAAAAATTTTATTAGAATTACTGTTACGGTTTAACGTTTTAAATGTTCGAAATGTTCTCTATTTACTTGTTGGCAATAACCTAATCTATAGTAAAACCCTTCTCTAATTTTTTATAAAACATGAGGTGAAATATTCCTTATTTCTGTTTGTAGTTTTTGTTGTCTAAACCGACGTTTTAAACTTCTACCGGGGACCTGAAGAACTTAAATTATTGATTCTAAACTTTCCCAATCCGTTACCGAGAACCGCTTAATTCTAACCCGTTCCCCGAGTGCTCTACCACTTTCAAACTGCCTCCTTCGTTGGACCGAAACAGTCTTCGATCGCGAAAATTCAATGAGAATAATCATTCTTCCGTTAATAGCAATCAGAGATCTATGTAGGTATATAATAAAAAGAGACGAAACGAAGAGTACAGTAGCATTTGGCGGAGCAGATTTGTGAAAATATTCGCGTCAATAGGATGAAGGGCCGGAGAGCTGGCAGCGAACAGACCCTCACTTTGTTCGGGAACCCACAAAAGAATTTAATAAATCATCATTGCGAGCGAGAGCGCACTCTAGCGCGAAAACTCGCGCACATTTCATTCCTGCCGAAACGCAAACCAAACGCGCCACCCTCCCGTCCGTATTGTTCTATTAGTTTGGGTGTTCTGTTGCGGAAAACGTGGGGTAACCGCCGATGAATGGGTGGGTGGCGGTTACACGCTGCGGACAAACCCTGATTAATATCAATATCGAATCGGCGAGGATGCATTGTGGTTGGGATTCCTCGAATGGAATAATATGGAATTTGGTAATCTGTTTTAGAATTGGAAATAAATAAGAGTTTTTTTTATTGCTGTGGGAACCATCTGACACTGCATCCTCTTGGCTTTTCGTATTATATCTCGCACTTCTTTTACCTATTAAATTATACCAGCCAGTCCAATATCCCGATGCCTTGTACTACTCTATACAGAACTCTGTCTGGTCGATCGAAATAATCCTCTAGGTTGATCTTTGGCTTGCCAAATATTGCCTGTGTTTTTGCGGCCAGAGCCTCGCATTCACACAGAAAGTGGTATGCGGTCTCTGTTATTTTATAACACAGTCTGCAATGAGTAGATATCTGCGGTGTTTATCCCGATTTTCTGTAGGTGACCTTTAAGTGCACAAGAATTAATGAATAAACTGAACAGAAATGAGGTTGAACGGAGAAGTAAATCGTCAGAACTATAGGTGCTAGATATAGAAGGAGCTTTTGATAAGGCGTCCATCAACAGTATTGTTAACGCCCTGACTCGGCACGACGGCGAGTCGACTCTCGTACGATAGCTGCGCCGTATGTTAGAGCAGAGGGCAGGAGAAATAAATGTGGGAGATGTCAGGGTCAGAGGGCTTGTGGATCGGGGCTGTCCCCAAGGAGGCGTTTTGTCACCACTTCTGTGGAAGCTTGTGGTAGATGACCTTGTCCGTATGCTCAATGTGTCTGGCAACTACACAATCGCACCGTCTTAATTGATGGAAGATTCGAGGGTGTGCTCTGTAATGTAATGTAGACCGCTCTAAGATCTATCGAAAATTGGTGTAGGAAAAGTGGCCTCTCTGTAAACCCAGGTAAATCAGAAATGGTACTCTTTACCAACCAAAGGAAAAAGGGGGCAACTGCAACCACCACAATTGTTTGGCACTGCTCTCAGTTTTTCGGACAATATCAACATTGTGTTCGATAAGAGGCTGAACTGGAGCAAGCACCTCAAAACAACAACTGAAAAAGCACGTATGGATTTTTGGCAGTGTCGCCGCATCTTGGGTAAGACTTGGGAACTTTCCCCGAAAATTGCCTTGGTTGAAAAACTAGATCCATGCTAACCCTCTCGTCTGGTGGCCTATGGCGAGACGAGTGGTTGCCAGAAATGAACTGTCACATGTGCAGCGCATCGCATGTCTCACTGTAACAGGAGCAATGCCCACAACGCCTACGGTGGCAATGGAAGCGCTCCTATGTGTCCCTCCTCTGGACTTGTTTGTAGAAGAGGCGGCGCTTAGGGCGGCTATAAGATTGCGATGCCAGGATCTTCTGGACGTGATAGGGGAAGGACGCAGCCACGTGAGCATCATTTGTGAAGGCGCCGCCAAGGCGCCGCCAAGGCGCCTCTCCTTGGTGCAGCAAAGGATGCTGTTCCTCCCGTGTTGCTTTTAGCATGCAGTACCATGTTCTTATTGACCCCAAGGTCGAACTGCAATCTTAGATTGCCATCTGTACAGATGGATCGAAAATGAAAATGAGAACAGGGGCAGGAGTTTTCTCCCCAGACTTTGATCTCAATCTAGAACTCGCACTGGGTAGGTTTGCCACGGTTTTCCAAGCCGAGGTGCTGGCGATGCTGCACAGCGCCGGGGACATCTTAGCACGGGGCATTAAGGGACGGCGTGTTGTCCTTTATAGTGACAATCAGGCTGTTCTTAAGGCTCTTAATAGTCATAGGATCACTTCGGGCTTAGTACTTTAGTGTCACAATGCCCGAGAAGCGGTCGCTATCGATAACTCCTTGACACTCAAGTGGCTTAAAGGACATAAAGGAAATCTAGGTTACGAGGGTGCCGATGGTTTGGCGGGGCGCGGCTTGCACTCCCACTTTGGGGGGCCGGAACCCGCTCTTTTCGTCGGCTACACTCAACACCATAATAACGCAATGGACTGCTATTCTTCACGAGAATAGTTGGAAGTCCATAACCACCTACCGTCAAGCGCGTGAAGCCATCCCCAGGCCATCACTGAGGACAGCAAGATATTGCCTGCAGCTGTCGCGCAGTAACCTACGTCAGGTAATGGGGCTTTTGACTGACCACTGCAAGCTAAACAAACATATGCACTGCATGGATTTGGCTAACAGTCCACTGTGCCGAGCATGTTACCAAGAAGACGAGACGCCGGAACATATTTTATGTGACTGCCCGGCGCTTATCCAAGTCAGAGGTTCTATGCTGGGGGAGTACTGGCCCAGGATGGCCGATTTTGGCTTTTTTTTTTTGGCAGGAGCTCAGTTTGGGCTGGCTGGGATAGGCTGTGGTCGAGCGACGCCACCTAGTGGAGGTAGCACAATAGGCCCGGTAAAGGCGGCCTAAGTGCATGTGTTTACCATCTTCCCCGACCTAAAATTTCACATCATTTCATTGCTCAGCCTCTTAGCTGAACGATGAATGTAGTTAGGTATGCTGAACGTTAGATTACACAATAAAAATCAAATTTAAATTTTGTACTGCAATTTCTTAAATTTTAAAACCGATCGTTTTATAATTGAAAATGATTTTAAATTGTACATATGAAAGTCTAGCATAAAACTAAATAAAAAAATCCTATGCTATTCCATATAAAGCCCATATATGAGGTGGCCCAGCCTGTATATAGTTTCACTATCTGATTACGATATCGCATAATATCTGCCTCATCCTAGTACTAAACCCCGTTTCTTGGAATTAATATTTAAACCCTAATAACACCTTTGTAAGTTTGAAGCCGCGGCATGATTAATAATGTCGTGAAATACCTCATTTCGATGAATCACCGCTCAGAACACAGGCACCTAAAGGTCAAAGTATCCACGCGATATTTCGCTAGATAGAAGCGTTCCATTTCGTAAAAGAATTGCAATAATACTGGACTTACGTCAGAACAGAAAAAAATCCTTGAATTTTATATGCAAATTCTACACGTTGGTTGTTCACAACAAAGCATTGGATGAGACCTACCTGTGTAGGTTTTTTTCCTATGTAATTATACCAATTGAAACGGACAAGTGGCCATCCTGTAATCACACAGACACGACATATTGACCGAAGATTCTTTTGTTGTTAAACATGGATATATCAGGAAAACTTTAACGATTACACGAAAATAATCGGTTGCCACAATAATAGTAGTTAAACTTTCTCCTCTTTGAAAAACCATTATTAATGTCACATCAAAATGCTAATTGTTATATTTTCTGGATCTATTCTGTCATATTAAAGAACCTAACCGGTTCGTCTTTTATTGTACGTATAAACAAACTTTTCAATGCATATAATCACGTGTACTTAATATCATTCATTATAATTACTTGGATAGAATAGAGAAAGATATGCTGCAATAATAAGTTACTAGCATAAATAGTAACAAAACTTATAAAACAATCGATAATAGACACAATAATATTATCAAGGCCACTACTAGAAGATGTTTCCTGCAATACAATTTTTATAATGTGTACGTATACAAGCTAATCTACATTGTAATAGTGCATAACTCATTTTTCTATTGCATTTCTTAAATTTGCTTATATCAATGCTACAACACTGCATGTAGTACATGTTAACTTACTCCGTATTCGATCGATACCTAATAATAACGGTATGTGTATTAATTATGATAACTATACTGGGGAAACTTATTATTTTTTTACCAGTTACAACTTCTAAATTAATTATGTATCAATGTATGCTCGCAGCGCACCCGATAAAATTATTCATTACAGTCAAAGATAAACTAGGTTATTTGAATATAGGAAGTTTCGCTTGACATTAACTGCATTTATACACAGAACATAATAAAAATTAACAAACGTTTTGTTGTTTCAGAAGGTCCATAAAAAAAAATTGTTAAAGTAACAACTACTTAACTAACATAACAAACTTCAAATTATTATGTCAACCATTATTGTATGTTACTTCAATATGAAAACTGTAACAAAATTTTCACTTATAACAACAAATTTTTTATACTGTGTAAGTTTCTGGTAACGCCCATCCGTGTGAGCATCACTAAAAGCAAACGAATCGTATTTGAATATCCATTTTTATTTATAAATTTATTCTTGGCCATCAGATAATAAAAAAATCAGATTTATCCGCGATTTTATTCAAATAAACTTCACTCTTTCCTACCCAGAGAAGTCGTGAATAACTATAATGCGTTACAACGTCTTGTCTTTTGCCTTTTTGTTTCATTCCAGCCCCATATCCTGCATTATACTGAAAGGGTACTCCCATTTGCCATCCTCATAATTAGCAGGATGCACATGTACATCGTGTTCCGTCATTCTTCTCAATGTAACGCCGCTGTTGTTAATTCCTCTGTGTGTACTAGATAGAAGGCGTAAGTGAACCACCAGCGTGAATATTTACACATATGTATGTTGGTGTTTAATGTACGCGCGCTTTTGGTTTTTGTAATGGAGCGAAATGCTATTTCGTGAATTAATTGTTTTCGCTTAACGCACGTTTCCTCAAAACAAAACGAGCAATTTTCGGACGATGTTACGACCGTTGGCGGTAAATGTACTTGCCAGCGTCAATGAGGTTTCTCTAAAAATAGATTACGTACGATAATCCAGGGGCGTCTCGGCCAAATTTAAACAAGCGACTATTAAAATAAGTAAATTAATATGTGCGTTTCTCATGTCTGTGGTTTTAGAGCAATATAAAGTGCTGTTACTATAGAATGGGATAACGATAAAGAAAAATATTTACGTTTTGTATAAAATAAAACTATATATATTTGACAGAATTTTTTGTTTTGTTGATAAAATGAGTATAAATAAAATATTATACAAAATACTTTTGTCGTATAGCATTTTAGAGCAATTGGTAAAAAAAAGTCCAAAATAATCAACAATGTTAATCAGCTAATGCAGCAGCAGTAGGCCTTGGAAAATAAACAAAAATTATATGTAGGGAACGAGCTGTCATTGTGTTATTTGACAGAAACTATTGTGTTTGATATTTAATAATAATAAAAAATATTTAAAATTCTTATAAACTGATTCATATCTACCCCTACTTTTATCAGAAAGTAAACATTTTTCCTTATGCTGAGCTGTTTCTCTCAATTCTGGCAGAGCACAATAAAAAATCTTTTTACCGCGCATTTAAAAAAAATTGATACGGAACAAGGCTCAATTTGACAATTATAATTATGAGTTAAATAAAATTGACAATCATCAGAATTAAAAACCATTCAATTTGCGTTTTTGGCAAAAATGAATGATTATGAATTGATTGTGAATAAAATAATATACAAACCTTAAAGAAACGCTTCATTACAGTTTCGCGACTTAACGGGTTAACTAACCCTCGGCTGTAATGAAGCTTCTCCTTGCTCGGTATGTAATATACTATTGAGCTCTTTTTTACCAGTTCCCCTAAAATAGCAGGTCCAGCAAAAAAAGTCATTTGATTCATTTCAGCAAAACAAATACTATAGTATTTTAAAATACATGTGTCACAATGACGTTTATGTATGTATGTAATATTAGGGTGATAGTACACTGCGACCTGAAAGATCTATATTTTTTGTTATATTTATAGCTGGCCGTCCAGTCTGATTCCTTTAGAAAGTGCAGAATGTCCGAAGGCCCCAGATTAGGTAACTCTCCCTTCTCGATTTCACATGCTCCCAGGTGCAGCGCCCTTGAGTTGCACACTGCAGCGCAGTTTGTGAGTAGATGGATGGATGTTTCATCCTGTTCCCCATAAAATCTACATTCGGCTTCCTCCGCTATTCAAAGCCTGCTTAGATGTCCGTTCAGTTTACAATGGCCTGTAAGGATCCCTGTCAATATACGAATATTATTTTTACTTAGATCTCTTCTGGTTATAGGATTTCAGAAGAGATTTAGCTTGCATCACTCCCTGGTGATTCTCCCAGTATTTGGATTTTCTCTACTTCACTTTTGAGTTTCTCCAGTATTATACTGCTATTTACCCCGCAAAACGGTTCTGGACGTACAAAAGGTATTCTGGCCCCTTTCTTAGCGAGACGTTTATGTAATGCGAGTGATTCAATGTACGAGCATTACAAATCACTGTGACACGAGTTTTTTTACAGCATTTTGCACATTAATCATCCATATTACATTCCGGCAAGAGTCCCACTAGTGCGTTAATATCTCATTACGGCACAGTGTGCGGTAATAATTATTTCAGCACTGCGTCGTCGTTGGTTTTAGCTTTATTGTAACATCCAATTAGAAAATAGCTATTTACGTATCAAGAGTGAAAAGTGGCGTTTTTATAACATGATTAGCACTCTGTAAAATCAGTTTACTTGCATTTGTAGTATTCAGAATACAGCTCACTCGTATTCGAATCACAGATTGTTTGACAGCTATTTTGACACCCGAACCCAGAAAAACTGAACAGAATCTGCGCAGAAGCGTACGGTAAAGTAACGGAAGTGACACGCTGGTACTTCAATTCGGTATGTACCTACTTATTGTGCTCGGAAGTGATGCATTCACCGTTTAATTTTAATAGATACCCGTTCAGCATTTTTATTAATCTATACAGGAAACAACTTCTAATTCCAAGTACTTGGTATGGTATATGTAAGTAGAATCACCAAGAATTTCTCTTTTAAATGAAGACAAAAAAAAACTATAGGTACTTTTCATGAAAAAACTGTGAGATTGTACTTTTTGTCACATGCTAGTAGGCGTATAAAACAAAACAGAGTTCACATTTGTAGCTTCTAGGTGTTTGTAGACACTTTGACAGGAATATGTTTAGCATATTGACGGTACTTTAAATTGAAACATAAAAATCCAAAATTTTAGTAACTATAAGGAAACGAAATTATATGTTTTCAGACTTATTTTACAAAAGGATTTGTAAATAAGTCTTCTGGGGTATTTAAATTGAAAAAAAAAAACCTTTAATTACTAAAATGACGATATATTAATTAAAATGTGTAACTGTACATATATAATAATCCTACAAGAAGCTTAACACATATTTGGGAACAATGAACCGATCGAGTAAGTCATAACTTTGGTGCTTTTCAAGTTATTCTTTATACTTTGAAAACTGAAAAAATACTACATTTAGCGCTACAGTGGCTTTGACTTTGTATACGTGAAAATCAGTATCAAATATTATTGTTTTCCAACGTTTGGTGATAAAACACGGTCCGTGACAATAAATATTAAGTCTAATATTTCATAAAATTGTGGTAATTTGTTCTCAATGTATCCATTAAACATAAAAAAGCCTTTTAAGAAATGGAAATTAAACTTTAACCATTTAAAGTTGGTAGTAACTGTGTACTTCCAGTAATTTCCATTTTCTTAACTGAGCTATTGTTATAAGAGAAAATTCTAGCAATACATAATGTACCCACAGCACTCACTCACAGTAACAATTTCTCTAGAAAAAAAGTTAAATTAACAATCACTTTACCTTAAGATATTAGTTTACTACAGTCAACAGTGCAACCAAACACGACGCACGGCACTAGGCATTATGTTGTGCAACACGTGATCATTGGCAACGCATGCGCAGGATGCATTCTATTAGTGGTCGCACGATGCCAAATTAGCGGGAAATTCAATTTCTACAAATTTTTATATAAACCCTAAAAATTACAAGAAATTGCGTTTCCATGTTAATTTTCTTCACAAAGAACTCTGGCGATGTAAAATTTACAGAATCTCTTGTATCTGTAATCTTTACAAATTACAAATTTAGGTTTACAAGTTAATTTTTTTTTAGTGTGAATGCCAAAATTTGTAATCATAGTTTTATTCATAAACTTAAATTAGCAGGCAAAAAGATTCCTAATTTGTATTATTGCAAAATGATTTTATTATGATAGTCGATTAATTTTAGCATATTTATAGCTAGCAAGTTTATATTCAAATCCCTTTGCAATCTGCATCTGTATCAGACAATATTTAGTAACAGATTTCATATTTCTAGTTAATTTAATTATAAGCAATAATTTCAAATAAAAGTTTTTTTAACATCTTTCTTTAAGTGATCTCTTCAGATTTTGAATTTGTTCTTGATTTTCGCGAAACAAGTATACCAACTAGGTGTAACTGATTGAATTAACATAACCTCAAATTGTTATATTAATTAAATTTTCCTTGAAATAGTGATTATTCAAAAATGCTAGTGATTATTACTAAAAAGAAAGGCATTAAATGTAATTTTTGATTATGATTTCTAAAAGAAAAACTTTTTTAACGAACCGTCACTGATTTGACGAACGCACTATCGACGATGACGTCAGCTGTTCACAACTATGTGTCAGATTAATGATTTCAGGCGTCATTTTTCTACACCTATCATCAGATAAGATAAAAGAAGCCACCTCTCTAAAAACAGCGCTAAAAGCTCGCATATATATCTATATGTATATATGTACATCTGTCATACCTCCGAAAATATAAAAGAAAATTAGAACACGTGCGACTAAGCAAAAAAAATGGGTTTTAAATCTAAGCAACTTTAAAAGAGAATGACTTCAAAAAAGTAAGCTTTATATGTGTTTAGGTATATAATTAATTTAATTCTATATCAGAACAAGCAATAAAATAAAAATGAGCAAATCAAAATTAAAAAAAAAAAAGATATAGTCATTTTAATTACCATTATCCCAAGTTGTGGGAAGAAACGGGTGTTTTGAGAATCGAAATGCGAGGAAACACAATCCACACAAAAGTTTAATAAACAACATCAAACAAAATAACCATCACGTGCATGCCGCGTTTTCGTTTTTCGAAACAAAAGAAAGTCCGAAAGTCGTTATAACCGGCGCTTTCTATGATGTTGGTATTTCGATTTTTCCTCTGACAGTTTTGTTTTGTTTCTTTTTTTATTTTTTAATATCGCCGTGCTGTTTCTGTCAGCGACTACTTTCTGCGCCCGGTGGGATGTGACGCGCTGTGGTTGACGGCCAACGTGGAAATGCCGGGAAACTTGCGTCTATACTATACACATCCTCTATACTCTCCTATATAAGCGCTCGGGAGTATAATCAATACCGCACCATCAGTATAATAATGAGAAAGCATTTTCTATCGCTTATTGTATATGTCTGCGCGTCATTCATTCACTTAAATATTTACGCGAATCGGTGAAACATCGCGTGCGATTTCGAAAATTGTAAAATACTCGAATACTTGGAGAGACGATAGGCAACCGGTTGCGGAGAACAGCGATTCTCCTTGGTTCCACTGATATAGGAGAGAGGCTACGGGAAAGTTTTGGCGTATGCGCCCGGATGGCCAAAGATTTTAATGTTGTTCGCTGCGAGGCTAAGCGCTCCTCTCTCCAGAATGAAAAGCTAACCAGTGTTGAGCGCATAAAGAAATCGATTTGAGACGACCCAAATCGACTTACGATCAAGATAGGTCGGAGTCGGACAAACAAAGTTTAATTTTAAAAATTTAACGTTCAACCGAGGAAACCAATCAAAATAATTTTGTACACAGTAAGAAAAATTACATTGTTAAGTGAAAATCTGTTCGAGTTACAAATTTTATATTGAAGTACACAGGGAGAAAAATGTAGGAAATTTTATTACAATTGTCAGCATTTATGCTACACATTGTAGTACATTTAAGGGCAAGTACAATTTGCAGCAATGTTTACCATCAAATTGTAGCACTCACTAGGTTTGTAGTATTAATTCTTACAATTTGTATGAAAAACAAGAATGAACAGTTAGTTTTCTTTCAACAACGTTGTAAGAAAAAAAAGTATTTATTGTAGTAAAATTGTATACAATTTTGTGTGACTTTTCTATATACTGGTGAGCATAAATTAACACCTGTTGCAGTAATATTTATTCCACTCATTATTTTAAATTATTATAATTTTATAATAAATTTTACTTACCTTTATTGAAACATCCACAAAAGCTATTTAAGTTTCAACTTGTGTCTTAATATACGTAGTATATACTTATGCAAATTACTATATATTTGCAATAATTTGTACTAATCCTTATTGTGAATTTTATCTAATGTAGTATGTAAAATGTCTACCTTGCAGTTTTAAAATGTTTCAGTCGCCTGCAGCACTTCTAATATTTTTATCATTAATTCTATAATTTATCGTTAAAGTTTCATTTCATTATTAAAAGGATCAAAGTAGGTAGTAAAGATACACTATGTTAACAAACTAGAAACATATATTCTTAAACTAAGCAAATTCACAAACAACAGACTTCAACATAACACAAATACTTAAAACAAAACAGCAGTCTTCTGTACTACTTCCTAATTTATTTATTATAATTTTACTACACTACTATGCTACCGCATCGCGGGCGTACCCTCTCCGAAGCTGCAATCGACAATTGTATGCTATTTCGGTAATTTTCACATTTTCTTCCATTGACAATTGACTATTGGTACTATTACATCACTAGGTAAGTGCCTGAAGACGGTTTATTACCTGAAACTACCACAGTAATATAGTAAGATTATAATAAATAATATGTATATTTTTAACTACGAAATAGGTTGGGATAATCTTTTTTTTATGATATGATCTTGTGGCTTTATTGGCACATGCAATGGTAGATACCACAGTAAGGTACTAGTAAAAATATATACTGACATTGTGAAATAATTACAGAATGTATGCTAAGTTTTCCTACAATAGAGTATCAATTTTTGCTACTTCTAAATATATACAAATTTTAACAAAATTGTGTTACTATTTCAAACAAAATTGATCCTACAAACAGCTGTGAACGTTTCCTACAACGGGTAGTATTAAATGATAAACGTGTACGTTAGAGCCCACTTGTTTGTATTACTTATTTCTACAAAATCGTTAGTACTGGGCCATATAAGTTTTTACTACAAGGATTGCTCTCTGTGTAACGTACAATAATAGTTGATTGAACAAACTGTACCATAAACAAAGTTTGTTATGTGGAATTATGTTCATGTACGCAACACCCTTGTGATTTGAAACAACACAACTAAAATCATCGGCATACTACGTCAATAAACATTAGCCATTAGCGGAATCCAAATCATCCACATACAACTGGAACAGCTTTGGTCCAAGTACTGAAACCAGTGGTACACCATTCGTAACATCCCAGGCGTCTGAATAAAGGTTCTACTTTACGTTGCCTGTGTATCTCCCAACAGACATAGAATTGTCTATATATCAACTTTTATTCAAATAGAATATTAAAATAGTGTGATTGATGGTGTCAAAAACTTTGCTTAGACATCGAACAATAAGCCCACCGCACACTATTTCCAATCTAAACTTTCAAAAGCAAGATCTACAACGCGTTATAAACCGCTTCGACCTACCTCGAGTAAAAGTAATTTAGTTGGAACTCAATAATTGCAACTTTTTCAGATATTATTATTACTGGCCTGTAATTATTTACATCGTCCATATTCACTTTCTTGTAGGTTGGTATCACTTTCGAGGTCTTTAATACGTTTGGAAAACACGTCCCTTAAATATTTTTGTTAATTACATAGGAGACACATGTTTCAAAAAAGAATAAAAAATTTTGCTACTAATTTCTCTTATGATGTGTAAAATTTCAATAGTATCGGTGGGTAATAAATAAAAGTTGCTACTTACATAGGTACATGACAGAAATACAACAATTGGTAGGGAATAATTTTATTTATTTAATCGTAGATTAAAGTACGGATAGGTGTGGCCGTTATATTGTTCATTTATTAATAGCAATTCTTTATGAAAATACTTTAGGCAAATCATATTTGATTTTCTGTGAGCAACTTCAAAAAACAAATAATGTGACAATTGCCCAATTCGTTCAAGAAGGGTTATCAATTTTTTTTTACCTGGAAGTGTACCTTGTGAAAAAATGTTACTAATGTTCTCCAACGCTGCATACATGATAAAAGCCGCGCAAAATTTTCAAAAATTTTATAGTAAGATTATTTATACCACTTGCTTAGCTCATGGGTTCAATCGTGTAGCCCAAGACATTAGGAATCAATTCGCTTTGGTGAATGATTTAATTAGCAATGTCAAAAGAGTATTTTTAAAAGCACCTCTGCGAATCCAATTTTATAAGGAGCGACTTCCTGGTGTTCAGTTCCCTCCTGAACCGATTATTACGAGATGGGGTACATGGTTAGAGGCTGCAAGTTTTTACGCCGATAATTTTGAAGTCACTGGTTGCTGCATTTCTCTAGAAAATTGTGAAAAGGTAATAACATCAAGAGAATTGCCACAAAACCTGTTGTATAAATGTCAAATTATAGCTTTGGTTCAAGTTCCATTCGTAAACTAGAAACGCAAGGGATCTGACTCTCGAAATCAGTCGAAATAGTAGAAGAATTTGATATGCTACGTAAAAAGGGTAATGGTACGTAAAATTTAAAAAAATACTAAATAAAATAGGGTATTTAAAATTGAACAAAATTAACAAAATTTTTAAAGGTGAAACAGTAAATTGATTTCGACTTCAATTTTAGTTTAGAATGCATTGCAAAGTTTAAAAATGCGCCAATTACGTCTGTACACGTTGAAAGAAACTTTTTAATTCCTAAACATATGTATTCTGATAGAAGACAAAACTTTCTTTTACACAATTTTAAAAACATTTAATTATAAATTGTTTTTGAAATATGTTTTAAAAAAATTTTCTGCAATAAAGTGCATGTTTAAATTTCCGCTTTTACTTATTTTAGGTAAAATTTTTGCATGTTTTCGCAATTTTTGTGCATATATGGCCCAACTTTGTGCATATTTCCTGAAAAATCCATATTTCGCATATATTTAAGTTTTTCTTTACATATAATCCGGTCTGTACTTATAATAGATTCCTTGGAAATTGGCAATTGAATAATATACAAAACAGAATGTTTTTACTATTTTTTTTTTGTTTTTTTGTCTTTAGTATTACTGTCGTATTACCATACAAGTTGTCTCTAAATTTTATTTATGAGTAGGTATTGGTTGAATCTTTCTACTTCTACTATAGAAAATTAAATTAATAGTAGAAATTTCTAACTTAGAACATTATTCTGACAATTAGACTTTAAAATACGAGCGATTTGTTTTAGAGGTATTCAACAGCTTTTAGGTGTAATTACATACAGTGTGTTAAAAAAAGGTTGTCGGATATTTTACCCAATTGTAGTACTGGTGGAAATAAACTAAAAAGTCTTAGTCAACATGGGTCCGCAATTCAACTGTTTTTGACATATAGTCGATTGCATATTGTTTTAGTAGGATAAAAATTTTCAAAGAAATTCTGATCGCAATGTAAATTAAACAAATGTTTATTTAAAGTAAAACTAAAGAAATTGTTCTACATGTCCACCGTTCATTTCTAAGCACGCTTCACACCTGCTTATGAAAGATCGACGCAATCTTTCGAGAATTCCTGGAGTCCTACAAATTTTCTCGCAACAATTTACGATTCGTTGCCTGAGTTCTTCCAAATTGTTTACAGATGGTGCGTACACTAATTGTTTTAGATGCCCCCAAACATAGAAGTCTAGAGGTGTCAGGTCAGGGGACCTAGGAGGCCATGCAGTTGGTCCACCCCGTCCTATCCATCGCGCATGCGCAGGAGCTCCATCGTGCATAAACCACATATTTAATCTGTTAAAAAGTGGCACGTCTTCCAACAAAACGGGTAATTCATTTCTTAAAAAATCCAAGTATACTTGTCCCATTAAACGATTAGGGAGAAATACTGGACCAATTAAACAGTCTCCAAAAATAGCAAGCCAAACATTTAGCGAAAAACAGTTTTGGTGATGCAGTGCAACAACAGCATGGGGATTTTCATCTGCCCAGACGTGATTGTTATGAAAATTGAATATTCCGTCTCTTGTAAACCCAGCCTCGTCACTAAATAAAATCTGAGTCGCAAAATCAGGAGTTTCTGCCAGCTTTCGTAAAACCCAATTACAAAAAACCCTACGTGCATCATAATCGAGAGGAGCAAGAACTTGCACGCGTTGAATGTGGTAGGGATAGAGCTGCTGTTCCCGCAGAATTCTCCAAATGAGATGATGACTGACGTTCAGTTCTGCGGCAAGTCTTCGGGTGCTAATATTTGGGTTGTCTTCTACCCGTCTCAAAATATCTAATTCTACTGCGGGAGAAGAACCTGATCTAGGTCCACCAGAACCACCATTAATTTTAAATGAACCAGTTTCGGACAGCCGGATATGAAGTCTTGAGAAAATCTTATCACTCGGTAACAACCGATTTGGAAATTCTTCGGCATACATACGCCGTGCTTCAGTGGCATTACCATTCGCACGACCGTACATAAAATGCATATCGGCCATTTCTGCATTTGTGTACTTATGCATAATTTGAGAACAAAAAAAAATTGACGCAAATGATAAATAATCTGATGACAGATGTCTGACAGAACTAATTTTAAGTCACAATCAGTTGTTTGACAAAGGGAACTATTCTCAAAACCGAAAAATGGTTTTTTTTTTATTTTAAAATATGCAATCGACTATATGTCAAAAACAGTTGACTAAGACTTTTTTGTTTATTTCCACCAGTACTATAATTGGGTAAAATATCCGACAACCTTTTTTTAACAGGCTGTATTATACTACATATGTAAGTATGTAGGTACATTTATACTTTTAAATGAGCAATACGTAAATACGTAGATATTTAGCTATGCTGGTATTGAACTTCTAAACATGTTCTGGTAAATGTTACTTCTTCATCTATAAATAAGACGCACCTAGGTATTTCATACCGTTAATCGAAAATTGCAACAACTGCGTATTATTTTCGCTGCGATTTGTGGTCGAAATCCACGCGCAGAGAATACCTATATAAAACCCCTTAGCGAACGGCCTTTTTATATTCCAAAAATAAAACCGTAATTTGATCCGTTTAATCCACGACCACTTGACAAACATAGTGTCGAAAATTAACGTTAATCGCGTTTTTATCTACGCAAATTGCGCGCCTAATCTATGTACCATACGTATACGTTAACCTACGTTAACATCAATTTGACGGTAAACACTTCTAATTAATCTCAACCGCGAATCAATTTAAAAGGCGTAATGGAATAAAAATATTGGGGAGATATTAAGTGACATTTAATTACGATTTGTATGTGAGAAAGGCTTTTATACAGGCGGACGTAAAATGTTTTTGTAATTATGTGAAGTTTCAAAAAGGTACAAAATTCGTTAATAAAAGCCTTCATTGGACGAGCAATAAACAGTGCCTTGAATAGATTATGCACGTGTCAGTTTCAGATTCAATTCTGTTTATTGGATAATGCAACCGTCATTCTAACTGCAATAATAACTTGTTTGTTGTCAGTTGTCACGTTCCGAAACATTTACGTAATCCCAATTATTTGTCAGCTCTAAATTATATGAAACTGTACTATGTACCTACCACATCTATATGTTATGTATACATAACGTGTACGTAACTTTAACAGAAATGTCCAAGATACATATATAAATTCCCGCAGGTATACATCGGTGACATGTAACGCTTTTATATTTAAACTTCTACCCTTATTTAATTTAATGTCGCATATTTTCCCTCCAACGCACATTAAATGCGTAGAAATTTTGTGTAATTTGTTTATATAATACATTAAACTGTGTATTATTAATATTTCTATGTAGTTGTATGACAACAAATCGTTTGTTAAAGGAAAAGTACCTATTCATCATAAAGTGTTCGTTATTAAAAAAGAAATTTACAATTATTCATTAAAAAAATCCGTCGCGTAAAATAATTAATCAATACTTTTCAAGGTTTCTCAATATTATTTAAATAATATGTATAACAACACTAAAACTGTGTAACTTTGGTCACATGGTGCGGTTGATTGATAAGATACACACTCAATCGAAATAACTGTGGTCTTTCAAATGGTGTTAGTGTTCTTATAGATATCTTCAATATAATTAAAATTGTAAGATTCAGAGCAGAATCTTTGATTGTACTGTAAGTAAAAAGAATACGTTTGGCGTTCTAATTGTATGTTATAAATTAATAGCAAACAGGTAGTTGAATGTTCAAATAATCATATTTGTTCGTTTTTACGTACTCAATAGATATTGGGGAATAGGGATATAGTACAGAGTACATTTTTTTCTCTAACTTGTTGTTCTAAAATTAAAATAAGAGATCAATAATTAGAAACATATTTAAATGGTTAGTTTAATTGATTTTTAATTTCTCTAAATACTAGTAATGGAAAAGAATCGTTACTAACTTCACTCCGCTTTAATGTTTTATTTGACATTTTCTGCTCTGTTTTGAATTAACCTATAATTTCGGAAAAACTTTTAAACAATATTTGCTTAAATATTCCGTGAATCTAAACGTAAGTGCATCTTCTAGCGTTACATAATCGGTTTACACACCTCCGGTGTAACTAACAACACGTTTTTATTTCAGCTTCCTACAATAGACGAAATATGAGAGTAGTAGCGCTAATAAGCGGCGGTAAGGACAGCTGCTTCAATATGATGCAGTGCATAGCAGCTGGACACGAAATAATCGCCTTGGCCAACTTAAAACCGCACAACAAAACTGAAATCGACAGTTATATGTATCAGAGCGTTGGTTACGAAGCCATCGATTTGATAGCTGAAGCCATGGAATTGCCGCTGTTTAGGACAGACACCTATGGATGTTCGTATCAACAAGGTAAAATTTACGAACCCACAGCAAATGACGAGGTCGAAGATTTATTCTGTTTGTTAAGTGAAATTAAATCGAAAGTGGATTATGATGCGCTTTCTGTTGGAGCGATTTTGTCAGATTATCAAAGAATTCGAGTTGAAAATGTGTAAGATCATCATAGTTTGTGTAAATTGAAGTTTATAGGACTAAAAGAAATAGGTAGGAGTGGCAAACGAGGGAATATTATGATTTATTGGGTGATTTGGAGTAGCGACTTCTTGTTTCTAGATTTATAGGTTAGGAAATTAATAATTGACATTGAAGTTTGATTGTTTTGTTTTGGTAGTGATGGGAATAACTTCATGTGTATCTTTTATTTCACTCTTATTTACAATTAAAAAATGATTTTAGTGTTGAATTGCTGAGGAAAAAGTTATTTTATTAGTTGAAATGTACAAAAAATTTTTAATTGACAATGTGAAATGTGAAGATCAAATTAATTTTCTTCACTATGGTCTAAATAATAAAGCCAAAATTCCACAAACTGTGTCTCATGGATAGTTTCATACTATTGTTAAGTTTGTCATAAATGTTTAATAAAAAAAAAGTCTACATTTTGGCATTAAGATAAAATAAATAAAAACATGCTTGAATGAAAAATTTGAAGTAGGTAGTTACTATTTTCTGGCTTTAAGATAGACACCTAGAAAAGAAAATTTCATATTTTATTACTGAAGGAAAACAATACATATTTAAAACAAAAAAGGATTAATTCATACACTGTTATTGATATCAATGTTTTTCCTACACACACAAAATTGATTACATCATTTACTTGTTTATGATTTATGAGTTACATGATTCAAGTCCCTATGTTAGTTAATTGATATAATCTTTCCTTAAAATAACACTACTGCGGAAATATAGAAAATAAAATCACTTGAATTGAAATAAATAATAAATAGTCCTTTTTCTTTTATCTTTAGTCATTTGGCGATATTCTATTATTTATATAACTTTGAGCTTATTTTTTTGGTGGTTTTCATACATTTCTTTTCCCGCTAGTATCTAACTAGGTTCTTGCATTTATCTTACATATTGATTGCATTGTTTTCTTCCGTCTTTCATGAGTTTGCCATGTTTTGTATGTTACATTTTCATCTTATTTCTAGCTTATGTCAGCACCAATAATAATAGATAATAATTTACATTCAAATTATTTTCCCCAAGAGTTCTGCAAGAGGTAAACGAAATCTGACATCCTTCTGCGCATGCGAATTACGTGGGTGCGAACCGGAGCCGTAAATTGCCATTTCAACCAAAATTTATTAGTCCCATAAACTTCAATCACATCTACAGTTTCTTTAAATGAGTTAGAATAATTCCAAAGCTACATTCCACAGGTGCATTAGATTAAACATCGTACCGTTAGCTTATCTTTGGCAACGCGACCAAGAGGAATTGCTACAGGAAATGATCAAATGCGAAATAGACGCTATCATAATTAAAGTAGCCGCTTTAGGATTAGAGCCGTCCCGCCATTTAGGACGTTCCCTGCGATTGGTCGAACCGCACCTGTTGGCCATGCACGAAAAGTACGGTTTGAACGTTTGCGGAGAAGGAGGTGAATATGAGACCCTTACTATTGATTGTCCGCTTTATAAGAGTAGAATAATTGTGTGAGTTTGAATCTCCATATCGCGAATATGGGCGCGATTTTATCTTAAATATGTCTATAGAGAAGAATCAGAGACGGTGATACATTCAGATGATGCTATAGCGCCTGTCGGTTATCTGAAATTGAAGAAACTCAAATTAGAGTTGAAATTGCCGTCGCTAAATTTGCAGGGTAGATTAGTTGGGCTCCCACTGAAGGATAGTGATGGATATATAACGGATTACGGTGAAGAAGCATTAGAATCTGATATAACTGGTAAGAATTCTAGAGATATTAACTGAAAAAATGCCATTCGTTCGGTTGGAGTTTTGAACTGTTTCGCCTAGATGGCGCCCACTTTGCTCTTCTTTAAACAAATAGGACAATTTGCAGTAAAGTTTAGGAAGTAACAGCGATTTGTACATTATGTAATGGCATTTTTTCGGTGGTAATAGTAATAGTTGAGGGAGTCAGAAGTATTTAAGGATTTAAGTGCATATGCTAAAAAAGTGGATATTATGTAGGTACTGTTAAATGTAGTAATTTACTATACCGGCACATTTTATTTTTTAAACTAAATTTTGATAGCGTTAAAGATTTGGCTTCAGGCTCTAAACTATTAAGTAACTAAGTAATTCGATATGAAAAGGATCTTTTATTTTGCTGGGTACGATGCGTAGGCGAAAAGTAAACATCATACCTGAAGCTTATCAATCTATACAAGTAGTTGGGAATTTTGGATCTTATGATTTTATAAAATAAACAACACATATGCAGTGTGTCTCTATTGTCCATATTCAGTCAAACAGTCCCTAAGTTTATACATGATACTTTCGAATACCGTATATAAAACTCCTAAATTGTTTTTAACTTTAGTGTAATTTCTTTAGAAAAAAGCACAATTTTTTATTGTATTAGATAGTAATCCGGAAACTGCCAATGATTGTGCGGATGAATCTACACAATTGGAATTAAAAGATCTATGCCAAAGTGTCAATAGTGCAAGAAGTGGAAACGGTTGGTTATGGATCGGTGGCATCACAGGAAATTCTGTTCACATGCACGAAGCGATGCAAGAGGCAATGGAGAAATTAAAGTGTAGGTATGCGAAATCATCTTTTTATTCATTCCAAACAATACTTTTGTTTGAATCATTTTTTTTAATACACATTTATGCTCATTATCAGTCCACGATTATCATAAAAAGCTAAACCTGCACGATTCACAATAAATTTACAGTGAAATGGCGTTGTTTACAAAAGATATTTCGCCCGTATGCACAAATGCGTTTTCATAATGGGAAAAATGCCCATATTTAGCAAATGTAATAATCTATTACCTAGATAAAATTTTCTTATATAAAATCTTTTAAATTTCGACAAATTAGTTCAGTATACAACTGAACGTTTCTAACTGTAGTTTTAATTTACACTACCTGGAAAAGTTTTTCTGTATTTGTCTAATATTCTACGTAAGCGGCAAATGCGATGTGATTTCGACACTTTTATTTCGAAGTTTTTATTAATAGTATGGCGCAAGTAAGATAAACATTGGGGAATAATGAATATCTCAAATTTTTATTCTGAAATGATCCATATTGTAGGTGAAAATGAAACACAAAATTTGTTGTTGCTAAAAGTAAGTTTCTGTTATAAAATCGCTTAGAAATAAACATATGCACTCTTTTAAAAGCTTCCTTTCCATTAAATAAACAACGATAAATGCGCATAAGGTTGAGGACCGATACTATTTCGTCGCTTGCCAGTCGTCCAGGTTTAATTTTGTACGATGGTACCTCACTGATTCATAGCGAATATCTCGATTTAATTCTTTCAACTTTCAGATGAATTATCCACGAAAGATCAGAAATTGGAGGATATATGCTCGCTAAGCATGTACGTTTCAGATATGTCGCAATTCTCAGAAATAAATCGTCTATACTGCGAGGTACTGAATCATGCGAATCCCCCGAGTAGAGCTTGTGTTCAAGTACCTTTACCAAATCACTGTCCGTTAATTTTAGAAGCAGTGTCTTGGAGCGGCAACACAATAGCTAATGCTACGGGTGATTTACAAATGGAAAGGTAAAAGACTGCAAGATTTTTTTTTTTCATATCGCATTATATGTATTTGATTTCAAGGCGTACAATGCACGTCCAAAGTGTGTCACATTGGGCGCCTGCTAGCATCGGTCCGTACAGTCAAGCCGTAAAAGTGGGAGATTTAATCCATTTGGCTGGCCAAATAGGTTTAATACCTGGCAGCATGCAATTATTAAGCGGTGGTATTAAACAACAATGTAAATTATCTCTTAGGCACATTGGACGATTAGTAAAGGCACTAGATACGAATTTGACGATAAGAGATGTAGTTCAAGTGAGTTTTATTATATAAAATTATTGAAATAAATTTATATCACTTATATCCTTAGGGAGTCTGCTATGTAACTGATAAAAAATACATCGACACTGCCATTAAGTGTTTCGAAGAATGCACGAATAATTCCATCATCGATTATGTTGTGGTCACCAATTTACCTAGAAATGCTTTAGTCGAATGGCACGTATGGGTTCACACGCATAATAATCAATTCGAATGTACTCCCCACATAATTATTTTAATTTTAATGTAAGCTTTATATTTATTTTAGACGAAGAAACGGGTAAATGCATCGACGATTGGTCCATTTCCATATACAGACGTTGGAATTACGAAAACAATATAGCCGCCATCGTCTGCCATGTGGATAACACGAAAAAGATTCAAGCGAATATCTCTATCGATATTATTAGCGAAACATTGCAGTACGTCCTGCATAAACTACAGCAAGGGCACGAACATGACCCCAACTCCGTATGTTGCCTGAAGATATTCTATTCGGTCGCTAATCCAATACCTGCAAATGATTTGACCGATATTATTGATGCGGTAAAGAATACAACGCAGTTAGTTTATACGGTTTTACCAGCGTTAGCGCTCAAGAGTGATCATACCGTGCTCTCGATTTGTGGCGTTCGAAATCAATAGATTGGCAGGTAGGAAACAAAATAATTCTCTATATTTCTTGTTAATGTAAAAGACTCATTATAAAATATATTATATATTTTATATACTGTTTTTAATTTTCGTTAAAAAGTTAGCGACATACTCTCTTCTTTTTGGTTTTTTTTACACCTTTATTGATAATGCAATATGCAAATGACATATCAATAATAGCAAATAACAATGTAATCAACACACTAGAGAAAAAAGCTGAGAGGTATGGGTTGGAAATTAGTGAAGAAAAAATGAAATGTATGAAAGTTGGAAACGAATCAGAACAGAGAAGATACCATCTAAAACGCAAAAGCATAAATTTAAAACAGTTGCAACCGAGGGGGGAGTAACAGTAGCATAAACACAGAATAAAGGAAAAAGGACACCAAGCATTTCTTGAAAAACAAAAGTACAGAAGAGCTGAAAATAATTGAATGAAAGATACTCAGAATAATATTGGGTCCAAACATAACAATTTTCTTAAAAACGACCTTTATTTCCTTCTTATGTTCAAAACTCAGTACAACTACAACCGTCCAGTATTCTCCCAATATCAATTACAACTCTTTTCTGGTATGAAAAAAGATATAATGTAATCGAGTCTTTAATTTAATACATTGAGTGCGTTCAGACGACCACAGCGGCTGAGACGTCAACTTAGCGAAACGCGCTGAACCGACACGCTGTTACGTCGTTTGATCTCAGCAAACATCACATAAACTCAGCGGAATATATGTACGCTGAGTCGGTCATCGCTTCTACCTGATTTGTAACTGAATTTTGTAGTTATGAATAAAACATAACCATAACCTCACCAAAGTTACCGAGTTTTCGATGGTGCCAAGAAAATGCAACTACAGTTTACATATTAAATGGTTTTGTCTATGACAAAAACGGTCAGATAATGAGGAAAAATTTGTCGTCATGCAACAAGCCAAGCAAGCATAAAATATTTTGTTGGTCCATCGCATATTATAAGTCTAATGTCTAGTCACTATAATTTTTTTTTTTTTTGACGGGAGGTGAAAATGCCTTTACGCACTTGAGTGCCGGACTCTTTCAAAACAAAACTAGCGGCTAAAAACACTTCCCTTTCTCCTAGACACCAGCACGGAACCGTTTAACACATTTCATCGGGCTGGGTCTATTTTGTTTTAGGCTGTATAAGGGCCACGCTCCATTTGAGGTTCAAAAGGGACCGCACACTGTGCAAATAAATAACATATAAATCTGTTTGGCTGTATAGAGGCCGCACACCAATATTTGGTTCAATAAGGAACCGACAGACACAACGTACATATAATAAGTAAATAAATACACATATATAGTAAATAAATAAATATTTATATCACAATCTTCTTTGTGCGTAGTACGTAGTGAACGTACCGCGACATACTATTCCAGCAACTCTCCCTCTCCACCATTTTTTGTATAATGGTACCCGGAGAGTTCGCCAATCTCCACCTGGAGTCTCCTTCGCTCTTCGGCCCATCTCCCACACAAAAAGGATGTATGATGAGCGTTATCCTGTGCGCCGGGGCAATAAAGGCATATTTCAGAGTCCGTCTTTCCCATACGGTGCAGATAGGACCTGAAATAGCCGTGACCGGTGAGGAACTGGGTGAGGTAGTAATCCACCTCCCCATGTCCCCTTTTAATCCAGGTGCGAAGGCGCGGCATCAGCCCAGCAGTCCATCGTCCTCTGTCGTCCAACGCCCATAGTTGTTGCCAGGCCAACAATGTGGCATCTCTGGCTTCAGCAACTACAGCGTCATCTCCGGCGCCGTGTTTATTGAGAAACAAGCTCCTTCTCTCCCAGGCCAAGAGTGCTACCGGGATGACACCCGCTACCACCCGCACTGCCGGCTCCTATACACTGCGGTATGCCGAGGCTACCCGCAAAGCGGCCCTTCGCTGTACCTGGGCCAGCCTCTTCCGGTATAGTTCTTTGTTGAGGGAGTCCGCCCAAATCTCGGATCCGTACAACAGTACTGACTGCACAGCTGTCATAAGCAATCTTCGCCTGCTTGATCAGGGGCCTCCGACATTCGCCATCAATCGGCTTAGGTCTACCGTCATTCTTGCGGCCTTATCCGCTGTTTGAAGGATCTGGCGCCAATAAGTCATTTTGGCGTCGACCATCACGCCGAGGTTCCTCACCGCCGGACTCGATTGGATATCCACGTCACCTACTCGGAGAGGGATTCTATTTGTTTCATCCGTTTCTTAGAGAGCACAACGATTTCCGTTTTGTTGAGGGCTAGGGCTAAGTCATGGTCCTCCATTCAACGGTTTACCCTCCTCATCGCTTGGTTGAGCGTTAGCTGGGCCAGCTCGACATCTAGTCACTATCATAGATAATAAATTTAATATAATAATAAATACACATACAATACTTAGGTATGCTGTCTACAACGGTAGAAAACTGAGGTTAAATCGTCATCTATGAGCGCTGACTGCTGACAAACATCAACGCGTTCAGAACTTCACTAGTTGCTGACTTACATCACGCCGAGTGCTGCTTTTCAGCCGCTGTGTCGTCTGAACGCGTCCATTGCAACCTTTTATTTTTGTAAAATTTCTACTTCATTTAAAAAAAAATTACTGAAAGGTTTTATCTTTGTATTTTTATTTAGATACCTAAAGAACTTGTATTTTTAACTTAACGTTTCCATGTGTATCTACTAGGTAATCTACTAATATTCGCGTAAAAAGATGAACGACAATGACATATCCTGTTGTAGTGGTAAATTATATAAATTAAACACAAAGATCGTATTCTTGAGAAATATTTATTTCTGCAATTCTAAAACAATGATTTTAATATGCATATAATAAAATATGTAAAAATAAAAGGAACCCGAAGTCAAAATTCTAACGATATAAGTGGAATTTATTATTTTTTTTTTATACACGACATCTCCGCAAACACCATAGGGTCTGCCTTCTGTATTTACACCTGATATCTCATATTATAATATTTATATACAATTAGTTTTAACAACCATAACAACAAATAAACAAATAGAAATGTAATAATTATGACTTCAGATCTATTTTTCTTCAGTGTAATTATACTTATTTATTTGGACGAAACGACGAATAGAAAAAGAGTGGAAGAAAATCTTAGAATTATTTTCTGTGTGGTGTCGTAAAAGAAAAATTCGAAACTTAGTGTACACCGAGGAACAAATAAAATGACAGCTCAATAAACGTTTTCTTTGTGTCCCTGTGCACATTAAGTATTATTATATGTAAAAGTTTTATTTATATGGACGAAAAGATGAATAGAATTTGACAGTAATTTTCGTCATATAAAAAAACATAATCTAATATACAGTTGGGGACAAAAAAAATGACTTAATAGAGCGGACATTTCGACTGTCACCCATTGTACATTAAGCGTATGCAAATTAAATATTGTTATGTTATTATTTATGTAAGATTGATTTTTTTATTATCACTACGAATAGTAGAAATTAAAATTGCACCTAAATTTACAATTCTAATCTAAAGATAAATACTAAAGCATAGTATGTAAAAACTAGATACAGTGTGTGTATACTAAAAATCACCTTAAAATGTTTTTACTAATATCTATTATTGATGCCTCTTCCGCACTAGGATAATTAATTTTATTAGATTTTTTATTTTAGATTTTATTTTTCTTGGGAAATACATATGAAGGGTTGAATTTCGAGGAAAAAATTAAT